>AP027110.1:13378577-14597786 GCA_028142955.1 Pinctada fucata | reverse complement strand
TTAACATGAATGTATTTTGCTTTATCACGGCGTCATCTAAGATTAAGAAATTTAGTATTACATTATCAAAGTAAAAATCAAGGATAAGCGTTATGGCAAAATAAGTCAATTTTGCCGTTAATGGCTCTTGTCCTTTTGACAGATTTATGCATTGCCAATTTTTCACAAAAATCAAACTTTTTCAGACCAAATTGCAACTTTACCTAGGAGTTAGAATGTTAATTTTTTTATAATTCGAAAGAGCATTCAGATCTTTTTTAATTCGCGTCTTTCATTTTTTTTTATTTTACGATGAATACAAATGATATATTCATTGCTTCCTATTTTCTGTGATATTTCCTTTAAAACCATGTTTTTCACCCAAAAAGGCCTTTTATGCAACAAAATAAACCCTCATTTTTGCTATGGAAATTTCTTTAAAACATGTTTTTGTCTGGAAAGGCGATTTATGCTGAACACAAGATAGGTTTCGAAGGATCAAGAGGTATGCACAAACTGACATCATACATGAAGACGTATTAACAATGAAAGAACGCATGACAAGCATACACTACTTATCTCTATTGGTCGCTATTGCAGGTGGATTGAAAGGACCAATTAAGCGTTTTCTCATAACTGGAAGAAATATTTGTTGGTATATTGATAAAATTGATAAAAAAGTACCATCGAAACAGATCAATATTAAAAAAATGAACATTAAAAAAATCAAAATTCAGAAGTAAAGTGCTGTCAAAAGATGCTTGTTAAAATTGCAGTATTGTTCAGAAATTGTCTTCGAGTGTGAATGAAAATTACTTTAAACGACTTCTAAATTACGAATCGGTAGGATGTTTCGATTCTGCAGGCGAAATTGTCTCATGTCAGCAAATTTGAAGAAAGACTTACATTAGCGTTCAAAATATGAGAATTTTCCATCATTTTCTATTACGTCATTTCAATGTCAAAATTGACGTAGTAGGCACCCGTAAAAGTTTTGACGACATTTCAAATCGTAAACCTTAGACCATAACCTTTCATTTGATACCAAATATAGCCTTGCACTAGGAGTGGACATTAAACTCCTAAAATAGAGCACTTTTTTAGGCTTGGTCACCGTACTAAAATACAGACCTGCCTACGTTTACAATTTTGGTGTCATTTTTACGATTTTTGACTTACAATTACTCTATACGCTTTTGCTGCTCAATATGACGCTTCGTGCATGTCTGATCCATGCTGTAAATTTATCAGGTTTGAAATGATGCTATTGAATTTAAAGACGTTTAACATTTGATCTACTTGGTGAGTGTCACTGCTGGTCGGCCAAGAGTCCCCGAGGGCACATGTAGCCAGGTTCGATCAACTTTGGTTGATCGTCTGTCTCTTCAACGCATTTGAAATTTTCTGTTGCAAAATTTCTTGAAATTCAAAAACATCATTTACGAACAGATATATACGATATCAACACGTTCAACGTTCAAGTAATTTATGTATGCTAGTCTATTCATTTGTTAGTTATATCTGTTCGTAAATGATGTTTTTGATTTTGAAAGAAGGAGGGGATCTCCAACAACATTCGGTTGCAGCAGACGTTTAAAATGCAACAGTGTAAATGATTTAGATTTGTAACAATGTCAAAGAGTGGAAAACACAATGTTTTTATCAAAGTTACAGTCAATTTTGTTATATCACGCTTTACTTCCCTAAATTCCTCATTCTTGAGGAAAATATTACACTTTTACACGGTTGGCAGGTCTGTAATAAGTATGGCGCGATTTACATGAATCCCACCATCCCTCCAATGCTATTTTGAACATAGATTTTCTTTGGATATGCTACTGAATCGACCCTATTGAATTTTGGAGCCGCGCACTCTCTGTAAAGTAAATGCAGAAATTTGAATTTCAAAAATTAACACAAGAGGGCGCTAGTGAAATTAATTTGGACTGCTTATGAAAAGCACTTTGGCAGGAAACATCACTGATAAATTTGATATTAGAAACACGTGTCTGGTGCATAAAAATCAATTTGAAATTTTCTTAAAGAAGGTATAGAGTAGGATCATTTCCGTATTTTCAACAGTGCCATCTACAATATACATTTGGTACTTGTACTAGACTCTGGAGATTGTTCATTATATACTTTTTTCACCGTGACGAACTTCGCATTTCGAACTTCGTACATCGCACTTCGGACATTGAAGAAAAAGTGGCGTAGCTGCCGTTCGCGTATAAATTCATAAGCAGAGTCATCTAAATTTTGATTAGTATATTCAATGGAATGGTATATTGGACTTCCTGTACAACTGGCGCGTTTTTTCGGCAACCAACTTATGAAATTAAAGTGCAAAGTTCGAAGTGCGAAGTGCGAGGTTCGTCACGGTGAAAAAAGTCATTAATATATAAGGCTTTCCCTAGTGTTTCTGTTTGTCCGATTTTTTCGTGAGAAAGATCTGGTTTTCTTTTATTATTCATAAATCTGTATGCCTAATATTTGTAATTTTAGCATGTAATTAGGGCTTACCATGCGTGTGTTTTACAAAAACTGACAGGGTATCGGCGAATCTCCCACCAGAATAATGAAATCTTTCCCCAGATGTGATCTTAGACAAGGATATCCAACCCTAATTACCAGGATTTGCTTGTACCAACGAGGCTTACCGAGTTGTGGACAAAAGCAAATCCTGGACACGAGGATTGGATTTCCGTGTCCCTGATCACATCTGGGGATTGATTATTTTCTCCCACTGTCTAAAAGCGCTAAAAATAGAATTTATGTATTCTTTTTATGGTTTTGATCGGCTAACGCAGCAATCGTGTATATGACGTTACAATTGACGTTACAGTCAAAAGGCACGTGAAAATGTCATCTTACACCATAGGGCTAAGACAAGGATTTCTCCCACTTGAGACTGAGAACTCCCAAATTTCCCTGGGGTGAGATAAATCGATCTCACCCTCTGACGTCATCGATCTCACCCTCTGACGTCATCGCTACTGAAGCGACGTTATGGAAGTAAGGCAAACTGGTGATTATAACAGACACTCTAGTTAGTCGATAACGTGGGTGAAAAACAATCAAACACCACCATGAGGGAGGGATGGCGATTTCTCAACCCTCGTGTAAAAATTTTGCTTGTCAATGACTCGGGAAGCCTCGTCACGGACTTGCAAAATTTGTACACTCGTGTTGAGAAATCGCCATCCCTCCCCCATGGTGGTGTAAGATTATATTAATCTTTTCCCAGCGTTTCCATGGATTTCCCAGTCCACATTGGGAGAAATTGAGTTTTACCACGAGGCGATAGCTACGAAAGCTTATTAGTGCCATTTTTTGGAAAGAAAAAAAAATGTTGTAACGAGTTAATAAGTCGTTCAAACAAGATAAAAAGTCGTTCAAACAAGATAAAAAGTCGTTCAAACGACTTTTAAACTCGTTCAAACGACTTATAAAAGTCATTCTAACAAGTTAATAAGTCGTTCAAACAAGATAAAAAGTCGTTCAAACAAAAGAAAAAATCGTTCAAACGACTTGTTAACGCGTTGAAACGACTTTTAAAAGTCGTTCTAACGAGTTAAAAAGTCGTTCAAACAAGATAAAAAGTCGTTCAGACGAGATAAAAAGTCGTTCAAACGACTTATAAAAGTCGTTCTAACAAGATAAAAACTCGTTCAAACGAGTTTCTTAAGTCGTTTAAACAAGATAAAAAGTCGTTAAAACGACTTTTTATCAAAGCTGTCAATACAGTGTATAACAAAGGTCCGAATTTCCCCTTTGGTTATTATGCTTAAAACATCGCATTTAATTATAGCTATGTACATTTTAATCAAAAAAATAATAGCGCCCCAGCAATTCAGTTTTCAAAAGTCGACAAAAAGGCTTGAAATATTCCCCAAAAGGATAAACACATGTTAATTCCAGGGGCGTAGCTAGGCCTAAAAAGATCAAAGGTAGACCAAATTTCTATCAAAATTAAAATGCGTCAAAATTATCTACCGCCTTAATTTTATACCGAGGATTTATTTATCTTGCTGTCACCAGAAGGACACTCTGCATGGTACTTGACCAATCTACAGCCTGACACCAGCGCATTCTTAAACATTGCATTCTGACTGACCACGGGACACCATGACAAGTCCTGTCCAAAACAGGGCACCGATCACCTGTCCTCTTTGAATGTCGATCGAACTATGCAAGAGCTCGCCCCAGCTGCCAGATAAAGGACTGTTTTTCGTTTAAATTGTTTTAAATCCATTCATACATAGTCAACTGTGTGTTACTTAGGCCCCTACGACGTTTTGGAGTCATACATACATGTATATACAACATTTCTTTGAGATCTCTGGGTAACCAGAAAAAAAAACCCGGAAGGATTGTTTGCACGTGCACGTTATCCGGATAACCACATCATTTGCTTAATTTCTGATATGGGAGATGGTCGTCGTACCAGTGTTATATACATGTAGTAGTCTTCTCCCCTAGCCATCTTTCCCCCCGGAAAAATGTATATATAAAAGTGCTATATAGTGGTCCCCCCGTAAAATCTACTATATAGAAGTCCCCCCCCGGGGGAAATTCTCCTATATTGTAGATTTTCCCCCATGTTATAGTAGATCTTCCCTCAGGGAAAAACTGCTATATATAGCCATTTTACCCCCTCGAATGAATTCCGGAATGGTATTTAATCCATGTTGTTAAAAAGCACGAAAATAATCCTCCCATTCCAAACACAGCATAACTAGGGAGATTTGAAATAAGATTTTGGCTTTGACACTGACCTTGAGATTTGACAGTCCTGCAGACTGGCAAGCTCATATCTAGATAAAGAGTCCGACAGACACACAGCGACAAACAGACAGACAGACAGACAGAAAACACAAAGACAGACAAACAGGAAGACGGACAAATACACATGACAATGATTTTCAGTATCATCTCCATTTTCCACAGCATTTCAGAAGAAAATTCATTTACAGAAGAAATACAGACTCAGGGATAGACAGACACCTAGACAGAAAAAAAAACCCAGACTGACTCAGACATACACCCTCTCACATATACTAACACGCTAAAAGATAAATACATGAAGAAAGATACAGACAGAAAAACTTCCAGATGCATGCACAGACAGACACACACAGAACGATATACAGACACAAAGAAAGATATACAGAGGCACTTACCCACAGACAGATAGACAGACACTAATAAACACACGTGACACAGATAGACAGATACACCTAGCCAGACAGACGCATAGAGAGACAGATTGGCAAACAGACTTACACAAAGACAGACACGACAGACATACAAACAGTCAAACATACACAAATCACAGATTCACTCTCAGGCAGACAGGAAGGCAGGCGGACGGACGGAGAAAGACATACAGGGATACAGATAGGTAACTAAATACACGCACAGACAGAAAAGAAAGTTTCTTTTATTTATAGAAAGGAAGAAAGGAAAGGACAGACATAAAGACAGGCACAGACAGATAGACAAACAGACAGATACACAAACATGCAGATGATATAAGACAAATTGATTGAGCATTTCGAGTTAGGTCCATATCATAACCATTGATGCAAAATAATAAAAAAGATAAAATCTAAACCAGTCACGGTAGGAGGAAAAATCTGCTATGGGGAAAGACTACTATATAGGTTGCACTCCACCATTATTTTGACATTTCGCGTTATCGCAGACCCCCCACCTCTTATATTACTCATTATGGACAATCTAATGTGACGTCATACAATGTATTTGGTATCAATAGATTCAGAAAATTTCAAATTTTTAATTTATAGACAATTTAACAAAAAAAATTAATATAAGAACCACATTACCTGTGCTGAAATGGCATGAAAATGGGTTGAAATTTCATGCAAAAAGTACCATATTGGCCCATGTTTTGGGCAATTTTTCACCAAGTTGCTTGATTTTTTCCAGAAATTTCAATTAATAGTCTGAAAGATATATTCTTACTCTAAATCATATGGAAAAATCAGAGGGGCGGTACGGCTAGTTCTCGCGAAATCACTGTCGAACCGACTTGAATGATTTTTGGCGCGGGGAATATCCGCCAAAATTCACATGGTCCATTGCACGTTGTAGTGTTTATATAGGATACGAAACTAAGGATTCAAAAATTTTCAGTGTCCTGTTACAAACATATTACGTAATACTTTTCAACCATTTCATTACTTTTCACCCTTGCTTTATATAAGCTGTCTTATTCAGGGGTATATGCCCTGATAGCCTTTTACATTAATAATCAGTACCCCTAATTTTATACGAAATGGTGGAGTGCAACCATAAGGGGAATTTTTTTTCCCGTCAAAGATATAAATTTGTGTTTATTGGAAAATTTAAGTTTTTTCGCATCTAACGGTACCATAGTTATAGCGCTACGCCTTATACTTTTGTCGCTACACAGTACCGAAGGGCGCCTGACGCGCCCATCCAAGTACCCCTTCATGACCATGATGAGGCTTACATAGACAGACATGTATATATTAATGTTCAGGTAGAGACACCATAGTGTCTTTTTGTATTTACTTTGATTCATCATTTAAGAAAAATATGAAAGAAAGCAAAAAATTCTTTTTTGAGGATGGTTGCTATGGCAACGACAAAGTTTTGTTGCTTCGGAACCCGTTATTCGATTCCGCAATAAGGCCAGTATTGGAAATGGTTATATGCATCATTTGTGTTTTCAGGTCAATTTGGTTGCTATGGTAACCATTATTTTTCAAATATTAGCTTATTTACATAAATTTGACATTTTCTTAATGTGTTGATACCTGTCATTATGTGTTAAACCTAATACTTTTGTCTCTTTGGTGTGCCAAATAAAGCATGAGTGCATAGCTTGTACTGCCTTTTTCTTCAAAAATTGTGCTAAAATAGAGTCAGCATCAATTTTCATAACAATCAAAAAATTTTCAATTTTGAAAGAATCCAACAATTATTGGTTTATTATGATACAGCAGGGTCATGACCTTTATGTGAGTAGGGTTGTTACCATGGCAACCAATTTTGAAATGTGAACCTAGGAAGCTATATGGTCAATATGGTTGCACTCCACCATTATTTTGACATTTCGCGTTATCGCAGACCCCCCACCTCTTATATTACTCATTATGGACAATCTAATGTGACGTCATACTATGTATTTGGTATCAATAGATTCAGAAAATTTCAAATTTTTAATTTATAGACAATTTAACAAAAAAAATTAATATAAGAACCACATTACCTGTGCTGAAATGGCATGAAAATGGGTTGAAATTTCATGCAAAAAGTACCATATTGGCCCATGTTTTGGGCAATTTTTCACCAAGTTGCTTGATTTTTTCCAGAAATTTCAATTAATAGTCTGAAAGATATATTCTTACTCTAAATCATATGGAAAAATCAGAGGGGCGGTACGGCTAGTTCTCGCGAAATCACTGTCGAACCGACTTGAATGATTTTTGGCGCGGGGAATATCCGCCAAAATTCACATGGTCCATTGCACGTTGTAGTGTTTATATAGGATACGAAACTAAGGATTCAAAAATTTTCAGTGTCCTGTTACAAACATATTACGTAATACTTTTCAACCATTTCATTACTTTTCACCCTTGCTTTATATAAGCTGTCTTATTCAGGGGTATATGCCCTGATAGCCTTTTACATTAATAATCAGTACCCCTAATTTTATACGAAATGGTGGAGTGCAACCATAGCAGTTTTTCCGGGGGGGGGGAGCTACTATGGGGGAAAGCTTCTATGGGGAAAAACTACTATATAACACCGGCACCGATTGCCATTTGTCCCTTTTGTGTCTCTTACTTTCCTTGTTTACTCTTTGTTTTAAGATTGGGAGTTTTGGTGTTTTGCTGTGGATGCTGCAACTGTGTCTTGTTGGAGATCCCCTTCTTTCTGTAGGATCGGTTTTGATTATTGAATATACTCGTATCTTATTATTGTCTTCATTGCTAGACGGTCTCAATCAAATATAGATCTAAAATGTTCCAAATGTAACAATTGGTCCAAGTAAAGCAACTTTTATGTTGCCAAGGAATGTGGCTCTATAGAGTGTCAAGCTATTAAAGTCCGAGGGGGAGGGGGGTTACACACCAATTCCCTTCGCTGTAAGGGTATACTTATTTATTCAGTTCATTTATATATCAGGAAAGACCGGTCAAACGGTCAAAAAGTAAAGTTGAGACGTTATCATAAATCTAGATCAAATATGCAAGTATATAGACATCAATCAGATCTAGTTTTGAACTTGTATAAATTGTAATTTCAAAAGTCGTTTAAACGAGTTTTTATCTTGTTTGAACGAGTTTCTGAAGTCGTTTAAACAAGTTAAAAAGTCGTTTTAACGACTTTTTATCTTGTTTGAACGACTTAAAAAACTGGTTTGAACGAGTTTTTATCTTGTTAGAACGACTTTTTATCTTGTTTGAACGACTTAAAAAACTGGTTTGAACGAGTTTTTATCTTGTTTGAACGACTTTTTATCTTGTTTAAACGAGTGACATAAGTCGTTTGAACGAGTTTCGTAAGTCGTTTGAACGAGTTTTAAAAAGTCGTTTGAACGAGTTTTTAACTTGTTTGAATGACTTTTTATCTTGTTAGAACGACTTTTTATCTCGTTTAAACGACTTTTTATCTCGTTTAAACGACTTTTTATCTCGTTTGAACGACTTTTTATCTCGTTTGAACGACTTTTTATCTCGTTTGAACGACTTTTTAACTCGTTTGAACGACTTTTTAATTTTTTTTCTTTCCCAAAAATGGCACTAATAAGCTTTCGTAGATAGCCGAGCGGTAAAACGAATATTATTCTGTCAGAGGATTCGCCGATACCCTGTAAGTTTTTCTAAAACATCAGTATGGTAACCCTATTCTAATGCTATGATCAGTATTAAGCTAGAAAACGTCTGCTTTTAACGACGTCGCCATGGGAACGTATGACGTCATAGCAAAAACCTAGGTGAAACGTGATTCCCCTTGCAGTTTTTTATCACTCAACCAATCAAATTGTGCGATGCAAACAGAGTGCATGAGAATGTCGGTTTTGTGTTTATATTTTATTCATCACTAAAAGAAAATTGCATGTTTTAACTTATCCAATTTACAAATGGAGATCTCGCTGAAGTCTATTTCAATATGGTATTAAAATTATTTCGGTAAACTTCGGCAGTATCTCGATAGTTTCCGTGGCTTGAGTGACGGTCTGCATGTTGACCTTCAATCGACATTTTTTTGATGCTGTATTGGGTATGATTTGGTGAAAATATGCCATAATTCTAGCTACATAATACAGTACAATGGATACTGTAAAGATGGTTATTTTCGCTGGGGGAAAATTTCGCGATTATAACATCAAGACGTTACGCGTGCGATAAAAGTGTCTTTTCCATTGTAAGGATGCAACAGGGATATTTTCGCATGGGGGAAATTTTCATATAGAAATTAATTCGCGAAAAACGCGAAAATTACCCCCACGCGAAAAATTCCACGTTTACAGTACCTTAAATGTCAGATTACTGAGAAAGGACATCGATCGTGAAATAGAGCACTTCCCGAAATTCATATTGGCTGACAAAATGATGAAAAATGTCCGAGGTAGGCAATTTTAGCGCACTTCTTCATTGTTACGTCACTATGGAATTGCGTCTTTCAACAGTGACGTCATAATGAAAACAACACCAAAAGACGTTGACTCGGAAAACGATTTATTGAAAAGCGTCCAAGTGAAGTCTATCTTCTCCATTTCAGGCAAGAAAATTCCGAAGAAACGATTTTTCGGTAGTTTGATAGGAAGTATAGGTGGCAAGATTGCTGGATTGTTTGGGGGGAGGAGACGGAGGAGGAGGCGGAGGAGGAGGAGGCGGAGGAGGAGGAGGAGGAAGAATAATGAGTAATAAGAGGAGTATAGATATGAATGGTTGAAAGGAAAAATCTTTCATCACAAAAACATAAATTCGTAAAAATTCCGTTGCAGATGACATTGAGTTATGTCAACAAATAAACTGTATATGAAATAAAACTAAGGAAACACACACTATTTGTTATATACATTCATAAATGGAAGATCTCAAATGATATTCTATTTCATACCACAAGTTTGGATTATCTAGGACTGTGTTAGCTTAATCTTTCTGTGTAAGCGAGTTAGCTCAAGTTAGCTCAATCTTTCGGCGTCAGCTCAATCTTTCGGCGTCAGCTCAATCTTTCTGTGACAGCTCAATCTTTCTTTGATAGCTCAATCTTTCTTAGCTCGATATTTCTGTGTTAGCACAACCTGTTTGTGTTACCACAACCTATCTGCGTTAGTGCAAACTTTCTGTGTTAGCTCAAACTTTTCGTTATTTCAATTTTTCTGTGATAGTTCAATCTTTCTGTGATAGCTCAATCTTTTTGTGTTAGCTCAATCTCTCTGCGTTAATATAATCTTTCTGCGTTAGTGCAATCTTTCTGTGATAGCTCAATCTTTTTGTGTTAGCTCAATCTCTCTGCGTTAATATAATCCTTCTGCGTTAGCTCAATCTTTCTGTGTGAGCTCAATCTTTCTGCGTAAGCTCAATCTTTCTGTGTTAGCACAATCCTTCTGCGTTAGCTCAATCTTTCTGCAACAGCTCAATGTCTCTGCGGTAGCATAATCTTTACGTGTTACCTGGATCTCTCTGCGTTAGTTCAATCTTTCTACATTAGCTCAATCTTTCTGGGTTAGCTCAATCGTTCTCTGTTTGCTAAGTGTTTCTGCGTTAGATCAATCTTTCTGCATTAGCTCAATCTTTCTACCTGCTGCTCAATCTTTCTGTCTGCTGCTCAATCTTTCTGCGTTAGCTAAAACTCTCTGCGTAAGCTCAATCTTTATATGTTAGCTCAATCTTTCTGTTTTTGTTTAGTCCAATTTGTCTGCGTTAGCGAAATCTGTCTTTGTTTGCTCAGTCTTTTTTGTTAGCTAAATCGTTTTGTGTTAGCTAAATCTCTCTGCGTTAGCTCAATCATTCTGCGCTAGCTTAATCTTTCTGTCTGCAGCTCAACCTTTTTTTGTAAGCTAAATCTCTCTACGTAGGCTAAATATTTCTGTGTTAGCTCAATTAATCTTTTTGTAGCTCAATCTTTCTGTTTAGCCCAATCTTTCTGCGTTAGCTAAAACTTTGTATTAGCTCAATCTTTTTTTTTGTTAGCTCAATCTTTCTGCATTAGCTAAATCTCTCTGTGATGGCTCAATCTTTCTGTATTACCTCAATTTTTCTGCGTTAGCACAATCTTTATGCGTTAGCTTGATCTTTTTGTTTAAGCTCAATCTCTCTGCCTTAGTGCAATCTTTCTGTGTTATATCAATTTTCTGTGTTTTTCTCAATCTTTCAGTGATTGCTCAATCGGCTTGTGTTACCTCAACCTATCTATGTTACCTCAACCTATCTATGTTAGCTCAATCTTTCTGTGTTAGCTCAATCTTTCTGTGTTAGCTCAATCTTTCTGTGTTAGCTCAATCTTTCTGTGTTAGCTCAATCTTTTTGTTAGCTCAATCTTTCTGTGTTAGCTCAATCTTTTTGTTAGCTCAATCTGTCTGTGTAAGCTCAATCTTTCTGTGTTAGCTCAATCTTTCTGTGTTAGCTCAATCTTTTTGTTAGCTCAATCTTTCTGTGTTAGCTCAATCTTTTTGTTAGCTCAATCTTTTTGTTAGCTCAATCTTTTTTGTTAGCTCAATGTCTCTGCGTTATTGCAATCTTTTTGTGTTAGCTAAATATCTCTGCGTTAGCTTAAACTCTCTGTGTAACCTCAATCTCTCTGTATTAGCTGGGTCATTCTTTCTGTGTTAGCTTGATCTTTCTGTTCTAGATCAGTCTTTCTGTGTCAGCTCAATCTATCTGGCTTAGCTCAATAATTCTGTGTTAGTTATATCTTTCTGTGTTAGTTATATCTTTCTGTGTTAGTTATATCTTTCTGTTTTAGCTCAATCTTTTGTGTTAGCTCAATCTATCTGGCTTAAATCAATCTTTCTGTGTTCGATCAATCTTTCAGTGTAAGTGCAATATGTCTTCGTTAACTCAATTTTTCTATGTTAATGCAATCTTTCTGTGTTAGCTCAATCTTACTGTGATAGCTCAATCGTTCAGCATTAGCTCAATCTTTCTGTGTTAGCTCAATCTTTTTGTGTTTGCTCAATCTTACTGTTTTTTATCTCAATCTTTCTGTGTTAGCTCAATCTTTTTGTGTTCGTACAATCTCTCTGTGTAAGCTCAATCTTCTGTGTTTGTACAATCTCTCTGTGTTAGCTCAATCTTTCTGTGTTCGTACAATCTCTCGGTGTTAGCTCAATCTTTCTGTGTTAGCTCAATATTTTACCAAATGACACTGATTCCAAAGTGCTATGTATCATGTGTCATTTCTTGGGTATATGGAATGGCGTTATGTACTTAAGGTAGAGCATCCCTCAGGTCAGAAGTCTGGAAATTTTATGCCTGGATACCCTATTTTTCTCTTCAGAATATTGTTCAGATTATCAAACTAATATGGTTTTGGGAAAAGAAACTTTTATAGTTACATCTCATCACCCCTAAAAAGGGATTTTTCTTACTTTCCCCATAGGGTCCAAGGTTAAAGTTCCAACGGCTACACTCTCAGTATAATCAAGAAACCAAGACTTATATTTTGTTTGCATATCAGGTTTTACATAAGCGTTGAATATATGGAAATGAAAATATTGTAAATGTTGTTATTTAGGAAATATGAGCAGCTGAGACCTGAGGGATGCTCTAGCTTAAATGTAGAGTGTACTTTGTCCTGTAACAATCACCTAAAATGTTAAAATCATGCAAGAATAGTTACATGTATATTTTCGTTTTGTTTTTTTTTTTCGAAAATTCTACATTTCAACCAAAAACGTCAAAATTAATGGAGGTTAACATCCTAGCACCACCCTTGTCAAATCAGCACTGTTTGTGTTACCTCAATCTATCTGCGTTAGCGCAATTTTTCTGTTTTAGCTCAATATTTCTGCTTTAGCTCAATTATTCTGTGTAAGCTCAAACTTTCTGCATTAGCTCAATCTTCCTATGTTAGCCTTAATCTTTTTGTGTTAGCTCAATCTCTCTGGGATAGTGCAATCTTTCAGTGTAAGCGCAATCTTTCTGCGTTAGCTGTACCATTCTGTAATAGCTCACTCTCCCTGCGGTATCTAAATGTTTCTGTGTTAGCGCAATCTTTCTGGTTTAGCTCAATCTTTCTTAGTTAGTTCAATCTGTCTGTATTAGCTCAATCTTTCTGTGTTATCTTAATCTTTTTGTGTTAGCTCATTATTTCAGTGTTAGCGCAATCTTTCAGCGTTAGCTAAATCTCTCTGTGTTAGCTAAATCTTCGTGTGTTAGCTCAGTCTTTCTATGTTACCTCAATCTTCCTGTTTTACCTCAATCTATCTGCGTTAGCTCAAATTTTTAGTGCTAGTTCACTCTTTCTGCGTTAGCTCAATCTTTCTATGTTGGCTCAATCTTTCTGCGTTAGCTCAATAATTGTCAGTGCTTGTTCACTCTTTCTAGATCTGCGTTAGCTCAATCTTTCTATGTTGGCTCTTGAAATCTTTCTGCGTTAGCTCAATCATTCTGTGTTAGGCAAATCTCTCTGCGATAGAGCTTGATCTTTCTGTGTTAGTTCAATCATTCTGTTTCTAGCTCAATCTTTATGTTTTAGCTAAATCTCTCTGCGTTAGCTCAATTTTTCTGTGTTTGCTCAATCTTTCTGCGTTAGCTCAACCTTTTTGTGTAAGTACAATCTTTCTTCGTTAGCTCAATCTGTTTTTGCTAGTAAATTCTTTCTTTGTTGGCTCAATCTTTCTATGTCATCTCAATCTTTAACCAAATGTCACCAAAGTGCTATGTATCTTGTGACATTTCATTGAGTATATGGAATGGCGTTATGCACTTAAATGTAGGGTGTACTTTGTCCTGTAACAATCACACATAAAATGTTTAAATCATACATGAAAAAGTGGGTCCTGTAGCATCATATCCCACCCATCCTGCTACTTCTTTCGATACACGTTTTCGACATAGTAACTTTCATACTTTTTTGGCATGTTACATTGTTTAGATTTGAGGATCACTGACGAGGGTTAAGTACCCGAAACGTGCATGTCTGGTCCACGTTGCCAATATATCTGCCCTTAAATGATGCTATTCAATTTGAAGACGTTTACATGAATAGTCACTTGTTAATTTTCTTTTTTGTCTTTTAATTTTTTTTTCGAAAACTCTTCATTTCATCCAAAAATATCAATATTAAAGGAGATTAACATCCTAGCACCATCCCTCCAATGCTATTTATGACATATCGGAAGTTCGCTTCTTTTCATATGGTGGAGGTTTTTGTTTGTTTGCTTTGGTTCCTGTTTTATCCTGATTTTGTATGCCTTCGACTTCTGATTTTCTGAATTATCGATTTTGTGCTGTTTACAGGGATATGGTCATTATCCATATTTGTCATTTGTTTGCCTTCGGTTTCTGATTTTCTGAATTATCGATTTTGTGCTGTATATAGGGATATGGTCAGTATCCATATTTGTCATTTCATATAACTTTGCTACTGAATCGGATGAACAGGAAAGTTGGAGCCCAGCGCTCTTTGCAAAATGTATAAATGGAAAGTAAAAAAAAAAATCAAAGTAGAAGGCACTACTGAAATAAATTCAGGCTGTGTCTAATAATTATTTTCGCTTGAAGCAACACTGATGAAGATTTACTGTCTGAAACAAAGGAGGGGGTCTTCAACAACACCAGGTTGCAGCACCCAAAGCAAAAACACAAAACACCCAATGCAAAAACACAGAGCAGACATGCACAGAAAGAGACGTAAAAGGGACAAGGAACACCAACGCACAACACAGAAACATCAAACACAAAGGACTACATATAAACCAAGGAGACCAATGGGCAACTGGTGTCGACTTCATTGAGTTGACATCCCTTCATACTTGAAAGATATATAGAAGAAAGGGAAGTGTACTAACATAAACTCACAGGTGTTATGTCATATCACTGAAATTGATAACGTGCATACATCTTACTATCCTGATAACGCACAAACAAAAATGCCTACTTACTTGATATTTTTTACACACCCTACTATCCTGATAAGGGGTACACGCCCTACTGTCCTGATGTCGTGTATATACCCTACTGTACTGTTTACGTACACTCCTTACTTACACACCCTCATATCCTGATAATGTTCACAAAACCTACTATTCTGCTTCTAGCTTATTACGTCTTTGCAATTTAGAACGTATTTCTTTCAGTAAGGAAACTACAACGATGCTATCTTTAACAACTGCCAAAAGTCTGTCAATATCTTCAACAAGTTCTTCGTTAAAGGAAATACTGAATGCGGTTCCCTTCTCCGCAAAGCTTATTTGCTGTGTTGTCGTTCAGCTTTAGCGATAAGCTTTGAGCACTCTTTTTTTTGCTCTGAGATTAGTTGTTGAGATAAGCTTGCAAACTGATTGTTAATAATCGATTTTAACAGACTTACAGCGTCCGCTAGGTCTGTGTTACCCCTTGAAGATTTTTCCGTCCGAGGGGGAGAGTTTAACAGCATGCGCTATGACTCGGACATACCGGGTGGATATTTACTGTATGAGAGAATTATCAGGCCGAGACTGAGCCTTGGAATGACTTTCTAAACTTAATACTACTTGTATATTACCTACGAAAAGCATGTTATGTAAATGAATTGTAATGTAAAACGGAATTGAACCATAAAATTTTACCTGTACAGGTAGGATTAGAGAGTGTTCGATAAGTATAATAAATACATATATTGGTTCTGTGAATGTTCTGCTAATAATGACACCATTCGATATATCGTGAGTAGCAAGTGGTGTGATTATCGGGATTTTGTTGGCATTATCCCCCCTTCCTTTCATCCAGTTCACCTGCGGTCTAGAGGAACGCACAATTGTTTTGAGTAAATTCCTCCTCGCTGTAAGATTGTAAGGCCGACACAGACTAAATTGAAATCTCAAAATTAGTTATAACGACCGATAGCTTGATTTCAAAACATATAGTTATGAACATACATGTATATAGTTTAACCCTTTTTTTGTCCGAATTCTCAGTCAAATCAGAGGTAATGGGCTATGACACACTCTAGAAGTGGAGTCAATAAGATGTGGATGCTCAAAAACTCAAAAGCAGTGATGGACCATCTCAAATCTCTGAAGTTCATCCACATTACAAACATTAAATCTTTCGTTTTTTTCACGATGTACACCACCCACCATACCTCATCAAAAACTAGGTTGAATTCCATTAAAAAAGAAACCAAAACTCTTTCGTCCACAAAAGTGGCAATCAATTCATAGTCTCTGCTACCAAAGAGCAAAAAGAAACTAGCATCGCAGTTCCAATGGACAATCAGATACATTGATGGCTTACTCTCCATTAATTATCCAATCATTAGGATTACCTTGCCACCATCTATTCCACTGAACTGGAAATCAGAGAAACAACTGAGAACTGCCGGTACTTTAGCTTCCAATACAACTTCTATCGACCACTGAAAACGGTCATTTGAACACTCCTCTGACAAACGTGACGATTTTATTATATCACAAATCCATCTTCATGTAGAGCAACAGTACCTTTTCGTCTGTCTTTGGTATTTTCATTTCACAACTCATACTCTATACAAGAGTATATCTTAAGTAAAAAAATGCATGTTCAAGGTAAGGAGACTCACCTGTAAGCTGTTTGCTGAAGGCTATTTTTGTGAACAACTTAAGATTTCACTGAGTAAGTTCTATGGTCGCTGCAAAAAAATATTGGACATATCGACATTTGCCTGTAAATGATGATTTAGGACACTCTTGAATATGACCTTTGCAATTAGCCGTCTTTTCCCTATTTTTACAAAACAGTTTTTTGACACGCGTCTAGATATATTTGGCATTCGCGCGCGGTCGATATTGCCTGCAGTCAGCGGACGCTCACTCTTTTCAGGTACCCGGATCTGCCTCCGTTCTGGAGTTCGTGATTGCCTTAGATGGAGACTTGCACAATTATACATTATTACCCTTGATCTTTGACTCCTGAATGATATAAAGAAGACTCTGACGACAATCTCGACAGCACTCACAATAGAGAACCAAATTGAGCATCCACAGACCGCTAGCAAGCTAGAGGTGGGACCAGGTGCCCGAGAGGAGTAAACATACCCTGTTTGGCTAGCAGCACCCGCCGTCGATGTTCAAACAGGAAAATGAAATCAATATCTACAAAACAAGCACTGTCTGAGGTTATGTCTGTATAGAAAGTTCTATGACGACCATGTAATAGTACGGTGACCAAGGGTATGAAAAATTAATTTTAAAGGTACATGGCTAATAAATACAGGTAATAAAAGTTTAAAGCCTTGTCTTTCATATACAAGGTGTCGTAAGAATTGAATCAGGTGCGAAAGTGGTGTTTTGGGGGAAAACAGGATTTTTGTGAAGGAAAATCACTGAAAACGGGAAAATATCTACAATTCTTTTATGTCTTCAAATTTGGAAGATTAGGATATATGAAAATGTAGCGTTTGAAATGCTTTTTTCTAATTTTGTATAAACCAATATGTATCTCGAAGTAGATATGTGTGTTTTGGGCCAATAAATTTGATTTTTTACGAAAATTTGATAAAATTTAAAGTAAGTTTCAGATGTAGTTGTCTCGTCATACTATTATGCAGCCCCTAAATGATTATTTTATGATATACAAAATAAATATAAGGTATACACTTTCTGTTGATACAATTTTTTGTTTTAGATTTCTTTGCGAAATATGCCAAATTTGATTTTTTTAATTCAAACCAGCCTTTGAAATCGGTCATTCTTTAATACATAGCAAGAGCGTCAATTGTGAGTTGTGTTTGAATATATGTTCCAGTGCTAACAATGTCTTTGATTTGAGTATTTTGTCGATATATATAATAAATACATTTATTTTTGTACATTTCAATTTTGAGGAAAACACTTTTTTTCATATAAAAATAACAAAATTCTAGGTATTTTTGTAAAACATTCAAAAATCTTTCAGCTGGTTATCGAAATTATTTTTTTCAAAATAATTCCACATATTTGTGATGAAATAGGCGCCCTCTATTACAAAAAAGATTGAAATTACCTCAAATTTTGGCCAAAGAAGTGTCTTATACAATCGACTAGTAATAGTATCAATAGTAAGAGTGTTATCATTTGCGGTTGTGGTTGTCGTCAGATGAACATACTTTAAAAAACGCAATATTCGATTGATTTTGATATTGCCTAAAATTTGCTTTTTTCACATCAATAGTTTGGATTTCTAAGAAAGTTTTGCATTGATGAAGAAATACAACATTCGCAAATCTGGAGAGGTTTATTCCTACTTACTCGATAGAATCGATTTTTGGTTTGTAATTCCTTATGTATTGAAAAGTAAGATGCTTCGATGTCATTATTTCATTTTTTTTTAAGTTTTGCATTAATCAGTCGTACATTTTGAGGATTTTGAATACCTATTTTCGCTAGGACCGAAGGTGTAACTACGTTCTTTAGTTCTGTCGTGTTTTCAGATTGTACCTAGTTGTGAATTGCTTACAATTTGATATAACAAGTAACAAGCATGACATGCTTACTCTTCCTATGCATCTTGTATCACTCTATTGACATATTTCACTCTTATATCTTATATCTTTTATACGTTGAGGAGAGAGGGAATATAGGTTTTCTGAGAAAACAAGCTAAAAGAACAGATAATTTCTAGCAAACGATGTCATACAACTAATATATCGTTATGATAAATTTTGAGGTGCTTATCGAGAGTGGATTTATAAATGTTCGGTTGCTGACTGACTGATTGCATTGGATTTACTGTTAGTTTCTGTCTTATTTATGAGTAAATAGCTATTTATTGAATTAATAATACGGAAGTGTTTCAACTCTATATCTTCATGAATTTTTTTTCAACATTATCCATTATGCACCAGACATGCGTTTCGGATATTAAATCCTCATCAGTGATGCTTCCAGCCAAAGTGCTTTTCATAAGCCGCCAAAATCCATTTCAGTAGCGCCTTCTGGTTATATCTTTTCGAATTTAAATTTGTGCATTTACCTTACAGAGAGTAAAGTTACACACTCTATCCAAATTGAATGATATTTTTCTCAAATACTAGAAATTGTCCTATCCTTGTATTACTTATCCTACACCTAAGCCTTTTTAATGATATTGATATTCTGATATTGTTCCAACGGAACAAAATTGTAAATATTATGGACTGAAATAGCTAGCATTTTTCATTACAGAAAAAAAAAAAATGGATATTCGGAATTAGATTTCCACTTATTATACACGAAGTTTTATTTCTTTTTTTATAAAGTGTTTTTCTTCGACTGAAATGCAAAATCTATTTGATTTCAATAGTTTATTTGATTGATCTTACTGCTTTTTGATGTTTTATGAAAAAATAGATTTTTCCATGAAAACACAAAATTTAATAATTTCAATCAATAAACATGGTATTATAATTAATTTCTACTTATAGGAAAATTTCTCCCCTTATTTATACCACATTAAAGGTTAACATTTTAACTTAAAGAAAATTATTATAATTCTCTACAACGTTTCAATTTTAATAAAAAGAAATCCCAATTTTGAAATCTTTTTAAGAATATGAAAAAAACACCCATGTCTGTTGAAAAGTGGGCATTGTAATTATTTCAATTATATTAAGTTGCTATGCATAAGGAAGGAGCTGAACCTAATGGGTACCATCCAACTTTTTTCCCTCACATATTGCAGAAGAGTCAACTTTTGGACCTTAAAATACGCATTCTGTATCGACTTTGACTTTGAATGTTAATACAAAAGAAAAATACATTTTTGTACTTCCAATCACATCACATTTACATGATTTTATTTTCATTGTATTTATTTCCCCAAAATTGTAGACGTTTTTCCCGTTTTTCAGAGTATTTCTTGCCAATATAGGGAATTTTGCCCCAAAACACCACTTTTGCACCTCACCTGCCAATTTTCTTTAGACATATTACATATTGGAGAGGAATCATTAGGCTTTGATTTCATGTATCAAATGTCTATGTACCTTGAATGTAAATCAAACTCTCTAACTGGAACACATTCACTTTGGCACTTGGCCACACTCTTTTTGATCGGAGGTGTCGATAGTTAATCCATCATTTTGTTAATTATCAAAAAGTTAATTAAAGAAGTGTAACTGCCTGTTGGAAGAGCAGGCATGGAGAATATTTTTTAAATCATGCATGATACATAATTTGCTACATGTCGGACAACGGAGCGAAATATAAAAGAAAATTTTTCTGACTTTTTCTTTAAATTTGCCCAAAAATGAACTTTTTTGTCCCAAAATACGTGCTTCTGTACTTAAATTGAAATTGAGTGTTACTAAAATTGAAAGATAATTCCCATCACGACACTTCAAAAAAATTTCCCAATTTTTAAATTATTCCCAACAGAAGTGTAGGCTTTTTCCTATTTTCAGTGTTTTTCTACTTGATTGGACGGTTTTTGCCCTAAAACACAACTTTCGCACCCGAGTTTTTTCTTACGACACATTGCATTTTAAAGAGGAATCTTCAAGCTTTAATTTGAGATGATCTATAGCCATGTACCTTGAGTGTCAATTAAAGTCGAAAACTAGAGCTCTTTTTGACACTTGTTCACCCTACTATAAGGAAAAGTATTTAAAACAGTGAACTACGATTTATACATATTTTCTTATAATTATTGGACCGTAAACGAAGTAACATATTCATGTATGAGTTAAAGAAGATCCTGACGATAATCTCAACAGCACTCACAATAGAGCACAAAATTAAACATCGACGGACCCCTATCAAGCTAGAGGTGGGACCAGGTGCCTGGGAGAAGTAAGCATCCCCTGTTGGCTAGCCGCACATTCAGGTCTTGTACGTCAACGGAGATTTACGATGAGAAATGAAACATCAGTATTATCATTTTGAGTAAAGAAATTTAGATGTAGGTAAGTGGACTTCTTTTTTGTTGTGTTCATGAATGAAACGATTTGATCTGTAGTCTATTTATGTAAAAAGGAAGCAATCTTGTTTTTTTGTGCCTCAAATCAGACTACCATTACCTCTTTTATTAGAATGAGGAAGCAGACTATGGTCTCATAGGAGGCAATGGCATGATGATATTGGAAGAAACTAGTTAGAGTTGCAATAGCATAAAATCTTTTTCTCGCTAAAGAGACACTTTGAGTTTGAAAGTAAGAAAAACACGAAACGCTTTTATTAGGTTTATACCGGAAATAATAAATATTTTAAAAGTCATATTGACCGAAGACGAAAGTATATAAGTCCAAGTATTGACCTAATCGCTTTAGTTATATGAGCCCATTCCATATTAACTTTGATTCTACCGTTTTATTGCACAATGTAAACAATGCAACACCCACAGCAAAACAGCAAAACACCCCATGCCAAAAAAAAAAAAAAAAAACAATAAAAAATAAACCAAACATAGAACAGACACACACAAAGAGAGAGATGCAAGCGGTACAAGGAACACCAAGTCAAACCATAGACACATTAAACATAAAACACCACACATAAACCAACGAGACCAACTCAAACCATAGACACATTAAACATAAAAGACAACACATAAAGCAACGAGACCAACTCAAACCATAGACACATGAAACACAAAAGACCACACATAAACCAACGAGACCAACTCAAACCATAGACACATTAAACATAAAACACCACACATAAACCAACGAGACCAACTCAAACCATAGACACATTAAACATAAAAGACAACACATAAAGCAACGAGACCAACTCAAACCATAGACACATTAAACATAAAACACCACACATAAACCAACGAGACCAACTCAAACCATAGACACATTAAACATAAAAGACCTAATAAACCAACGAGACCAACTCAAACCATAGACACATTAAACATAAAAGACCACACATAAACCAACGAGACCAACTCAAACCATAGACACATTAAACATAAAAGACCACACATAAACCAACGAGACCAACTCAAACCATAGACACATTAAACATAAAAGACCACACATAAACCAACGAGGCCAACTCAAACCATAGACACATTAAACATAAAAGACCACACATAAACCAACGAGACCAACTCAAACCATAGACACATTAAACATAAAAGACCACACATAAACCAACGAGACCAACTCAAACCATAGACACATTTAACATAAAAGACCACACATAAACCAACGAGACCAACTCAAACCATAGACACATTAAACATAAAACACCACACATAAACCAACGAGACCAACTCAAACCGTAGACACATTAAACATAAAAGACCTAATAAACCAACGAGACCAACTAAAACCATAGACACATTAAACATAAAAGACCACACATAAACCGACGAGACCAACTCAAACCATAGACACATTAAACATAAAAGACCACACATAAACCAACGAGACCAACTCAAACCATAGACACATTAAACATAAAAGACCACACATAAACCAACGAGACCAACTCAAACCATAGACACATTAAACATAAAAGACCACACATAAACCAACGAGACCAACTCAAACCATAGACACATTAAACATAAAAGACCACACATAAACCAACGAGACCAACTCAAACCATAGACACATTAAACATAAAAGACCACACATAAACCAACGAGACCAACTCAAACCATAGACACATTAAACATAAAAGACCACACATAAACCAACGAGACCAACTCAAACCATAGACACATTAAACATAAAACACCACACATAAACCAACGAGACCAACTCAAACCATAGACACATTAAACATAAAAGACCACACATAAACCAACGAGACTAATGGACAACCGGTGCCGACTTAGGACGGCCATCTGCCATGTAAGTAGCAGACGGTGTGGTTATCCTGGATTACGTAAGATTAATATATTCAGACAGCACCTCTGCAAATGCGATAAAAGAAAACGAACCTGGAGCCATCTTGTGCGGCATTCCATATTGAGAAAAAATGTACGGATGGTGAGTTTTGACAATACATCACTGGAGCTGCGGTATAACGAGCCAATGTCGTAGCGCACCTTTCGGAGCCCGTCCATCAAAGGTCGATCGTAAAATTTGATCATTTTCGACATCTCTGTAACTGCTGCACATCACGAAATCACGAAACTTTCCAGGATGCAAGTACTCAATGTCTTTTACCAAGTGTGCGTTTTGTTTTTGCCGATTAATAAACAAATATGACAAAATAAGGGATCAGCAGCCTGTTTCACAAAAATACTTACGAACAATTTCAGGAATTTTCGTAACTTTCGATTGCTCAGGTCTACTAACTTGCTCAAATTTGAGAAGTTTGTATTCTAAATCGAAATTTAGTATGTAGAAGTGATATTAGAAACATGATACAATCTAGCTAGAAAACATTTCGAACCTTTTATTAAAGGAAGAAAATTACGAAAATTCCTGGATATTTTCGTAAGAATTTTTTGTGAATCTGGGCACAGATTTGCTGACGCATTTCTTACGTCTCTACTGCAACCTCTGAACAGAATTTGAAACAGAAAACTCTGAGGGCATAGTTTGATCAACTTCGGTCGATCGTTTCTTCAACGCATAGGAATTTGAAGGCGTTTAAGATTTCATGGATCTTTACAAAAAGAAAGAACTCTGCCAAATTTGTGGATTTTGTTCTGACTATAAATATTACTGTCAAGGGCTCTGATTGCGCACGCATTTTCTCTGCAACCGTGGTACAGGATTTCACGAAGCATAACAGGAAGCTGAACTCAAGGTCCTCTATTTGTAGTTTTTATTTGCTGATCGATCACTAAATAGGGCCGCCAAGGACCCGCATTTTCAACATTAACTCTGCAACCGCTGCACAGTATTTGACGAACCCTGAAGGAAGAAAATATTCAAGGTCCTCTACCACGTTTGAGTTTTTCAAGCTGATCATGGCCACCATGGGGCTCTGAAAGCCTGAAGAAATTTCGACCTCTCCTTCATACTGTTGCATAAAATTTCGGGAAGCAAACACAATCTTTTAACAAATTCGCCACTTTCAGTCTTTCGTCTGTAACTCAGGTGAGCGATAAGGTCCTCAATAGGCCTAATGTTTATGCAGGTATTTTTAAGCATTTTTTTCAATTTTCGATGGAAATTTTGTCTACTTTGATCCTTTTATTTTGTTCACAATGTCAAAGATACGAATTTATCCGCATTAAACGGTACATTATACAATTCCTAAAATGATAAACTCTGTTGCATATATCGGTCCGAATTCCATTGAAGCTGAAAATAATTTTGTGAAATTTCCAGAGAGTCTTTACTCTCAAAAACACTGAAACACCAATTTTGGAACTAAAAAACAAAATTGTTAATGGAGAGATTCATACAAGTGTGTATGACAAAAGAGATGATTTTGGATTCAACATGAAGCATTTTCCCTGTCTTGACGGTGATGTTCCTTTTTACGGTATCTACATTTTACAGCTCATCCGGTATACTACGACATGTAATTATGTTTTGGATTTTCGTAGTTGAAATTTACAAATTACGAAGAAACTTTTAGATTAAGTTTATCGCTTCCACTTACTAGTAAAGATTTTCAAAAATTATTATCAACTTCTTTTGAAATTCGGACCCATGCCAGCAACAGAGTATATTACTTTGAGTATTTCATTTTATGGTGACATAGGTAGACAAAATTACCATCGAAATTGTGTAAGAATCATCAAACGCCTATCACCAGACGGACACTTGGATTGGTACTGGACCAATTTTAAGCCTTGTACCAGCGCATTCTTAAGAATTGCACTCTGACTGACTCTGACGACAGGACTCCATAACGGACCCTGTCCATACTTCTTTAGAAAAGACAAGGCCCCGACCACGTGTTGTCCTCTCTAAATGACAAATATGGATAATGACCATATCCCTGTATACAGCACAAAATCGATAATTCAGAAAATCAGAAACCGAAGGCATACAAAATCAGGACAAAACAGGAACCAAAGTAATCAAACAAAAACCTCCACCACACGAAAAGAAGCGAACTCCAAATATGGAAGTGAGACCAGGTGCCCAGGAAGAGTAAGCATCTCCTGCTTGGATGCAACACCCGCCGCTTTAATTCGGTAGAACTGTCAATTCCGGTTACGTCCATTTCGGAAGACAGAGTACAATCTTTGGTTGGATGGTTCAAATGGTCTATGACAAAATATCATCCACCATTCTGGAGAGTGGGACATCATAGTGTATGACGAGTTCCCCATATCGACCGTAGAACTTCCTCAGTGACGATGTTAGTCGGTCACAAACATATCCCTGACTGAGAAGCTTATCTGAAAGACGCCTAGCTCTCAGAACAAAATCTCAGTCGGACTCCTCGGGTGATTACATACATGAGTTTGCAACAGCCTGCAGAGCACGAACTATTTTTACCAACCCATGGTTTATATATCCATTTCATTACCAGCCTGTGTGTTTCTTGGTCCCCTGCGTCACCCAGTCTCTTTGTATGGTCATTATACAGACAGGAGGGAGGTTATTTTACACCACAATTGTACGTTCTTCGAGACCTCTGGGTAATTGGAGAAGTGAGAGGGTTGTGCTCACGTAATCGGGATAACTACACCGTCTGCTAATTGCGTGGCAGATGACCGTCCTAAGTCTGCACCGGTTGCCCATTGGTCTCGTTGGTTTATGTGTCTCATGTTACTATGGTGTGAGTTGGGGGTCCTTTTCCCTTTTGCGTCTCTTTCTGTGCGTGTCTAATATGTGTTTTTGCATTGTATGTTTTGAAGTTTTGATGTGGGTACTGCAACCGAGTGTTATTGGAGATCTCCCATTTCTTTAAAGCAAAGGGGGGTGTTCTCTATTGAATCCAACTCATTTTTGTCATTCACGCGCGTATAAATTTCTCCGTGTACAATTATGACATTTAGGGCCGCAAATGGTGGTCCTGTCTTTGTAAAGTTGCTTTGTTGAGCGTCAATTTAAATAAATGATGTCAAATAGGAAGGACAAAGCATTGCAGAGTCACTTCGTGTCCATTATGTCTGTTGTTGAAAAGAAACCAATTTTCTATATTATAAATATACGTTTTCCATGTTTAATTAAAATATCATTTAAGGTGTTTAGATAATCTATCAAAAATGTTGATTTAAGGAAGCACATTATCATATTATTAAATTAATCTAATGGGCAATTCTAAAGTCTTAGCAATCTTAGTTTCAGAATCGGTCATTTCTCTTACTTTCATAACTTCTAAGATTAGATAAACAAGAAGCACAGAGACACAAAGCTCACCTGATACCCATGCATACTCTTTACCTTCTGACATTGTATTATGATATTGTCAGTGTCCGAATTTGAACCAACAACACTGATTCCGTATGGACATAAATATGTTCTAATCCCCCCCCCCCCGAAAAAATCCAAAATATGAAATTAATGCATAAAATATAAATCACAATGTTAAGAAACTTAAAGATGACAAGAGTGTGCAAAACGGAAAAATTGAAAATGAAAGAAAACACATTTTGGTCATAACTGAAATTTAAGGTATTAAGTTAGGGAGAAAAGCCGAAAACTATCCATTATGTCAGAGAAAGTACTGATCGAGGCCCGTCAGGGCCGAGATCAGTTCTTTCTCTGACATAATGGATAGTTTGAGGCTTTTCTCCCACTTAAAACATGACATCTTTTGTTTTAATAATGGACAGTCACAGGTAAGATCCTTTCGCAGAATTTGGACACCTCAAAATCAAGAACCGTATCATTGGTCAAGAGGTGATGATCAGGTGCACGTAGCTTGAATCCCTGGTCAGTCAACCGATCGATTTCGTTTGTCTTAATAATGGACACTTTCATGTCAAGGTCAATCATTGAGTTGTTGAGAAAATGATTCATTTCGATGTAGCCACGCTTATGATATACAGCGTATTTTTCGTATGGACCTCGTTTTTATTTTTATCAAATCAATGCTTTTAAAAAACTAATTGATCATTTTAATTGAAGCGTCATGTTTTGGATATAGACTGTAGCGGTGTTTTTAAGTATTTTTTCTAAAGACAACGCGAAACATAGGATGTAATTCGTCTTGGATTTCAACATTTTGTAGTTTTAATTACTTTATGTTACATGTATTTGATTTACTTCTATTTCATTGTATTTTTGGACCTACACATGTACGAGCTTGAAATATCCCCCCATAAAAATTACGAAATCCGCGCATCGTTGGATTCTTTCGTTTATTAATATAGAGGAACATGTTTTACCCCAAAAGAGGAATATTAATGGATATGGAATTTGAAATCGAAATTATAAAAGAAACTTGGAAAACAATTTTCGTTGGGACATATAGCTCTTCTAGTGTGATATTATGTCATCATAATTAGGATTCTTTTGTCCGAAAATTTACTTGTGACTGTCCATTAAGTTACCTTTAACTGTCCATTATTTTAATAATGGACAGTTTTGGCAAACTTAATGGACAGCTACAGGTGAACTTTTGGACGAAAAAGGATCATGTTGAGACAATATCACATAGAAAGAACTGTCTAGACAATGGGATGACGTCATAGTCATGTTTTAAGAGAATTTAAAAGTGTATAAAAAGCTGTGAAAAAGGAAGAAAACAATTTTGGGTGCCGGTGCCGGGACTTGAACGCATTGGGTCTATGTGCACAGTTAACATATCTATTCACATTTTAAAAAATTCCAAAAAAAAAAAGAAAAAAAGAGAAGATTATGGCATTCAATGTATATGAAACTAAATAGGAAATTTAAAATTACAAACATGCACTGAATGAGGGCACAGAACCACACATTTATTGAGTCAGTCAAAGAAACAATGAAACATTTTTAAAATTTCATAAAAATTCCAAAAAAAGAGAAGATTATGGCATTCAATGTATATGAAACTAAATAGGAAATTGAAAATTACAAACATGCACTGAATGAGGGCACAGAACCACACATTTATTGAGTTAGTCAAAGAAACAATGAAACAGTTTTAAAAAATTCATAAAAATTCCAAAAAAAAAAAAATAAGAGAAGATTACGGCATTCAATGTATATGAAACTAAATAGGAAATTTAAAATTACAAACATGCACTGAATGAGGGCACAGAACCACACATTTATTGAGTTAGTCAAAGAAACAATGAAACAGTTAAAAAATGGGCATTTCTGACATAGTCCGAAAAGATGTCACATACACGTCAAAAATTTGCCTTTGGACTGGAACCAACCTTCAAGATCATCCAGATGCTTTCGGTGTGTCGATATGTGCTTCGGTTCTGAAGAAGAAGAAGTTTGTCAAAGGAAGGTACCCCCATGATCTACTTTTAAAAGCCACCAACTTCAATTATATTACCAGCATAAAATCCTTCGACTTCTCTACGCTATACACTACCATTCCACATCAAAAGCTCAAAAACAGACTGGCCAATATCATTCGCAACACCTCTCTTTCAGAAAATGGTAATAAAAGATACAAATACCTCGTAATTGGGCAGAAGGATACTTATTTCGCGAAGGAACACTCTGATTCAAACGAAAAGTATACCGAAGACGATGTCATCCGGATGCTTGAGTTTTTGATTGACAACATTGTTGTTTGTTGTATTTGGAGGAACCGTATTCCAACAGAAAGTCGGCATCCCCATGGGTACCAATTGCGCCCAAATGCTTGCGGACTTATTTTTATTTTCATACGAAGCTGACTTCATCCAGACCTTGATCTCGACTGGGCGTAAGCATCTCGCATGTCAGTTCAATTTTACCTTCAGATACATAGATGACGTGTTGTCGATCAATAATCCGAACTTTGCGGGTCATCTAAACGAAATCTTTCCTAATGAACTAGGGATGAAGGAAACAACAGAGAGTGACAGATCCGCTTCGTGCTTGGATATACTCCTATCTTTCGACGCAAACGGCCATTTAATCACCTCACTGTATGACAAGCGTGACGATTTCAGCTTCCACATAACTAACTTCCCTTTCATGAGTAGCGATATTCCGTCTTCTCCTGCTTATGGTGTTTTTGTTTCTCAACTGATACGGTACGTCAGGGCATGTTCCAAATATGAAGATTTCATCATTAATTAGAGCCAGACGGCTTGCAAGTAAGCTTCTTGTTTAGGGTTATGTTAAACAACGGCTGAAATCATCATTGAGAAAGTTCTTCGGTCGCTACGGGATGTAATAAAAGCATATGAGATCCCCCTTTCCAGAATGATCAGTGACATTCTACATTGTGATTGAATGGCTGTCATCATCACCGAACAAGACAAACTTACCTGATATGTACATCAATATGTACATCGAAACAATCACCGAATTTGACAGGTTTCCATGGAACTGTTGCGACGGGTGTTGCAAGAAATCAGGAGACTCTCCCCGGGCACCTGGTCTCACTTCAGAATTTTGTTCATTCCGAGGTTCGCAACTGTTCCTGTGGAAAAATCTAATGATTTTGCCTTGCCTTTTCGACTATGAGACTGAATAACTGATGGGTACTTCTGTAATGTTTAATTGATCCAGACAAAAACAACAACACTTGTACTGTAGGAAGCCATGGGTAATTCATTTCTACCAAGTTTGAAAAAAGGAAGATCAATTTTTATGGCACCGCCAGGATTAGAACCCACTACCCTTAGGTCCATTAGTCATGGAAAACTTACAAAATGAATCATACAATTTTTAAAAAAATCATTGAAAATCAAAAGATTGGTATTTTGATAAAATTTTTTCACAGTTACATTTCTAACAACAAATATATAAAGGAAACAAAAAAAAAAAGACTGAAAAAGGAAAACAAATTTGGAGGAGGAGGGGTCCAGCCGGGGTTGAACCCATTATTCTTGGGTCATTTGGGCATGGAAAAACTACCTATGTACGAAAAAAAAAATCCAAAAGTGCATATTTTGACAAAATTCTTTCACATATACATTATAACTATAAATTTCAAACAGTATATGAGCAATTTGAGGGGAGAAGTTGAAAATGTTAAAAATGACCATCATCCCCTCCCCTTTTTGCAGTTGAAAAAATCATAACAAATAAAAAAATCAGCAAAATTCTTTCACGTAAGAATTCCTCTAGCTTATCATGGCTAAAATGAACTAAATTCGGCAAATTTAGCCAAGAGAGAAAAGAATAAAAGAAATCTCATTTTTTTCATAAAAATATCTCAGTCGAAAAAGACGTCAAAATCTTATCACTCAGATGCCATTAGTTTTTCAATCAATGCAGCTGTTCTGGAGAAGAAGATTTTTAAGAGGGGTAACCTCTGGGGCCTATTTGACCCTGCACTGGATCCACCCCGAAATTGGTAGAGGACCTTTAGTACTTTATGCATACTAAGTTTAATCAAAATCCTCCAAACAGTTTCGGACAAGTTAAAAATGTGAAAAGTTAACGGACGGACGGACAGACGGCGGATAAACCATTGTGACAATAGCTCACTTTGAGCCAAAGGCTCAGGTGAGCTAAAAATGAAATTTATCAGATAGAAAAAAGTGACATGGATGAGATATGATGATTTATTTCTGTTTAATGTTAATGATCACTTCACGTAAGACTGAAATAAACAAAGATTTTCGTCTATTTCGTCTTTATTCTGCTATGTATAAGAATGTAATCTTTCAGGTTATAGATATACGTCATCCACTTTTAATCAAAGCATCATTTAAGGTCTTTAGATAAGCTATCATAAATGTTGCTGCTAATAAGACTGAAATATACAAAGAATTTCATCTATTTCTTCTTTTTTCCAAACATTAAGGCGGTACGAAGTAGTAGTCTTCTATGTTTCCAGCCGATTTTTGCCATTCTTAAACCGACTTTGAAAATGGCTTTCGAGGCTCTAAGTGCCTTCCTTTTTATTTTCCTGAAAAGACGTTTTGCTCTGCCCCAAAATCCTCGTTTTCTTATGGAAAGGTATGTATCCCTTTTATATGGTTTGGCCAAAGATCCTTTCAAATCTTTTTCATTTGAAAGACTTTTTGCATTATTCAGTACAGGGTAAAGATTTCTCCTTTCTCTGGTGATATCATTGCCGATGATCTTAGTCACTGCTCCTGAAATTAACAGAACAAAGTTGTAGCAAAAAATAAAAAAAGGTTTTATATTAACGGATATATATACTATTACTATCACATTTAGATAGAAATGGGTATAGCCAACTTCGATCAACTTCGGTTGATCGTCAGTCTCTTCAACGCATTCGAAAATTTGTTATAAAAAAATCTTGAAATTTCTAAAACGTGGGTCCTATAGCATCATATCCCACCCATCCTGCTACGTTTATCGGTATATTTTGAACATAATATTTTTCACACTCTTTGGTCATATAACATTGTTTAGATTGAGGATCACTTCCGAGGGTTAAGTACCCGAAACGTGCATGTCTGGTCCATGCTGTAAATTTATGTTTTTAAATAATGCAATTGACTTTGAAGACGTTTAACATATAAATTAACTAATTCAGATGTAGACGTAAATTTTAATGGACATTTCCAGTTTTAGTGACAAATATGGATAATGACCATATCCCTGTCTACAGTACAAAATCGATAATTAAGAAAATCAGAAACCGAAGGCATACAAAATCAGGACAAAACAGGAACCAAAGCAAACAAAAACAAAAACCTCCACCATATGAAAAGAAGCGAACTCCCGATATGAGAGTGAGACCAGGTGCCCAGGAAGAGTAAGCATCTCCTGCTTGCATGCAACACCCGTCGCTTCAATTCGGTAGAACTGTCACATCCGGTTACTTCCATTTTGGAAGATATAGAGTACAATCTTTGGTTGGATGGTTCAAATGGTCTATGACAGAATATCATCCACCATTCTGGATAGTGGGACATCATAGTGTATGACGAGTTCCCCATATCGACCGTAGAACTTCCTCAGTGACGATGTTAGTCGGTCACAAACATATTCCTGACTGAGAAGCTTATCTGAAAGACGCCTAGCTCTCAGAACAAAATCCGTATATTTGGTACTTGCTCTGGCATAGCGTATCAACTGAGATATGAACACGCCATAAGCAGGCGATGAAGGGATGTTGCTACTCAGAAAAGGAAAGTTCGTAATGCTGAAATTGAAGTCGTCACGTTTGTCATAGAGTGAGGTGTTCATGTGACCATCAGTGTCGTATGACAACATTATGTCCAAATAGGATGCTGAATTATTTGTCTCTGTAGTAGAGGTAATAAGAAAAAATACATTTGAATGTTGACGTATATACTAAACAAAGGAGGAGATCTCCAACAACACCCGGTTGTAGCACCCACAGCAAAACCCCAAAACACCCAATGCAAAAACACAAAGCAGACAAGCACGGAAAGAGACGCATAAGGGACAAGGAATGTCAACGCACAACACGGAAACATCAAACACAAAAGACTACACATAAACAAACGAGGCCAATGGGCAACCGGTGCCGACTTAGGACGGCCATCTGCCACGGAAATAGCAGAAGGTGTGGTTATCCTGGATTACGTGCGCACAACCCTCCTTCTTTTCCGATTACCCAGAGGTCTCGAAGAACGTACAATTGTGGTGTAAAACATACTAATAAACACATTCTGATGGACACGTATGTATAAATGAACAGTTTCAAATGTTAAAGAACAATTTTAATGTAGAGGCAAAACTATACACAGCTGAACACATGTAAAGGAAGAGGTTCACATTACTTAATAGAATAAAAGTTACGTCCTCTCGGAGTATTATCATACCGGATTTATGAAAAAAAAATTAAACACTTTTATGATTAATGAATATATTCAAATAGAGACGATTTTAAAATGAATTCCTTCATCTACAAGGAACGAAGTTTAAAGCGGTGGTCACAACGGTCGTACGTGCAAGCAAGTGCCTTTGTGCAAAAACGTAGACAAACCGTAGCCGTACTATGTCTGTCCCCTCCTTTGTTTTACCAGTACGCGTCACGCACGGCCTCCTTACGGTTTTGGAAACACGCAGACAGGATGTAGCAGTTAAGTGCATGCTGAACTTTCGATGCGTCCTGTCTGCGTGCTGTCTAAGGATTCATCAAGAAGTACGTTACAAGTACGTACAACGCACCTTCGACTCAAGAAAAAGAGTAACCCGTGCGTAAGCAGTACGTGTAAATTTGACATCCTAAAGCGGTGGTCACAACCCGCCGTACGTACAAGTACATGCTGTATACGTGCAAAAACGTGGGCAATCTTTGGGGATCCGCACGGTGTCTGTGCGTTATCAGTACGTTGTCCGTAAGGCCTCCGGACGTGTTTGGCATCACACAGACAGGACGTAGCAGTTTTAATGCATGCAGAACTTTCGCTTCGTCCTGTCTGCGTTCGGTCTATATATTCATCAAGAAGTACGACACGGACGATGTGAGTACGTTGTAAGTACGTGCAGCACACTTGTCGCGTAAGGGAGTGAGTAATCCATGCGTTAGCAGTACGTGTAAGTACAAAACCCATACGATAACGCGGAAGACGTACAGAGATCGTATGTTGTAAGCATGTTGCACGCACGTTGTCTGGATGTCCGACGTACTTGCCACGTACGCAGCATATGATGCATATAATAACTCCATATAATCGTGCGTGCGTTGACGCACTGCTTTCGTACTCTTGTCACTTCCTACCTTTTGTCTTCAGAAAAACGTACAACACATATCCTCTCCAAAAACACACGTCAAAAACCACCCACGGCGGGTTTTGTCCAGGTCTTAACAATAACGTCCAAGACCTACGGATAAATAACGTTGTAAGCAAGTTACACGCAAGTTGTCAGTACGTACCACGCACCTACTTTTTGCGCAACATATGATACATGTATACACCCATATAAGCGTACTCTTCCCACTCCTTCATTGCGTCTTCAGAAAAACGTAGCGCACGTAGCCTGCACAAACACGCACATTCAAGAAGCACGCACGTCGGGATGTGACCAGGGCTACAGTGTCTACTTTTTTGTCATATCAGGATTAAAATTCTTTCGTTTTATATATTCTTATCAGGCCTACCTCTTTTATTCAATGTTTCATCTTTCCTTGGCAATAATACATTCTTTGACCCTCTTTCATGAGACAGCTGTAAAAAAAAACAATACAAAGGTTATATTTGATATATATTTGGACTGAAATATAAAGCTTAATTTGGATACAGTTACTTCATAGAACCTCATCCATACGCGGCATTATTCCCAAGCAATAAACATTTCTAAGCAGTATCCAACACTTATTTAGTCTAAAAACAAACGCAGCATTATTCCCAAGCAATAAACATTTCTAAGCAGTATCCAACACTTATTTAGTCTAAAAACAAACGCAGCATTATTCCCAAGCAATAAACATTTCTAAGCAGTATCCAACACTTATTTAGTCTAAAAACAAACGCAGCATTATTCCCAAGCAATAAACATTTCTAAGCAGTATCCAACACTTATTTAGTCTAAAAACAAACGCAGCATTATTCCCAAGCAATAAACATTTCTAAGCAGTATCCAACACTTATTTAGTCTAAAAACAAACGCGGCATTATTCCCAAGCAATAAACATTTCTCAGCAGTATCCAACACTTATTTAGTCTAAAAACAAACGCAGCATTATTCCCAAGCAATAAACATTTCTAAGCAGTATCCAACACTTATTTAGTCTAAAAACAAACGCAGCATTATTCCCAAGCAATAAACATTTCTAAGCAGTATCCAACAGTTATTTAGTCTAAAAACAAACGCAGCATTATTCCCAAGCAATAAACATTTCTAAGCAGTATCCAACACTTATTTAGTCTAAAAACAAACGCGGCATTATTCCCAAGCAATAAACATTTCTAAGCAGTATCCAACAGTTATTTAGTCTCAAAACAAACGAAAGTTACACTTCGTTCGGTGCCGTCTCCATGACAAATATGGATAATGACCATATCCCTGTATACAGCACAAAATCGATAATTCAAAAATCAGAAACCGAAGGCATACAAAATCAGGACAAAACAGGAACCAAGGCAAACAAACAAAAACCTCCACCATATGAAAAGAAGCGAACTCCCGATATGGGAGTGAGACCAGGTGCCCAGGAAGAGTAAGCATCTCCTGCTTGCATGCAACACCCGTCGCCTCAATTCGGTAGAACTGTCACATCCGGTTACTTCCATTTTGGAAGATATAGAGTACAATCTTTGGTTGGATGGCATAATGTAATACAAAAATGTACGGCGTTCATGTTTAAGAAGAAGATGTTCAAAATCGTAACCTTCCTCAACAAAAGCACAAAGCTCAATACTTACTAACACGGCCTCTTAATCAAAACATGTCTTGAAATTCATAGCATCAGTAAAGAGCAGATGAATTTGCAACATGGACCAGCTGTGTATGTTTCGGGTACTTTACCTCAATCCTCAAACCAAACAATGAAATATCGCCAAAGAACTGTGAAAGTTATATCCAAAAAATACCAAAAAGACGTAGCATGACAGGACCCCATTTTCAGAAACTTGGAGAATATTTTGAACAGAAATGAAATTCTTGAATGTTTATTTTTAAGAAATTATCGACCTGGATGAGCATATCCTGAATTTCGATTTACATTTTACAAGCACTTCGGATCTGCGATTAATTCTCAAATTGGACATTTTTCAAGTTCACGTACTTCGGGCTTTGCACTCCGGACTTCGCACTTTAGGGGTCATATTAAAGAAATCAAGCGTACTTAAAAAGTGAAATATTAACACACAATAAACATAATTACGTTTGAGAGTTTTAAATATGTATATTCATACATAGAAATGTATAATTTTCTCGAAAAGTATTCTAGATGCATCGGGATAACATCAACAATTTACATTTGTGACATAGTCCCCTCCAAGTGCGGTGTCCGAAGTCCTCAAATATGAAAAATGTCTACTAACCATTCAGATTATGGAAAGCCAACGGGGTCAACATTCTAACATTAAAACTATGGAGGGTTAAATTGAAAAAAATCAATATTTGTTATTTGTTTTCTTTAAATGTAAATGTTAACAGGCAAACAATGAGTTCTATTACCATTAAGTTTCTTGAATAGGTGATTTAATTATTGCAAATGTAGGTAAGGAAAGATTTTCTAATCAAGTGAGGATAATATTTCTTTATTTTGTCAATCAAGTTCCTCAATATACATTTATTTGAAGAGCATTTAGAATTATTGGTCTTCAAGAATCGCTATGATTTGAAATGGTATTTTGAGTTTTTCGGGATAGAAGAATCTATTCTTCTTCTGTTAACATTTCTAATTTTTTAAAAACTTTTAAAGGATTCTTTCGAAGACTCGAAACACAATATTTTCTATACCATGGCCGAATACTCTTAATAACCAAAACAATTCACACCCGTGACTGAAATAATTTTCTTTGCTCCGCCTCTCATTGTTTTTATTGACCTCCACACTTCATCGAACGTTAATAAAACCTCGAATATTTAGAATCGTCCGCGGTCTTTATGAAATAAAATGACCGATGAATAACAAAAGAATCACAATTGAAGGTTTGTAAGTAAACAGAAATGTGTTATCAGTTTAAACTATGAAATTATGTATTTTGTACTGACTGTGAAGACCGAACTTCATGACGGCCCCTTCCAAACCTCTTCAGAGAAGACAGGGCCACACAGACTGATCGAGTGATAACATGCATGAGCTCGTTACAGCCGACAGAGCACGGACGGTATTCCACATCCCCCTCTTTTTATATCCATTTACATATTCATCTTTGTTGCTTGGGCCCCTGCGCTTTGTCGTCTTGTTTATGTGATCATCTAACAGTGAGGATGCTACTTTATGACAATTGTGCATTCTTCGAAACGTTTGGGTAACCAGAAAGTAGGAGAGTTGTGCGCATGTTATCCGGATAACCACGCTATTTACTAATTGCATGGTAGATGGCCATCTTAAGTCGGCACCGATTTCGAATTGGTCTCGTTTGTTCTTTTCTGTTTCTTTCTTCTATTTTTGTAAGCAATGAAGATAATACATTTTATCAATATTCAATCAAATAAATGACAGAAGTACCAATCAGTTATTCAGTCTCATAGTCGAGAAGTCAAGGTGAAATCATTAGATTTTCCACAGGAACGGTTGCGAACCTCGGAATGAACAACAGTCCGAAGTGAGACTAGGTCCCCGGGGAGAGTCAGCGTCTCCTGATTGCATGCAACAACCGTCGCAACAGCTCTATGAAACCTGTCAAATTCGGTGATTGTCTCGATGCACATTTTGATGTACACATCCTCTAGCCTGTAACCTAGTATTTTGTCATTTCAATATGTAATCTTGACTTTCTACCTATTACAAGATCACTGGAGTTCTTTTTCCTATCACAAGCATTGAACAAGATCCGATATTAGGCCGTATACAAAAGTGCGACGCAAGTGTGACGCACCCAAGTACACACGAACAGTCTCATCACTCTATAACCGCAATCCCCCACACTTTGACTGCGTTATTTGACGCGCAGGTTTAAAACTATTTAACGCAAGCTTGCATTAGCTCGACCAGTTCGCGATTCTTTTCAATTATCTTCACCTGAACGGATCAAGGGACAGCCACTTTATTTCTAGAAATGGATGCCAATATTTTGCTTTTCAAAACACTCTGGCTAGATATTTAAAAAAAGAAACATGCAACTGGTAACAATTCAATGATCAATGGAATTGCACTTGAAAAAACAAAACGAATCTTGCTACGAGCGTAGGTTTCAATGTTAAACGTCTTTAAATTCAATGGCATCATTTAAAACCTGATGAATTTACAGCATGGACCAGACATGCACGTTTCGGGTACTAAACCCTCGTCAGTGATCCTCAGTCTAAACAATGTAATATGACCGAAAATTATGAAAATTATTATGTCCAAAAATGTATCAAAAGACTTAGCAGAAACTCTAAATCGTTGGCGACAAAGACGAATCATTCACTCAAGGGGATCACTGCTTCGATGTCCAATTCAGAGCTAAATGGCGACGTCACGCGGAATCTCATAACCGTATAATGAATAAGTAAAGGAATATAAGAAGTGTCATTTATGGTGCTAATTCAAAAGAAGGGATCTCCAACAAGACCAGGTTGCAATACCAACAGCAAAACACCCGATGCGAAAACACAGAGAAGACGAGCAAAGCAAAAGACAAAAAGAGATATACAACATAGAAGCATTCAACACAAAAAATTACACATAAACTAACGAGACCAATGGGTAACCGGTGCTGACTTAGGCCGGTATTATGCTACGCAAGTAGCAAATGTTGTATTTATCTAGATTACGTGCGCACAATCCTTCAACTTTTCCGGTTAACAAAAGGTCTAGAAGAACGCTCAATTGTAGTATAAAATAACCTCGTTATTAGATGACCATACAAAAGTAGCATAATACGAATAAGAATGTCCAAGTTCGAATGATGCATGTTGAATTTACAAATCAAACGGTCATTTAAACAGCTCACTGTATGACAAGCGTGACGATTTCAGCTTCCAAATAACTAACTTCCCTTTCATGAGTAGCAACATTCCGTCTTCTCCTGCTTATGGTGTTTTTGTTTCTCAACTGATACGGTACGCCAGGGCACGTTCCAAATGTGAAGATTTCATCATTACAGCCAGACGGCTTGCAAGTAAGCTACTTGTTCAGGATTATGTTACACAACGGCTGAAATCGTCATTGAGGAAGTTCTTCGGTCGCTACGGGAATGTGATAAAAGCATATGAGATCCCCCTTTTCAGAATTATCAGTGACATTCCACATTGTGATTGAATGGCTGTCATCATCACCAAACAAGACATACTTACCTGATATGTACATCAAAATGTACATCGAGACAATCACCGAATTTGACACGTTTCCATGGAGCAGTTGCGACGGGTGTTGCATGCAGTCGAAAGACGCAGGCTCTCCCCGGGCACCTGGTCTCACTTCGGAGTTTTGTTCATTTCATTTTTTTTGTAAAATGCAAAAGAACTGCAGTAAATCAAGACATTGCATTATCTATCATTCTTTTGCTGTCTAAATTCTATTGATAATGAAATGAAACAAATTTCTGTCAAATTTCACTTAGTCACATAATTTGTAATCACAACTTTGTTTTATATGCTTGTTTGTTCTTCTCCCTGGCTGCCTGGTAGGTTTCTCAATTTCAAAAGGACGCAAAACAGAATAAAAACAAGAAATGGCCTAACTGATAAAAAACACGAGTAAATGTTAGAGACTATAAGCTTTCTATCTAGAAAATATATTTTACATCTTAGAATACCTTTGGTTACTCTGGTGAAAATTAAGCTAACTGTCTGATGTCCCACCAGTTCATGCAATTGCAAAAGAAGGAATTTGATCTCCAACCAGACCCGGTTGCAGCACCAACAGCAAAACACCCGATGCAAAAACACAGAGAAAGTTGCAATGTAAAAAACTTCATAATTCAAATTACAATAATTGTAATTACAAAATACAAAATTCAATTGTTCAAATGGATAACGATTCTCTGCTTACATGTGTAAAATGACATGGCACACACCATCAAATAGCTAATTGATAAACAAATTTGCAACTTTAAGGTTGCAATGCTAGAATTGTGACGCCCTTGGCTCTCACTAGGAAACCGTTAAAAGAATTGTCGACTGCTTCTTCGGCTATGTGAATCTGAATAAATTTTGTCTATCCATCTTAACATTAAAATCGTATTGACATTAATCAATTACAAAGACCCTCACCTTCCTGCAATGACTCATGTAATTGATAATCCAGGGATTTTTATATGAATAATCGAAAGTTTGGCGATTCTTTTTATGTCATAGGAATCACAAATTCATTGCGTGATAATTAATTTGTTAGCCTTGTCCTCTGTTTGTTTGCATCGTTATCGTGTGTATCCGAGATACAACAAAAAAAGTCTGTAAAACAATGATTTGAGATGTAATTTATGCAAGTAATATAGATGTTCAAATGGTAGTATTCAAAACCCTTTTTTAAAAACTTGCATCAATACGAGACCAGTTGTATATTTAAGTACAGATCCACCTTATGATCAGGCAGTTGAAAAACCTTACAATTTTTGCAGAACTTTTTTTATCTTCAATTGTGTTCGGGTCAGCCTCCATATGCATATTCTGAAGGAATTTTCGTCAAACTTGGATGGTGAAGAAAGTTATAACGATGGCAAATTTGGTTGAATTATATAGAGAAAAATTTCCCGCCATTTTTCCATAATCCTTTGTAAATTATAAGGTGAATATCTCTCTTCATCATCGCTACCATTAGAAATGAATAATATATGTTTGATTTGTACGACATTTATATCTCAAAACAGGAAAAAATGTTTTGCAAGAAATTGTGATGTATCACCCCTGCCTAATTCTTACATGGACATATATCTAATGTTTCATTTAAATATATCACCTAGAGAGAAGAATAAAGACACGCATTCAGAGAGGATATCTTATAAGATTCTATGCATATAGTACTCTCTCTCTCTCTCTCTCTCTCTAACTATTAAGAAAACTCATCGTCCAAATGACATTTATTTAGAACTTCCGTAAAGACAAATTGGATACCCCTGACACCGATACACCCATGGAACTATTTTGTCTAGGAGATATCTCGGCCTTGTATGTGAAAGCACTAGGAAGATGCGGATATGATTGGCTTTATTCCAGGTATACATTATAAACACTTTATCGATACTAAGATAAAGATTTAACCTAAATTTAAAAGACTTTTAATGCATTTGGAAATTTCTAATAGTTTAAAAACCTTTCATTAGATGGACGTAGATAACACAGTGCTTTCAGTACTGCTGATGTTTGTTTTCATTCTGAACATTGCATTTGCAGTGCTTGGAAGCAAGATTTCAAAGTTTTAATAATAAGCCAGAAACGATGAAATTTGTCATAATTTTTTCAACTTGCTTCCTTCTGTCTCTATCACAGAAGTCAAAGGTAAGATTTAATTTTGAATGTCCTGCTAATGTTTACGTGGTTTTATTTGATTTGCAGAAATGATGAAATTCGAAAATCAAAAATTAAAAGGCAATATTTACCAGAAATTACGAAAATTAATATATTCATTACACGAATAAGAATTTTCTGTTTAGCAGTCTGTCGATGAAACACTCAAACATTAGCAATATATCTACCGAAGATGACGTCATCCCGGGGAGGTAAAATATTCCAACAGCTCTCCGTGTGCTCAAAATAGATTGAGAGCTTTTGTGGTTTAAAAATAATATTTTAATGATCGATATGATACAATTTTGAAAGTTCATTTTATAGAAGCATTGTTTATATACCTTTCGGGCTTGGTGAATATTCTCTTCTCGGGGATCTTCACCAGTGCATTAACCTCAGCAAAAGAAAAATGATTGTACTATATATAAAATAATATATTATATATGATATTAAATAATTCTTAATTATTTGTACCTAAATCATGACATATAAATTCCTGAATTAGTTTGACATTTCTTGCATAAGATATAACGTAAATACGTATGTCATGAGGTCTGGAATAGGAATATGATAACAAAATTCTTAATTCATAGGAAAATGTACAAAATTATGCAGTGATCGATACCACGCCCGAAATAGATTCAACATTACGTTTGACCATTGTTGTTTTGGCAAGGAAAACACCAAAAAAAAAAAAAAAAAAAAAGAGAGGATGTATTGTATATTATTTGAAGCATATAATACATGATAACATATTGATCAAATAGATTTTTATAATGCGAAATACCAATGAAAATATTTTGATTAATTTAAAACTTTTTTCAATGAAGTGAAGAAGACAGTAATGTTGGCGCCGAAATAAAATCTCATTTTTAGTTGCCTGTATATTTATGACGTCACATAATGGCCGAAACGTACGGCAAAAAGACACCATGACAATTGTTTCTCTTGAAACTATTTAGATATTCAAATCATACAACATATTCTGCAAGCTTTTAAAAATCATCAGCGCGGTCACCCTTTTTCTAATACTTCGGTCAGCAATGCATAAGGAACGACCATTTTAAGGAGATTGTCATGAAAACAGATGAAGTAAGATTAAAACTTCAATAAAACTTGAATTACCTTTTAGCTTTCAATCGTTTAATCGACTAACTTTCAACATTTAAAATGAAAGGATTTCATATTTCGGTGGAATCAAATGTTTGATTTTTTAACTCACCTGAGGCGAAGGCTCAAACTTAGCTATTGTCATACCGGTTTGTCCGGCGTCCGTCGTCCATCCGTCCATTAACTTTTCACATTTTCGACTTCTCCTCTGGAACCGCTTGGATGATTTTATTAAACTTTGAGCCTCTACGAAGTTTGTTCATTTCGGCCGGATCCCTTCAGGGTTGAATCCAGGGCGGGGTCAAATAGGCCCCTCTTAAAAATCGTCTTCTCCAGAACCGCTGCATGGATTGAAAAACTAATGACATTTGAGTGATGAGGAAGAATGTATTATTTAAGTTTGTTAATTTCGTTAAAATCCGATAACTTATTTTTGACGCGTTTTGACGTCTTTTTCGACCTAGTTATATAATGCAAAAATTGAAATTTCTTTAAGTCTTTTCTCTCTTGGCTAAATTTGGTGCCCCAAAAGTTTATTTTAGCCATGATAAACTAGAGGAATGCTTTTGTGAAAGCATTTTGCTGATTTCTTTTTCATTTTCTATGACTTTTTAAACTGCAAAAAGGAAAGGGGGGATGGTCATTTTTAACATCTTCACCTACTCTCCTGAAATTGCTTATATACTTTTTGATATTTCTTGTAAATGCAACTGTGAAAGAATTAAGTCAAAATATGCTCTTTTGGCTTTTTAGGATTTTTTAAAGATTATGAACCCAAGGGTAGTGGGTTCAAATCCTAGCAGGACCTCAAAAGTTTTTTTTTTATTTTTTTTTTTAAGTTTTCTTTTCTCATTTTTTTAACATTTATTGTTAGAAATGTAACTGTGAAAGAATTTTGTCAAAATATGAAGTTTTAGATTTTAAATGATTTTTTAAAATTGTATATATGGTATGTTTTGCATGACCAGTGGACTCAATTGTAGAGGGTTCAAATCCTGTGGTACCGATTAAAATTTCTTCTTTTTTCACTTTTGTAGTTCACATGAGCAAAGCTCGAGTGAGCTATTGTCATATTGTGGCATCCGGGGTCCGTCTGACATCCATCTGTCGAAAACTTATCACATTTTTTACTTCTTCCTCCTTTGACAAACTTCATCTTCAGTACGGAAGCACGTATTGACAAACCGAAAGCATCAGGATGATCTAAAGAGATTTCTAAAGAAGTGCTGATATATTTGGTTCGACTCCATAGTCAAATTTTTTACGCGTTTTTGTCGTCTTTTCGGACTTTGTCAGAAATGCTCAATTTTGTTCTTTTTCTTTGAATAACTCTATTAATGTGTGATTTTGTTCGCTCATTTACTGCATATTTGTCACATTGTAATTGTTCAGTGGTTAGGTATTAACTTTGAGTGAACTTTTTTTTTTCATTTTTTATGAATTCTTATCTTATGTAAAAAGGAAGAGAGGGGTATTTTCATACAAATTGGAATTCTTCTCCAGAACCAGCAAAGGGATATTGATGAAACTTCGAACGCACTCATTTATTGCATATTTGACAAATTTAGGATTCTAAGCTCTCTTTAATTGTTTTTTCCTTTAATTTTTTGTCATTTTGAAGTACAGAAAACAATGGAAAAGTGATAGGTAATTTGTTTTCCTAAATATGCAAGAGTTGTCTTTCTTACATCAATTGCTACGGATTCTGACGGTACCTATAGATACTTTCATTTGAACACGAAAATCTTGTCTGGCCTGGTAAAGTACAACTACAATAATTATCATGTATTGTCAGTGTGGTAAGAGTGTACATGGTTATCAGGTGAGCGTTGTGCCCCATGGGGCTCTTGTCTTGTTTATAGATGCAAAACCTATGAGCACGAATGCAAAAATAAAATAACACAGAAATGGTCCTATGCGAATTAAGATGTTCTAAGCATTTTTGCGTCTCATGCTACAAAAACCACATGTATCTCCTTTCCCTCTTTCATGCTTACGCATTTTTTATTTTTACAGCTGGACAATGAAATTGAAGTAAAGAATATATTGATGCCACAGAAAGATGAAACACTGAATAAAAGAGGTATATATAGTACATGCTCGGGATATTCAAATGTAGTTTTATCTTAACCCTTTACATTCTTTTAATTATCTTTACAACAATTATTTATGCATTATTGTTATATTTATAACAGTACAGCGAGTAAGATTTAACTTCCCTTTTGATTCTAATGACTACTATACTGAAAACCGTCTTTTATTCGCAAGCGTTGTATTTTCGCCATATTCTTCGAATCGCGAAAATAAAACGCCGCGAAAATGTCTTAAAACATGTTTAGTTAAATACGTAAATATGATGTCGCGAAAATTAAACGCCGCGAACCAGTCACCTCAGTCGTATTTGCGAACCTAAGACGCCGCGAATAAATGACAATACTACACGTCCATGACACCAGGGCTCGATGCCAACAACCCTCAATGACACTCGCGCCTTCACATCTCTCTATAGTCAAAGTTCAAGGAATAGCATTTCGGAAATATAGTGGCCCACTTGATCGATATGATTACACACAATAAATAAAATTTGCAAAATAAATCGTATTTGCTATATCATTTCTTATCTTTAAACTTTCCAAAACGATATCAAAACTTCAAAATATTTTATCGCAATTCATCGTAAACATGCCATTAAACGTGATCGATTGACGAAATGGAGTAATCTTCTTCTTGTGGAAAGTCGACGTTGACCGGAAATACGTAATATAATTGGGAATGCTTTGTCTCTGATTGGTCAAGTATATTTAGGAAACGGTAAACTTAGAATAGAAAATTTCAGTACGTGGGACATGTCAATTAATGAGATATTCTTGGTGAGAAATGTATTTGTAGATCGATGTATTATTATTATTTTTTATAATCAATAAACAAAGAATATGGACCTGGTCATAGGAAAGAATAATTATATATAAAAAGAGAAATAAGATTCAAGATAGAGGAATTCCCTCACTGTATCTTTTTCTAAACTTCCGGTCTACTTTGACGTTACAAAGAATATAATGGCTAGAACGGCCTCTTTCACAAATAAAGTTTTAAGGTGTATTGCGTTGATATATTCACACGTTTCATAACTTTTCGGGTTGTTTTAACATTATAAGAAAGACGAAAAGCACAAATTTATTTGCAAAATAGATTTATTTCGAGAAATTTGATGTTCAAGCGATGCTGTTATATATCATTTAATATGGATAGTGATAGGAAAGTAGAGGCGGATATTGTAGTGGATCGTTGACATCGAGCTCCTGTGGTCCATGATACATATGAGTAAAAGAAGATCCTGACGATAATATCAACAGCACTCACAATAGAGCACCAAACTGAGCATTGAAGGACCCCTAGAAGCTATAGGTTTCACCAGGTGCCCGGGAGGAGTAAGCATCCCCTGTTGGCTAGCCGCACCAGCCGTCGATGTTCATGCACGAAAATAAAAACAGTAGATAGAATGCATGCACTGTCGGAAGTTATGTCTATATAGAGAGTGTTATGCATGGCGACAATGTCAGGGAAAATATTCAAAACACATACTGTCGAATCTCTCGCGGGGAACCTTTTAAGTGTGACAAAAATGAGTCAAAGAAGATCCTGACGATAATCAGAACAGGACGCACAATAGAGCACCAAATCGATGTGACATTATCTTCGCATTAGTACTGCGTTTGTAATCACCAAGCGTCACCTACAAGGTATTCGTTACTTGTATAAACTCTGCAGATTGTTCATGAGATACAGTTGTCCTTCGTGTCTCTGTGGAGCTCTGTTATTGTCTCCGTCTGTTTGTATACCATCATTTAGCCGCGCCACCTACAATTTATTCCGTTTCTACACTGGACTATGGAGTTTGTTCATTCATTAACATTGTCCTTCGCGTTTCTATGGTGCTGTATTACTAAGTCCGTCTTATTGTCCGATTTTTTCATCAGTGGTGAAAATTTTAGGTTTTTTTTCAATATTTTTCCTTTTGATTGTGACATTAGGATTCTGATTTCGGTTGATGTGTTTGACTTTGATTATTGACTTTATCAATATTCTGTCAATGGCCAAATACGATAGACATAAAAAGTATCCATCAGTTATTCAGTCTCAAAGTCGAGAAGGTAAGAAAAAATCATTAGAATTTCCATTTCATTAGTGACGAGTCCCAGAATGAACAACATTCCGAAGTGAGTCGAAGTGTCCGGAGAGATTCAGCGTCTCATATCTGCATGCTACGTATCATTTTAGAACTTAACACTTAGAAGCGAGTTAGATTGCAAGAAATTTGCCAACCTTTGGATAATATGCAACAATTTTGTTGTATTTATTTCAGGAGTGTTGAAAAAACTGATAGACAACGGAATCACAAAAGAGAAAAGGAAACTGTATCCTGAGCTCAGAATCGGAAAAAATGTTGCTGTTGAAAGTGTTGAAAGATATGGTAAAGGATCGCTGGCTGAAGCAAATAAAAGGGATAAAGTCTTATCTGTAAGGAAACGTGGATTTTGGAGGAGAGTGTTTAAAAGGGCGAAAAAAATGTTTAAAAGGGCGAAAAAAATGGCATTCAAAGTTGCAAAAGTGGGACTTAAAGTCGGTTTAAAAGCTGCAAAAATTGCATGGAAACACAGGCGGAAAATAATGGCACTCGCCGCCTTGGGGAAAAAGAAGAAATAGACTATAATTACATTGTAGAAAACTGAATTTTAACCTTTCATTACTTTGAACATTAACGTTAAAACGAACTCAACCATGTATTGAGTAGCTTAGCATCATTATCTTATTAATTTTACTATGGTTTTACCGAAAGTAAGATTTCGAAGACAATTTAGAGATTCTCTTTCTGTCCACAAAAGATATTTGTAAGAACAGTTTGTTATCCACTCTCGCATTTTTATTGCCAGACGAATAAAGTAATTCCGCCGTATGAGAGTCTTGGGTGTCAAAAGGCTTGTGGTCACTCTAGAGAAAGGAAAGGATCTCCAACAACACTAGGTTGTGCGCACGTAATCCAGGATAACCACACCATTTGCTACTTGCGTGACTAATGGCCGTCCAAAGTCGGCACCGGTTGCCCATCGGTCTCGTTGGTTTATGTGTAGTCTTTTGTGTTTGATGTTTACATGTCGTGTGTCTCTTTTCCGTCTCGTGCTGTACTCGTCTTTTGTGTTTTTGCATCGGGATGATTTGGTGTTTTGTTGTTGATGCTGCAACGGGGTCTTCTTGGAGATTTCCTCCCTTCTTGTAGAGGTCACACTTCTCATGTAAAGAAAATGAAAAGGATCTCAAGCAAGACCCGGCACTGACAAAGTGGAACAAACCCACAAGAAAGCGACATACAAATGACATTAGACAAAATTGCAACCCGCAACAAGAAACGACAATATGCACTAGAACATCATACAAAACAAGCAAAAACAGTCGAAAATGACTTACACAAACATCAAACATTAATGACAACGCATAAATCGAAGTAGACCAATTTGCACCCGGTGCTTCGGTTATCCGGATAACGTACATACAACCCTCCCACTTATCAGGATACACAGAGGCCTCCTTAGACATACAATTGCTTATAAACAAAACACTTCTCACTGTAGGTGACATCACAAACAAGATGGTTATGTTCTAATTCGCTCCCTCAAACGAACATAAAAAAATTATCAAATAAACAACAACTCTCATCTGAAAATGGGCCACTTGCCAGGCAGCGTTTATTAACATATTGTACATATGACAGACGCGATAAAGGTTGGTCCAGGCTCATCTCATTTGAAGACTGAAGCCTCTGAAACGAGAAGAACTATGTTACAATTCATAAAGAATTTTTTTTAATACGACAATACAATTTTGCCGTAAACGCTATGAGTGGCAAAGGCTCGAATGACTTTACACATCCTACTAGCATATTTATTAGATTGTACTACACGAATTATGCAAATGCAATCTGAACACTTTCTCTATCAGCCAATGATATTGGCTTAGATATAAGCTCATTATAATATCTTCCCACATCTCATTTGCATACCAAATCGAACACTCTTCGATATAAATACCTTTGATAAATTACTTTATGTTCTAATTCGCTCCCTCAAACGAACATAAAATACTGTATTTATCAAATAAACAACAACTCTCATCTGAAAATGGGCCACTTGCCAGGCAGCTTCGAAATCAAAGCACGGGAACAGATTATAAATTTATAATTTATTCAAAAATATTAAATTCCAATCTGCATAGAGACAGACAAAGCAGTATTGACATTCTCTCTGATATAGCCATCTTTCGCCTTTTCCGACTACTAGCGACCATGCTTTTCAAACAGGAACCCCTGCATTGGCCGCAGCAGTGGCACCACCTGATCGTAAAGAATGTAACCCAAATTTAGATGCTTGCATCCCAAGGGCACTCAACTTTTCTAACAGCAATTCCCTGACTCGTGTGTAAGATAACTTGCCAGACTTCAATAAAACATACGAACCAGAACTTTTACAAAAACTGACTTGACGAAACAAATAATTATCATTATTTAATTTCAAGTCCGCAAGTTTAATGTATTGCAACAACATCTTAACCGGACAAGTGATCTTATCCGTTTTTGCTATATGTATCCAAGAACCATCTCTATATTTGTCCGTCTTACTCTTCTCAATGAAAATGGACACTTTGTTATCACTGAGGTCAAGGTTAGATATTCTGATAGAAGAAAGCTCTGAAAAATCTCATAAAACCTGCGTAACCTATCAAACACATGGTAACAATACGTTTATCATACAGCTTATCTGGAAGACCAAATCTTTCAACAAGTTTGCACAAAATATCTGGAGTAATAGGTTCTTTTTTCACCACAGGCCTAGAGAGTTTACGTCGGGCTCCCTCCACAATATTTTGGACAAGTACCGACTCACAAGGGTTATCATAACCAGCTATATGATGAGCATAACTGATAGAGTATATGGCTTGTTCAATTTTAGATACAGATGCATTGTTTCGCATCAGAGACATAATAAACGAACAAACATGATAGTCCGAAGCAGGAACAGTAGAAATTGATTTGAATTTCTTACACCATTCACACCATTCTTTGAATCCATAACGATATTTCTTTACAGTGTTTATAGATTTTGAAGCAACAATTGCGGATCTGTTTCTGCTTCTATTTCCTTCCAACGTCCCATCCGAAACAAATCTGGAAATCGTATAAACAAAAAGGAGATAATAAACAATATCCGACAAATTCAAACTCTTGACAGAAAACAAAATATTTGACTTATTTAGCATATCTCACATATTTCCGCTGTACATCTCACAGCATTAAATGTATATCGCTGTACATCTCACATCAAACAACTATTGTACAACGCTGTACATCTATCAGCATACATATGTAACTATGTGAAAACCTGTACATCTCACAGCATTGCTGTACATTTCACAGCATTTTCCATATTACATTGTTTAGACTGAGGATCACTGACGAGGGTTTAGTACTCGAAACGTGCATGTCTGGTCCATGCTGTAAATTTATCAGGGTTTAAATGATGCTATTGAATTTAAACATTTGAACTACTTGGTGAGTGTCAGTGCTGGTGGACCAAAAGTCCCCCGAGGGCACATGTAGCCAAGTTCGATCAACTTTGGTTGATCGTCTGTCTCTTCAACGCATTCGAAATTCTCTGTTACAAACTTTCTTGATATTTCTAAAACGTGGGTCCTGTATCATCATATCCCACCCATTCTGCTACGTCTTTTGGCACATTTTTGGACATAACAATTTTCATACTTTTTGGCCATATTACATTGTTTAGACTGAGGATCACTGACGAGGGTGTAGTAACCGAAACGTGCATGTCTGGTCCATGCTGTAAATTTATCAGGTTTGAAATGATGCTATTGAATTTAAAGACGTTTAACATTTACTAGTAGTTTAAAATATATTATAAGTCCAATTAAATAGAATTCATCTGATTTATTGACATATTATATCAAACATTCTATCAATAACTTTAATACTGATATGATTTAATATAATCAATATACAACCTTATTGCATGCTCTCACCGTCAATTCGTAAAACTAAAACACTTGATCTAAAGTCACAAGATCCAAATACACTGTCCTTATATGATCCTTGTTTAAATATTCTATCAGAATGTTCAAATTCTAGTACATCTGAAACGTATGCGTGTGTAAGGTATGCGTTGCGAAAAATAGGAGGCCAAAATGGGCTAGAGGGCCGCTTAGGCACAACTAATGTACCTATAGCTTTACTCGCAAGGCAATGGTGAATCGCTTTACAAACAAGTCTAATTGGCGGAACCAGCCAATTATTATGACCACGCCAATCAAAAGAAAACGCGTCCACCCAAGAGGACCCATAAGTAGCGTATCTAGAATTGAAATATGGTAGTCTAGCATTATTATGATCTGCAAATCTATCTACTGTGTGAGGACCATAAATAGAATTGACAAAATCAAAAAATTCCAAAGTCACACCCCAATCATCATAATCAAAAATCTTACTAGCTGCGTCGGCAACTGTGTTCTGATCTCTGGATAACCATTTGACCTCAAGACTAATCGAACACTCTGAACATAAAGAAAATATGGACATGGCAATCTTGTGTGAATCTGACTTCGTACTTCCTGACATAACTATACTCTCACAGTTTTTACTATCCATAAAGCCTATCCATAAAGCCTTTGACAACCTTACCAGACAAACTATCCTGAAAAGTACGTAAAAATAATTCCTGGGCACCTGGTCTCACTCCCATATCGGGAGTTCGCTTCTTTTCATGTGGTAGAGGTTTTTTGTGTTTGCTTTGGATTCCGTTTTATCCCGATTTTGTATGTATTCGGTTTCTGATTTTCTGACTTATCGATTTTGTTCTGTATACAGGGATATGGTCATTATCCATATTTGTCATATATAGATTTCAGTTCCCTCCAAGTAGAACTCGAATCTGCCTCTTCTTTTGTCCACATTTTATGAAAAAGATCAAACTTTCCTTGAATCGTAACTACACCACATGCATGGTTACTAGCATCAGAATAAAAAAACAAAAGAAGGAATGTTATATTCTGACATATTTTTAAATTCAAGGACCTAATATGAAATTTCCAGAATGACAAATATGGATAATGACCATATCCATGTTTACAGCACAAAATCGATAACCCAGAAAATCAGAAACCGAAGGCATACAAAATCGGGATAAAACAGGAAGCAAAGCAAACAAACAAAAACCTCCACCATATGAAAAGAAGCGAACTCCCGATATGAGAGTGAGAGCAGGTGCCCAGGAAGAGTAAGCATCTCCTGCTTGCATGCAACACTCGTCGCTTCAATTCGGTAGAACTGTCACATCCGGTTACTTCCATTTTGGAAGATATAGAGTACAATCTTTGGTTGGATGGTTCAAATGGTCTATGACAGAATATAATCCACCATTCTGGAAAGTGGGACATCATAGTGTATGACGAGTTCCCCATATCGACCGGAGAACTTCCTCAGTGACGATGTTAGTCACTAGACAATATTTTGGACAAGTACCGACTCACAAGGGTTATCATAACCAGCTATATGATGAGCATAACTGATAGAGTATATGGCTTGTTCAATTTTAGATACAGATGCATTGTTTCGCATCAGAGACATAATAAACGAACAAACATGATAGTCCGAAGCAGGAACAGTAGAAATTGATTTGAATTTCTTACACCATTCACACCATTCTTTGAATCCATAACGATATTTCTTTACAGTGTTTATAGATTTTGAAGCAACAATTGCGGATCTGTTTCTGCTTCTATTTCCTTCCAACGTCCCATCCGAAACAAATCTGGAAATCGTATAAACAAAAAGGAGATAATAAACAATATCCGACAAATTCAAACTCTTGACAGAAAACAAAATATTTGACTTATTTAGCATATCTCACATATTTCCGCTGTACATCTCACAGCATTAAATGTATATCGCTGTACATCTCACATCAAACAACTATTGTACAACGCTGTACATCTATCAGCATACATATGTAACTATGTGAAAACCTGTACATCTCACAGCATTGCTGTACATTTCACAGCATTTTCCATATTACATTGTTTAGACTGAGGATCACTGACGAGGGTTTAGTACTCGAAACGTGCATGTCTGGTCCATGCTGTAAATTTATCAGGGTTTAAATGATGCTATTGAATTTAAACATTTGAACTACTTGGTGAGTGTCAGTGCTGGTGGACCAAAAGTCCCCCGAGGGCACATGTAGCCAAGTTCGATCAACTTTGGTTGATCGTCTGTCTCTTCAACGCATTCGAAATTCTCTGTTACAAACTTTCTTGATATTTCTAAAACGTGGGTCCTGTATCATCATATCCCACCCATTCTGCTACGTCTTTTGGCACATTTTTGGACATAACAATTTTCATACTTTTTGGCCATATTACATTGTTTAGACTGAGGATCACTGACGAGGGTGTAGTAACCGAAACGTGCATGTCTGGTCCATGCTGTAAATTTATCAGGTTTGAAATGATGCTATTGAATTTAAAGACGTTTAACATTTACTAGTAGTTTAAAATATATTATAAGTCCAATTAAATAGAATTCATCTGATTTATTGACATATTATATCAAACATTCTATCAATAACTTTAATACTGATATGATTTAATATAATCAATATACAACCTTATTGCATGCTCTCACCGTCAATTCGTAAAACTAAAACACTTGATCTAAAGTCACAAGATCCAAATACACTGTCCTTATATGATCCTTGTTTAAATATTCTATCAGAATGTTCAAATTCTAGTACATCTGAAACGTATGCGTGTGTAAGGTATGCGTTGCGAAAAATAGGAGGCCAAAATGGGCTAGAGGGCCGCTTAGGCACAACTAATGTACCTATAGCTTTACTCGCAAGGCAATGGTGAATCGCTTTACAAACAAGTCTAATTGGCGGAACCAGCCAATTATTATGACCACGCCAATCAAAAGATTATTGATGGACAACACATCGTCTATGTATCTGTAAGTGAAGTTGAAGTCAGAAGCTAAGTATCTTTTCTCTTCAGAGACCAACGATTGAATGAATTCAGCTTCGTACGAGTAAAGGAAAATGTCGGCAAGGAGTGGGGCACAATTGGTCCCCATTGGAATTCCGACAATTTGCTGAAGACCTTTCCTCCAAACACCACAAAAATGTTATCGACAACAACTCTTCTATGACGGCCTGATCAATCAACTTGAACGATTGATCCCAAGTAAACCTGGACTCCATACATCTATACAAGTGTCTAGAATTAATACGTGCTATATTTCCAATGACTGGTGACATGGATATGATACGACCCCTGACCTGCTCTTACAAGCGAGCCGAGACATTCGGTAAACTAGATAAAACATGATCTATGCTCTGAAAAAGGTCAACAATACGTGTCTCTGGAATAGAAATGGAATGTTCTTCAGAATTCCAAAGGACTGCTTTCCGCCGCCCTAATTCGTTTCTCATCCTCGGAATCTGAGGCCAGGTCATCCGACAAACACTCCTTAACGGTTTCCTGTCCAGCCGGGGACTTGTCAGCCAACTTAATGCATTTGTTTCTCTTGTGGATTTCTTTAGAAACTCCATCGCAAAGTTTTTGAACGGACGGAAAGTCTCTTTTCTCTGCGGCTCTCGCGATCTTCAAAACTTCAGAGTTCAATTGATCGTTGAACTCGTACTACTTTTTGTTACCCTCGTCCTTGAATTGATACGAATGTTTTAATTTAAGCTTTTTGGTGATGTCCTGGGACTTCTGGTCGGAATCCTGAGTGATATCACGCTTAAAAGTATCAAGCTTTCTGTCTAAATAAGACTTTAAAAGTTCAAATGCTGCAAACGAAGCACTCTCCGCGTTATCAGGAGGACTGGAATCCCGAGAATTATCAACAATAATATTAGCGTTTATAGGAATCGACATAACGAAAAATAGCAAAATTTTGCCGTAAACGCTATGAGTGGCAAAGGCTCGAATGACTTTACACAACCTACTATCATATTTATTAGATAGTACTACACGCATTATGCAAATGCAATCTGAACACTTTCTCTATCAGCCAATGATATTGGCTCAGATATTAGCTCATTATAATATCTTCCCACGTCTCATTTGCATACCAAATCGAACACTCTTCGATAAGTATACCTTTGATAAAGTACTTTAAACACGTTGGTTTAACATGCAACTCATCGAGAAGTTCCATAAGAGCCGAGTCGTCTACAGATAATGGTAAACCACATACTCTGACTTTGAGTTTTTTTTTATCTGGGTTTGTGATTCCGGCCGAATATGGATTGTATCATACAAAGAAACGGATATACTAGTACCTCCGAGACCCAATCCCTCAGTCAGTAGCTTCGCCCTTGCATCCTTATTTTTAAGGTAAAGTCGCCATAAATTGCGATCTAACTGAAGGCAATGAAGCTCGTCGCCGATTTGTTTGGTTATACTCGTCATTTTATCAAAATCTGTTATGCGTATCTTTTCACCGAGCTGTATATCACTGTCTTTCATATACAGTGGTTTTAAAGTCCGATTAACGGTCAAGGTGCTATCTACACTATGTACACTGATTACTGACTGGTCATCCATATCGACGATAGGGTGAAACGTGTTCAGTAATATCAAAATAGTTAAATGTAAATACATCCCAAAATCGTTTTTTCTGTCAAAAATCACAAAATAGTTTCAGTAAGTGATTCACGAATCATCAAAGAAGCATCCATATGAAAAATCCAATAAATACACATCCTCAAAGTAACGAAAAATGTCAAAAAACACGAGAGCAGCAAAAAGCGTCTTACGCACTCCGTGTCACGTGACTTCACTTCAATGAGTAAAATCATATACGAGAAAATACGACACCCAGTAACAAAAAAGATGACAAGTGTATTAAATGGCACCCGTTTTTTCTATATGGACCCCCTGGCTGACGGAAAACATCTACCTAGAAACTGCAATTGTGCCGGACTCAGAGTACGCATATATCATTACGGTCAACCGAAAATAGACAGAAATTTTCTGTGTACGAACTGCTGGAAGACTGACCACACCAGAAATTTCTGAAAAATGACAAATGTTGCAAAGTTTGCAAACAGGAAGGCCACGTCCCTGGTGATGAAAGTTGCCCTGCATATGAAAAACAGAAATCACTTGCACCCTTTAGTGGTACAGCAGATGTGCTGTCAAACTTCTACCCGTGCGACATGGACATGTATGGCATCACACATAAATCTGCGGAACATGCTTTTCAATACACCAAGTCCGTACGATGTGGAAACCTAGAGGCTGCAAATAAAATAAAGGAGGTCCCGGATGCGCTGTCGGCTAAGAGAATCGGCGACAAGATTAAACCTAATGACTAGTGGATACAAACTGAATCCCAAGTCATGGAGGAGATAATTGAAAACAAGTGTGTACAAGTACCCCCCTTTAAAGAAAAATTGTGCTCTGCGAAGCGTGTCACGGTTTATGTCGAAACTAGCTACAGTGATAAATGGGGATCCGGTCTCGACAGAGCAGGAACGCTCAATACCAAGCAGGATCAATGGCCCGGCAAAAACATGTTGAGATCAATTATCGCGAAAGTCGCCAAAAAGTCCGAAAACGAAAAAAAGAGTGAACAATAGAGCAAAGCAAAAAATAAACAGACCGCGAAGGAGACATCACGTCAACGGGATATTTCTCAGATGCTAAGACAGCTTAGAGTTAATTCCGACTCCGACTCTGTATCCGGATATCATGCTACAGACAGCGATTCTTCAGATCCGGAAACTACGTCATCGCGCGGCGCTGTGCCTAAGCGCAAAGTTGATTGACTTGACCCATGAACACGGACTGTCATTATGGACTACGACTTCGGTATGTGATTAGTTATATTTATTCATAAGGCATGATGGATCAACTCCAATGCATATCACTTAATGCAAGAGGTTTAGATTTAGATGAAAAGGGAAACAAATTGTACAAATGGTTTGAAATTAAAAACTTTGATTTAATTTTTATTCAAGAACGCATTTTATATCATCCAAAGAAAATTTATACGCAAAAAACTGGGAAGGTTCAATTATAAATAGTTTTTCCGACTCATAGTTTAGTAAAGGTGTATCGATTTTTGTCAGAAATAATATTGATTTCGAGATTATTGATAAACATGCTTCCTGTGATGGAAGAATATTATTAATAAATGCTAAAATTGATAGTAAATGCTTTACATTTGTGAATATTTACGCTCCAAATGATGAAAACGCTAAGGTAACATTTATTGAAAAAATAAAACGATATATTAGCACATATGCGAAGTATGATGAAAATATGTATTTATTTGGTGATTTCAACTGCAATTTTGAAAAAGATTGCGATAGAAGTACATGTAAAAAAAAATTGAAATCTTTCCTTTCACAACTAAACCTACTAGATTTATGGTCAAATATACACCATGGCATAAAAGGTTATACCTGGTGTGATAACAATATCATTCCAAAAAGTAGAATCGATTCTATTTTCACCAATAAACTTAACATAAACAAGTTAAAAGTCATGTTTGTAAAACATTAATGCCCCCCTACCCCTTCTGTGATTAAAGTCCGTCACAACTTTATACTTGCATTGATACAACCTATGGGGGTATAAAGTAACAGTTTCATTTCAATATGTAACTCCACTCAAGAGATATTGAACAGAAACCCTGAAGTTTTGGTTTTTCAAAGTGCAAGGGGCATAACTCTGTCCAAATTTTTTTGATTGGACCCAAATAAGAACTTGACCTAGATTGTCATTTGATGTATCCGTATACAAAATTTCATTTCAATATGTAACTCCACTCAAGAGATATTGAACGGAAACCCTGAAATTTTGGTTTTTTTCGAAGTGCAAGGGGCATAACTCTGTCAAAATTTTGTTGATCGGACCCAAATATACACTTGACCTAGATTTTCATTTGATCCGTCTGTATACAAAATTTCATTTCAATATGTAACTCCACTCAAGAGATATTGAACAGAAACCCTGAAATTTTGGTATTTTTCGAAGTGGAAGAGGCATAACTCTGTCAAAATTTTGTTGCTTGGACCGAAATACGAACTTGACCTGGATTTTCATTTGATGTGTCTGTATACAAATTTCATTTCAATATGTAACTCCATTCAAGAGATATTGAACGGAAACCCTGAAATTTTGGTATTTTTCGAAATGCAAGGGGCATAACTCTGTCAAAATTTTGTTGCTTGGACCCAAATAAGAACTTGACCTAGATTGTCATTTGATGTATCCGTATACAAAATTTCATTTCAATATGTAACTCCACTCAAGAGATATTGAACGGAAACCCTGAAATTTTGGTTTTTTTTTTCGAAGTGCAAGGGGCATAACTCTGTCCAAATTTTTTTGATTGGACCCAAATATACACTTGACCTAGATTTTCATTTCATGTGTCTGTATACAAAATTTCATCTCAATATGTAACTCCACTCAAGAGATATTGAACAGAAACCCTGAAATTTTGGTATTTTTCGAAGTGCAAGGAGCATAACTCTGTCAAATTTTTTTCGATCGGACCTTAATACAAACTTGACCTGGATTTTCATTTGATGTGTCTGTATACAAAATTTCATTTCAATATGTGAATCAATTCCAGAGACCGACCGACAGACCGACAGACCGACCAACCGACAGCGGCAAACCTATATGTCCCCTCTTCTTCGAAGGGGGGCATAACTACATAAAATCAATTATTGTCAGACGTTTACCAGGTACTCATAGTAAGGGAACGCGTATGAGTGTTCATAGATATCACGAAGAAGGGTCCAAACTATTGGAATCTTAATACTCAATTACTAGATAATAAAGATTACGTTTGCGGAATTAAAAACATAATATCAAATTTAGAGAACGATGACCCTATTTCGAGATGGGAAACATTTAAACAGAAAGTAAAGGAATTCTCTTTAAAATTTTCAAAAATGATACATTTAAATGAAAGGAAGACAATATCTGAACTTGAAAAAGAATTAGATGAAATTGAAACAAGTGACAGTTCCAACATTGATATGAACAGAAAAAATCTAATTGAAAGTAAAATTAATGATTTCTACGAAAATTAAGCAAAGGGTGCTCAAATCCGATGAAAATCAAAATGGGTCATTGAAGGTGAAAAAATACCAAATTTTTCCTTTCACTTGAAAAATGTCATCAGGAAAATAATATAATAAGAGAATTAGAAAATGAAAATGGAAAAATATATAGTAATGAAGATATACTAAACGAAACGTGCAGTTTTTACTCTTCACTCTACACAACAAAAAATATCGATGATTCGGAAATAGACACTTATCTCGAAAAAGTAAAGACTCCTATGTTAAGTGATGAAATGAAAAATTGTTGTGACAAAATTCCGACTAAAACTGAAATTGAAGAAGCCGTTTATGCAATGAAAAAAGGGCGTAGCCCCGGGTTAGACGGAATATACAGCACGTAATAGATAAATTCAGAGTTCTACCAATATTTCTAGAACGATATTAGTGAAATGTTCATTGAATTGATAAATCATATATTTGAACAAAAAGAAATGAGTTTTTCTCAAAGGTTAGCTGTTCTTACTGTCATATTAAAAAAAAAAGGGGACAAGAAAGACCTAAAAAAAACTATAGACCACTCAGTCTAACCAATACGGACTATAAAATAATTGCACTCATATTTGCAAGGAGACTGATAATGAGTTAAAGAAGATCCTGACGATTATCTCAACAGCACTCACAATAGAGCGCAAAATTGAACATCGACGGACCCCTAGCAAGCTAGAGGTGGGACCAGGTGCCCGGGAGGAGTAAGCATCCCCTGTTGGCTAGCCGCACCCGCCGTCGATGTTAATGAAGCATGGAAATGAAAATATAAAAACTTCATGCACTGTCTGACGTTTTGTCTATATAGAAAGTGCTATGGCGACAATGTCAGGGAAGTAAATTCAAAAACACTTACTGTCAAACCCCTCGCGGGGAACTTTTTTACGAGCTCCACACGGCAAAGGGCATAAGTGTGACACAAATGAGTTAAAGAAGATCCTGACGATAATCTCAACAGCACTCACAATAGAGCGCAAAATTGAACATCGACGGACCCCTAGCAAGCTAGAGGTGGGACCAGGTGCCCGGGAGGAGTAAGCATCCCCTGAAAGCAACAATCGGCGTATATTAAAGGCAAGACAATTGGGGATAATGCTAGACTGGTATTAGATATTTATGAATTTTGTGAAACTTCTAATTTCGATGGTTTTTTGGTTTTTCTTGGACTTTGAAAAGGCTTTCGACACGGTCGAATGGAACTTTCTCTTTCAAACGCTAAAAAAAATTCGTTTCGGTCACAATTTCATTTCTTGGATGAAAATATTGTATACAAACCCCCTTTTTCGCATTAAAAATTATGGTTGGATATCTAAAACATGTTCGATGTCTCGTGCTATAAGTATAAAATGTTTAGGTATTTATATTGGTCATGATTAAGACGATTGTTACGATAAAAATTGGACAAAAACTTTGAGTGATATGGAAAAGTTATTTGAATCGTGGAAAAAAAGAAAACTTTCAATATTTGGCAAAACATGTATTATTAATTCACTTGGTCTATCAAAATTCATCTATAAAGCCTCTATTCTCACAAAGGCCGGACAAAAAACTGTTAACAAAGATTAAATCATCTATATTCATTTTTTTATGGAATAAAACTAACAGAATAAAACGTAAAACCTTAATAGGTAAAATAAAAAATGGGGGCATTGGAATTATTGATATAGAACTAAAAATAAAATCATTACAAGCAGCATGGGTTACTAAGATGTTTAATAAAAAGAGCCCTATGTATGATATCGTTGATAGTTATCTAGCTAAGCTGAACATTACGCCTGAATTTATAATAAAAACAAGTGAAAAAAAATGAAAATCAGAACTAGTAGAAACTCTTCCCGAATTTTATAAAGATGTATTTCACAGCTTTATTAAACAGCTATGTCATTTAATGAATGCAAAAAATCTATAATTCTTGATAACTTGTCTCTCACTGACATCTTATTATGTAACCAATATGGTGTAACAGTTTATTTAAAAACAAAAATAAGTCGCTTTATATCCCTCATTGGATACAAAATGGATTTCATTACGTTAAAGACCTTATCAATCAAAACGGAAAGTTTAAAACAGCAAAAGAAATATTAGAAAATTTATCCGATAAAAGAAACTGGATTTGTGAACTTGAAATGATATATAGTGCTATGAAACATGTGACAAATAAACTAGAGAGTAGCGACTTTTTGATGCCTATGGTGACCAACAAATTTTCATTTTACTTTCATACAGGGTATCATAATTTACTTGAAAAGAACTGTGCATTTTACTATGAAAACTTAGTTAAAGTTACATTTCAATCTCCTTGTCATCAATCTTTATTATCTCGTCAATTTAATGTAGGAAAATCTTTTTGGCCAAGTATATATATTTCTAAAATAAAATCAATGGAAGATATGAAAATAGCAGAGTTTAATTATAAACTATTAAATAATATTTAATGTACAAATTTATGGCTTGATAGGGTAAAAATTAACGATGCAAATCAGTGTAAAAATTGTTTGAATTGTATAGAAAATTCACAACATCTTATTTTTGATTGCAATATATGTACACTTCTATGGGAGTGCATTGGTCAAATACTAGGTTTCCAGATTAAATGGAAACATATTGTACTTGGTTTTTATTACGAATTCAATTCAAAAACATTTTTTCTTAATCAAATACTTTCACTTATTGCATATTCTATATATAAATACAAAATGACTGCAAGATTTGATAATAAGGCTGAAAATGTCAAGTCTTCGAAATGCTACATAAAAAATACTTTATCTTTTAGAATGAAACTGACTTCTGTGTTTGATACTAAATATCAACCTGTTATTCAGAAATTCATTCATTAAATTTGATATACAGATGATTAATATATCGACTTTTTTTCTTATAATTTTGATTAAACTATGGATAAATACTATTGATAAAACCTTCACATGTACATTATTTTTTGGAAAAAAATAACAACATTAGGAAAGGTCTAAAAAGAAGGGAGGAGATCTCCAACAAGACCCCGTTGCAGCACCAACAGTAAAATACCAAAACACCCGATGCAAAAACACAAAAGACGAGTACAGCACGAGACGGAGAAGAGACACAAGACATGTAAACATCAAACACAAAAGACTACACATAAACCGACGAGACCAAAGGGCAACCGGTGCCGACTTTGGACGGCCATCTGTCACGCAAGTAGCAAATGCTGTGGTTATCCTGGACCTGAAAGTCTAATGTCCTGAATGTCCTGAATGACCTGAATTAGGATTTATTTTTAATAGTAAACTGGACTTTTAGGAAATATGTGAGGTATTGTCCTTGAATTTAGTCTAAACATTAAATATTGCAATAAAAAATATGTATATTAGGCACCCATACGTTCTCACATACGCATTGACCTGAATTTTGAAATGACCTGAATGACCTGAATTTTAGATAGTTATCAAAAAAAAAAAAAAAAAAACAAAAAAAAAAAACAAAAAAAACCCCACTGATTAATCAAAGTGTAATTCTATTAATTGTGTTTTATTTTTTATATTTAATACCCAATCTAGACATAAGTGAAAAAATATGAAGTAAATACATGTATTGAAACCAGTTTTGTTTCATTTAACTTACAAATTACGACCTCTATCGAAATGACCTGAATCTTGAAATGACCTGAATTTACCTGAATCAGTCTCTGAAATGAGGCCTCTATATGTGTTTGAATTAAGTTTTTTTCAACACTCTATAAAATGTTAGAAAAAATATCATTGTAGATATTCAACATAGTAGTTGATTGTTATTTATTGATTTTTTTTACATGGGAGTTGACTTGAAGTTTGAAATGAGTAAAATCAGTTCAGCTTGATTATGCTTTTATATAATAAATCATAATTTATCAAAATGTCTTGAATTTTGTTGTTTTCGTAATCACAAATGCATATTCTAATTCTAGAAAAAAAAGGATACTGACAAATCATTATAATAGTAATATATATTATTAGAAGACACAATGTCTCATAATTTGATGACCTGACAATAAATTTTACCTGAATTTGTCATCATATCACTAAGGATCAATTGAATCGATTTATCTTTTCATATTAATTTATAAGAAAGAAAGAAAGAAAATAATTTTATGATTTATCAAAGAAATGACTTGAACGCTTGTCATTATATCACCAAATATGAAACGAATTTCTTTCTTTCTTTTTCTACATACGGCAAAGAAAAACCTTAGTGTTCTCAACATTATGAGAATAAAAACTGTTATATATCTTATACTTTAATCATAACTTTACAATATTATGATCGGGAAAATTTATTGTCATTTTTTTCATTCTATCTATCTCCTCGTTATTTTAATAGTATTAATACCTATCATATATATAGGATCTCAAATGAATTTTCATTTCATACGATGTATTATGAAACGAGTTGTGTGTTTTATATCCCCGAGCCTTGGCGAGGGGATGTAAAACGCACAACGAGTTTCATAATACATCGTATGAAATGAAAATTCATTTGAGATTCTTTTTATCACATGATATTGCCTAAAAATGTGTATTTCTAGGGTGAAATCAACGTTTCCGAGAACTATAGAGGCGAACCACGCCGTGATTTAGAAGTCGTCTGCTACGCCATGAGAAGTAGTGTCCCCATCGTATAGATATTCTGTGTGTAAGAGAAAAGTATTTCAATTTTGAATAGTATTTTAATGCAAGAATTAATTCAACAACAACAATTTTAATCACTGATATTGACTCCGGGTCTGAATTTAACAGTTGACCGATATTTGAAAGGTCACATTTGTCAAGGTTTATGTGATTAGGTTCCAAACTTGACCAATCGCATTCAAACAGAGCGATATGTAACGCGTTATCATATCATATATTTATGAAATGGTCTTATGAAACTGCATAACGGGTGTATCATGTGATAAATATATTTATGTTATCAACATTTCCTGACCCGGGAAGTGCTGAATTGTAAAATGGGCAATATTGTATAATAAAAAAAAAAAAAAACTTTAAACACAGCGGCCTCAGGTGAAACATATTCTATGTAAATAAATATAGAAAAATTTTATGGCATGTGTATAACAGCTTGTGCTCTGCTGACTGAAGCGAGCTCAAAATCAATCACGCAAGAAGTCTGACAAACTTTCAGAAACAAGTCTTTTCTGATATCGGAAAACTTACTAAGTTTTAGAGATGATATTACCACAACAGTGGATGCTACATTTAGCTCTGATTTTGCATTTGGGATTTTTGTGCTTTGGGGGGGGAGGGGTTGTTTTCATTCTCATCTTAGAAATTTGGAATAAAAGACAAATGGCTGGGTTGTCTTTTGATGAGAAATGACTTTTTAATTAATTATGTAATTATGTATAGTATCCAAAAAGAAATGCGAAAAATTCATAGTATCATATTTCATTGTAATCAAAATTGATTTGGTACAAAGAATTATGACTTTGTTTATTGAATTTTCATTTTGACGAATTTTAAAAAGTCCTATCATGTTCTGTCTATTCTTTATATAAGAATACTTACACAAAAATAAAAAAAGATGAATGGGGTGCTTAACAAAATTCATAAACTCAAATGTTACAACTTAAATACGCTTGGATGTATTCTGAAGATCACTTTGGTATGAAGAGACACTGATGATGATTTTCTTTTTAAAACACGTGTCCGCTGATTTAAGGTCAGGGTGGCGACTTTTAATAGATATGAGGTAGAAGAGAGGTGGATATGTCCACATGTAATTGAACATCTCAACATATTCAGACCAAAAATCAAAATTTGCCTGTCGGTTTTTTTTTTTGGATGTAAACGTCCATTTTTGGTATTTTAACATTGTCGTCTTTTTAGAGAATACCACATCATAACTTGACATACCTCTGCAATGAATGAAATATCAAAATTTCATATACATCTATATTTTTCAGGATTCTCATAGCTTGTGCATGAATTTAAAAAGGCTATTTTGATAAATTCTGATAAAATAAAATGTTCTAAGGAGAGAATTTCTTATAAATACAATTTGCTTGTTGTCATGGCAACAACTCATAATCTTTATTAATAGGTAGAATGTCCACAGTTGCACAATTTTTTCTACGTATAGATCTATGGTATAACTTTATCCTAAAGCAGTAAAACCAATATGTACCCGAATTCATTTTAAGTCAAATGACAGTTTCTACAATGTACAAAAAGCACAATAATTTATGACCCAAAAACATAGAGTTTAACTCGAACTTCGAATTTCTAAATATCTCACTTTAAAGGAGTATAATGAAAAGTAGATATTCTGATGTTTGAATCTTTGGTGGCAGAAGTCATGCAAAAATGATTTTTTCCCTATTTTCGTCGATTTTTCATTGACAATATAGGCATTTTTCATCCCAAAATTACCCATTCAACAATGAAAATTTCAAGGACTTTTTTCTGAAATAAGTATACGTTCTATCGTAATAACTCCGTATGCACCGTACGTACCAGTGCACCATATGTACCAGTGCACAATATGTACCAGTGCATCATATTTACCAGTGCACCGCACGTACCAGTGCACCATATGTACCAGTGCACTACCAGTGCACCATATGTACCAGTGCACAATATGTACCAGTGCATCATATTTACCAGTGCACCGCACGTACCAGTGCACCATATGTACCAGTGCACTACCAGTGCACCATATGTACCAGTGCACAATATGTACCAGTGCATCATATTTACCAGTGCACCGCACGTACCAGTGCACCATATGTACCAGTGCACTACCAGTGCACCATATGTACCAGTGCACAATATATACAAGTACATCATATTTACCAGTGCACCGCACGTACCAGTGCACCATATGTACCAGTGCACTACCAGTGCACCATATGTAACAGTGGACAATGTGTACCAGTGCATTATATTTACCAGTGCATTATATTTACCAGTGCACCGCACGTACCAGTGCACCATATGTACCAGTGCACCATATGTACCAGTGCACAATATGTACCAGTGCATCATATTTACCAGTGCACCGCACGTACCAGTGCAGGATATGTACCAGAGCACTATAAGTACCAGTGCACCATACGTACCAGTGCACTATACGTACAAAGAGAAGGGAGGAGATCTCCAACAAAACCCCGTTGCAGCATCAATAGTAAAACACCAAAACACCCGATGCAAAAACACAAAAGACGAGTACAGCACGAGAAGGAAAGGAGACACACGACATGTAAACATCAAACACAAAAGACTACACATAAACCGACGAGATCAATGGGTAACCGGTGCCGACTTTGGAGGGCCATCTGTCACGCAAGTAGCAAATGGTGTGGTTATCCTGGATTACGTGCGCACAACTCTCTCACTTCTCCAATTACCCAGAGGTCTCGAAGAACGTACAATTGTGGTGTAAAATAACCTCCTCATTGTAAGATGACATCACACAAACAAGACCGCGAAACGAAGAGGCCCCATACACACAGATGAATATGTAAATGGATATAAAAAGAGGGCATGCGTAATACAGTCCGTGCTCTGCCGGCAGTAGCGAGCTCATGTATGTAATCACCCGAGGAGTCCGACTGACATTCAGAGAGGACAGGTGGTCGGGGCCCTGTCTTCTCTAAAGAGGTTTGGACAGGGCCCGTCATGTGCAGCATATGTACCAGTGCACTATATGTGCAAGTGCATAATATGTACCAGTGCACTATATGTACCAGTGCGCCATATGTACCAGTGTACCATATGTACCAGTACGACATATGTACCTGTGTACCATTTCTACTAGTGTACCACATGTACCAGTGTACCATATGTACAAGTGCACCATATGTACCATTGCAATATATGTACCAGTGCAATATATGTACTAGTGCAATATATGTACCAGTGTACCATATGTACAAGTGCACCATATGTACCAGTGCACCATATGTACCAGTGCACTATATGTACCAGTGCAATATATGTACAAGTGCAATATATGTACCAGTGCAATTTATGTACCAGTGTACCATATGTACCAATGTACCATATGTACTAGTGTACCACATGTACCAGTGTACCATATGTACAAGTGCACCATATGTACAAGTGCACCATATGTGCATTTCAACAAGACATTTATTATCGCTGATGTCCGAGGCTATATATAAATAGCGATATTCTTACATTACCTAAAATATATACAAATTAGTTAAAGAAGATCCTCACGATAATCTCAATAGCACTCACAATAGAGCACAAAATTAAGCATCGACGGACGTCTAGCGAGGTAGAGGTTGGACCAGGTGCCCGGGAGGAGTAAGCATCCCCTGTTGGCTAGCTGCACCCACGGGCGATGTTTCAGCACGAAAATGAAAACAATATATAAAATTAACGCATTTTCTGACGTTATGTCTATATATAGAAAGTGCTATGGCGACAATGTCAGGAAAATATATTCAAAACACTTACAGTCAAACCCCTCGCGGGGATCCTTTTTTATGAGCTCCACATGGCAACGTTCTGCTATCAACAAGTCTTGAAATTTCTAAAACGAGGGTCCTGTGGCATTATATCCCATCCATCCTGCTACCTCTTTGGCCATATTACATTGTTTAGATTGAGGATCACTGACGAGGGTTAGGGAAAAGGAAAATATCTCCAGCATGACAACCCTGCAGACACCCAGCGAAACAAACCCACATGAAACTGACACAGATTGACATCAGACAAACCTTCAAACCGCACAAGGACGCTAGAGCATGATACAAAATAATCGAAACTGACGCACAGAAACATCAAACATCAAAGACATCACATTAAAGGAAGTACCCGAAACGTGCATGTCTGGTCCATGCTGCAAATTGATCTGTTTTTAAATGATACTATTAAATTTGAAGACGTTTAACATTCAACTATTTTGGCATCGAGCATCATTAATTAAAAGAAAAGAAAAATTAGCTGAAACGAAATTTATAACAAATGAACATATAATTATATCAATATTTATAATGATAAATGATCAAATGTTACACATGTTGCCATTTATGTATATTAAACAAACTTTTCTATCCCAAATATCGCTCTTGTCTGTTTGAAAATGTTATGTGTTAGAATCGATTATTAATAATTGGTAAGAGTGATTGACAGTAAGTGTCCGCTGGCATGGTCACCATAACGCTTTCTATCTAGACATAACCTCAGACAGTGAATGTTTTCTAGATATTGTTTTCATTTTCCTGCATGAACATCCACAGCGGATGTGGCTAGCCAAACAGGGGATGCTTACTCCTTCCGGGAACCTGGTCCCACCTCTATCTTGCTTGGGTTCACTCGATACTCAATTCGGTGCTCTATCGTGAGTGCTTTTGGATCTTCTTTATCTTATTCTTACTTTTAATGCAGTTTTACCAGAGTATCTTTAATTAAAGTGATTCTATTAATTAGATCTAGCCGCTTTTTGCTCATCGTCGGGAACCAATGCTCGGTCATGTTAGCTCACCTCCCGTGAGCCATACCGATATTTTCGCTGGATATCCGGTTTAAGAGCTCTGTAGAGCTCAAGTTATTGTTATGTATGTACATATTGCCGACTCTAAATAGAATTACTTACCTACTTACTTACTATTACAAAATTTTTATGCAAGTTCATGTTAGTGAATGTGATATAGTTAGCAAAAACATGCTCTATTTTATATTTTTAACAACAATAGATGACAAATATGGATAATGACCATATCTTGTATCATATAATGACCAGATGTTCTAATTAATGTTGAAAGTGGCTTATGTTAAATGGCTTCAAATTCAATAGCATCATTTAAGAACAGGTAAATTTTCAGCATGGACCAGACATGCACGTTTCGGATACTAAACCCTCATTAGTGATCCTCAATCTTAACAATGTATGCCATATTGTGCAAACGTTATTTTGTCCAAAAATGTACCGAAAGACGTTGCAGGATGGCTTGGATATGATGCTACAGGACCCAATTTTTAGACATTTCAAGAAATTTGGATAACAGAAATTTTGAAAGCGTTGAAGAAGAATCAACCGAAGTTGAATATTTGTTGATTATAAGAGTTACTAAACAATATGACTTTAAAAAGCTCATTCACTGTCATGTACTCGCATTAGATTTATGTACTGTTATCCAGCGAAAATTCTGCCACGGGAGGTGATCTTGCTAGACCGAACGCGGCTTTTCGATGATGCTTTTTGCTATAAGTTGAAATTGCAAACAATCAATTTTTTATAGACAAAACTATTTAGATGCGTCATTACCTATACTGTTTTTATAAGTTGCAATAATTTCAATAGGCAAAAATACCCGTCTGAATAATTTGATTGCATGCACGTCACGAGTCACAACCCTACAAACTTGTACCAAAAGTTAAGAATGAGAGAAAGCAAATGAACGATGTCTATTTCATTAAGATTCTAGTTTTAATTTCTATTCGTTATGTTGCCTAAATAAAGTCTAAGTTACAATTGCACGTATGTGCTTCTACGGGCGGTCTGCGTGCAGAATTTGGTGAAAATCTTGCGGGACACGCACGACGAAAGTACGTAAAGGATGTAGAGTGCTCATAGACACGTACGGTGGCTGTTAGACATGCTCAACAATCCCCACGATTCACTTATCAAACCTGAAATCGTAGGGTTCTTAAACGCTCGTGTAAGAGAAAATAGTCATCTTAATCGTGCGTGTGCCGTGCGTTAGCCTTAAAGTAAGTCGTCCGTACTCTTATGTCACGATTAAATTCCGTCTTTTCGATTTTCCAGGCCTACGTTAGATTTGTTCAGGTATCTGACTTAAAAGCATTGTGACGTCATTGAATACCTTTGAAAACATTTTATTTGTAACCTTGCTTCCCTCAATTTAATGCTGGTTTCCATAAACGTCAGACTTTGCAGAGAGTGCGCGGCTCCTAATTTCCTGTAGGGTCGATTCAGTAGCATATCGAAATAAAATATATGTTCAAAAAAACATAGGTGGGATGGTGCTAAGATGTAAACCTCTTTTAATTTTGGTGATAGTTTTGAATGGAATGTAAACGTCTTCAAATTGAATAGCATCATTTAAGAACAGATAAATTGGCAACATGGACCAGACATGCACGTTTCGGGTACTTAACCCTCATCAGTGATCCTAAATCTAAACAATGTAATATGCCAAAAAGTATGAAAATTACTATGTCGAAAAAGTGTATCGAAAGACGTAGCAGGATGGGTGGGATATGATGCTACAGGACCCGCTTTTTAGAAATTTCAAGAAATTTTGATATCAAAAATTTAGAATGCGTTGAAGAAACGATCAATCGAAATTGAGCGAACTTGGCTTCATGTGCCCTTGGGGACTCCTGGTCCACCAGCAGTGACACTCACCAAGTGGTATAAATATAAACGTCTTCAAATTGAATAGCATCATTTAAGAACAGATAAATTGGCAACGTGGACCAGACATGCACGTTCTGGGTACTTAACCCTAATCAGTGATCCTAAATCTAAACAATGTTATATGCCAAAAAGTATGAAAATTACTAATGACAAGTCTTCGAAATAGCAAAATAATAAATATGATGTTAAATTGATAAAGGGCCAAAACAAAGCTTCTTTCATGCGACAGAGTAATTAATACACTTACAAACATCAGGTTACGGGGAACGATTTTAAGTGCTCACACTGCAACATGAAATAAGTTTTTATAATAATAATACGGAAGTGTTTCAACTCTATACCTTCATGAAGAAAATTCCAAACCATTTTTCCCGCACCAGATACGTGTTTCGAATATTAAATTCTCATCAGTGATGCTTCCAGCGGAGCCCTCGTGAATGAGTTACATTTTGTTCTTATTATATCTATGCTATTTCACTTATTTTCTAATTTTAAAAAAGTGAAAAGAGAAGTGAAATGAGTGTATTCATATGAACTTATTAACTAAAATTCAATAATGAAAGGTACAAAACAGTTACATACTGTGTTCATATTTATTTGTAATTTAGGAATCGCGAAAAATTGTACCTGCGAAAATAAAGACATCCTTTTTACCATAAAATCGCGTATCTAACGTCAACGCATTGTGACGTCTTCAATATTTATGGAAACCAGCATTAAATTGAGGGAAACAAGGTTACAAATAAAATGTTTTTAAAGGTATTCAATGACGTCACAGTGCTTTTAAATCAGATACCGGCACAAATCTAACGTAGGCCTGGCAAATCGAAAAGACGGAATTTAATCGTGAGTTTAGAGTACGGACGACTTACTTAAAGGCTAACGCACGGCACACGCAAGGGAAACGTTCGATCTCCGTACGTCACACGTACGATTAAGATGACTATTTTCTCTTACACGAGCATTTAAGAACCCTACGATTTCAGATTTGATAAGTGAATCGTGGGGATGGTTGAGCATGTCCAACAGCCACAGTGCGTGTCTACGAGCAGTCTACATCCTCTAAAAATCGTACGTTCGTCGTGCGTGTCCCGCAAGATTTTCACCAAATTCTGCACGCAGACCGCCCGTAGAAGCAAATACGCGCAATAGTAACTTAGGCTTTATTTAGGCAACATAACGAATAGAAATTAAAACTAGAATCTTAATGAAATAGACACCGTTCATTTGCTTTCTCTCATTCTTAACTTTTGGTACAAGTTTATAGGGTTGTGACTCGTGACGTGCATGCAATCAAATTATTCAGACGGGTATTTTAGCCTATTGAAATTATTGCAACTTATAAAAACAGTAAAGGTTATGACGCATCTTAACATTTTTGTCTATAAGAATTCATTATTTGCAATTTCAACTTATAGCAAAAAGCATTATTGAAAAGCCGCGTTCGGTCTAGCAAGATCACCTCCCGTGGCAGAATTTTCGTTGGATAACATAACATAAATCTAATGCGAGTACATGTCAGTGAATGAGTTATTTAAATTCATATTGTTTAGTAACTCTTATAATTAACAAATATGAGCCACTTTCAACATTTATTAGAACATCTATTGTTGTTAAAATATAAAATAGAGCATGTTTTTGCTAACGATATCACATTCACTGACGTGAACTTGCATAAAACTTTTGTAATAGTAAGTAAGTAGGTAAGTAATTCTATTTATCGTCGGCAATATGTACATACATAACAGTAACATGAGCTCTACAGAGCTCTTAAACCGGCTATCCAGCGAAAATATTGGTATGGCTCACAGGAGGTGAGCTTAAGTGACCGAGCATAGGTTTCCGACGATGAGCAAAAAGCGGCTAGATCTAATTAATAGAATCACTTTAATTAATGATACTCTGGTAAAACTGCATTTAGAGTAGGAATAAGATAAAGAAGATCCAAAAGCACTCACGATAGAGCACCGAATGGAGTATCGAGTGAACCCTAGTTAGATAGAGGTGGGACCAGGTTCCCGGAAGGAGTAAGCATCCCCTGTTTGGCTAGCCACATCCGCTGTGGATGTTCATGCAGGAAAATAAAAACAATATCTAGAAAACATTCACTGTCTGAGGTTATGTCTAGATAGAAAGTGTTATGGTGACCATGTCAGCGGACACTTACTGTCAATCACTATTACCAACTAGATGGCTACTGTTGCAAGCAACAGACGGATTCCTCCTTTATTAGACCTTCCTCGGAACTGAAGTGTTAAAATCCGAATAAAGAAGATGAAAAAAGAATAGTTGTTTTAGTACCTTATTCACTTCAGCAAATGAGTCAAAAGAGCTTATGTCTAACTGGGGACTCTTATTTATTTATCAACAAAATAGAAGAAAAAAACAATAAATACCTTTCAAGTTTAGGAAGGCTTTAAACTCCTAGATCTACTCTATCCATTTTGATTCCTTTGAAATTACTATCCCAAAAAGAATTGCACAATGAATTAGCAATGAGAAAATTTCTATAAATAGAGAATGACAACAGCATGAAAGTACAGAAAAGTAATACTACTAAGATAAAAAAGGAAACATAGAACAAGAATAAAAGAGTTATCTATCTTACTATGTAAAGTTCAAATAAGAAGTACTACTTGTGTGAAGAATAAATATTTAAGAACAAAATTCTCTCAATCCTACAAGAGTAAATGTTTGTTATGACCTTGAAAAAGTTTATTTGACCTTGAACCAAGGTCATGGATGAAAGATAAGCATTTTAGTTTATTCTCATCAAATTCCTTTTCATCTATTCAAAGCTCAATATTTTATCAACAAAAGTCTGTTGTGACCTTGAAATCGAACAAATGACCTTGGGTCAAGGTCAAGGTGAAAGGACTTGATGCAAGGAACATTTGCGCAAAGTTTGAACTCTCAAGGTCAAATGGTCTTTGTTCTATGGGAATTTTTTTGTTGTGACCTTGAGAATGAAAATTTGACCTTGGGTCAAGGTCAAGGTGATAGGGCTTGGATCAATGATTGTATTTATGAAGTTTGAACTGTCAAGGTCAAACAGTCTTTGTTCTATAGGCAAAAGTTTGTTGTGACCTTGAGAATAAAAATTTGACCTTGAAACTAGGTCATCATCAATGACTACCTATAAGTAACCTACCATCCAAGTTTCAACTCAAAATCTCAAAAACTGTAGAAATTGGCACTGTGCCAATTTAAAGTTCCATTTTCAACTCTGAATAGCGCGAAAACCGTAAATATTTTATCGAGCATGTAAGCGTATAAAAGTTTGCAAATTTCCCAAAGAACAATATAAAACAAATTTCATTCAAATCGCACGGTTAGTTTAGGAGTTATAAGGTTTTAAAGATTTTACCTTGGATGACCTCTAGCGGGGGCATATGTGAACTTTTCGACAAGAAAAAAAATTTAAATGAAGATCTTTATTTGCTCTTTCACATGATACTTTCCATTTTATCATATGATGCGGTACTTTGTTGTAAAGTCTCTGGATTGGCTTGGGGGTAAGAATAATAATAAGAACTAGATGGCTACTGTTGCAAGCAACAGACGGATTCCTCCTTTCTTAGACCTTCCTCGGAACTGAAGTGTTAAAATCCGAATAAAGAAGATGGAAAAAAGAATAGTTGCTTAAGTACCTTATTCACTTCAGCAAATGGGTCAAAAGAGCTTAAGTCTAATTTGGGACTCTAATTTATTTATCAACAAAATAGAAGAAAAAAAAATTAAGTACCTTTCATCTTTGGGAAAGCTTTAAACTCCATGCTCTATGGATATCAAATCCTTTACAATTACTTTCTCAAAACAGAATTGCACAATGATTTTGCAATGAGATAATTTCTATTAATAGAAAATGACAACATGAAAGTACAGATATGTAATGCTACTAAGAAAAAAAAAAAGAAACAGAACAGAGAACAAGAATAAAAGAGTTATCTTTCTTATACTATGTTAAGTTCAAGTATGAATGACTACTTGTGTGAAGAATAAATAGTATAGGACAAAAAGTGTAAATTCTACAAGAGTAAATGATTGTTAAGACCTTGAGAATGATTATTTGGCCTTTAACCAATGTCATGGATGAGAGCTAAGTACTGTGATTATTCTCATCACGATTGATCTTAATCTGAGGAAAGCTAAATATCTAATCAACCAAAGTCAGTTGTGACCTTGAAATCAAACAAATGACCGTTGGTCAAGGTCATGATGAAAGAGTTTGATGCAAGGAATATTTGTGTAAAGTTTGAACTGTCAAGGTCAAACAGTCTTTGTTTTATAGACTTAAGTTTGTTGTGACCTTGAAAATCAGAATTTGACCTTGGGTCAAGGTCAAGGTGAAAGAGCTGGGCCCAAGCACAATATGTATAAAGTATGAACTCTGAAGGTCAAATAGTCTTTGTTTTGTAAGGAAAAGTTGCTTTGACCTTGAGAATGAGAATTTGACCTTGGGTCAAGGTCAAAGTGAAAGAGCATGACTGAACAATTATTTGTATGAAGTTTAAACTCTGAAGGTCAAATAGTCTTTGTTCTATAGGCAAAAGTTTGTTGTGACCTTGAGAATTAGAATTTGACCTTGGGTCAAGGTCAAGGTGAAAGAGGTTGGTTTAATGATATTATGTATGAAATTTGAACTTAGAATGTCTAATAGTCTTTGTTCTATAGGCAAAAGTATGTTGTGACCTTGAGAACCAGAATTTAACCTTGGGCCAAGGTCAAGGTGAAAGAGCTTGGTTTAATGATATTATGTATGAAGTTTGAACTCTGCAGGTCTAATAGTCTTTGTTCTATAGGCAAAAGTTTGTTGTGACCTTGAGAATCAAAATTTGACCTTGGGTCAAGGTCAATGTGAAAGAGCTTGGTTTAACGATAGTATGTATGAAGTTTGAACTCTGAAGGTCAAATAGTCTTTGTTCTACAGGTAAAAGTTTGTTGTGACCTTGTGACCAACAGGGGATGCTTACTCCTCCCGGGCACCTGATCCCACCTCTATCTTGCTAGGGGTCCGTCGATGCTCAACATAGTGCTCTATTGTGAGTGCTGTTGAGATTATCGTCAGGATCTTCTTTAACTCATTTGTGTCACACTTATGCCCTTTGCCGTGTGGAGCTCGTAAAAAAGTTCCCCGCGAGGGGTTTGACAGTAAGTGTTTTGAATATATTTCCCTGACATTGTCGCCATAGCACTTTCTATATAGACATAACGTCAGACAGTGCAAGCATTTTATACATTGTTTTCAGTTTCGTGCTTAAACATCGACGGCGGGTGCGGCTAGCCAACAGGGGATGCTTACTCCTCCCGGGCACCTGATCCCACCTCTATCTTGCTAGGGGTCCGTCGATGCTCAACATAGTGCTCTATTGTGAGTGCTGTTGAGATTATCGTCAGGATCTTCTTTAACTCATTTGTGTCACACTTATGCCCTTTGCCGTGTGGAGCTCGTAAAAAAGTTCCCCGCGAGGGGTTTGACAGTAAGTGTTTTGAATATATTTCCCTGACATTGTCGCCATAGCACTTTCTATATAGACATAACGTCAGACAGTGCAAGCATTTTATACATTGTTTTCAGTTTCGTGCTTAAACATCGACGGCGGGTGCGGCTAGCCAACAGGGGATGCTTACTCCTCCCGGGCACCTGATCCCACCTCTATCTTGCTAGGGGTCCGTCGATGCTCAACATAGTGCTCTATTGTGAGTGCTGTTGAGATTATCGTCAGGATCTTCTTTAACTCATTTGTGTCACACTTATGCCCTTTGCCGTGTGGAGCTCGTAAAAAAGTTCCCCGCGAGGGGTTTGACAGTAAGTGTTTTGAATATATTTCCCTGACATTGTCGCCATAGCACTTTCTATATAGACATAACGTCAGACAGTGCAAGCATTTTATACATTGTTTTCAGTTTCGTGCTTAAACATCGACGGCGGGTGCGGCTAGCCAACAGGGGATGCTTACTCCTCCCGGGCACCTGATCCCACCTCTATCTTGCTAGGGGTCCGTCGATGCTCAACATAGTGCTCTATTGTGAGTGCTGTTGAGATTATCGTCAGGATCTTCTTTAACTCATTTGTGTCACACTTATGCCCTTTGCCGTGTGGAGCTCGTAAAAAAGTTCCCCGCGAGGGGTTTGACAGTAAGTGTTTTGAATATATTTCCCTGACATTGTCGCCATAGCACTTTCTATATAGACATAACGTCAGACAGTGCAAGCATTTTATACATTGTTTTCAGTTTCGTGCTTAAACATCGACGGCGGGTGCGGCTAGCCAACAGGGGATGCTTACTCCTCCCGGGCACCTGATCCCACCTCTATCTTGCTAGGGGTCCGTCGATGCTCAACATAGTGCTCTATTGTGAGTGCTGTTGAGATTATCGTCAGGATCTTCTTTAACTCATTTGTGTCACACTTATGCCCTTTGCCGTGTGGAGCTCGTAAAAAAGTTCCCCGCGAGGGGTTTGACAGTAAGTGTTTTGAATATATTTCCCTGACATTGTCGCCATAGCACTTTCTATATAGACATAACGTCAGACAGTGCAAGCATTTTATACATTGTTTTCAGTTTCGTGCTTAAACATCGACGGCGGGTGCGGCTAGCCAACAGGGGATGCTTACTCCTCCCGGGCACCTGATCCCACCTCTATCTTGCTAGGGGTCCGTCGATGCTCAACATAGTGCTCTATTGTGAGTGCTGTTGAGATTATCGTCAGGATCTTCTTTAACTCATTTGTGTCACACTTATGCCCTTTGCCGTGTGGAGCTCGTAAAAAAGTTCCCCGCGAGGGGTTTGACAGTAAGTGTTTTGAATATATTTCCCTGACATTGTCGCCATAGCACTTTCTATATAGACATAACGTCAGACAGTGCAAGCATTTTATACATTGTTTTCAGTTTCGTGCTTAAACATCGACGGCGGGTGCGGCTAGCCAACAGGGGATGCTTACTCCTCCCGGGCACCTGATCCCACCTCTATCTTGCTAGGGGTCCGTCGATGCTCAACATAGTGCTCTATTGTGAGTGCTGTTGAGATTATCGTCAGGATCTTCTTTAACTCATTTGAGAATGAAAATTTGACCTTGAAAATAGGTCAACATTAAATTACTACCTATAAGTAAACTAGTATCCAAGTTTCAACTCAAAATCTCAAAAAACTGTAGAAATTGGCACTGTGCCAATTTAAAGTTCCATTTTCAACTCGGAATAGCGCGAAAACCGTAAATATTTTATCGAGCATGTAAGCGTATAAAAGTTTACAAATTTCCCAAAGAACATTTTAAAACAAATTTCGTTCAAATCGTACGGTTAGTTTAGGAGTTATAAGAGTTTAAAGATTTGAACTTTGATGACCTCTAGCGGAGGCATATGTGAACTTTTCGACGACAAAATTTTTTTACCTCAAGATCTTTATATGCTCTTTCACATGATCCTTTTCGTTTTATCATAAGAAGTTGTACTTTTTTGTACAGTGACTGGAACGATCTGGGGGTAAGAATAATAATAATAATAATAATAAGAATAATAATAAGAATAAAGAAAAGACAATACAATAACAGAAAGGATTCCGACGGAATAGTCGGAATCCTTAATAAAGAAAAGACATTGCAATAACAGAAAGGATTCCGACGGAATAGTCGGAATCCTTAATAAAGAAAAGACATTGCAATAACAGAAAGGATTCCGACGGAATAGTCGGAATCCTTAATAATAAGAATAAAGAAAAGACAATACAATAACAGAAAGGATTCCGACGGAAGTCGGAATCCTTAATTATTAATAATCGATTCTAACACATAACATTTTCATACAGACAAGAGCGATATTTGGGATAGAAAAGTTTGTTTAATATACATAAATGGCAACATGTGTAGCATTTGATTATTTATCATTATAAATATTGATATAATTATATGTTCATTTGTTATAAATTTCGTTTCAGCTAATTTTTCTTTAATGATGCTCGATGCCAAAATAGTTGAATGTTAAACGTCTTCAAATTCAATAGCATCATTTAAAAACAGATAAATTTGCAGCATGGACCAGACATGCACGTTTCGGGTACTTCCTTTTATGTGTTGTCTTTGATGTTTGATGTTTCTGTGCGTCAGTTTCGATTATTTTGTATCATGCTCTAGCGTCCTTGTGTGGTTTGAAGGTTTGTCTGATGTCAATCTGTGTCAGTTTCATGTGGGTTTGTTTCGCTGGGTGTCTGAAGGGTTGTCACGCTGGAGATATTTCCCTTTTCCTTAACCCTCGTCAGTGATCCTCAATCAAAACAATGCAATATGGCTAAAGAGTGTGAAAATAATAATGTCCAAAAATTAGCGAAAAAAAAAGTAGCAGGATGGATGGGATATAATGCTACAGGACCCTCGTTTTAGAAATTTCAAGACTTGTTGATAACAGAAATTTACGAAAGCGTTGAAGAGACAGACGATCAACTTCGAATTCGATTACATACTAATATTATATCAACTGATGAATACACGAAGAGCGAAACCTAAATAACAAAGTATCTGCCGCATGGTCTAGCTCTGTATTTAGCCGGATCTTTGTGCTCTATTGTGAGGGCTATTGAGATTATAATCAAGATCTTCTTTAACTCATTTGTGACACACTTATGCACTTTGCCGTGTGGAGCTCGTAAAAAAAGTCCCTCGCCAGGGGTTTGACTGTAAGTGTTTTGAATATATTTTCTTGACATTGTCGCCATAGCACTTTCTATATACAGACATAACGTCAGACAATGCATGAATTTTATATATTGTTTTCATTTTCGTGCTGAAACATCGACGGTAGGTGCGGCTAGCCAACAGGGGATGCTTATTCCTCCCGGGCACCTGGTCTAACCTCTCTCTACCTTGCTAGGGGTTCGTCGATGCTTAATTTTCTGCTCTATTGTGAGTACTATTGATATTATCGTGAGGATCTTCTTTAACTTATTTGTATATATTTTAGGTTATGCAAGAATATCGCTTTTCATATATCAATATATTTGGATATCCTATTTTAAGCCTCGGACATCAGCGATAATAAATGTCTTGTTGAAATGCACATATGGTGCACTTGTACATATGGTGCACTTGTACATATGGTACACTGGTACATGTGGTACACTAGTACATATGGTACATTGGTACATATGGTACACTGGTACATAAATTGCACTGGTACATATATTGCACTGGTACATATAGTGCACTGGTACATATGGTGCACTGGTACATATGGTGCACTGGTACATATGGTGCACTGGTACATATAGTGCACTGGTACATATGGTGCACTGGTACTTATAGTGCACTGGTACATATAGTGCACTGGTACATATAGTGCACTGGTACATATGGTGCACGGGTACGTGCGGTGCACTGGTAAATATAATGCACTGGTACATATTGTGCACTGGTACATATGGTGCACTGGTACATATGGTGCACTGGTAAATATGATGCACTGGTGTATATTGTGCACTGGTACATATGGTGCACTGGTACGTTCGGTGCATACGGAGTTATTACGATAGAACGTATACTTATCTAAAAACAGTCCTTGAAATTTTCATTGCTGAATGGGTAATTTAGGGATGAAAAATGCATATATTTTCAATGAAAAATCGACGAAAATAGGGAAAAATCATTTTCGCATGAGTTCTGCTACCAAAGATTCAAACATCAGAATATCTAGTTTTCATTATACTTCTTTAAAGTGAGATATTTAGAAATTCGAAGTTCGAGTTAAACTCTATGTTTTTGGGTCATAAATTATTGTGCTTTTTGTAGAAACTGTCATTTGACTAAAATGAATTCGGGTACATATTGGTTTTACTACTTTAGGATAAAGTTATACCATAGATCTATACGTGGAAAGAATTGTGCAACTGTCGACATTCTTCCTATTAATAAAGATTATGAGCTGTTGCCATGACAACAAGCAAATTGTATTTATAAGTAATACTCTCCTTGGAACATTTTATTTTATCAGAATTTATCAAAATAGCCTTTTTAAATTCATGCACAAGCTATGATAATCCTGAAAAATAAAGATGTATATGAAATTTTGAAATTTCAGTCATTGCAGAGATATGTAAAGTTATGATGTGGTATTCTCTAAAAAGACGACAATGTTAAAATACCAAAAATGGACGTTTACAGCAAAAAAAAAAAAAAAAAAAAAAAAAAAAACCGACAGGCAAATTTTGATTTTTGGTCTGAATATGTTGAGATGTTCAATTACATGTGGACATATCCACCTCTCTTCTACCTCATATCTATTAAAAGTCGCCACCCTGACCTTAAATCAGCGGACACGTGTTTTAAAAAGAAAATCATCATCAGTGTTTCTTCATACCAAAGTGATCTTCAGAATACATCCAAGCGTATTTAAGTTGTAACATTTGAGTTTATGAATTTTGTTAAGCTCCCCAGTAATCTTTTTTTATTTTTGTGGAAGTATTCCTATATAAAGAACAGACAGAACATGATATGACTTTTTAAAATTCGTCAAAATGAAAATTGAATAAACAAAGTCATTATTCTTTGTACCTAATCAATTTTGATTACAATTAAATATAATACTATGAATTTTTCGCATTTCGTTTTGGATACTCAACTCAATTAAATAAGTAATAAAAAAAGTCATTTCTCATCAAAAGACAACCCAATCATTTGTCTTTTATTCCAAATGTCTAAGATGAGAATGAAAACAACCCCCCAAGCACACAAAACCCGAAATGCAAATCAGAGCTAAATGTAGCATCCTCTGTTGTAGTAATATCATCTCTAAAATTCAGTCAGATTTTCCGATATCAGAAAAGACTTGTTCCTAAAAGTTTTTTCTTGCGTGTTTGATTTTGAGCTCGCTTCAGCCAGCAGAGCACAAGCTGTTATACACATGCCATAAAATTTTTCTATATCCATTTACATAGAATATGTTTCATCTGAGGCCGCTGTGTTTAACCATCTTGTTTGAGATGTCACCTCACAGTGAGAGGTGTTATGTTTATAAGCAATTGTATGTCTAAGGAGGCCTCTGTGTAACCGAATCACCGGGTGCAAATTGGTCTACTTCGATTAATGCGTTGTCATTAATGTTTGATGTTTGTGCAAGTCATTTTCGATTTTTGCTTGTTTTGTATGATGTTCTAGTGCATATTGTCGTTTGTTGCGGGTTGCAATTTTGTCTAATGTCATTTGCATGTCGCTTTCTTGTGGGTTTGTTCCAATTAGTCAGTGCCGGGTGGTCTTGCTGGAGATCCTTTTCATTTTCCTTACATGAGAAGTGTGACCTCTACAAGAAGGGAGGAGATCTCCAACAAGATCCCATTGCAGCATCAACAGCAAAACACCCCGATGCAAAAACACAAAAGACGAGTACAGCACGAGACAGAAAAGAGACACATGACATGTAAACATCAAACACAAAAGACTACACATAAACCGACGAGACCAATGGGCAACCGGTGCCGACTTTTGACGGCCATTTATCACGCAAGTAGCAAATGGTGTGGTTATCCTGGATAACGTGCGCACAACCTAAAGTGACCACAAGCTTTTTGACACCTAAGACTCTCATATGGTGGAATTACTTTATTCTTCTGGCAATAAAAATGCGAGAGTGGATAATAAACTGTTCTTACAAATATTTTTTGTGGACAGAAAGAGAATCTCTAAATTGTGTTTGAAATCTTACTTTCGGGAAAACCATAGTAAAATTAATAAGATAATGATGCTAAGCTACTCAATACATGGTTGAGTTCGTTTTAACGTTAATGGTCAAAGTAATGTAAGGCTAAAATTCAGTTTTCTACAATGTAATTATAGTCTATTTCTTCTTTTCCCTCCCATGGCGGCGATTTCCAATATTTGACGCCTGTATTTCCATCAAATTTTTCAGCTTTTATACCGATTTTAAGTCCCAATTTTGCAACTTTGAATGCCATTTTTTTCGCCTTTCTAAACATTTTTTTCGCTCTCCTCCAAAATCCACGTTTCCGTACAGATAAGACTTTATCCCTTTTATTTGTTTCAGCCAGCGATCCTTTACCATATCTTTCAATAGCAACATGTTTTCCGATTCTGAGCTCAGGATAGTTTCCTTTTTTCTTTTGTGATTCCGTTGTCTATCAGTTTTTTCAACACTCCTGAATTAAATAAAACAAAATTGGTTGCACATTATCCAAAGTTTGGCAAATTTCTTGCAATCTTACTCGCTCCTAAGAACAATATGTTACGTAGCATGCAGATATGAGACGCTGAATCTCTCCGGACACCTCGACTCACTTCGGAATGTTGTTCATTCTGGGACTCGTCACTAATGAAATGGAAATTCTAATGATTTTCCCTTACCTTCTCGATTTTGAGACTGAATAACTGATGGATACTTTTTATGTTTATTGTATTTGGCCATTGACAGAATATTGATAAAGTCAATCAATCACAGTCAAACACATCACCCGAAATCAGAATCCGAATGTCACAATCAGAATCCGAATGTCACAATCAGAATCCAAATGTCACAATCAGAATCCAAATGTCACAATCAGAATCCAAATGTCACAATCAGAATCCAAATGTCACAATCAGAATCCAAATGTCACAATCAGAATCCAAATGTCACAATCAGAATCCAAATGTCACAATCAGAATCCAAATGTCACAATCAAAAGGAAAAATATTGAAAAAAAAAACGAAATCAGAATCCAAATGTCACAATCTAAAGGAAAAATATTGAAAAAAAAAACAACCCGAAATCCGAATCCGAATGTCACAATCAAAACAAAAAAAATTTGCACCACTGATGAAAAATCGGACAATAAGACGGACTTAGTAATACAGCACCATAGAAACGCGAAGGACAATGTTAATTAATGAACAAACTCCAGAAACGGAATGAATTGTAGGTGGCGCGGCGAAATGATGGTATACAAACAGACGGAGACAATAACAGAGCTCCACAGAAACACGAAGGACAACTGTATCTCATGAACAATCTGCAGAGTTTAGTACAAGTAACGAATACCTTGCAGGTGACGCTTGGTGATCACAAGCGCAGTACTAATGCGAAGTTAATGTTAATCTCTCGGCGGCAGAGCACGGATTGTATTTCGTACGCCCTCTTTTTATATCCATTTACATATTCATCTGTGTTGCTTGGGCCCCTGCGTTTTGCGGTCTTGTTTGTGTGTGGTCATCTGACAGTGAGGAGGTTGTTTTACACCACAATTGTATGTTCTTCGAGACCTCTGGGTAATCGGAAAAATGGGAGGGTTGTGCGCACGTAATCCAGGATAACCATACCTTCTGCTATTTCCGTGGCAGATGGCCGTCCTAAGTCGGCACCGGTTGCGCCCATTGGTCTCGTTGGTTTATGTGTAGTCCTTTGTGTTTGATGTTTCTGTGTTGTGCGTTGACGTTCCTTGTCCCTTACGCGTCTCTTTCTGTGCTTGTCTGCTTTGTGTTTTTGCATTGGGTGTATTGGGGTTTTGCTGTGGGTGCTGCAACCTGGTGTTGTTGGAGATCCCCTCCTTTGTGTTATGGATTTGGTGCTCGATTATGGTTTCTGTTCTGATTATCGTCAGGATCTTCTTTGACTCATTTGTGTCACACTTATGCCCTTTGCCGTGTAGAGCTCGTGAAAGGTTTCCCGCTAGAGATTCGACAGTAAGTGTTTTGAATATTTTCCCTGACTTTTTCGCCATGCATAGCACTCTTTATATAGACATTACCTCAGACAGTGCATGCATTCTATCTATTGTTTTCATTTTCGTGCATGAACATCGACAGCTGGTGCGACTAGCCAACAGGGAATGCTTACTCCTCCCGGGCACCTGGTCCCTCCTATAGCTTCCCAAGGGTCCTTCAATGCTCAATTTGGTGCTCTATTGTGAGTGCTGTTGAGATTATTGTCAGGATTTTCTTTAACTCATATGTATCATGGATCACAGGAGCTCGATGTCAACGATCCACTACAATATCCGCCTCTACTTTCATATCACTATCCATATTGAATGATATCTAACAGCATCGCTTGAACATCAAATTTCTCGAAATAAATCTATTTTGCAAATAAATTTGTGCTTTTCGTCTTTCTAATAATGTTAAAACAACCCGAGAAAATACGAAACGTGTGAATATATCAACGTAATACACCTTCAAACTTTATTTGTGAAAGAGGCCGTTCTAGCCATTTTCTTCTTTGTAACGTCAAAGTAGATCGGAAGTTTAGAAAAAGATACAGAGAGGGAGTTTCTCTATCTTGAATCTAAATTCTTTTTTTTATATAATAATCTTTCTTTAGATAATGTCCATATTCTTTGTTGATTAATTATAAAAAATAATAATAATAAATCGATCTACAAATACTTTTCTCACCAAAGAATATCTCGTAAATTGACATGTCCCACGTATTGAAAATGTCTATTCTAAGTTTACCGTTTCCTAAATATACTTGACCAATCAGAGAAAAAGTTTTCCCAGTTATATTACGTATTTCCGGTCCACTTCGACGTTGCACAAGAAGAAGATGACTCCATTTCGTCATTCGAACACGTTTAATGGCTTGTTTACGATGAATTGCGAAAAAATATTTTGAAGTTTTGATATCGTTTTGGAAAGTTTAAAGATAAGAAATGATATTGCAAATACGATTTCTTTGCAAAGTTTATTTATTGTGTGTAATCATATCTATCAAGTGGGCCACTATATTTCCGAAATGATATTCCTTGAACTTTGACTATAGAGATATGTGAAGGCGCGAGTGTCAATGAGGGTTGTTGGCATCGAGCTCGTGTCATGGACGTGTAGTATTGTCTTTTATTCGCGGGGTCTTAAGTTCGCAAATACGATTGAGGTGACTGGTTCGCGGCGTTTAATTTTCGCGACATCATATCTACGTATTTAACTAAACATGTTTTGACATATTCGCGGCGTTTTATTTTCGCGATTCGAAAAATATGGCGAAAATACAACGCTTGCGAATAAAAGACGGTTTTCAGTATATTAGTCATTAGAATCAAAAGGGAAGTTAAATTTTACTCGCTGTACTCTTATAAATATAACAATAATGCATAAATAATAGTTGTAAAGATAATTAAAAGAATGTAAAGAGTTTAGATAAAACTACATTTGATGTCCCGAGCATGTCCTATTTACCTCTTTTATTCAGTGTTTCATCTCTCTGTGGCATCAATATATTCTTTACTTCAATTTCATCGTCAAGCTGTAAAAACAAATATTGCATAAGTATGAAAGAGGGAAAGAAGATACATATGGATTTTGTAGCATAAGACGCAAAATGTTTAGAGCATCTAAAACCGTTTAAGACCATTTCTGTGCTACTTTATTTTCGTATTGAAACTAGTATATCTCGTCCATGCTATAAATTTATCTGCTTTTAGATGATGCTAATGAATATAAAGACGTTTAATATTCGTATTGGTAGGTTTTGCATCCAAAACAAGAAAAATCAAACAAAAGGAAATCTCCTTTGATTCAAACGAATTATTAAATCCTTTCGTTTAAATTTCGAATGTTGATCGATTAAACGATGGAAAGCTAAAAGCAATCTATCCCTCCAATGCTATTTTGAACATACATATATTTTATTTGGATATGCTACTGAATCGACCTTACAGGAAATTTGGAGCCGCGCACTCCCTGTAAAGTAAATGTACAAATCTAAATTCAAAAAATAAATGAGGGCGCTACTGAAATCCACTGGAAGCATCACTGATGAGAATTTGATATTCGAAACACGTGTCTGGTGCAGAAAAATTGGTTTGGAATTTTCTTCATGAAGGTTCCATGACGTTCTTGTTAAAAAAGGCGTGTCTAGTGCATTGCTGACCGAAGTATTAGAAAAACATGACCGCGCTGATGGTTTTTAAAAGCTTGCAGAATATGTTGTGTGATTTGAATATCTAAATAGTTTCAAGAGAAACAATTGCCATGGTTTCTTTTTGCCGTACGTTTCGGGAGCAGGAGGAAACCGGAGTACCCGGAGAAAAACCTCCTACTGAGGCCTGGGTGGGGGACCACCGACCCTCCCACATAAGACCCTTCGCCGAATCTGGGATTCGAACTCGGGACTTTAGAGGTGAGAAGCGAGCGCGCTACCACTGCGCTAACCCGGCCCTGCATAAAACTGCATAATTTTGTACATTTTCCTATGAATTAAGAATTTTGTTATCATATTTCTATTCCAGACCTCATGACATACGTATTTACGTTATATCTTATGCAAGAAATGTCAAACTAATTCAGGAATTTATATGTAATGATTTAGGTACAAATAATGAAGAATTTTATAACATTATATATAATATATCATTTTATATATAGTACAATCATTTTTTTTTTGCTGATGTTAATGCACTGGTGAAGCTCCCCGAGAAGAGAATATTCACCAAGCCCGAAAGGTATATAAACAATGCTTCTATAAAATGAAGTTTCAAAATTATATCATATAGATCATTGAAATATTATTTTTAAACCGCAAAAGCTCTAAATCTATTTTGAAAACACGGAGAGCTGTTGGAATATTTTGCCTCCCCGGGATGACGTCATTGGTAGACATATTGCTAACGTTTGAGTGTTTCATCGACAGACTGCTAATCAGAAAATTCTTATTCGTGTAATAAATAAATTCATTTTCGTAATTACTGGTAAATATTGCCTTTTAATTTTTGATTTTCGAATTTCATCATTTCTACAAATCAAATAAAACCACGTAAACATTAGCAGGACATTCAAAATTAAATCTTACTGCGATGGACTTCTGCGATAGAGACAGAAGGAAGCAAGTTGAAAAAATTATGACAAATTTCATCGTTTCTGGCTTATTATTAAAACTTTGAAATCTTGCTTCCAAGCATTGCAAATGCAATGTTCAGAATGAAAACAAACATCAGCAGTATTGAAAGCACTGTGTTATCTACGTCCATCTAATGAAAGGTTTTTAAAATATCAGAAATTTCAAATGCATTAAAAGTCTTTAAAATGAAGATTAAATCTTTATCTTGTTAAAGATAAAGTGTTTATAATGTATATTTGGAATAAAGCAAATCATATCCGCATCTTCCTAGTGCTTTCACATACAAGGCCGAGATATCTCCAAGACAAAATCGTTCAATGGGTGTATCAGTGTCAGGGGTATCCACTTTTTCTTTACGGTAGTTCTAAATTTATGTCATTTGGACGATATAAAAATGAGTTATCTTAAGTGTTAGAGAGAGCTAGAGAGAGAGAGTTTAAGATTGATGTACAAATTTTACTCAGATACACCTAGCCGAAAAAGCAGCCATCAGTTCTTTCCCGGTTTGCTATGGAAAGCCAAGGGGGTCACGATTCTAGCATTGCGGCCTTGAAGATGTAAATTGGATTATCAATTTGGTATTTGATGTTGTGTGTCATGTCATTTTACACGTGTAAGCAGAGAATCGTAATCCATTTGAACAAATGAATTTTGTATTTTGTAAATACAATTCTTGTATAATTTGTATTATGATTCTTTTTACATTGCAACTTTTTTTGTGTTTTTGCATTATGTGTTTTGCTGTTGGTACTGCAACCGGGTCGGGTTAGAGATCAAATCGCTTCTTTTGCAATAGGCAGTATTGCCATTAGCGTAAGAGTGACGTCCCTTATGTAACTCTCTAGCGTGAAAATCACGAAAAGTGTTTAGTTTGGGAAATTCCTGGGGGCAACGCTGCAAAGCGAGAAAATATCGTTTAACGCGTTGTTTTCTTTGCTCTACTCATATTAAATTTGTCAACAGAACGTTGTATAGATCTTCTGTCTTTCCATATTAAGGAGGTATTGAACACTTGAACGACAAATTCAATTTTTCTAAAATATTCTGAAATTATATATTTCTTGTCTGTCCTTGACTATACAGACTTACATTTGATTTTATCCACAGGAAAATTTTCTACGAGACTTTGAAATATGCATTAATCGACGTTTTCGTAAATTTCTTGATGACGTCATAATGTTGAAAGTGCCATTCCAGCTCTTAAATGGGAAAAATTGAATTTAGGATTAAAATAGTACAAGTCTTTATATTTTCCATTTTTTTCTTCCAAAATCGTCCATTTTCAGTAAAGTGATATCCGCTTTCCTGTAACGTAAATTTGTCAACGAATACACCGTGATGAAGATTGAATTTTCTATTTTATACATGCTAAGTTTCAATGCAATACGTTTAGTAATAATGTTTTCATTGCATTTTGAATGCGACGGTTTGTGACGCCATTTTTCCCGATAACGTCAAAATGACGTCGTGGTTTGCTCATAGATAAAACTCCCAAAGTCCTAAATTTCGAAAGTCGCCATAATTTCTTCAAATGACGCCGGAAATTATTCATCAGGATAATCAAATGCTTATATCAATCAGAGTATCAAATGTTTTAAGGGAGTTAAGACTGTACTTTTCCTATGAAGCGAGAAAACAAATAATGCCGCCGCCATCTTGGTGTTCAAACCCTCCTTAAATTAGATTTTGTTTCAAATACCTGAAACTGTCCGGGCATAACATGAAATCGGGGGGGGGGGGGGTTAAACTCTTTACGAGATGTCAGTTACTGCATTGCAAAGCCAAAGATGCACTGTCCGAAGACAGTAAAATCGATTGTGCTGAAAACTGATTCTTCTATAACAAACTACACGTGGAATGAAAAGCAAAGATTGTGTTAAACAGTTTAATTCAAAGAGAAGGGGGGGGGGTATTTGGCGCCGTTTTACTATTTATTCCCTATTTTTATATCACAAATTGATTTTTTATATCAAATAATCGAATTTGTGATATCACAAATTCGAATTTGTGATATCAAAAATCGATTTTGCGATATCACAAAACAGAATTTGTGATATCAAAAAATCTCGATTTTGTGATATCACAAAATAGGACAGAATTTTTTATGTAAAAAAATCGAATTTGTAATATCATAGGGGGGGGGGGGGGTGGTGGTTCTGTATGTTCAGTTTTCATCATTTTTTGTCAGTTCATGAGAATGGATATACGTCTCTGATGAGAACTTGCATAAAACAAATACAAGATAGCATGAAAGTTCACGATTTTTAATTTTTTTCTTCAAAAAGCGACCTTTATCAAGGTGAATAGCCGGTCCCATCCCAAGCTCCATCTCTGCCGGTATGGCAGAGGCAGTCTTTGGAATCTCAGGCAGTGTTTATAACGAGTGCCGGATTGCCAGCGAACTCCAGTGGATTTTGTCAATATCCTTTGAATAATAGGGAAATTTCAATCATATTTATACAAGAAAAAACTCGAAAATAGAAAAAAGCATCTGTTTCGTAGACTTTTTCGAAAACAGTGTCACCTCTGTTTCGTTTCTCGTAATTTTTGGACTATTGCAGATTGTTTATGCAACTTATTAAAAATTACAAAAAAGGTAATGGAACCATCGCCTATGCAATACTAGTAGCCTAGTCAAAATAAACTTTAACCTAAAAGAAATTGCAACAAAGCAAGTTTTGGTTTCTCTGAGTTCTATATATCAAAGTAAGATGTTCCAAGAAGGTTCTATAAAAATCTACCCCGTACATGTGCCTCAAAATTAGAAAATAAATTAATTAGAATCTAAACATAGAACACCGTTAAATATCGCCGTTTACACTGAACATGTTATTTCCGGTGCTGCGTTGACTTATTATCCGATTTCATTCAAACAGTTTCTGTTGTTGATGTACTAAATCTGACGGGTTGCTTTATGTAAATGAAATACAAGAGACATAAAAGTTTTTAAGAATTCAGTCTACTTCGACTTGTTTTTCGTGTTTGTACGAATTTCCTCTGCGTCATGACGTCATTTGCTAGCTGGAGTTGTCCTTCCTGTCAATACAGATCACTGCTGTTGTAAATGACCCTGTAACTTATCAAAAAGTTATAGAAAACACACCATAATTTAGATTAGTCTGAATCATCCAGACGCTTTACTCCGCTTACTCCGTTATCCGTCTGGACGCTTTCTACTGAAAAAAAAAATTACTCGCCAGGTGGCGCAAAACAAAATGGCGACGCCCATGAAGAAGAATGCGTATGCCATAGTCCCTGATGTATCCGTGTGTGTAGCGTGTAATCAAGATTCAAAACAGCGGTATTATGCAAGGAAAAACAAGGGGGATGAAGGGCCTAGCATGAAATTGGTCAATACATTTTATGAATGTTCTTTTGATTGCCCTGAAAATAATGGGGCGTTTTTGTGTCTCCCTTGCAACAGAATGTTGCAACGTATTAATAAAATGAATGAGGAGTCTGATAGATTGAGTGATAACGTTGATAAATCATCTCAGAAATTTATTATAAAGTACAAATCAAAAAGAATGAGGGTAGCAACGCCCAGCAGCACCATGAAACAAGGGAAGCGAGTTGCAAGGGATGATATTGGCACAACTGAGACACCCATGACATGTAAGTTAAACAAGATCCTGACAACAATCTCAACAGCACTAACAATAGAGCATTGAATTGAGCATCGACGAACCCCTAGCAAGCTAGAGGAGGGGCCAGGTGCCTGGGCGGAGTAAGCATCTCGTTTGGTTAGCTGCACCTGCCATCGATGTTCACGCATGAAACTGACAACAACATCCACAAAACATGCACTAGGTAAGTAACAGATTGATTTGTATGAAACTGGTAGGTACTAGAACAGCCATCACTGAGAGCTTATGTATTGTGACATCATGAGCATTTACCAGTACTGTAAACTTTACATACCAAAATACAGCACATTCCTCAGGCTGGGGAAAGGTACCGATCCAGCTAATATTCCTTGATCAAGCTACCATTCGATTGGGTTAATCAGCTTGATCAAAGTGTATTAGCTCAATGGGTACTTTTCCTCAACCTGTTCTTTAAAATTTCATTTGTTGTACATATATTTTGTTGAAATTCTATCTGACAAAATGTCCATGATGAAGGAATATCCAATAATTTTCTAACAGAAGTAACTTATTAAGAGAGTACAAATGGCTGCTCTAGTGTAATTGGTTAGCACGTCTCATGCATGTTGTATCATTGCAATGAGGAGGTCTAGGTTCGAATCCTAGGGGCAGTCAAAGATACATTTTTTTAAAGTATTAATTGAATTTTTGCTAATACAGTTTTGATAGGAAAAATTGGCTGCTCTAGTGTAATTGGTTAGCACGTCTCATGCACATTCTTTCATTGCAATGAGGAGGTCTAGGTTCAAATCCTAGGGGCAGTCAAATTAATTTTTTCCAAATTAAGACACCATGATAGATACGGTAAATTTCTTCTTGCAAGTATGACATTGTATTATTTATTTTCATTGATATGTAGGCTCCCCACACAAACCTGTGAGCAGAAGAGGTCTTGATTTCAATTCAACTTTAAGTTTGAGTGCAAAACAGACTCCCTCAACAAGCTCGAAATCTATGCGAAAAGATATGTGCCATTATGTTAACATTAGTCATAGGAAAAAAACTGAACCTATTGTATCCTGCCTTGCAAGTGGAAGTGTGAGGAAATGCACCCGCCTCCTTCTGTCCCATAAAGATGTAAACATTTAAAATAAAGTACTAGCAGGTTTGTTCTATCATATAATCGGTCTATTGTGTGCACATATGTGTATTTAAAACATGCTTATACTTTCATGAATCGAAGGGAATCCCTTCTTCTGTGACTTTGATATTATAATAAAACAACAGTAAATATGATGGCTGATTTCCTCTGAGAAGTAATATTTGCCTCACCATTTGGGCTCATTTAATATTGTCTTCTTGGAGAGCTCAACCATCATTTTACCTGGATAAGAATGAATTATTGTTTATTTGTATGTCATCACTTTTACATGTAAGTTGAACATCTTTTATCTTAAATCTATACTTGCCTATACTATAATATGGCTATAGATAACAAGAAGAGCCATTATGAGTGTGGTATATACATGTAGAATTGTCACCTTACATGAACGAGTAAATTGATTCCAATTTTAAAGTTAAAATTAGAAATATGATGCATATTGTATATGTAAAATATGTTATGAATGCATTATTTTTAAGGTGTTAGTGATGTCATTTATCAAGAATGCAAAGAATTACAGAAGAAGCAAGAATTTAAAAAGACTGCTGTTTCTGACATGGAATTTGACATGGATAAAACATCCAAGTGCTTACAGTCAGCTCCATTAGTTTGGCATGTTCTAAATAGCATAGGTGAGAATAAGAGTAAAACTAGTGACAGTGTGAAAGTAACCACAGCTGCATGTGTACTTCTTAGTTCTAGGTCTAAGTACTTGAGTAAACTACAAAATAATGTAGCTGTGAGTCTATATAACAATCAACTTCAAAAGGAAGGATTTGCTATTTTGAATAAGTTGGGGGTCAGTGTATGTCACTCAACATTGCAGAGGACACTTAATGCAGCTGCATTATGTTCTGATGATGCAATGTTAAAGTTGAAGTCATCTGTTGAGCAAAACCTGAACCAGTGTAATATGAACTGTGAACCATGTATAGATCATGCATATGCAGTCCACGAACAAGAAGACATTGTTTCCCCAGTGAGTTGTAATCCTGGATACAGATTTAACATGGACAACTTAGACTTTCATATAAAAGTGCGTGATATGACAGAAAGTCACCAAAATCAATGTAGACATTATGTTCAAATGATGGCAGTTAAAGACAGAGTGAATTGTGAACATCTTTCTGATAACGTCCCTATTGGTGATCTAACCCAGGTAGAAAACCAAGAATTTATACCTTCTGCAACAGACAATTCAGATCTACGTGAAGATATGATACATATGATTTCTATCATACTTATAAAACATCTCCCAGCATTTAAGGCTTTTGCAGATATATATCCTGAGTTTTTTCAGCACCCTTATTCAGATCAAATGAAAGAGAAATCAGTTGTGGTAATTAATCGAGCATCATTCTGTTACTATGTTCAGTGCATAATTATACTAACACCAAAGATTTGAATGTTTGAGTTTTGAATACTGGAGTGTTGATTTATTTTGATATTCATTATTATTTCATTTTTTACCTTGCTTTTCTTATTCTTGTTTTAGATTATTTTCAATTAGTTCAATTTTTTTTTCTTTATAAGAGTTATATGTCTACTGTAGGCTTCAGTATTAATTCACATAAAGTTGTTACAAAGTTTTTGATAATAAACATGATAAATATATAATCTTGTTCCTGACATTATAATCTTGTGAAATAATAAAAAAGTACATGTAACTAAAAGTTACTTCTCCATTCCTACTGTACAGACAATGTATATACAACATCTAATTACACTGATTAATTTGTGATCAAAACTGTCATCAAGAGTCATATTTTTTTAAATCTGAAAACTGTTTCCAGAAAACTTTCTTTCTTGAAACTTGATACATGCTAAAGAATGGGTAATTATGATTGAAATGTTATTTTCAGCTGTCACTGGGTATCCTCGACAAAAGTGAGAACAAAATGAATGACATGATTGAAATCCTTGAATATCTCCATAAATTTGTGCCAAATTCCAGAAGCCATGATGAAGTACAAAATGTGTCAGTGAGGTTAGTCATAAAACAGTTGATAAGAAATGTTATAGTAGTATCATTCAGATCTACTTTCAAGCACTGTGATGCAGTGTCTTCGCTCTGATTCAATTCTTTGCCCAAGAATAATTATTTGTGATGCACTGTATATGCCAGACAATCATTTACACCCTTAAATCTATGCATAATCATTATCTAATTTGCATCAATTAACAGACAAGACAAAGGGGACATGCGAGCTGTACCACTGGGAGGAGACCAGCTGACATGTGAGAGGATAAGAGGGGCTCATGTTGCAAGGTTTGATGCTGACACCCCAGAGGAGAGACTTGAAGGCTGTTTCTCAATGGTTGAAGATTTCCATGAGAAAATGAATTTTTTGCAGGTTTTTACATTATTTCATAATAAAAATGATTCAATTTGCACACATTATAGTTCATCAGTGTACTAGTATCATCTTTTGAAAACAATTAATTCCTGATTAGCATCTTATTTAGAACATGTAGTTATCATAAACTACACCTTCTTATCAAGATACTTAAATTAGAGATTAAATGTTTTCATGTAGAAAAGATGATTATATTTCCTTAGATTTGTAACCAAGCCAAAGTTCATCAATAAATCATTATATACATTTTTATAATTGTCAAAGTTTTATTAGCACACTCTCTATTGATTCATCATTACATTTTTGATGAAATTTTGTTATTTTGTGTTCAATAATTAAGATTCAAAATTTTGTATTTTCTATCATTTGTATAATCACTTTACTATATTACAGATGATAATGGACAGATTCTATAAATCAAGCAGTGCCAGAGAGTCAGGTACCCTATACCAGCTAAAGAGTGTGATAAACAGGAGAAATGTAACCAGCACAGTTACCAAAGACTACCATGCGGATAGTGCATTTATTGATCTGGTAGGGGAAAGTCATGTTGTTTGTATTGCTGTCACACACTTTAATATGCCCAACCCTGATGCACCTTGCTCCCGATTACCACATGGATTGGATCTCGCTGATCACCAACACAAGAAGCGAATACTGAGAGCATTAGTCGGTGAACTTGTTGATAAACACATAATGAATGAGATATCAAGAACACTTAACCATTTGGAGGATAGAGACCAGATTAGTGATCAAGGTCCACATCAAGATGGAGTTTATAATTATGCTACCAATTTCATCAAATTTTGGCTCCTGAGAAGAATTAGTGTGATAGCAACCCGCAGTGGGGATGGCACAAGGATCCTCCGCCACTGGAAATATGCCTTCCTTCTATACCACAATGCACATAAGGTAAAATACAGACTGGAGGCTTTCCTTCTATTGGCAGGTATACTTGCTCTGTTTACAGAAAGACAACAACACCAAGTAATATGGAATCGCTTCATAAATTTAAATGGAGGAGTTGGAAAAAACTTAGATGGGGATTATGTTATGGAACTTTTGAACAAATATGCGAAGTCCAGAGTGAAATTAATTGGCCCCAATCACACACCAGATGCAGTTCTACGAATAGGTAAAACTATGATGTTTTGCCATGACATAAGCCGTAACCTAGAGAATGAAATTGGGGCTGCCCCTGTCTCGAGAGACCACAAAGCTCAAGATGTAACTTCAGACATGCAAAAAACTGTGAGTGAACTGCTTAAAGCAAAAGTGTTTCATCACATCCCTGGAAGAAATCATACCTCATTTCCAAATGAACCTTCTGATATCTTTAGACAGTTTAATGTGGCAGCATTTCACCAATGGTTGGCTACCAAGAAATCAGAGTATGCTAGAAACAAACGAGCATTTTAAAGAAAGGTATACATACTTAAGTAAAATACTTGTCAACTATAATAAATTATATAAGCTACAAATGACTGTGTATTTGAATACATTTTTTCTCAAGCTCATATGACAATATTAGATTACATGTGAAGTTGTCAATCATTGATTTTCTGATAGTTTCAAATTAAAGATGATAAATTTCCCTAATCAGACAGTACATTGTCTATTATGTCAAAGACTTCCCCGGCAGTTTTCCTTTCAAACACATACTGAGACATGATGTCATCAATAGAGAAAATGTAATGTACATTTGTAACAATATCATTTATGACTTTATCACTTAATCCTGTGATCATTCCAACATTTAGCAACGATGCACATGAATTTCCCACTAACTTTGTTCGAAGATGAAGTAGTTCATCTTTTATTTCAGTTCTCTGCTGATCATGAACTTCCCGCATAATAGTTTCATCAAATAACTGTGCAAATTTTGTCAGAGATTCATCAAATTCTATAATTGCAGGAGGATCTAATAGGCATGCTCCACATCTACAGGTTGGTTTGCAGTTATCGCAGCACAAACATGAACCCAAAACACTGTAAGAACTTTGAGCTTCAGGTGTAAACTGTTGTATAAGGAACTTTCTCCTACATGATTGAAGCAAACAGAATTCCCTCGTCTGTGTATCTGTGGCAACAGTGCTTATGTCAGATGGATGGTAATATATGATTGAAAGTGACTGTGTCCCATCTCTTCCGGCACGCCCACTCTGCTGCATGTAACCCTGAATATTATGAGGTGCACCCCAGTGAACAATGATATTAATGTTAGGTACATTTACTCCCATTCCAAACGCTGTTGTTGCAATTACGATTCGTAGAGTACTGTCAACTTTACAAAAACTATCAACAATCATTGTCTTGATTTTCTCTGTTGTAGAGTGATGATACATTGCATATAGGCAATTACTTGAAGAACATGTACCGATATATGAATTTTCTACACCAATTTCACCCATTAGAAATTCGTAAATCAACCCACAGGATTTTATATTCCTGCAATAAATCACAACTTTTGGGGTTTTTTCTTTCAAGTTTTTGAGATCATTGCATAACCATAAAAAACAATCTTTGATATCTGATGGTGATTTTATGCATACATGTTTTATGTTTGGTCTATCACAACTTGTTATCACTTCTTCAAATTTTAACATGCAGAGCATTTCAGTTATCTTTTTTCTGTTATTTGGAGTAGCTGTTGCTGTTAAAGCCAACATGTTGGCATTGGGAATCAAACTTCTCAGCTCTGACAACCTGGAATAGTCTGTTCTAAATTCTGTGCCCCTGAAATGTTATATTAAATATAAGTAAATAATAAAGAAACCATATTCTACTATTTTTTTTTCAATTTTACATTGTTTTAAAACAATTTTTTTGCCAAAGAAAAATCTTTTATATTGGGGAAATTTTCTGTGACAGGAGAGGAAAAATATACTCCAGAGAGGGAGGGCTGGGGCTGAATATTGCTGAATTTTTCTTGGAAAGAAAAACACTGTAACTATATAATAGGATTGCATACATGTATGCCCATAAAAGTATCATGCAATGAAAATAGCATGCATAGCTCATATTTCACTAACTTGACATTGTATTTCCATAAAACTTGCAGGATGGTAATGAAAGATCAATATATATATACATTTTTGTACAAAGGTCACTGTCAAGGTTGCCTTTCAGCTTTAAGCTCAAAGTCATACATTCAGGATCAAGCAAAGGCTAAATACTTAATACATGTATCGAAAAGTTTAGTTATCATATGATAATAAAACACTTTTAAATAGCTTACAAACCATTGTTCAACACAGTGGCATCCATCTATTACTATCGTATGTAAGTGCTCTTGATATGGTTGAGTCAATATAATGTCTCTCCAATCACCCGAGAAAAGGCTCTCTGGACTCATAAGTAGCAGAGGAATTTCTCCATTCCTTATCATTTTCATTCGTTCTGAAAAACCAAATAGACTACTAATACTTGCATCAGATCTGAACTATATTTATGTCAAAATTTGTGTTTATATAAAAGAACATAAGTGCACATGTACTTTAATATATTTTTCTAGACGTTGTACATTATATTATTATTATTTCTTTTGTAAGTAAAGTATGATGTGCATCTATAGATATATAAGGAAACAGAATTTGTTGTAATTAATTATTAATTTCAATCAATTGTATATATATGGAATGCAATGAGTGAAACTGAAAGTGGAATCGAACCACTACCTCCAATGCTTCGAGCACTGGTGCTCTGACCATTAAGCTATTCAGTTTTGTCAATTGTGCTCATTCCATGTAATATATTACCAATAGAAAGCTAAGGCAAATAATAATTACAAATATATCATGTCTCTTCTAATAAGATCTACTTTGATTATACCATTATGTGTTGTAGTGATAATGAATTGCTAGAAAATAAATAACCTATAGTAATGAATCGCAATGATTATTTAATTCTTGAACTACATTGTATATAATGTGAACAAGTAAACATGCATATATGTACATACATTTGTAACTGATGGTGAATGAAACTTGTGTTAAAAATAAGTTACATATCCAAGCCTTTGGATCTAATTGCTGCACCCCACTTATGCAAAAGTGGTCTGTTTGTCTAACCACTGATCAGAAAAAGTTTTAACCACTGTGAATAATAATCCATTTTCAAGTTATCAGCATCAACTGTTAAAACCTTGATTTTACATGTCATACGTACTACGGATATCAAGTACCATGCCAAACTTTTGCATTGTTACAAGGTACGTCATAATTTTTCAAGGTTTTACGTTATATTTCCAGTGCTTTGTGTGTGAGGTCACAACTGAAAACATTGCCAAAGTATGTTATGTCTGTAGTCTACCTATCAGAAATCATTTATTCTGACAAAACCCATGAGACCTGGACCTTTTTAATGTAATTTTTATGACAAACATACAAAAACAAGGCACCACAACTTTCTGTAGCAGAAAATAGACACAGCCAGATAAAAAGGACAGGGGATATTATCTAAAATCGGTGTGACAACAGTGTTACATTAGCTTGTGGTAGTCTGTGCAACTGTGTAGGCTATTGACAGATATATTTTGCTCAATAACAAGTTCCTACCTTCACTGTGCGAGTCTCCAAGATACACAGAGTCGATGTCGAGCCTCCTAAGACTTGAAACTTGGTCCTTCATTAAGGAAACTAAAGGAGAAATTACTAGAACAATGCAAGTTTGGATTGTACAACGTTTTTCCGTGTACTTCCACAGTTGAGGAAGCACTGAGCATATTATTGACTTCCCATAGCCCGTCGGAAGTACTGCTAGGACATCCTTTTTGTTTAGTAAATGGTTTATACATTCCAGTTGTTTGTCTTTTAGGGGAAAACTCAAGTTAAGTGAGTCTATAGCTCCTCTCACAATGTCTCTCATGGGCGCAGACATGACACTTTTGAGTAACCAATCAGCGCATTTATCAAAATCCTGATAAATTTTTTTTGTACAGTAAGCGTCCAGACGATAACGGAGTAAGCGGAGTAAAGCGTCTGGATGATTCAGACTAAATTTAGATATGAAAAATATTGCCGGCGAGGAGAATACCTATGAAAAGCAACATAGCGATACTGGGTCCACCTAACGTCTGAAAAGGGGAGGAAGGTGACTGGGGGGGGGGGGGGGGGTGACACTGAAGCGAAGGACGATATATACGGGGGATATCTTACCTTTTTATTAATTTATTCATTTAATAATTGCAATTGATTGATTAATTAATTAATTAATTAATTTATTTATTTATTCTTTATATGTCCTTATTTATGAAAAAAAAATAATTAAATCTGTGTATTTATTTATCCGTAAGGGAAATATTTGTTGAAGAATTTGATTAATTTTCAATTTACTGATATTTGTTAAAATCATATAATCATTTTCTCTGTCTTGCCATTTGGTTTAATATTGGAAATTATTTTCGTAATATTTGTGATCTATATATACATGTATAGTCTTGTATCTACCGGGGGTTCAAATGATAAATATATTTTTTTTTAAAGTACCGTCCCCTTGAAGGTTATTTTCAATCGATATATTGTGACGGCTGGAGGAGCTTTTCTGTTCTAAAATCTCTTCATAAGGCTGTTCAGTTTTAGATATATTTTTTGTATAAAAAAAAAACTCAGAAAAGAATTTATATCAGATAGCAGATTTTGAGAATGTGTCAGCCGTACATACAATATCATTGGAAAAATCACAGGACAAAACGAACAACGTCTTATTTATATCAATCAGGACTCATGTCATACGATGCAGTATCCTGTCAGCTTATGTACAGATAAATACAGATTTTCATAATATATATATGTAAATAACTATCCAGTTTAAATAAAAAAAAAAAAAATATATATATATATATATATATATATATATATATCTCCAAAACATCGGAAATAATTGATAATTAAGAAATGAATGTTATTCAGATGGTTGTTATGGGGAATTTATATTACCATCTGGATTTGATAAATTGAATGACGCCCGGTCTGAATAACATTCATTTCTTATATTTACATTCCTCTTTTGTCGTTTTTATCAGTAAAAATACAATGTATGCCTTTCAAGTTTGAATTTCCCGCTGTCTTTGAGATCGTTACTAGGAAGGCGTAACTACGGAAGCGGCTAACTGTGTCAAGAAGTAGTGCCATTATGCGAGACGTAATTTCACTAATGAGTTTTCAGAAAATTCGCATTTATATTTTCGAGAAAATGTTTTCTTAATAAACGATTCTTACGATGTAAAGTATTTCCTATTTCGTCTCCAATCATCAGTTTCTACGCGTGCATGCATATCGAAGTGTTATGTGATTCGGTTTCAAAAATGGTTCGCCAGGTGATCGTAGTTTACAGGCGCCAGTCTCTCAAAACTTAAATCTACAAGGTCAGTGATTGAATTCCGTGATGACAAAATCTTGTCATTGAGTTAAAAGTGCATTCAAATAATATTCCGATTCTCATCGGTGGGTTCTAAGGAAGATACGAGGAGACGAAAGACGTAAACATCGACAGTTTCACTTTGTCCCAGATTCCGTCACACGCACATGCATTCGCGGCACTCGTGCACAGGAGCTCAAAGAAATGTTACAACTTCTTACATAAGTTAAACGCAGGGTTAAATGTAGGATATTCGAGTACAAATGTACATTGTTACAGGCGTTCACAGTAAGTACATACAAAAATGATCGAGTTTGTATCTGCACAGCATTGAATCAAACGTGGTTGTTTTGAAATTGAGATTTGTAATGATCCGTTTGATTTGATGTTTAAGGGACTGTTTTGACCTGGCCTGTGCAGTTAGAATATTCAGCGTCTTAGAATAAAACTTTTCTACAGGGCTCATACATAGCTAAAGTTCGCCGTCAATTTTTTTTCACAACGCAAAGAACAATTAGTAGTTTCGATTTATGACATGTTGTTGTATTTTGATTTAGGAACAAGACACCAAAATGAATACTGCACTGCAGCTTTTGACTACTATTTGATATTTCTTTGAATAAATCTTTGTATTACACTTTATTTTACCAATCATCAATGATCAGTTTAAAATTTGGATGCCTTAGCAACCGACATGAGGGCTGCCATTTTGTTTATACATACGATTTTTTTGTATTACGACGCAAGCCATTTGATTGGTCCAGCAGATGGTAATATAATTTTGCAGATGGTAATTTATGGGCAAATATCAACCATCTGCTTAACATTGCAGCCTATAGGGAGTAAAATTCAGAATGTAAATATGAAATTATATATATCATTGTCCATTCATTTGAGAGTATTACAAGTGCCTGGGAAAAACATGGCCATGTATCCCATTGAATTTGATTATTCATGTATTCAAAATTGAGTATTGTAACCATATGGCCTCTCCCCCACAATATTTATGGTGAATTATTGTTTTATTTTGGGGAATTTGCACACTGTAGAAAGAGGAATAACTCTAAACTGAATCGATGCATTTATCAGAAAACGAAAGTTAATTAATTCCCATACATGAAAGAGGGATGATGTTAATATTAATTCACATAAAGTTAATTTCGAAACAAGATTAGAAACAGATTCAAGAAACATCAATTAATAAGTTTATCTTAAGATTTTAAATGGAAATATTTCATCAATTTTAACATGTTTAATTGTAATATTGATTTTTCAATACTTGGAAAGTCCAGAGATTGATAAGAACTTAATTACAAATTGGTTTTATCTATGAGTTGGAGAAATCTACACGTGAAGTACCAGCATATTGAGTTTATTTACGTACAATCCCTCATAATTTCAGATGCTTTTGAAGAGTTGTAGACAACCTTATCTTTGAGGGATGAACACGAAATTATCTAGAAATATGTCCATCATTTTGTGCAATTCCCCTCCTAGGTTTAAATATAATATGTCATTTTTCAATTATCAGATTTACTTTCTCGTTGTCTTAGAACTACTTTCTCGCATGCTATGGATTCTGTCAAATTATGTTTCGTGAAATAAACTATTGTTAAAATTCCAACGATGTTTTCTGTCAACAACAAAGAACTGAACATTAATTAATCACACAACGCGAAGTACGAATTATGGCTTGTAAGCCCGCACCGGCTTACATAAATATTCTGTTGCCGTTTGGCCTGGATACTTTGGAACCAGGAAAAGAGAGTCAAAGAAGAACGAAATAATGGATTTTAACGACCAGAAGATAAAGTTTATCCATAACTTATTCAAAGTGGGAGGTAGGGCACAATATCTTTTCTCAACGTACCCGTAAATCGATTGACCTTGTAATTACATTTTTCTAATTTTTTTTCATGGTACAGCAAGATGGGCTTAATACGTTAATTTCTTGTTTGGAAAGTTTACTTTCGTAACGTTGACTTACAATGACAAGATGACGTTCCGGTTGTATAAATGGTCAAGACGCTTATAGCTCAAATTTTGGTAGAGTTTGTGGCTCGATAAGTTTTCATGCAAATATAGTCTCTGAGATGGGATTCGGACCCAGGTATTTGGGTAGAACGCCCAAGAGAAGGCGTAAAGCGTACATATAGAGTGATAAAAATTATTCGAGTCATTTTCCAGATTTTTCAAAATGATGGCATTTTACATTTTAAAAGAGGATACTTCGATGTGATCTGTATACTTCAGTTTTTTTTCATGTTTTGACGAAGAGGAAAATGTCCTGCGTTATGGCGATGAAACGCCGAGAAATGACACCAGCGATGTTTCTGGGAACGCTGAAGGTTCGTTCGGGTTTGTTGAATTTACAACCCTGTCATTTGATATACTTTGTGCTCTGGGGGAGGCACGGATTTTTTTCGGATTATATGATGAACATCGTAGTATTCATAATCTTATGTATGTATTGTGCTGGCATTTTGAAGTCGGTTATAAAAAAAGTAGATTCTTTTTATTAAAGAAAGGGAGGGAAAAGGTGAAAAGCAAAAGTATCATGTTAATTTGAAAAGATGAAGGAATCAAGTTAATGAGAAATTGCAGGGACTTTGTAAATACATATATTTGAAGTATATCCCTAGTTTGCATGCTTGTTAATGCATGGTTTTGTCGATGTAGTTTTCATTCTGGTGATCGTATTTTAGTTCTCGCTTCACTCTATTTTATGTCAACGCGTTAATGATGTTGACCCTTGTTGCCCTTTTGGCAGTGTTGGAATTTCATTGACGGTCGTCTCATGATGCAGGTTCTAGCATCAGCTGACAAATGATTTGTTGATATTTTACTGACAAACGACATAAAAACAGACGACGTCTAACGACAATGAAAAAGTGCAACTTGGCTAATATTGTTTTATTCATTTATATCAGTTAAATTTTTGATTGAATGAAAATTAATAACATTGCCTGTTGAGTATTTATATATGAGAATACAAGTTAAATGAATAAATTATTGCAAAAAAAAGAGAGATATGATTTTGGAAATTATTTGAGATTTGGAACAGGCTTCTAAATTATTTTTGTAAATTCAAAATTTTGGTCAATCAAGAGGTGCAGAGAAAATCCGGTGTCATAACTACCAAGAACAATTTAGTTTGACGTGCAGATATGTTATAGCAATGAACAATTGATGCTGTTATCGCTTGGAGAAAATGACGATGCAGAATACTTGATAAACAGTGTAGTTATGCAGAATATCCTTGAACTTTGAGCAGCAGCTATTACAACGGAGTCGCCTGTTGTTAATGGAGAGACAATTTAGAATGAACAAGTCAATCCAATGGACAGAAGACGGAAGCCAAAATACGAAACTCGAAGCAGTGACGTCAGGTACCTCTGTGCACGATGTTACCCGTGTGGCCGGATGTTAAACCAGCCCGTCACGATAGCAAACGGAGAGACATTCGAAGATTATGGTAGAGTGAAATCTGTCATAGGGATGTGCGATCCGTGCAGAATCCAATGCAAAGGACAATTTGCAATTAATGAACCACCCTCATTTGATGCTTTATAACGAGAAAGTTTATACCCCGTCGCTTTTCTGGGTGCATGGCGTCATCCGGATTACGGGAAGATCTTGGTAACGTCACTAATACCAAGATGCGTCTGAGGTAGATCAATGAAGGAGAAATGATTGCTTAGAAGAAACCATGAGATGCAATTCCGTGGAAGATGATGCCGAAGACGAGAGGATGATTTAGTTCTCGAGAGAATAGAGAAACATTTGATGATACAATAATAAATCCATATGGTGCAGAATTCGAGGTCCATGTATTCGTTTAACTCGACGGAGGTTACACAGAACACGAAGGAGGACCATAAGACGGAAAGGAAAGGAACAACACGGCGTCAAGGATCGATCCTAAGAAGAACCATAAGAAGACAAAGAAGTGTACAAGTTGTGTGTAGTGTTATTTCAGTGAAAAAAGCAGAGTAAATGTGAATTTAATAATGTATTATGCTTATGTATGATGATACTTGCATATATTTAGTTCATGAATTTTGATTTTTGCATGATGTACAAGAACATTGATATATCATTCTATTATTTGACGTATTGGCCTTGAATGAATTTGTTCTGTTTTAATGATTATCAAGAACATTTTGAATGAACAATACTAAGTTTATCATGATAACGAATGACAGTGAAAACTTGAGATGATGACTTTAATCTGCATGTCATTTATATTTATTTTCTTGATCATGATTGATTGGGTGCCTCATAAGATGATGCAATTACCTATATTGTGGTGTCAAGGCCATGCGTTTAGAAAATAATCAAGCATAGATTCAAATTAAGAAAAAGAATGATGAAAGTTACTAAAACGTCAGCTATAAAGTTGAATATGTTTTATTTTGATTGTGAAAATCTTGGTTATTTTCTTAAGTGGGGGAGTATTGTAACCATATGGCCTCTCCCCCACAATATTTATGGTGAATAATTGTTTTATTTTGGGGAATTTGCACACTGTAGAAAGAGGAATAACTCTAAACTGAATCGATGCATTTATCAGAAAACGAAAGTTAATTAATTCCCATACATGAAAGAGGGATGATGTTAATATTAATTCACATAAAGTTAATTTCGAAACAAGATTAGAAACAGATTCAAGAAACATCAATTAATAAGTTTATCTTAAGATTTTAAATGGAAATATTTCATCAATTTTAACATGTTTAATTGTAATATTGATTTTTCAATACTTGGAAAGTCCAGAGATTGATAAGAACTTAATTACAAATTGGTTTTATCTATGAGTTGGAGAAATCTACACGTGAAGTACCAGCATATTGAGTTTATTTACGTACAATCCCTCATAATTTCAGATGCTTTTGAAGAGTTGTAGACAACCTTATCTTTGAGGGATGAACACGAAATTATCTAGAAATATGTCCATCATTTTGTGCAATTCCCCTCCTAGGTTTAAATATATGTCATTTTTCAATTATCAGATTTACTTTCTCGTTGTCTTAGAACTACTTTCTCGCATGCTATGGATTCTGTCAAATTATGTTTCGTGAAATAAACTATTGTTAAAATTCCAACGATGTTTTCTGTCAACAACAAAGAACTGAACATTAATTAATCACACAACGCGAAGTACGAATTATGGCTTGTAAGCCCGCATCGGCTTACAGTATATTGAACAAATATATATTCCTCTTTTTGCATGTTGAACACTGATTTCATGACACTGTGTACAGATTCTAAATTGGAAATGCATATGAACATACACTTTTTTACAGAAGGAATATACGTGTTAGTCGTTTGGGAATTCTATATTAATTTGTTTCATTCCACACATTCACATATCTATAAAGACTAAAAGTCATCTTCATAAATCGCGGCTCTGATACGTCCTAATTTCAACTGTCCCACTCTATAGAGTAGGGCGGTTAGGACGCATCGGAGCCGCGATTAATGAAGAAAAGTTCAAGAATTCTTTTGAATTTAGTCAAATATTAGTGAAAATTTAGTCTTTAAAATAATTTTCCAAAAATTATAAGACGGCGTCTCATCCCCATCCCTAACGTACGCTTATTTGGCTAAAATGTCATACCGCCCCTTTGGAAAAAGATCTACATTCGCGCACATAAAGCAATTGCCATGGATATGATATTTCATTGACAATGTATAGTGATATACACTTATTCAAATACAGCAGCTATTATGTATGACCTTTCTTTGTCCATGATCCTGTTCTCTTTTCAACATAGAAAGCGTATATTCCATGGCCACTGTTGATAGATCTATGGTACATTCCTCTTGAGAAAAGGAACCTAAATATACGTTTTTGAGGGGAGGTTAGGGGTTTAGCCTTGTGTCAAACAAAAACCACCTTCACCTGTCAGTGGCTTCCCCCACCCCTTGCATCACGAATAATAACATTCACTTATTGTTGACCAACTCGTGGCAAGTACGCCACTGAAATAAACATATATTTATTTAAAGTCTTTTAAAATTAGAATTCCTTTGTTTTTGCTCTGTGTACTCTAAAATAAGCAGATTTTGTTATATTCACTACGTTCAATCTTTAACAATGGACGTATTTTAGCGATTCTGTTTATACTTAAAAATTCGCTCTTTCACTATCAATGGCCAATTTGATTTTATAAAAGTGCTCTGGATGTTATGATATGTGAGTATGTACACTTCTCAATAAATTTACAAGAAGAAAACTCATTTTTGATGAAAAATCTATTAGCTTGACTGTTTTCCCCATTTTCAGCATTTTTTCTTTAGTTTTTGCCCCAAAAATAACAGTTTGTACTGATTATATGATTGTAACATTAATTATATGTTAGTTGGTATACTAAATAACAATTACAAAGAAAAAATAATTTTTTGGAGCATAACGTCTTTCAATTAATCAATTTTCCCAGTTTTCGGTGCCTTTTTTAAGGTTTTATCCCAAAAATGGTACTTAGACACCGATTTCGTCAATAGAAACTTGTGATATCTTAGCCGACATGTAATAGGACGTGCTGAGGCAAAAAAACGCTTTTGTTGCAATTTCTTTGAGGTTAGGCTAAAATTAAGGCTATTTTGACTAGACTATAGTGTAATCTTATCATATGAATTTTCAAATAGCTATAAAAATTTAAAATGTGCACTATTTTATGATAATTGCACCAGTAAAATATAAATTTCCGACGGAGCTGGCCTACCCTGGACACCCAACTACAGAAGGGGCATCCAATCCAGTATACCCTTCCTCAATCGGCATTTCGTTCTTCCATTCGGTCCATTGGAATCATCCGCCCTTCCACCGAGCCACTCAAGTTCAACTCTGCATCCGCCCCTGTGTTTGTCCTCTTGAGATGATTATGTCTATATCATACTAAAATCGTGTTTATCTGTCTATAATATTGAAGTACGAAGTGCAAAATCAGTGAGAAATATGATAGGAAAAGCAATGGAAAGACTACATTCGCGGCGCGCCCCTTTGCTAAAAAATGTTTTCATTGCAGACTGAGAGATCTCGAGCCCCCCCCCCCCCCCCCCCCCCCAAGACCACCATCATTTTTCATATACTTATCATGATTTTCAAATACGATGGCATATCTTGGAAAACTTCAGGTTTTTTTCAAAATCTTTAACCCCCCCCCCCCCCAAGAAATAATGATAAAACTATTACAAACGAGGAAAATAAACAGGAAAAATAAAAAAAATGAATAGAATGTAATGAAAAGGAAACAGAAAAATAGTAATGTAACTGTCCTATGACACATTAAAATTAGAATTTAAATATGCAGTAATGACGAAGTCGTCATTACTGCATATTTAAATTTTAATTTTAATGTGTCATAGGACATTAGCTCCGTCCGCATCATTTACCTTTGTTTCTTCTGATATATTATATTCCTTAAAATTCTATCTCACTGTGCTTGAAATCGCATCAAGTGTCAGATCACGATAAACAAAAACCAAAAAAAAAAAAAAAAAAAAAAAAAAACCAAAAACAAAACAAAACATAACCCCCCCCCCCCCCCAAAAAAAAAAAAACAGACAACAGAAAAAATAAAATTATGAAAAAAAATTAAACAGATAAATAACAGTAAAATAAAGCTGGAATAAATCACTCTGTCAAGTTACAAACTAAACGGTTTTTCCCCCTTGAATTTAACGATCTAAAGAGAAAGTATTGAAATATGGTTTGTATATGGTTTGGGAATGGTCGGACTCTCTAGAAGGGGAGAAACTTTGCGATAACCACGAGGGAAGGGATTAACTTCAAAATTACATTTTTAAAAGTATAAGGTGGGGTTGTCTCGGGCAATTCCGGCAGTGAAAACTCATACTCTCCCCATGTTGATACAACACCACAGGATATTTCCAACCTGACCAGTCATATACCACTATTATACTAATACTAGAATGTAGAATATTATTATAAAGTGGCGCTGTTACATAAAAAATGGTCATGGTCATACGTCACAGTTTTTTTTTTATCTTGATATATTTAGAAAGACAATAGAAAGATTATCAACTGACATCCTACTGTATGATGGCTCTATTTAATACCAAGTTATATAATTAAGACTCATTCCTTGCGGCACGCGGCCTGGTTAGGAATTACCTCCCCCTTGTCATGTACGGTACGACTTGTTGTATCTTTAGCGCTAATGACCTCTCAAACTCCTCTTATCTATTTTTCAAAAATCATTTATCAAATTAGCTAACAATATCTTACATCATTAAAGATTACATTTAGTATATCCATTCGCTTTTCAAATAGCGCGCACTTTGTTGTTGACAATGACGCCGCTGCGTTGCCCCCACTGATAGAGCCTTTCAACCTCCAACATAAGAGAGCGCACTAATGGCAATAAGGCCTATATTGGCGTGACATCAGACAGTTAGCTGAATTTTCACCAGGGTAACTAATGCTATTCTTGGATGTACAATATATTTTTAGATAGAACACTTGTAATCTATAACATTTATTCGTGTTTTTTATCCGTTAGCATCTAATCTATCCTGCATTGAACCTTGGAGTCTTTCATTTAGAATCAGTGGTATCACGCTATAAACTCAACAAATTGACATGAAATTGAATTCAAACGCGTTAAAGAAGTTCCTGACGACAATCTTAACAGCACTCACAATAGAGCATTTAATTGAGCATCGACGGACCCCTAGCAAGCCAGAGGTGGGACCAGGTGCACGGGAGGAGTAAGCATCGTTTTACTCTGAGGTTTTATATCAAGATGCAATACATTAAGTGTTTTAATAAATATTAGAATGTTTATTCAAAACAACATTTCTTTTCCGGATTGAGAACTACATTAATTCTATACTAAGAAAAGTAGACACTGGATAAATACTCAGAGTGCTGTTACAATACGACAAGTACAGAGAAAAGTTATCGGAATAGAATATTTTATGTGGTCATTATAATAAAGAGATAAGAGAATGTTAGATAAATAAAAGAAAACAAAATATGAGAGAAAACAATGTATATATATATAACAGTATATGAATCATTAGACAAAAGAAAACATGATATATGTATTGGTCTCGCTGATTTTCTATGCTGTAGGTATCTTTTTTTATGCCCCCGGAATCAAAGATTCGGGGGCATATAGTTTTTGGCCTGTCCGTCTGTTTGTCTGTTTGTCTGTTTATCTGTTTATCTGTTTGTCTGTTTGTCTGTTTGTCTGTCTGTTTGTCCGAAAAACTTTAACATTGGACATAATGGATAAGAGAATGTTAGATAAATAAAAGAAAACAAAATATGAGAGAAAACAATGTATATATATATAACAGTATATGAATCATTAGACAAAAGAAAACATGATATATGTATCCAAAATATCTTAGAGATCTTTGCGCCCTCTTGAAATTTCAATTGTCTTGTTGACATCGCCCCCCCCCCCCCCCGCACACACCTTGCTACAGGATCTTACATGTACTTGTAATAGTGATAGATCTTGTCAAACTAATTTAATAACTTTAAGCAATTTGTAAATTGAACATGTATCATTCGAACTTGGACATTCTCCATTTTCTATTTGTATTATGCTACCTTTGTGTGGTCATCTAATAGTGAGAAGGTTATTTTATACTAAAATTGAACGTTCTTCCAGACCTTTTGGTACCCGGAAGAGGGAGAGGGTAATCCGGCAAATTACACCATTTGCTACTTGCAGATTACCGTCCTAAGTCGGCACCGGTTACCCATTGGTCTCGCTGATTTTCTATGCTGTAGGTATCTTTTTTTATGCCCCCGGAATCAAAGACTTTTCAAAAACTTTAACATTGGGCATAACTTTTGAATGGGAAGTGATAGGGCTTTCATATTTCACATGTGTATTCCTTGTGACAAGACCTTTCCATTGATACCAAAATTTTTGACCTCGTGACCTTGACCTTTGACCTACTTTTCAAAAACTTTAACATTGGGCATAACTTTTGAATGGGAAGTGATAGGGCTTTCATACTTCACATGTGTATTCCTTGTGACAAGACCTTTCCATTGAAACCAAAATTTTTGACCTCATGACCTTGACCTTGACCTTTGACCTACTTTTCAAAAACTTTAACATTGTGCATAACTTTTGAATGGGAAGTGATAGGGCTTTCATATTTCACATGAGTATTCCTTGTGACAAGACCTTTCCATTGATACCAAAATTTTTGACCTCATGACCTTGACCTTTGACCTTTTAACCAAGTGACCTCACATACATGTACTCAACAGAAAATAGTGTTCATACTAACAAAGATGCCACCGGGGGCATTCGTGTTTCACAAACACAGGCTTTATTGTCTCTTGCTGTGCTCGTCTTCTCTGTGTTTTCGCATCGGGTGCTTTGCTGTTGGTATTGCAACCTGGTCTGGTTGGAGATCCCTTCTTTTTAATTACCCCCACATATGACACTTCTTACAATTCCTTAACTTATTCATTATACGGTTATAAGATTCCGCGTGAAGTCGTCAGTTAACTCTGAAATGGACATCAAAGCATTGACCGCCTTCAGTGAATAATTAAAGCTTTCGTCTTTGTCTTCAACGATTTTGAGTTTGATACCTGCGCTCGAAGCACGTTTCATTTTCCTCTTCAAGCGTAATTCAAATGTTTATTGAATTGTTAGCATTTGCATGTTTCTTTTTTAAACATCTAGCCAGAGTTTTGCTAAGCAAAATACCGGCATTCACTTCTAAAAATAAAATGGTTGAACCCTTGATCCGTTGGAGACAGGTGGAGATAATTCAAAAAGATCGCGAACGGGTCGAGCTAATTCAAGAATGATTCTTTTAAGTTGCGACAGATAGTTTTAATCATGCGCGTCAAATAACGCAGTCAAAGAGTGGGGGATTGCGTTGTTATAAAGTAATGAGACTGTTCGTGTGTACGTTGATGCGCCACACTCACGTCACACTTGTGTATACGACCTAGAATCGGATCTTGTTCAACTTCATGTTCTCATTGCTTGCGATAGGATGAAGTACTTTATTGATTTTCAAGGTAATAGGTCAAAAGTCAAAATTACAGAGTTGAAATGGTCAAAATTCTTGGTTACAGCATAGAGGACACAGTTGTGATTGGATATTGATCAAATTTATTATCTTCATTGCTTACAAAAAGAGAAGAAAGAAACAGAAAAGAACCAACGAGACCAATTGGAAATCGGTGCCGACTAAACATGGCCATCTACCACGCAAGTAGTAAATGGTGTGGTTATCCGGATAACATGCGCACAACTCTCCTACTTTCCGGTTACCCAAGCGTTTCGAAGAATGCACAATTGTCGTAGAAAGTAAACTGCTCACTGTTAGATGATCACATAAACAAGACAACAAAGCGCAGGTGCCCAAGCAACAAAGATGAATATGTAAATGGATATAAAAAGAGGGGGCATGTAGAATACCGTCCGTGCTCTGCTGGTTGTAACGAGCTCATGCATGTTATCACTCGATGAGTCTGTGTGGTCCTGTCTTCTCTGAAGAGGTTTGGAAGGGCCCGTCATGAAGTTTGGTCCTCACAGTCAGTACAAAATACTTAATTTCATAGTCTAAACTGATAACACATTTACATAGCGCACAGGTACAGTACATTTAGAGACAACAAATAACAAATATTGATTTTTCAATTTAACCCTCCATAGTTTTAATGTTAGAATGTTGACCCCGTTGGCTTTCCATAATTTGAATGGTCAGTAGACATTTTTCTTGTTCGCGGACTTCGGACACCGCACTTGGAATGGACTATGTCACAAACGTAAATTGTTGATGTTATCCCGATGCATCTAGAATACTTTACGAGAGGATTTATCTATTTCTATGTATGAATATACATATTTAAAGCTCTCAAACGTAAGTATGTCGATTGTGTGTTAATATTTCACTTTTTTGGGTACGCTTGATTTCTTTATTAGACTTTTTTCACCGTGACGAACTTCGCACTTCGCACTTCGCACTTAATTTCATAAGTGGGTTGCCGAAAAAAGCGCACCAGTTGTACAGGAAGTCCAATATACCATTCCGTTGAGTTTACTAATCAAAATGTAGAAGACTCTGCTTATGAGTTTATACGAGAACGGCAGCTACACCACTTATTCTTCAATGTTCGAAGTGCGAAGTACGAAGTTCGAAGCGCGAAGTTCGTCACGATGAAAAATGTCTAATACGACCCCTAAAGTGCGGAGTGCAAAGTCCGAAGTACGTCAACTTGAAAAATGTCCAATTTGAGAATTACTGTCCGCGCAGCTCACTTCAGAAATCGGAAAATTAAAGTTTTCTCTAATTTGTTGGCATAATTTCCGATTAAACTTTATATAGGGGGATAGATCTCGAACTCTCATAGCTAACGGTGTATGATATATGTCTTTATGACCAATAGTTTGCTCACAGTGAAATAAAATAATTTTAGGAGTTTTCTATGTTAATTTTAGCATGACGTCGTCAACGTTCTCCATAGACTCAGTGTTAAACATCGGCGACGTCGCGCTAAAACATAGAAAACTCCCAATCAAAAACTATTTTCTTTCACTGCGAGCGTAATGTTTGTCGTACAGACATATATCATACACCGTTAGTTATGAGAATTCGAGATCTATCCCCTGATATACATTTTCTTAAAAATTTTGATAACAGAAATTTAGAATGCGTTGAAGAAACGATCAACCGAAATTGATCGAACTTGGCTACATGTGCCCTCGGGGACTCCTGGTCAACCAGCAGTGACACTCACCAAGAGGTATAAATGTAAACGTCTTCAAATTGAATAGCATAATTTAAGAACAGATAAATTGGCAACGTGGACCAGATATGCACGTTTCGGGTACTTAACCCTCAGCATTAATCCTAAATCTAAACAATGTAATATGCCAAAAAGGTATGAAAGTTACTATGTCGAAAAAGTGTACCGAAAGACGTAGCAGGATGGGTGGGATATGATGCTACAGGACCCACTTTTTAGAAATTTCAAGAAATTTTGATAACAGAAATTTAGAATGCGTTGAAGAAACGATCAACCGAAATTGATCGAACTTGGCTACATGTGCCCTCGGGGACTCCTGGTCCACAAGCAGTGATACTCACCAATGCAAACATTAATTAATGTGCAATTTTATTTTAGATTTTCCTGATTCTATAATGTTTTGTTACCCTCTTGTCGTACTTTGTCTCACTTCGGAGTGCTATTCATTCAGAGGTTCGCAACTGTTCCAATGGTAATTCCAATAATATTGCCTTGCCTTCTCGACTTAAAATCAAAAGTTGCCAATTCTTCACAACCAGAAAAGTGGGAAGACAGTGTAAAAGCAATTCGGATAACTGACGTAGCAGATGTCCGTCCTTATTCGGCATTTATTTTTTTAGATTTATCTATTCTGTTCGCTATTTTGATGTCTTATTTTGTGTTCCTGGTCTCTTTTGTGTCCCTTGTTGTGTAATTCTCTCCTCTTTTTTCTCTTGTTTGTGTTTTCGTTGATGTTTTGTTGTGGGTGCTGCATCTGAGTGATGTTGGAGATCTCCTTTCTTATATTTAGTAGAGATTCGAATTTGTGTGTGAATTACAGGTACCTATGCTGTGTTGCATATTTTGTTTTTTAAACATTATAATGTTTTGATCATTTTGACTCATATTTGACACATAATGAAGTTCTGTTTAATTTATGTAAAGGTACTTTTATTCGAAGGTAACTGTATAAAGAAACGAGGATGAGAATCAGCTTACATTTGAATGGATTTTCACAGGAAAAGAAATAAAAGATATGAGAATTAAACTAGAATGAGTTGAGTTTATTTATGCACGATTAAAGACGCAAAATCATTAACTTCGAGATGAGGGAATCAAGACTAATAAAAGAGGTTTCCGTTTGTCTTGGTCATCAGTCTAGAAATCCTTTTTCCCTATTTCACCGTTCCCTTTCGGATAGAATTTGAAGGGAGAGCCTAGAGCTGAGCGACTGTTTTTGTTTGAATTTCTTCGTCGCCACGATTCAACATCGGATAGTTTCTGCTTCCTCCTCCTCCTCCTCCTTCTTCGCCACCATCGCTTACTGACACTCACTGGTTTTTCTTCCTCATTGGAAATCGCCGCTTCATTGCTCATTGGAGCTGCAATTGAAATTATATTCTTTACATAATGCTCGAGAAATTAAACAGACTTCGCCTACTCTTATGATACATTCTTATGATATATGGAGGGTTGTGCTCACGTAATCCGGATAACCTCACCATTTGCTAAAAGCAAATGACCGTCCAAAGTCGGCGCCTGCTGCACATTGGTCTCCTTCCTTTTATATGTTTGATGTTTCTGTACGTCTGTTACGATTATTTTGTATGATGTTCCAGTGAATATTGTTGTGTCTTTAAAATCTTAAAATAGACTTTAAACGTATCATATAACTAAAAGCATTAAGCAACTTAAATATGATAAATATGCAGTAAAATAATGCATTATATCATACATTCTTCGAGGAAACAGATCAAAATGAGCATTTTTAACAAGTCTGAAAAAAAGTCAAAATTTGACTTGAGATTTGAGTCCTGTAGTAACATATCCCACCCATCCTTCAACGTCTTTCGGTACATTTTCGGTCATAATAATTTTAACACGTTTTGGCCATATTATATTGTTTGGATTGAGGATCACTGACGAAGGTTAAAAATCCGAAACCTGCATGTCTGGTTCATGCAGTAAATTTATCTGTTCTTTGTGATGCTATTGAATTTGAAGACTTTCTTCTTTATCACCATGATGTTTTTGGTTTGTCGATATGTGTGGTGCGAGTGGCTACAGTTTCCTGAATGAGCGGGGTCCGTCGATGCTTAATTTTGTGCTCTATTGTGAGTGCTGTTGAGATTGTCGTCAGGATCTTCTTTAACTCATTTGTGTCACACTCATGCCCTTTGCCGTGTGGAGCTCGTAAAAAAGTTCCCCGCGAGGGGTTTGACAGTAAGTGTTTTGAATATATTTCCCTGACATTGTCGCCATAGCATTTCTATATAGACATAACGGCAGAGAGTGCATGAATTTTAGATATTGTTTTCATTTTCGTGCTTAAACATCGACGGCGGGTGCGGCTAGCCAACACAGGGGATGCTTACTCCTCCCGGGCACCTGGTCCCACCTCTAGCTTGCTAGGGGTCCGTCGATGCTTAATTTTGTGCTCTATTGTGAGTGCTGTTGAGATTGTCGTCAGGATCTTCTTTAACTCATTTGTATGAATAGGAATACCTTCCATTTCTGTCCTCTTCTCTATGCCATTGGTATTTTCAAGTTCAGCTGTTGACTGGAAGAGAAAAAGTATATACTTCGGAAACTAAGAAATTAAAGGAGGTTAACATCTTAGCACCATCCCTCCAATTTGGTCATCGATTTTATTGAACTATGCTACTTAATCTACCCTACAGAAAATTTGGGACCGCGCACTCTCAGCAAAATAATTGCATAAATATAAATTTAAAAAAAGCAATTAAGACGAAGGCGCTACTGAAATGAATTGTGGCGGTGTTTGAAAATCAGTTTGGCTGGAAGCATCACTGATGAGGATTTCCTATCCGAAATTGATGTCCTGTGCATTAGAATTGGTTTAAATTTTCTTCAATACAGTTTGAAAGTATGTATTGTATTTGTACAGTAGATAGGTCTTGTCACAAGGAATTCGCAAGTGAAATATGAAACCTCAATAACATACCAATTAAAAGTTATTACAAATCTTAATCTTTTTGAAAATAAGGTCAAACATCAAGGTCAAGATCACATGATAAAAAATTAAAGTATGGCAAAAAGGTCTTGTCATAAGGAATAAACAAGTGAAATATCAAAGCCTTATCAATAACCAATTTAAAGATATCTTTTTTTTAAAGTAGGTCCGATATCTAAGTCAATAGGAAAAGACTTACGGTATGTGTAGAAAGGTCTTGTGACAAGATAAACACGTGTGAAATATCAAAGACCAATCAAACGACATAGCCAATCTTAATGTTTTTGAAAAATATCCAGGTCAAGGTCACTAGCTCAAAAATTGTGGTATGTGTAGAAAGGTCTTGTCATAAGGAATACACATGTGAAATATCAAAGCAACTTACCAATCACAAGTTATGGGGCGTGACACCCAAAGTGTGACAGACAGACGTACAGACAGACTGACTAATAGACAACGGACAAAATATCCCTAAGTGTCGCTATGCTTCGCGAAACGAAAATTGGACAGACGGACGGAGACACCGACACAAGTTCCAAAGAAACACGAAGGACAACTTATCTAATGAACGGCATTGCAGAATGCATTTTAGGTGGCAATGTTAAAACGCGTCGCGCTAATTATTTCCATATATCACATACAACATAAGATGAATATTAATAAAAAAAATCATCTGGAATAGAATTGACTCCCCTAAAGATTTCTAAATTCGGTGCACAAAAAATACATGTTTCGGTTATGAAGCCTCATTCGTGGTAGTTTTTAAGGTTCCCACACCCTAAGAAAGTACTTCCGGATAAAGTTTATGCACATTTTTAATTTCCCGAAAATTACCGATTAGTTCATATCGGTAATCTCCGGGGTGACAGAGTAGATCATGGTATGAGAAGTGTAACCCGTAATTTTAGCTGGAAAAGTATATATAACATTCTTTTTGAAGCGTCTGAACATTCATATTTCTGGTATTTTTTATTGAAAATGCATTAGGGGTTGAATATCTTAAGCCCAAATTGTTTTGAAAAAAGTTCAGTTAAGCGAAGGATAGCATGTTTACATTTAATTTTGACATTGTTGAGATACTTCTTGTCTATACTACAAGGAAGGGTAAGAAAATATCAAATATTATTACAAACGAAATGTATGAACTCAAATCATTTCAAAATTGAAATTAAATGTTTCTGATATTTCAAAAAGATTGATATTAAATAATTGCATTAATTAACCATTTTATAAATTAATTGCTTAATTACTACTCACCAATATGTTGAGAACGGCAAATATGAGAAATATTACAATGAGTGAAGTATTCATTTTTGATACTGGCGCATTCTCGGTACACTGTTCTACAACGTCAGTGAATTTTGACGATGTTCAATTTAAGACAGGACGTTTGGCCCATTAAGAAGAGAAAGTTTTTCATTAAATTTTATCGATAAGAATGATAGTAGAAAGTGTATGATTCATCTTAAAATTCATTTTGATTGTATCTGTATGTGTTTTAGACACCTCCATTAGCAGCTTTTAACTTGCGGAGCACAAATTTGGGAAAAGCAAGTAATTGATATCTTCCTTTAACATACTTCAATAAACATTAAAGAAGTACCAATAAGTTATTCAGTCTCGAAGTCGAGAAGGCAAGGCCAAATTGTTATACTCTCCAAAGGAAGGGTTGCGAACCTTGGAATGAACAAAATTCCGAAGTGAGACCAGGTGCCCGGGGAGAGTCAGCGTCTCCTGATTGCAAGCAAAACCCAAGAAACAAGAAATGCTTATTCTTACTGTACATTTCTTTAATATATCTCGTCATTGGTATCTAAAATTTAAGATGTATGAGAGTAAAATATCCAGTATATTATCAAACTTACACGCATTGCTATACTTGCTGTACTGTATGTATTCTTTTCATTTTCGTGCGTGAACATCGACGGCGGGTGCGGCTAGCCAACAGGGGATGCTTACTCCTCCCGGGCACCTGGTCCCACCTCTAGCTTGCTGGGGTCCGTCGATGCTGAATTTGGTGCTGTATTGTGAGTGCTGTTGAGATTATCATCAGGATCTTCTTTAACTCATTAACTCATTAGAATTTTTATCAGGTTAAAATATCGGATCTAAATTATCTTTCCGTAAATTGCATTCTTATGACAAGTGCGAATCTAGAGGGGATGGGGGGTCCGTCCCCCTGAAATTTTCGAAGCATACCTAATGTTTTTATTATTACATATATTTCATAAGATTAAGTCCCTATTCCCCTTTTGTTGTCATCGTATTTGAAAAATATATCATGAATTTGTATTAGAAATCTTCCTTTTTGATAATTTTTAGCCGTCAGCATTTAAAAATGTTTCTCTGGCTCGCGTCCGCTCGTCAGAAGTTATTACTTACATGGGTCCTGTAGCATCATATCCCACCCATCCTGCTACGTCTTTCGGTATGCTTTTTCGACATAGTAACGTTCAAACTTTTCTGGCATATTACATTGTTTAGATTTGAGGATCACTGACGAGGGTTGAGTACCCGAAACGTGCATGTCTGGTCCATGCTGCCAATTTATATGTTCTTAAATGATGCTATTCAATTTGAAGACGTTTACTTTACATGTACGTTTTTTTAATACTGCTGCACTTTCCTATATACAACTCAGATACAATACACTGGTCAATAATCAAGGGCACTAAGAAAACGAAAAGAAACTGAAAAAGACACGAAAAGTGAATTTTATTCCAATTCTCGGAAAAAAAACTGACTCGCTATCGCTCGCCATCTGCTGTACATATTAGAACAAGTACTATATTGTGAAAATTCAATATTTTAAAGCTTTTTACACGCCCTTGCTCTCCAGTCACATGTTTTATTAATAATTGGAAAAAGAACCGAAAATCATGAATCAATAACTTTAAAGGATCTAAAGCGAGGTATGAATTTGACCAGTTTGAACATTGCTACAGGCATTGTTCTGTATAACTCCAAGAGACAATGTTTTAAAGGATCTGAAGCGAGGTATGAATTTGACCAGTGTGAACATTGCTACAGGAATTGTTCTGTGTAACGTCAAGAAACAATATTTTGAGGAATCTGACGCGAGGTATGAATCTGACACTAAGGGATATTTTCCCATAACAATACGCTGCAACTAAGGCGTATTTTGCTATATAAAAACTCTGGAACTTAGGCGTATTTCCCCATAATAAGACCAGCAGTTACGCTCACCAAGTAAAATAAATGTTAAACGTCTCACTAAGGCATATTTCCGCGTAGTAAATCTATGGGACTAAGGAGTATAACTCCGATGAAATAATTTACGCATAAAATCAGGTTATTATCATATTGGACTTCCTTTCAGACTATCGGCCTAGAACATCACTGACGATAAATTGTTTGTTAAAATGCACTGATAATGTACTTAATAGTAATTCTCTGTAAGCATTTAAACAATTTCGGCAAGCATGGTCTCCGATTTTCTAAAATTTCACACATAAGTAGGGACCAATGAAAAATGGAAAATTTGACAAAAAAAAAATTCTAGGTCATCTGGTTACCATGGCAACGGCCTTTAAAGTTGAAAAATTGGCAAAATTGAGCTAATTTGAAGCTCTATAATTTGGTCTATATATGACATCAATGGAAGATTTTTTATGCATCCTAAAGATTAGGACATAAAATTTTAAATAAGCTCACTAGTAGTGTCTGATATTGTAAAAAGGCTGGTTACCATGACAACATAATTAGCTAATTTTGATATATTGATTTCAAAACGCTGTTCGTATTTTCCAATTTTTCTTCTCTCTTGATGGGTATATAATAAGGAAATAGGATTTATTTTATAAAATGAGCAAATTCAAGATAAACCCACTTGTTGTTATGTACATAAGTTACCTTGGCAACGGTAACTATGGTCTTTAATATTACTTATTTTGCAACTTCAGAGTCATTTAAAAAAATTTTGCATCATGATGAACAGATAAAAATTGTTGGGAAATATCCAACACAAAGAGCTCTTTCAAAAACCGTGAAAAAGCTATGGGGAACATATGTTACCATGGCAACCATTTTTTATTATTTTCATAAAACAGTAATTATTAATCCCAGGAAGTTCAAATTCAATAACAATAAAAATCAAGTAAGCCTCTATCAAAATAAAATAAAAAAAGTTTCAAATAATCAATTGTTGCTATAGTAATTTGGCCATACATTACAAAAATAAGCATTTTTGGTTGTTTTTCGAAGTCTTTTCCTCAAAAAACGAAACAGGCTTACACAACCTTTTTTACATATTAGATAAAGCAAAGTCTAAACTTTATTTTAGATTTTAAAAAATTCAGATTACTTAACTTTTGATGCCCGTATCCAAGGACTCAAAGTGGGTCTGTGTGCAATTTTACACAATCGTTCCCATAGCAACGGGCTATTTCCTGAACATTTAAAAAAATTCTTTCGTGTAATGAAAGATCTACTTAAATACATTAATTAATTTTCATCACTTTGAATTAAAATTCAATGATCTAGTAAAAAAAGGACTCTAAATATTGTCCAAAATTGCTTTCATTTTTGCGATTTGAGGTCATGTTGCCATAGCAACGAACAGAAACTTTGTCCCAATGTAAATGCTTATGTTTTATTCGCATAAAAAACTCAAAAATGTAAGTAATTTATCTTTGAATTTTGAAAAAATGCCAAAAAAACTATTTTGATAGGGTACCTGTGTTGTTGCTATTGAAACATATAGATAAGACCATAAACCCAAAATTATTATTACTTAACTTGAAAGAGCAATATTTACATATGTCCATTCATTTGTATAGAATTTACACTGTAATTATAGGAGTATAACCGCGGTGGCGTGGTTTGAACTATGACGTCATAGTAATTTGGCTTGATTTGAACATTGACGGTACGTAGTAACAGCGCCTTAGAAACGGAGTTTTATTCGTATTTCAACGTCATTTAAAAGTGAAAAACTGGAATATAAATATATATAATAACTGTCTTTTGGAATGTGATTATACTGTGATAATCTACAATGGATCCAGGAATTGTTTCTCATAATGCGCCAACGCGCATTATGGAACATAATTCCTGGATCCATTGTAGGTTATCACAGTATAATCACATTCCAAAAGACAGTTATTCTATAAATAATAGGGTACTGATTATTCATTAGTGTTTGTTTTAGATTATGCTGCATTTATTATGTATGTGACTTCAAATATGCCCCAAAATGCATTTTTGCAATATTCAAAGTCCGTTTCCATGGCAACCGGATGTGACATTAAGAAAATTTTTAATAATTTTTTACTTTTGGGTCAGACCCAACCTTATGTACAAATTTTATCAAAATCTGAGACATGCCGTGCCATGCGTCCTTCATAAAAGTGCAAATGCTTACAGAAATAGCTATTAATTACTTTAGGCTTACCTTAAACAAATTTGCAATTTATTGAGATATATATAATATGGTATAAGGCGGTGCACAGTTTATAATCCGCGAAGCGGATAAAATACTAGAAAACTTCGATTAATAGTTATATTTAATTAGCAACTTTAAACTAATAACATAATTGAAACAACAAGAGCGGAGAAAGGTATCCGCTCAGATGGCTGCTTTTAGCAACCACGGCAGTGTCCTTGTAAGAAAAATGACGATTTTAAAAGGTAAAATATTCCTTTCTTAGTCCCATTTCTATGTCAAACTATCTTGCGTCGCAGTCCCTCCGAAAAGAGGGACAGCTGTCATATAATGGGGAAAATATGGGTTGTACACAGTACTGATTCTCAGGAATAAGGTGCAAATGGAAGATAGAACAAGACGAAAAATTATTTTTGGAGTTAAGCATATGTGTTGTGCTCATACAATTGATACAATATAACTGGTACTTTATCGAAAAAATATGTAACACCACTCTAGAATTTATATAAATGAGAACATTGCTTTATAATATAGGGTATTATTCATCTAATTTTCAACATGATATCTACGTAACAGTTTTGTTTACGCTCATTTTTTTTCCATTAGCGTTGACTAGATCCGAATAAATTTAATTTATATTTTCAGATATAGGTCATATATGTATTTTGTAAACTTGGCTCATCGTCTACTTTGTTGTTTGTTTGATTTTACTACTTGATAAGCAATCATGACTTTGGAACAAATTTTACGGCCTGAAACAGTGTTATCTTCTCTTTTCACCTAAATAAATATTTTAAGGACATAAGATTTCTCTATGAGTTTTTTGTTTAGCAAGCATATCAATGAAAATATATGAAAAAGTTAATAAAGTATCCTAGTATTACAATTCACAAAATGAAGTGTACAGTTGGTACATAGGAAAACGTCACGTAAGTATCAATTATTACAACAGCTTCCTAATTTTAGAAATACTTGCAACTTTTGAGTTTGTTTGTCAACTCTGACTGCATTTGACAGTGCCGTTGACGGTGAAACACACAAAAAAAAAAACCAACAGCATATTATGCTCATAATCAATATCTTACTCAATGGTGAAAAGTATTACGTATGTATCATTTTATTCGCTATTATCATATTTGCTGGTCAAAAACATCTCTACTTAATTTCGTACATGATTCTAAATGCAAAAATTGTCTTTTATTGTCTTTTATTCTCCTGTATGGCATTTCTAGAGGATCATTGGTACTTTACACATTTCAACCCTAATCAAATTTAAGCATGAGAAGTCGAAATAGTGTGAAATTTACGTCTGATGCCGCATGTATAAGCTAGATATTACAAAATCTTTAACTCATTTGAACCAAAATCTTAGACTGGTTCTCTCTATCTCTCTTTATGGCATTTCTAAATAATTCTCTGAACTGATTGATACATACGTGACGTGCGTAACAATCAAATACGCAGGATTTGGTAAGATATTTGAAAGCTATCTTCAACCACATTTAAAATCAAGCATCTACGGATTTGTCTGTCAAACTTGTAATTCCATTTAAAACTATCTTCCAAGTTACAGGAAGTTACATCTTCGCACCATCCCTCCAATGCTATTTTGAACAAATTTTTTTTTGGATATGCTACTGAATCGACCCTACAGGAAATTCGGAGCCGCGCACTCTCTGTAAAGTAAATGTACAAATCTAAATTCAAAAAATTAAAGAGGGCGCTACTGAAATGAATTTTGGTGGCTCCGCTGGAAGCATCACTGATAAGAATTTAATATTCGAAACACGTGTCTGGTGCAGAAAAATTGGTTTGAATTTTCCATCATGAAGGTATAGAGTTGGAACCCTTCGACATTATTGACATTGTGTACCTTTATTTATGTGCCTGTCTTTGTGTCTATTAATGATTGTATGTCTGTATGCCTGTCTATGTGTGTCTGTCGGTCTGTTTGATTGTCTATTTGTCCGTCCGTATTATTATGTACGGAGAATTAGTGCAACTTCAACTATCACACGATGGTATTTTTGGGTAGTACCGGAAGTGGGCGTGTCCAATTAAGCAAAGTAATTAATGGAAGTATAATATGCTTCCAACGACCAATCAAAATCCTTGATATGAGAAAACTTAAATTGTTTCGATATAACATTTCTGTATGATCTCCGTTCTTCAATTTAATCCCGCTTCATAAAATGTTCAAAGCATATACAGAGAGAAAAAGTGTCAATTTGTATAAATATGTCTACGCCGTGGTCTAGTGTATAAGACGTCGGGCCAGTGACCGAAAGGTTGCTTATTCGATCCTCGCTATAACCACGGGTTGGCCGACATATACTCATCTATGTTCTGTTTTATAGACTAGCTCATCAGATACGCTAGAGCTTGCTCTTATGTTTAGGACCTCCATGACAAAAATAAAATAAATAAAGAGAAACCTATCAGTCAAGGATTGATATATTATGAACTTGTAAAATCTTTTAGAAAATTTTACAATAATTATTCTGGACTTTTTTCAAAATTTTGGACTACTCCAGCATCTTCCGTGGCTCCTGGTCTCACTCCGACTTCGGGGGTTCGCTTCTTTTCATTTGGTGGAGGTTTTTGCTTGTTTGCTTTGGTTCTTGTTTTATCCTGATTTTGTAAGCCTTGCTTTATGATTTTCTGAATTATCGATTTTGTGCAAAATATAGGAATATGGTCATTATCCATATTTGTCATCATAATGTGCATCATTGGCCATGGAAATTTGATTTTCTTCATTTTACGGTGACGTAGTTAACTAAATCAGAAGGATTAAAGGCAGATCAAACTTCAACTGCAAATTTAAATAATACGGAAGTGTTCCAACTCTATACCTTCATGAAGAAAATTCCAAGCCAGTTTTTCCTGCACCAGACACGTGTTCCGAATATTAAATTTGTATCATACAGTGTCTTTCCGAGCGTTGCACACTGGTCAACCGTGACTACGGGTCTCCATGACGGGCCTTGTTGCAGTGTGGAGCAGTTAAAATCTTTTCTCGTGAGTTGATGTTTGTCAAGTGTATTAATTACTTCTTTCCAGCTCTGTCGCTTGAATGAAGCTTTGTTTTTACCCTAAGCAATGTGACATCATATATATACTTTTTGCTATTTTGGAAACATATTTTCGAAATAAAAGGAGGTTAACATCTTAGCACCATCTCTCCTATGCTTTTTATACAAATATGTTTTATTTGGATATGCTACTGAATCGATCCTGCAGGAAATTCGGATCCGCGTACACTGTGCAAAGTAAATGCAGAAATTCAAATGCTAAAAATAACACCAGAGGGCGCTAGTGAAATTAATATGGGCTACTTATGAAAAGAACTTTGGCTGGAAGCATCACTGATGAGAGAATTTCATATTCGAAACACGTGTCTGGTGCATGAAAATTGGTTTGAAATTTTTTTTCAAGAAGGTATTGAGTTGGAGCCCTTCCACATTTTTGTTTAAATCTGGTCAGAGAAAACTGGGTCCTGATTCTCTATTCTTTCTGAAAATTGGTCAGACTTCTCGGGTGATTGATCTTGAGCTTGCTTTAGCCAGCAGAGCACAGACTGTTATTCGCATGCCATGTCTGGTTTGGAATTTTCTTCAAGAAGGTATGGAGTCGGAACCCTTCGACATGATAGAATTTTTTAGATCCATTTACACAGAAATGGTGTAACAAAAAGCCGCTGCGCTTACCTGCCTCTCTATGAAGACCTCTCTGTATCCTGATAAGTGGGAGGGTTGTGTGCAAGTAATCCGGATAACCACACCATTTGGTAATAGCAGACGGCCGTCCAAAGTCGGCGCCGTGTGCACATTGGTCTCCTTCCTTTTATGTGACAAATATGGATAATGACCATATCCCTGTTTACAGCACAAAATCGATAACCCAGAAAATCAGAAACCGTAGGCATACAAAATCAGGATAAAACAAGAACCAAAGCAAAAAAACAAAAACCTCCACCATATGAAAAGAAGCGAACTCCCGATATGAGAGTGAGACCAGGTGCCCAGGAAGAGTAAGCATCTCCTGCTTGCATGCAACACCCGTCGCTTCAATTCCGTAGAACTGTCACATCCGGTTACTTTCATTTTGGAAGATATAGAGTACAATCTTTGGTTGGATGGTTCAAATGTGTTGTCATTAATGTTTGATTTTTCTGTACGTCAGTTTCGATTGTCTTGTATGTGTTGTCATTAATGTTTGATGTTTCTGTACGTCAGTTTCGATTGTCTTGTATGTGTTATCAATGACTATTGTTGTCTTTTTGTGGTTTGTAGTTTTGTCTGATGTCATGGACGTATCACTTTCTTTTGGGTTTGTTTCGCTGGGTGGGTGCAGTGTGGTCATGCTGGAGATCATCCCCTTTTCATACTAAAAAAATTCCTTTTCTGTGCATTGTATACATGTCTGTGGTGTTTTTTAAAATTTGAATAATTATATTTGATGACATATGAATCTTTAAATTGTATTTATATGTTTATTAGATTTTCATTAGCAAGTACAATAAGTCTTCACTTTCTAATTTCAAGTATGATGTTTTGCTTTCCTTACAGTTGTTAAGTCTTCATTTTAATCAATCCTATGAATATAATATTTTTTTCCTGATAGACATTAAGATGTTTTTCCTTTCTTCTGTCGTAGTTTCTTGCTTTTCTTTCTCCTCATTTTATCTAAAGATTTCTAATATTAAAAAAATACATGTACAGTACTCTCATTAAGATTTCATACAGGATATTCCATTCCAAAATATGTTAAAAAAAATAAGACTTTACTATAAGGGGTATTTTAAATATAACTGTCTTGCTGTTGGTCAATGAAAAGGGAGGGGGTAGTATGTAGCACTGTATTACGTCTGTCCAACTTGATTATTTTTGCGTCATCACTCACATTTTTATCCGCCTCAGAAATTTCTGCGTACAATTGTATTTCGTTTTTTTTTCATCTAAGTTTAAATCAACCAATGGGAACATCGCTGACGAACCGAAGATGTCGGGTTTATGTAAAAATAGCCCATTCAACAAATGTTGTCTTTATAGTTTACGCATTGAGAGTACTAAATTATCAAAATTCTTCAAAAGTAAGCAAGTAAGTACTGTTTTTTACTAACTACAGCTCAAAATGTAATGTGTAGCGGCACGATCTCAATAAAGATAAAAGAAAAACACACACACAGTCGAGGAATTTGTTGTCTTCTATTGCAAATCCATTTGTTCTTGAATTATGCTATTTAATTTGAAGACGTTTAATATAAATAATTATTCTTCCGTTATCTGATACGTGTTAATATGAAAACAAAATTAATTATATCATATCTGGATTATTATTATTCATATTCATTTGCATTTTTCTTTTTCCTCTTATCTTATTGAAATGAATAGAAAGTACATACATACATGCAAAAATAAGTCAACTTTTTGCATTAATTTGAAGGACTTAACACCAATTGATACATCAGTAATAGTCAATACCATTTAACATTGAAATGAAAAGAATATTCAAATCATACTCAGATGTTCCTTGATGGAAAAAGATGAATTTGTTTGTGGATTACCTACGGATTTCAAAAGGCCAGAGAAATAAAATATATTTTTTACGTCCCCTAGATAGATTCTTTTGGAGAATTATTCAGAAAAACCCCAAACAAAAAGATTTATTCTGCCACTCATAAAAATGTTTTGTATTTTTTTTCTAAATTCGCCTAATATATCAATTCATATTACAAATTATTGAAAATATCAGTCACACAAGACAATTCCTCATATATTTTTTCATTCTAATCCAATTTTAAATAAAACTTTCTTATGATAATGGATCTTTGTACGTGTTTTCTTACCTGATTGGAGGGTACATATGCATTTTAGAAAAACAAAAAAATATTCAAGTAGGCCATTATATTTAATAGTTTGTTGAACGTTCATGGGCGGGTAACTTTTAGGATAATTGCTGAGGAAAAGTAAAACACACACAAACATTTTATCAGGTAAACATATTAGCAGTGAATGATCTTGAAAACCATAAAATACCCATACCATCATATATATCAGGAGTATTTGCTTTTCTTTTCTAAAAATAGAAATAAGTAAAAAGTGGGGATCTTCAACAACACTCGGTTGTAGTACCTACTGCGAAACACTAAAACACCTTACATAAAGACACTGAGGAGACATGCGCAGTAGAGACGCAAAAGGGACAAGGAACAACATAACACAACATAAAATCTTCAATAGCAGGGGCAATCAAAACTTTATGATTTGAATTTTTTTCAGTGGTAATTCTAAGTACCTGAATGATATTCCTATTATCGACAATCCTGGTTTCGAAAAATATTGGAATGAAATTTATCCACAAAAATTGACATTGAACAAGGCAACGGCATCGGTTGCCGATTGTTGTCGTTGATTAAATTGTGGTATTTTTATGTATTGTTTTGATATGTTACTTGTCACTTTGCGTCTCTTATTACTTCTTTCCAGCTCATCTCCTGGAGGAAGCTTTGTTTTGGCCTTTTATCAATGTGACATCATATATATTTTTTTCGCTATTTCGGAAACTAACCATTTCACCGATATATATAATCGAAATTAAAGGAGTATAACATCTTAGCACTATCCCTCCAATGCTATTTTGAACATAGATTTTATTTGGATATGCTACTGAATCGACCCTACAGGAAATTTTGAGCCGCGTATTCTCAGTAATGAAAATATACAAACCTAAATTAAAAAAAGATAAATAGAGGGCGCTACTGAAATGATTTTTTGTGGCTCCACTAGAAGCATCACTGATGAGAATTTAATATTCGAAACACGTTTCTGGTGCATGGAAATTGGTTTGGAATTTTCTTCAAGGAGGTATAGAGTTGGAACCCTTCGACATTATTGCTGTGAAGAAAACAAACAAAGAAACATTTAAAGTTTAAAGAATTAGGTGTTTTTTTCATGGGTTCTTTTGTTGTTTTGTTGTGGGGACTGCAACTCAGTGTTGTCGGAGATCCTCCCATTTCTCAAAAACAAAAGTCTACACATAAACCAACGGGACCAATGTTAAACGTCTTCAAAACACGTCCTCAAAACTTAGTTTTCTACCTCATTTATATATCGAAAAATATTGTTCTTCCTTCATATAACTATCCTGTGTAAGTGTGGTTTCATGCCTGGTCAGAGGATACTTTACAGAAGAGTTCGGGACATAAAACAAATTATTAAATATCATAGGCCTTACTATGAATTCAGTGCAAATGTTCTTTTACAAGTGCGCGTCTAGACTATGTGAATTTTTGTAACGTTTATCCATTTAAATTTGAATAGATACCTGATTCTTTTGTGTACACATATTTTTCAGTGCGTTAAGGAGATTTAAAATACAACTGAGGGATATCCATTTACCTTATATGAGTAATTTGTCAAGTTCATGAACTTGACTCGTATAAATGAGGCATCTTTATACACATCCATAGGGTTCGTGACTTGTTTGGAATTTATATTCCCAAAGCCGAAGGCGAGGGGAATATCAGTTCAGCTCGGGGGAATATAAATTCAAGACAAGGTATATCAGATTATATTACCTGTCTTGAACTGTAAAATTAACATTTTTTGTTATACTGCTCCCACTACTCCGAACGCCGATTTTATACAGAAGATAAGATTCTAATGTCACCAGACGGATACTATGCGTAGCAAGTCAGCACCGATTGCCCATTGGTCTCGTTGGTTTATATGTAGTCTTTCGTGTTAAATGTTTCTATGTCTCTTTCGTCTCTTGCTGTACTCGTCTTCTCTGTGTTTTCGCATCACAGTCAGAATATCACCCAGGTGCCCAGAAGTATTATTGGAACATTTGGAATAATCAAATTTTCTTTACTTTCGAAGCTTTGGATATATCCTTTTTCATCATTGTATAAAAATAAATCTGCAACAAGAGGCGCACCTGCGTGTATAGATCCTCTTCAAATATATCATAAATGTTGTCTAAGAGGAAGAATAAACTACAAATATTAGGCTTATCATAATAGAGAGCGCAGCTCGAACGGCCGCGAAGCGGCCGTTCGCGAAGCGAACTCATAGATAGAAATGTCTCCGGAAAGGATAAACAAATGAAAACCCCGTATCTACCCCTTTTACCTATCGCCATTTCTACACACTATGGTACATAAATTCTTTCTCGCACGGAAGAAGGAAGTGCGTATGTGCGTAGAAGAGGAAGCGGAAGTAAATGGATAACATATAACATACCCGTCATTTTTTTTAATTAAAGTAAAATGATAGAAGATAATCGATATCTCTTTTCTCAAGCGTATTATATCATTTAAAAAGAATTATGTGATTGAACTCACAAATATTATTTCAGTATATATATCTAGATTTATTTATTTGTAAATAAAAGTATTTGTTTTTAAAATTCGAATGACGTAACTTGCAACGTTAGTGCGCGTGACGTTTTGTGTTCTGCTCTTTAAACGAGCGAAAAACAGAAAGACCCCCCCCCCCCCCTTTTTTTTTTAAAGGATGATTTTAACATTAAATGAAATATTTCATCATCGCGAGGTTAGATCTAGATTGCTAAATTGACACAAAAATCGTAGTGCCACAACAGCACGCAGCAGATCAATTTCAAACGAAACGAAACTACAGAATATTCAGTAGGACAAGTCAGAAGTCAGAAGACTTACCTCAAACTGGGCAAATGGTAGCGTGCCATAAGATTGCACTGTGAAGATGAATGACAAAAGTAGATCATACCTTCATCCTAAATTTTGAATAAGGCTGATCCACTAATACCCGAACTCGTACATCCTAAATTAGGCTAAAAGCTAAGAACAGTTGAGAGTGTACACACTGCATGTGCACAGTCCTTGTACTTCGTCTGCCACATGTCATAGTGCGTCATTGACTACGTCACATTGTAAATCTAGGTCACTCTCACAGCGCACACGTGTACATAATATTGTACATTGTAGATAAGTGACATGCAACTACATAGAGGATCGGGAGGATCACAAAATGCATAGTACTTACTAAACATAGTAGATAATTTGATGATCAATGGATAATATTTAGTCCTTTTTGGATCTAGCTTTTTCAAACTCAAAGACAAGCAACGGGGATCTAGAGGGGATTGGTGGTTTGGTGGGGGAAGAAAGACCACAGTGGTCTGGTGGCTCAATTATATCGCTGTAAATTTCTTCATCTAAAGATAATGATTGAAAATATTTTTTGAATGACAAGTCGTAATCCATTTTAGGCTGATTTTTTTTTTGGTCTTTTGGAAAGTTAAGGGATATTTCTTAGCCCTTTGGTATGGATTTTTTTTCTATTTTGGAAAGAAATGTTAAGCCATGCAGCCAAATTTTTGCCCCGTGACTCACCCCTCCGCTCTCCCCTGTTAAAAACTTCCTCACAATAATTCAATGCGCTGCACTGAACTTAATGTCTTATACATAAGATTTTCATGAAAACTTGCTGTGTTGTCCATAAATTGAAAGGACAGTGCTCACTGTTTTTGTAAATTCTTCAACCTTTTTTTTTAATTCAAGCCAGTTATTCTTTATTTTCTCAATATACGAGGTTATGAAATTAATAACTTGATCAATATGAGCAACAGTCAATCAGTTTCGATATATACAGCGATGATTCGTTAGTCCGGACAAATTGGTCCCCGAGGAAATTTTTAGCGCATAATTCCGAGGGGGGGGGGGGTCGGATTTTTATGTGTGCTTGTGTCGTTATATTGTAAACATATCTTAATTTGATAAATTGTTTATTTCTTGAAAATAATAATTTTCTATATCTTTAGATTTTTCTTTAAAACATGAGAGCTACAAGAAAGGTGGAGGCACTGATGTCGGACTTTGTCTCCGCTCTATTGTATTGGTAAAATCGTCTAGAATGCAATAACTTTCTCATCATTGAAAATGAAGGTAGTTTCATTTCTTTGTAAATCTAATTGAATTAATAGAAATGAATAAAAATAAAATAAAAATAAAGATTAAACGAAAGTTGCAAGGGAGGGGTGTTCCGTTTTATTTGGCTCACTGAATCAGTGATTTTCTATATAAAACGTACGTTACTTCACTATTTAATATAGTAATGAAATTTTATCTTAACAGAGAACTTTATAAGTTTAGATAAATATTTGAATTTCGAATGAATGTAAGACGTACAAAGAATATACTTCAGCTGCGCTCTCCTATAGGCTTTGCCTATGTTCATATTATTTTAAATGATGCTATTGAATTTAAATACGTTTAACATTTGAACTACTTGGTGAGTGTCACTGCTTGTGGACCAAGAGTCCCCGAGGGCAAATGTAGCCAAGTTCGATCAACTTCGGTTGATCGTCTGTCTCTTCAATGCATTTGAAATTGTTTGTTACAAAATTTCTTGAAATTTCTAAAACGTGGGTCCTGTAGCATTATATCCCACCCATTCTGCTACGTCTTTTGGTACATTTTTCGACATAATAATTTTCATACTTTTTGGTCATATTACATTGTTTAGACTTAGGATCACTGACGAGGGTTTAGTACCCGAAACGTGTATGTCTGGTCCATGCTGTAAATTTATCAGGTTTTAAATGATGCTTTTGAATTTAAAGACGTTTAACATTCAGCAAGAAAACAAAAAAACAAAATGAAATAAAATCGACGTTTCATTGTCATGTCGCCGCCTGATTGTTTGTTTCGCTGAGAGAAATCATGACGTCACAATTGAACGATAGCTTAACGTGATATGATTGAAAGGAACCACGTGACATGAAAGATTTTCTTTATAGCTTTCTTTCATAGGAAACCTCTATGCCTTTGATTTGTAGGTTTTAGAGAAAGGTCACAGGGATTTATCATGCTAATAAATACCGGTTGCTCTACTTACTATATGTGTGCTACATGTAGTATAGTAAATGTAGCAACCGGTATTAGCGTGATGAATCCTTGTGAGAAAGATATAGCTGACATAGCTATATGCAAAGGCCTGCTATGTAACATATCAGAGAAAAGGGAATATTACTTGTCCCTGATAGCGAGACGGAATGACAGGCAGACAGACGGATATACAAGACTGAAGTCAAACGTTCTATTCCCCTTATTCGACCGGGACAAAAATTAAGGGGTTTATCTTATTACGTACACTGGGTAAGGGTCACCCAATCGTATCAATTACCGATCAATGACTTTCATGATTAATTGACTTCCACCCACAACTTATTCGTTTCTCCGCTTAAATTGTCAATATTGAAATATATATTCTATGATTTGACTTCTTATGGCAATATTTGGAAAAGTTTTTATCTTACGTGTACACTGTACACTCTCAAAAGAGGGAAAATTGAAAACAACACAAATATGGCATTAATGACACACACATAACATATTAAAGAAGAAGGATCAATGAATATCAAATTAGGAATTTACTTGTGACGGCCATCTGCCATAAACATATTACATGGTGTGGAAATCTGGATTCAGTGAACACGTGTCCAATGCACTCGAATGTATAGAGGTTTTTTTTAAAGCACAGGTTATATGCATGTATTTCTACTTATTACCACCTGCACTCTGACTGTGACAACGGGACTCCATGACGGGCCATGTCCAAGCCTCTTTAAAGAGGAAAGGGCCCCGACCACCTGTCATCTCTGAATGTCAGTCGGACTCCTCGGGTGATTACATGCATGAGCTCACTACAGCCAGCAGAGCACGGACTGTATTCCGTACGCATCCCTTTTCTATCAATTTACATATTCATCTGAGTTGCTTTGGCCCTTGAGTTTTACTGTCTTGTTTGTGTGGTCATCTAACATCGAGAAGGTTATTTTATACTTCAATTGTGCTTTCTTCGATACCTTTGGGTAACCGGAAAAGTGGGAGGGTTGTGCTCAAGTAATCCAGATAATTACACCATCTGCTGTTTGTGTGATAGATGGTCGTTCTAAGTCGGCACAGGTTACCCTTTGATCTTGTTGGTTTATGTGTAGTTTTTTGTTTCTATGTTGAATTTCTCTTTTCCGTCTATTACAGTGCTCGTCATCTCTGTGTTTTCGCATCGGGTGTTTTGGAGTTTTGTTTTTGGTACTGCAAGTGGGTAGAGTTGAAGATCACCTCCTTTCTCATATGAAATGACAAATGATAATGACCATATCCCTGTATATAGCACAAAATCGATAATTCAGAAAATCAGAAACCGAAGGCATACAAAATCAGGATGAAATAGGAATCAAAGCAAACAAACAAAAAACTCCACCACATGAAAAGAAGCGAACTCCCAATATGGGAGTGAGACCAGGTGCCCAGGAAGAGTAAGTATCTCCTGCTTGCATGCAACACCCGCCGCTTCAATCCGGTAGAACTGTCATATCCGGTTACTTCCATTTCGGAAGATATAGAGTACAAAGTTTCGAAATTATTAATATTTCAAATATTTCATAAATTCTTCATTTAGAATGGCTGATGCTGTCAAGCAGGAGAATAAAAAGTACCAATTAGGTGAGCTTTTTGTTTTCTATTACACTGAAGTTGACTCATTAACGTAATATTCATGTAAAGAGATATCTACCAAGAACAAGCTTTATCAAATGATTCACACTTTATTTAGTTAGATAAAACCATACATGTTCAGATAACAGATGTAAACGTCTTCAAATTGAATAACATCATTTAAGAACAGATAAATTGGCAACATGGACCAGACATGCACGTTTCGGGTACTTAACCCTCGTCAGTGATCTAGTCACTTTGAGTGCATTGTCATTGGATGAAGTGCCCCATATCCTTTGTTGACGTCTCAATAGAAATGGGAACGTTGACAAGAAAGCAAGAATTTCAGTCTAAATTTAAAAAAAATATGACGTTATTTTGATTAATTACGTTGTATTTCATGTGATAATAAGAATATCCTGTGACGTCACTGCATTTGGTACGTCCTCTATCATTTATTATTTATGAAGAACTCCAGGAATGGAGACTACATCTATTAAGAACTTCATTTTAAAGATAGTAAATTACAGTTTCTCGATGAATGATAAAAACAGTAGATGTCGTCAGGTATATGAATAAGCGATGTAAAGAAATATTAAAAGAAAACGCCAAACGAAATACACTACGCTTTCTGCTGGCTGGAGTTGATTGCTGATACACCAAAGGGGGAGCCTCAATAAAAGGCATAGAACTATAGAACATCATAGATTCGAACTATAGAACATCATAGATTCGAGCTATAGAACATCATAGATTCGAGCTATAGATCATCATAGATTCGAGCTATAGAACATCATAGATTCGAACTATAGAACATCATAGAACTTTGAACTATAGAACATCATAGAACTTCGAACTTCGAATTATTAAGGTATCCGTTGTACAATAGAGTCATTTTACATAGCGTTTTCATCTTCTCCATTGTAAAGTATTGTAAATTTTATGCCTGGTAAGTTACTATAAACTATATATATTCTGACAGGTAATGATGCCATGAGTACAGATGTAAGACTCCCAGGTCTAAAAAATCAAAGGGGAAAAACTCTTGTACAACTTTGTCCTTTTGCTTAGGTTATATAGAGAAAATAGACAATTTAAATGCTTCACCATTTATTCCCCTTTATTTTTCTGACCCCAAAATTATTAATTTTGAGCAGTGGGCATTATAACCTTTCAGAAATCATGTAGCTTATAGTACCTTACCAGGCATCGAAAAATGCCCTATTGTACATCGGATACCTTAAACATCATAGAACTTCTACCTTCGAACTAAAGAACATCATAGAACTTCTAATTTCGAACTATAGAATATCATAGGACTTTCAACTTCGAACTATAGGACATCGTGGAACTTCTAACTTCGAACTATAGAACATCATAGAACTTCTAACTTCGAACTAAAGGACATCGTAGAACTTCGACCTTCGAACTATAGAATCATAGAACTTTCAACTTCGAACTATAGGACATCGTAGAACTTCTAACCTCGAACTATAGAACACCATAGAACTTCGAACGTCGAACCATAGAACATAATAGAACTTTAGACTAAGGATCACTGACGAGGGTTTAGTACCCGAAACGTGCATATCTGGTCCATGCTGTTAATTCATCAGGTTTTAAATGATGCTATTGAATTTAAAGACGTTTAACATTTGAACTACTTGGTGAGTGGCACTGCTGATTGACCAAGAGTCCCCGAGGGCACATGTAGCCAAGTTCGATCAACTTCGGTTGATCGTCTGTCTCTTCAACGCTTTTGAAATTTTCTGTTACAAAATTGCTTGAAATTTCTAAAACGTGGGTCCTGTAGCATCATATCCCACTCATTCTACTACGTCTTTTGGTACATTTTTGGACATAATAATTTTCATACTTTTTGGCCATATAACATTGTTTAGACTAAGGATCACTGACGAGGGTTTAGTACCCGAAACGTGCATGTCTGGTCCATGCTGTAAATTTATCAGGTTTTAAATGATGCTATTGAATTTAAAGGCGTTTAACACCTTCTAACTTCGAACTACAGAACATGAACTTCGAACTATGGAACATCATAGAACTTCTTACTTCGAACTATAGAACATCATAGAACTTCTAACTTCGAACTATAAAACATCATAGAACTTCTAAGAGATGGAATAACGAGAACGTTCAATGATGCGCAATAAAGTAAAGGACTATATATGGTTTATATAGTAAAGTGGCCCCCTTTCATGGCAAAAGCTTAAGTTTTCATGATGTAATGACTTTGTACCAATATTTATTCTTCAATGTATGCTACTTATAAAATGATACATATTCCTAAATTTCCTTTCTCACTTTCATAAAATTTGGGCTTCCAAAAATGGCATATTTTGCCAAATTTCTGTTGAAAACGTCATTTTGGCGTTCATTTTCGATGAAATTCCTATCAGAGTATCAAGCGGGTTTCTGAACAACTTTTATATTTTGATATGTTGTTACTTTTGTACGTCTCTAAGTGCATGAAAAAGGAAAAAGTTGTTCACTATCCCGATCGATGTTATCTCATTGAAAATAATAAAGAATTATGCTATATTTCGAAAAAATTTGACAAAATCACCGGTTTTAATTATATTTATGCTAAATTTACAATGTCTTACAAATCGAGGAATATTTCTCAAAATATAGATATTTAACTTTCTAAAGATGACAACAAAATTTAATTTTGGAGAAGTAGATTTTAGGGGGCCACTTTACTATATAAATCATACATACTCCTTCTTGCGTTTGATATCAATTATTCAAATTACTATATCTTTGAGGATTTTTGTCAACAATCATTTAATTCGAAAAGATTGCAACGAACTATTGAACATCGGAGAACTTCTAAGAGATGGAATCACGAGAACGTTAAGTTCAATAATGCGCAATAACGTAAATTTCTTGCGTTTGATCTCAATTATTCGAATTACTATACAGAGCAGAAGTAGAGCCGAATACAGAAGAGCCAGCTATGCTCCTGCTTTCGGGACAGACATAGGTAGACATAGGTATACCTTTGAGGATTTTTGTCAACAATCATTTAATTCGAAAAAAAATTGCATTGTTTATTTGAATTATGGCATCGGACAACGGGCAATTTTCGACCTAACCCCAGAATCACAGTGGAGGACTATTTCTCACTCATTGCTTAACGTAGTAGGTTGACTGGTTGACTTCAAATCTCTTACTCAAATTTGAATTCAGCGTTGCTATGGATGCTTTTATTTTTAGACTTATGTTAAACTAACAGACAAATAGAAAACGTTCAGCTAAACAGACAGTACAATACACAAGCCGGTTTTTGAAATTTTATCTTACAAATGTCGATTTCGTGAGTAAATCTAATAGAAATGCACCCATTGTACATGTATATTGTATTTCAGAGCCGATCGATAATGACAAAATTGTTCGCCGAAAATGTCCGAGTGGTTTGGTGGCGGAGTATTATCCTGTAGGGAACCGGTTCGTCCAATTATCGTTTATGGAGTCAGGGTTTACACCAGACCCACGTACACATGTGTCAGCAGTCCAGAAAATGCACGTGTTTCCAGATGATATCATTATATGTGCATATCCAAAGTCAGGTGAGTACAATTTGTACCCTTTCATATATAAAGTCAGTAAACTCCATACGGCGGTTTCGCCTAGCATTTAATATCGGCACCTATTTGGGAGTCCGCTGCTCGATAAAGGACAGCGTCCGCCGCCTAGGATGAGCCCAAGTGCAATCCATTTCAAATAACAATGTATATTATGTATTTACTTTTAGTATGTATATTGATCTCTCCTTAACAAATCTTATTGACCAATGAAGAATGCCTTTGGCAAATGTTAACCTTTTTCATGTCAATGCATTCATCTTATTATTCAAAAGCAAAAAACAAACAAACAAAAACAAAAAACAAAAATCAATAATCGTATACAAATACTGCAGGGCATTCGATAATATGCATAGAAGTTCTGCGTGTTTCATCTTTTGCCTTTTCAGCATTGAGACTGATAAACTGAAGGAACTTCTTTGATGTTTATCTTGATCTTAAGGTTACTTTTGCGCTGGGCGTTGCAAGCAGGAGGCGATGACTCTGAGAAAATAAATAAGTTGGTGTCACAAGTTTCGAAGTATCTTTCGGTGTTATTGGAACGTGCATTTCGCGGATTTTGGTCATGTTGCATTGTTATGGTTGAGGATCAATGACGAGGGTGTATTGCCCGCAACATGCATGTCTGGTCCATGCCGAAAATTTATCTGCTCATGGATGATGCCAATGAATTTGAAGACGTTAAACATTTGTACCACTTGGTGAGTGTCACTGCTGGTGGACCAAGAGTCCCCGAGGGCACATGTAGCCAACTTAGATCAATTTCGGTTGGTCGTTTCCTCAAAAGCATTTAAAATTTCTGTTCGTAGGGTTTTCTCGGGTTTCTGGTCCCTGGTCCTGTTGCATCGTGTCCCGGTCATTTTAATATGTCTTTCGGTGGTTTTCGCGGATTTTGGTCATGTTGCATTGTTTGTGTTGAGGATCACTTACGAGGGTGTATTGCCCAAAACGTGCTTGTCTGGTCCATGCTGTAAATTTATCTGCTCAGGGATGATGCTAATGAATTTGAAGACGTTAAATATCTAACTTTTTCGCTATAATTCCCCTTTTTATCAATTTTTCAGCTCACATGAGCGAAGCTCAAGTGAACTATTGTCATAGCGCGGCGTCCGTCTGTCGTAAACTTTTCACATTTTCGACTTCTTCTCAAGAACCACTGAAGGGATTTTGATGAAACTTGTTATGTATGAAGTACTCATGGTCCCCTACAAGTGTTGTTGCTTTTTGTCCGGATCCGTCAATAGGTGGCGCCGCCAGAGGCAAAAGTAGGTCACAGGGGGTACCCTCCTTTGACAAACTTCTTCTTCAGAACCGAAGCACATATTGACAAACCGAAAGCATCTGGATGGTCTAGAAGGATGTCTTAATAAGTGTTGTTGTTTTTGGTTCCAGTCCAAAGTCAAATTTGTGACGCGTTGTACACGTCTTTTTGGACTTTGTCAGAAATGCTTTTTTTTTAACTGTTTCTTTGACTGACTCTATAAATGAATGGTTTTGTGCCCTCATTTAGTGCATATTTGTCATATTTAAGTAACTTTTTGCTTTGATATACATTACATGCTATAATCTTCAATTTTGGAATTTTAATGATTTTTTCTAAAATATGAATAGACATGTTTACTGAGCACATGGACCCAAGGGTTGTGGGTTCAAGTCCCGGCGCCGGCATCCACATTTTTTTGTCTTTTTTTTTCATTTTATTCAATTTTGTAACCTTTTTTGCACTTCTAAATCATATGAATACCTTGAATTTCATTTCTGACCCCAAAAAATGTTTTCTTCCATTTTCATTTTTTTTCTGTTTTGCACAATCTTTCACTGTGTATTTGACATATTTAAGTCTCTTATTGCTGTGATATATATTTCATGCCTAAATCTTATATTTTTGAATTTTGAAAAAAAGGTTTATGTGTATATAGTCCCAGGGTTGTGGGTTCAAATTCTTGCACAGACACTATCATAATGCAATATCAGTAGGTTAAGAGTGTACATGGGTATCAGGTGAGCGTTGTGCCTCTTTGAGCTCTTGTTGATACAACAACTTGCATTTCATCATAAAAGAGAATGGCCAAAATTAATATTCACTTCAAACAAAGTTCAGAGGGGTAAATTATAAGAACTATCTGTCTTTCCAATTCTGCGATACCAGCCTATAACTTCCATACGGTATGTACATTTCACAGCTCATCCGGTATCCTAGAGCATGTACTGATGTTTTTGCTTTAACAAATTACGAAGAAAATTTCAGGTCAAGGCTTTCACAAACTAGTAAAGACTTTCTCGAAATTTTTACAAAAAATCATTGTCATCTTCTTTTGAAATTCGGACCCATACAAACAACAGAGTATATTACTTCGAATATTTCACAACCTGCATTTAATGGTGACATAACTTACAAAATCAGAAGGATCAAAGGTAGACAACATAACCATCGAAAATGCGTCAGAATAATGAAACGCCCTTTATACTTCGGATATGATTCAAATGACTGACACTAGGCTTGTTACTTGACCAATCTACAGGGCCCCGATGACCTGTCCCCTCTGAATGTCAGTCGAACTCCTCGGGTGATAACATACATGAGCTCGCTACAGCTGACAGAGCACGGACTGTATTTCGTACGCTCTCTTTTTATATCTATTTACATATTCATCTTTGTAGCTTGGACGCCTGTATTTTGCGGTCTTGTTTGTTTGTGGTCATGTAACAGTGAGGTGGTTGTTTTACACCACAATTGTACGTTCTTCAATACCTCTGGGTAATCGGAAAAATGGACGGGTTGTGTGCACGTAATCAAGGATAACCACTCCGTTTGCTACTTGATTGGCAGATGGCCGTCCTAAGTCGGCACCGGTTGCCCATTGGTCTCGTTGGTTTATGTATGGCCTTTTATGTTTCATGTTTCTATAGTGTAATATGGTGTTCCTTGTCCCTTTTGCGTCTCTTTCTGTGGATGTCTGCTCTATGATTTTGCATTGGGTGTTTTGGAGTATTGCATTGGGTGCTGCAACCTACTGTTTTTGGAGATCCCCTCCTTTCTTCCAATCCCAGCATATATTAGAATCATATTTAGTAGCATTAATGCACATAATGCACCTTGAACCAAGGGCATATGTACAAAAAGATTAAATATAATATTGTCCGATTTTAATGAGTTAAGGTATAGATCCTGACAACAATCTCAACAGCATTCACAATAGAGCACAACATTGAGCATCGACGAACCCCTAGTAAGCTAGATACGGGGACCAGGTGCCCTGGAGGATTAAGCATCCCCTGTTTTGCTAGCCTCAACGATCGATATTCAATCACAAAATCTACAACTATATCCAAAAATTACATGCACAATCTGATATTATATCTATATAGAAAATGTTATGGCGATCATGTCAGGGGAAAATATTCAAAACACTTACTGTCAAACCCCTCGCGGGAAACTGTTTACGAGTTCCACACAGCAATGGGCATAAGTGTGACAGAAATGAGTTAAAGAAGATCGACGACAATCTCAACAGCACTCACAATAGAGCACAACATTGCGCATCGACGGACCCCTAGCAAGCTAGAGGTGGGACCAGGTGCCCGAGAGGAGTAAGCATCCCCTGCTTGGCTAGTCGCACCCGCTGTCGATGTTCACGCACGAAAACTAAAACAATATACAAAAATAACATGCACTGTCTGATTTTACATCTATATAGAAAGTTAACTTTCTATTGTGTAAATGTACTCTACTTAATTACTTGACTTGAAAAATGTTTAATAGATATGAGTTATATTTATAAGATTTGATGCATACATGTTTAACATTCAAAAGAATCTGTTTTGCATATTCAAGTGTGGTTGTCATGGAAACACATTTTCTTATAAAATTCAAATAAAAATAAATATTAACTACATTTCTTGTCGCTCTATGAAAATACTCAATATGTCCTAATATATATAAATAACAAGAAACATTATTTTGTAGTCATTTTCAATCAAATTCCAGTAAAGTTAAAAGGAATTTAGTGGCAAAATATGCGAAAATAATCTATTTCTAGCTATATCCTGATATACCAATCTTTTTTAAAAATTGTTTTCTATTTCCTATAGGAACGCATTGGGTTTATGAGATGACTAAAATGTTGCTAAAAGGTGAAGCAGAGTACGACCCAAGTCCAAAAGAAGTAGCAATGTTGGAGTTTCACTCATTGGGTATTATTAAGACTTTGCTCCTTAAAGTATTTTGATTTCATTTCTGTACTGTAGCTTAGGCAAAAGAAATTGAATATTTTGTTTTACGAACCGTACTGCTGTTTCCTGAAAATATACCCCTCCCGGCAGGCATGAAAATGCACGAACACATGATAAATGAAAATGAATAAGGAAGTAATCCGGATTTTAAAGTAATCCTTTTTGAAGACCGGTGGATTATTCTGACATTATATTTAAGAATAAGCATTCTATGGTTTTTTATCAATTAATGATATTTTTACCTGAAAATGCATATTTATATGTGGGATTATTTCCTGAGGCATTTCCTAAATGGTGCCCACGAATGAACTTAAAACAAAATACTGAATTTCTATGGCCTTTCTCTTTAGATTCATGGTATTGCAGCACGGTACTCACCTCAAATGTATGCTTTTTCTTTATTTGCCATGCGTTACATATTGTGTTCTTTTGCGGTTTGTAGTTTTGTCTGATGTCATATATGTACCGCTTTTAATACAGGTTGGTCATTCCGGAGATCCTTCCCTTTTCTTTGCCTTATTTCATTAAACAATTAACCGATATCTATTTAATACTGCACCTAGGTTACAAGGAGCTGTAAGAATAAGGGCTTGATTTAGCCCTAAAATCATTCGATTTTTTCTCATGCGCTGTCCTTTCTTTGAAGGAAAAGGTTGTTCTTGATAAAAATATGATGTATTAGAAGATTTCTCATTCGATTTTTGTTTTAATTGATTAAGATTTGATAAGTACAGTTTGAATAGGTAGTGAGTAAGAATGTTTGAAAACGTCAAATAGCGAACGAAAATATACAAAAAATGCATTTTTATATGAATTTTAAGTGTTATAAGTTTTGATACCCTCTTTTGTATAAAAGAAAAATAATAATAATAAAAAAAAAACAACTCCGAAACCATTATATCAATGTAATTGGTAACGTACGCAATCTGGAAACTGAAAACCGTTTGATTTTGTACAAAACAGCCACATTGTTAGCTTTATGGCGCGAAAAACACCGTGCTGAAAAAGACATCTTTTTATCTTTTATTTCATTCGTGAATGATGTATATTTTATCGGAATCCACTCAGAATAGATTGTTCCATTGTATAAAAAGAAGAAATGGGCAATTTTTATCTAGTTAACGGCTTTTAAGTCGGATTCTTAAAAAAATAGCCCATTCCCTTTTTTTTCGTTTTTCGTCTGTGAGTCTGAGAGTCCGTCGATGCTCCATTTGGTGCTATATTGTGAGTGCTGTTAAGATTGTCGTCAGGATCTTCTTTATCTCATTTCAATCACACTTATGCCCTTTGCCGTGTGGAGCTCTTAAAAAAGTTCCCCGCGAGGGGTTTGCGGTAAGTGTTTTAAATACTTTCCCTGGCGTGGTCGCCATAGCACTTTCTATATAGACATTGCCTCGGACAGTGCATGTTTTTAGATGTTGTTTTCATTTTTCGTGCATGGGCATCGATGGCGGGTGCGGCTAGCCAAACAGGGGATGCTTACTCCTCCCGGGCACCTGGTCCCACCTCTGGCTTGCTGGGGGTCCGTCGATGCTCCATTTGGTGCTCTATTGTGAGTGCTGTTAAGATTGTCGTCAGGATCTTCTTTATCTCATTATTGTTCTACTCCGAGCTGCAGAACCCCACTTGGCCAGAAAAATTGGTATTGATAATAACACCTTTGGTAAAAGTGGCATTCTGTAACTCGAGGTGGAACAATGTTGTTGAAACCTTTACAATTTTCCATTGATTTCTATAGAAAAAAAGCACATTTTAACCCAAATATCGGTATTGTTATTGATAATTTATTCAACCGGACATTAGGTTCAGATATGCATGTTAGTTGATATTTCTAGTGAAAGAATTCTTCAAATTTCCCATTTTGAAATTTCGACTTTTTCAGGGTAGATCTTACAGCTCCTTTTCAATATAAATGAAAGTCATTTAAAGTTTTGATTTTTTTTTTCGCATGAAATTTGTGAAACTTGGTATAAAAGAATAATCTACATGTATAGAAACGCTAGTTCCTTTGTTTTGTATTTCTCCATTTTTGTGAGAGCAATTTGAGAGAATCAACTAATCATACTCTTGACGTTTAATTCTTAAGGTTTGATTCTTTTGATATCAACCAATTTTTTTCTTGACGTATAATTCTTAAGGTTTGATTCTTTTGATATCAACCAATCATTTTCTTGACGTATAATTCTTAAGGTTTGATTCCCTTGATATCAATCAATCATTCTCTTGACGTATAATTCTTAAGGATTGCTTCTCTTTATATCAACCAATAATTCTCTTGACATGTAAATCGTAAGGTTTGATTCCCTAGACACAATGTATAAACCAATCATTCTCTTGACGTGCAATACCAATCATTCTCTTGATGTGTAATTCCATCAATCTCTTGACGTGCAATACCAATCATTCTCTTGATGTGTAATTCCATCAATCTCTTGACGTGCAATACCAATCATTCTCTTGATGTGTAATTCCATCAATCTCTTGACGTGCAATACCAATCATTCTCTTGATGTGTAATTCCATCAATCTCTTGACGTGCAATACCAATCATTCTCTTGATGTGTAATTCCATCAATCTCTTGACGTGCAATACCAATCATTCTCTTGATGTGTAATTCCATCAATCTCTTGACGTGCAATACCAATCATTCTCTTGATGTGTAATTCCATCAATCTCTTGACGTGCAATACCAATCATTCTCTTGACGTGTAATTCCATCAATCTCTTGACGTGCAATACCAATCATTCTCTTGACGTGTAATTCAATCATTCTCTTGACGTGCAATACCAATCATTCTCTTGACGTGTAATTCAATCATTCTCTTGACGTGCAATACCAATCATTCTCTTGACATGTAATTCAATCATTCTCTTGACGTGCAATACCAATCATTCTCTTGAAGTGTAATTCAATCATTCTCTTGACGTGTAATTCTTAAGGTTTGATTCCCTTGATGTCAACCAATCATTCTCTTGACTTATAATTCTTAAAATTTGATTTCCTTGATGTCAACCAATCATTCTCTTGACGTGTACTTCTTAAGGTTCGATTTCCTTGATGTCAACCAATCATTCTCTTGACGTGTAATTCTTAAGGTTTCATTTCCTTGATGTCAACCAATCATTCTCTTGACGTGTAATTCTTAAGGTTTGATTTCCTTGATATCAACCAATCATTCTTTTAACAAGTAATTCTACAGAATCTTAGAACTCAGAACTGCAATAATGCTTTAAGAGAGAAATGGATCAAATTGAATATCTAAGAGCTTATATTCGTACATTTCCTTTTAGACATCTTTGATGGCATGTCAAGACCACGTGTTTTAAATTCACACAATCCTGTGAGTGAGATTCCTAGAGGATATATAGACGGTGTAGGAAAAGTTATATTTGTACAGAGAAACCCAAAGGATATAGTCGTATCCTTCTACAATCATATGATCAACATGCATGCAGCATTTCCCGGTACGTGGGAGGACTTTGTTTACTTCGCTGTGAAATATGGAGGTAAGAGTGTAAATACCAATTAAGATCATCTTTTATTATTTTATGGTTTCACATAAAATGACACTTGATTCTGATTTTGTTTTCACCACAACAGTTGCAAATTAAAGTCATTTGAATTCTGTACCGAAATTTTAATTACAGCATTTGTTTGGTTATCTGATATGATTATTTTGATTGGTTAATTGTATAAACTTCGACAACAGTAATGTCAAAATGCACCGTAGCTACTTTCACATATACCCTAAAGACAAACCGTCTTGTTCTGTTTTATATTTTTCATGAATTCGGATGGCAACTGATTGTGATCTTTGAATTCTAATCTAGGGCTACGTGTTTGACGTATGACATAATAGAAAAGCGAATGAAAACACTAAATTTATGGATGATATCCACAGAATCTAATGAAAACCGAGGTGATGCCCCTCAATTATAGAAATATCAAAGTAATAAAACAATGCAAATAAAGAGTTCCTTGTTGTCAAGAGACGCTAACTCTTCCCGTGCACCTGGTCTCACTTCGGGGTGAATGTCAAACGTCTTCAAATTCAATAGCATAATTTAAGAACAAATATAATTTCAGCATGGACCAGACATGCACGTTTCGGGTACTTAACTGAACTCGGAATTTCATTCTGAGATTCGCAACGGTTCCACGGAAGTTCTAAAGATTTTGCCTTGCGTTATCGACTTTTAGACTGAATAACTGATAGGTACTTCTTTTGTCTTTATTATCAATACTTTGATTTGAATCTAATCTACCATAAGAACCTTACTTCTAAAATATATTTATTTGACATAATTTTGTGTATTAAACATTGGCACATGTAGCTAAGTTCAGGCAACTCCGATTGATCTTTTCCTCAACGCATTTCAAATTTTCTGTTATCAAAATTTCTTGAAATTTAACGTTGGGTCAGTGGCATCATATCCCAACCATCCTGCTACGTCTTTCGGTACATTTGTGGACATAATAACGTTCATACCTTTTGGAAATATTACATTGTTTAGATTAAGGATCACTGAGGAGGTTTAAGTACCCGAAACACGATGTCTGGTCCATGGTGAAAATGTATCTGTTCTTGGTGCATCCGTTGTACAAAAATATCGAGTGTATTATGCAGTTAAAAGGCACGGTTAATCTTTATCTAAATATTCCATGATACAACAGAAAGGTTGGTTTTCATTATCAAAGGTGAACATGCCAACCGTCATCATAACAACGGAAACTATCAAGACACTACCGAAGATAATTTAAACACTGTTTAAATGGACGAGACGTCGGCGAGATCTGCGTTTGTACAATGGATACGCTAAGTGATGTTATTCAATTTGAAGACGTTTAACATTAGTACTAATTGTCAATATTGAAATGTATGTTCAATAGTACCAATTCTATAGTACTAGACACATGTATCAGGTGTATTTAATCTTCGTCAGTAGTACTTCATGTCAAACAGGTGGAATAAAGCCAAAGTGAATTCTCCTTACGCAATCTACAAAATGGACTTTCAATTTCCTTTTGTATGCCGAAACCAGCTAAGGACGAGCAATAATATGAGGGAGATACCCCTAAAATTTTAGAAATAAAGGTCTGATTTAATGAAAGGAAATTCAGAATATTAATACAATATTTCAATGCAGTGCATAAACACTAAAACTATGCGGCGAGCGATATCATCGGGGGCTTACAGTCCACAAGCGGCGATACCAACATAATAGTTGAAATTGTCAATATTGAATATATGTTCTATAGTGCCAAAAATGAGCGGCTCCAAATTTTGTACAGAGTATATTTAGACGCGTATTAAGTGAAAAATAAGGCCAAAAAACTTTGATAGTTAGGCTCAAAGAGCTAAATACTAATAAAAACATAACCAAAAACGTTATGCATCCGCACAATGTTATTTCACAACCTTAACAGATCTTTAACAGTGAGCTATCAACCAAGACAGCTACAGTATGGTTCCTTTTGACATTTTAGCGGTTTTCTTTTATGAATGATATTTCCCCGAAGTTTGATGAGATGGTACTTTCATCAAATTCATATTTTTGTAAAGTATATTTGATTTTTTCTCAGTATATCAATGATAAAACCTTTGTAAATGTTGAAAATGCTCTTTAATATTTCATTGAAGTTAAACTCTGTCCCTTCTTTATTTTGTAGGCTACTTTTCGGACTGGTTTCAGTACACACTTGACTTTGACGAAGAATTAAAAAGGAACACAGAAATGAAATGCTTAAATGTATATTATGAGGATATCAAAAAGGTAATAAATAGACATTTTTCAAGTTGACGTACTTCGGACTTATAAGGGTTATATCAAATAATAAAAGCATATCAGATCCCCCTTTCCAGAATGATCAGTGACATTCTGCATTATGATTGAATGGCTATCATCATCACCAACCAAGACATACTTACCTGATCTGTACATCAAAATGTACATCGAGACAATCACCGAATTCGACAGGTTTTCATTGAGCTATTACGATGGGTGTTACATGCAATCAGGAGACGCAGACTCTTTCCGGGCACCTAGTTTCACTTCGGAATGTTGTTCATTGCGGGATTCGCAACCGTTCCGATGGGAATTCTCACGATTCTGCCTTCTCGATTTTGAGACTGAATAACTGTTAGGTACTTTGATGTTTATTATCAAAGAAATTAACTTGGGATTAGAAAAGTAAAATCTAAGCAAATATTATTTACATTCCAAAAGACAGTTATTGTATTATTAAACAAATTGAAAATGCAAAGCATTAAATATCCACTTTTGTGACACAGTTCCTTCGAAATGCGATGCCCGAAATGCGAAGTCCGCTAACATGAAAAATGTCTTACATCACTCCATTATAGATGAAATAGAAAATAACTTTGATAATTAGAGGGATGCTACAAGAAGGATAGCCTCCAATATTTTTATGATCATTTAGAATGAAATCGTTTACCTAAATATATGAACTTTCAAAAATCCGACGTCAACACTCACATCGATAAAAGAACATGCAAAATACTGTTTTAAACATAAATGATGTAAACTTCGTTTGGTCCATTAATCACTCAGGGATTGTCATTGACAAAATGAATTTTTCAAGCCAATACGATTTCTTCATACGACTTTTCTATTATGTACATCACGCTCCCTCACGACAAAATTAATGATCGATTGTCCAAACTTGTTTTGATCGAGAGGGGAAACTTATATTTGTACATCTGAGTCAAAGGGTTTCTTTTCCACTACAGAATACAAATCATGAACATGTGGTGACCTGTAATTGCCATGTTCTTCCTCTTGGACAACATTGATGTAAGACGTGGTGAGAATTTCTGCGAGCAGGTTTTAGGAATCCCTATGGGTACTAATTGTGTGCCTCTCGTTGCAGATTTAATTCTATACATTTATAAAAAAGAATTTATCCAAAATCTTCAAAGAAAGAAAAAACATTATTTGAAATGTTTAATTGGTACTTCTATGTACCTAGATGATATTCTTACTATCGACAATCCTGTTTTTGAAAAGTATAAAATTGTTATTTATCCACAAGAAGGCGTTTTACGTCTTTTTCCGTGCACTTATTTTCTGTTTTTGCATTGGGTGTGTTGGAATTTTGCTGTGGGTGCTGCACCCGAGTGTTGTTAGAGATCCCCTCCTCCCTTTAAAAACATTCTTCAATTGATTCTTTTCTCTAGCATCAGCTTTTGGAACGAACGTACATGTAATCAGAACGACAATTTCAATACGAAGTTTCACAAATTGCACACTGTAACAAAGAATAAGTTAGAATTATAAAGAAAAAGGAATGGTCCAACTCACCCACCAAAGAACAGTAATATAGGATTTGACAAATTCAAATTTTCAATTCCTCGTCCCTGATCCGTCTCTTGCCGTGTATGTCTTCTTGTTGTTTTCTGGTTTTTTTTTTGGGGGGGGGGGGGGGTGTTTTCACTTGGGTCGTTTTTATGTTTTTCTATGGTTCCTTCCTTTTTCTTTATAATTCTCACTTATTCTTTGTTACAGTGTGCAATTTGTAAAACTTGGTATTAAAAGTGTCGTTCTGATTACATGTACGTTCGTTCCGAAGCTGATGCTAGAGAAAAGAATCAGTATGGGCGCTGCAACCGAAACCTGTTGGAGATTCCCTCCTTTCCTAAGCACATTGACAGTAGTTGCTTGATAAAAGTAATTGTGTTTAGACACACCCCCTTCTTCCAGAGGTTGGGTTTTACACAGGGGATGCTTACTCCTCCCGGGCACCTGGTCCCACCTCTAGCTTGCTAGGGGTCCGTCGGTACTCAATTTGGTGCTCTATTGTGAGTGCTGTTGAGATTATCATCAGGATCTTCTTTAACTCATTTGTGTCACACTTATGCCCTTTGCCGTGTGGAGCTCTTAAAAAAGTTCCCCGCGAGGGGTTTGACAATAAGTGTTTTGAATATTTTTCCCTGACATTGTCGCCATAGCACTTTCTATATAGACGTGGCCTCAGACAGTGCGTGCAATTTATATATTCATTTCATTTTCGTGCCTGAACATCGACGGCGGGTGCGGCTAGCCAACAGGGGATGCTTACTCCTCCCGGGCACCTGGTCCCACCTGGTCTGTGCTCAATTTGGAGATCTATTGTGAGTGCTGTTGAGATTATCGTCAGGATCTTCTTTAACTCATTACTATAAACACGGATGTCTGTCCTATTAGTTTATCTTGAGTTGATCGTCTCTTAGTTTTCACTGATCGTTGAGACCTGACATTTGTCCATTTTACGGATACTAGTAGTTCAGGTGCCCCTATTTACATTTTTTATGGAATTGCTGCGACGGTTGTTGCATGAAAACAGAAGACGCTGACTCTCCCGGGCACCTGGGCCCGGCACCATAAACTAAGAACTGACTTGAGTCTAAATTTAATTTTCTTTTATCTCATTATAGTACATATAAGTGATCAATGGAACTTATTCACATAATTTGTCTATTTTCAGGGCAGAATAGAATGGAAGAGCTCGATATTTCAAATTTTCACTGATTTGCTATAAATCGTATATTCAGAATATGACTTAAGTCATTTCTTAGTCTATGGTGCCGGGCCCGGGTCTCATTTAGAAATATTGATTATTCCGGGGTTTGCAACTGTTCCATTGGAAATTCTAATGATTTTGCATTGCCTTCTAGACTGTAAGACTGAATGATTGAGCAGTACTTTTTCCCGTTTTTTGTAATATTAGAAATCGCCGAAATTGCTTGTCATCATTTTAATTGTAACGAGTAAGCTTCAGAAAGCAAGTGTTGCTTCAACTCAACTCTCATAGACTTTGCGCGATATTTTTAAAAATAGTTAATAAGGTATACTTTGTTATAATCTAAATTTTGGTATTTTTCGAATATTTTCCCTGACATGGTCGCCATAGCACTTTCTATATAGAAATGGCCTCAGACAGTGCAGTTCATGATTTTATATGTTTTTATTTTCGTGCATGATCATCGACGGCGGATGCGGCTAGCCAACGAGGAATGCTTACTCTTCCCGGGCAACTGGTCCCACCTCTAGCTTGCTAGGGGTCCGTCGATGCTCAATTTGGTGCTCTATTGTGAGTGCTGTAGAGATTATCGTCAGAATCTTCTTTAACTCATTCATATTGTTTGTGATGCATTTATGATTACATGAAAAGAACTTGCATGCATTAATATTCGTCCTTGTTTCTGTAGAACCCAGTTGTGGCAGTTAAAAGTCTGGCAAAGTATCTGGAGGTTCCTTGTAGCGACAAGCTTTCTGAAGAAATTGCTGATAAATGCAGTTTTTCGAATATGAAAATTGCAAACAAAACGATAAAGTTTGACCATGTAAATAACTCAAAACCTAATCCAGAGTTTAAAAATCAAGACGCCATGTATAGAAAAGGTAAGTAATTGAAATAAAAGAGCTATTAAAAAGAGTTCTTATCAAAAATGATTTATCATTAAAACTGACGTTTGTGCATAGACATGAAACACAGGAAGTAATCTCAAATAAGACTAGGTAGTAGTACTCAAAGCAAGATACTGAAAACTCCGAACGAAAACACAAAACAGACGAGCACATTAATTGATACCAAGAGAACAAGGAACACCACACTCGACTTCCTAGCTCAGAAAGAAACTCACATAAACCAACATGACGAATAGGCAATCGGTACCGATATAGGACGGCCGTCTTACACGTCAGTAGCAAATGAAATGGTTATCCGAATAACGTGTGCACAAACCTCCCACAAGTCGGATTAAACAGTAGTCCTAAAGAAAGCAAAAATAAATAACCATATTAGTAAGACTTCAAAAAGAAGAAAACTATTTGAAACAGATGGATATGTAAATGTATATCAAAATATAGAGTCTTTGTGGTATACAGAGTATTTCCGCTTACAGACGGAATCTGACATAAAACCATTGTGACGTCATGAAAATACTATGGTAACGTCGATTTTATACCGTCATTTCCCAGATTTTAGGGATGTTTCCATAGAATTTGATGATGTTATAATCAGCCTACTTCAGATACCGTCTCAAATGGGAAGTTACTCTGGTTTTCGAAAATAGCGAATAGGGCCTGCGAAAAACATCCCAGACTCTACCGGCTGGAGCAAGCTCAAGGAAGCGATTTCTTTATTTACTTTGTTTAGTCATCCTTTTGTATACACTAACTGAGCTTTCTTTGAGACGAGGTCGGATAATAATACTACCTGAATCGGCACTGGTTGCCCTTTAGTCGTTAGTTTATGTGACGCATTTTCAAGATTTATTCGGTTGGCGTCTTTGATACCAAATGTTTTATCCTTCTTGTCCCTTTTGCGTCTTATGTGCTTGCACCCCCCTATTCCCGGGTTTTCGTATTTCGGTGTTTTGGTGTTCCAACATCTGAATAACCCATCTTTTTTATTCCTATGGGTCATAGGTGTCGGAAAATTCCTATATTTCCGATAAAATAATAGGGGCACATAAAAGCCCTATATTTGAGATAATAATTAGTGCCGCATAAATCCTATATAATTTTTGCGTCAAAATTTCCATCATGTAAAATGCTTGGTTTACATCAAACTTCTAATAATAATAATGAATGGACTGTCGTCAGTGATCTTCAGTTCGCAACCTTTCCAATAAAAATTCTAATGATTTTGCCTTGCCTTCTCGACTATGAGAACTGATAGGTACATCTTTTATGTTTTTTTCTCAATTTAAACAATAAAATATGGCCAAAGAGTGTGAAAATTATTATTTCCAAAGATGTACCGAAAGACGTAGTAGGTTGGTGGGATATGATAATACAAGATCTACGTAAAAAAATCCAAGAAATTTAGATAACAGAAATTTTGCTTTGAAGAGACGATCAAACGAAGTTGATCGAACTTGGCTACATGAGTCCTTTGGGACTCCTGGTCCACCAGCAGTGACCCTCAACAAATGGTACGAATGTTAAACGTCTTCAAATTCAATAGCATCATTTTAGAGCAGATAAATTTGCAGTATGGGCCGATTTTTGAATGTCACAGATTTTAGATATTAACATAAAATGCTCTTGACACAGATAGTTATTTGAAAGATTCTCTTTTTGACCTTTGCAATAATTTTTAGTTACTTGATTATTGTTTTTGCAAGAATTTGCCTATTTGTTATTTATTTTCTAAATATATGTATACAACCAAAATGACAAATATGGATAATGACCATATCCCTGTTTACAGCACAAAATCGATAACCCAGAAAATCAGAAACCGAAGGCATACAAAATCAGGATAAAACAGGAACCAAAGCAAACAAACAAAAACCTCCACCATATGAAAAGAAGCGAACTCCCGATATGAGAGTGAGACCAGGTGTCCAGGAAGAGTAAGCATCTCCTGCTTGCATGCAACACCCGTCGCTTCAATTCGACTTGCTTCACCTTCCAAGTATTCAAAACAAAACAAAACCTATGAGGTAATTTTCTAACTTTTGTACCTGTTTTAACATTATGTAGCTTCAATATTTTGCCCATCTCACGCTTCGTTTAAATTGATGGGATTTTTTTTCTATTTGGTGAGGGGGCTTCAATTCCTTCCCATTGACTGCTGTGGCGCAAGCCTATTGTGAATCACAATCGAATACAAATGTTAAACGTCCCAAAATTCAATAACCATTTAAGAACATATGATAGTACATAAGTAATTCAAACTCGACGAGCCGTCTATGAAACATGTACGCATGCAATTTTCCGGCAAGATTTTCAATGTTATCATCGTCCTAGTAGTTCAAATGTTAAACGTCTTCAAAATCAATAGCATCATTTAAAAACAGATGAATTTACAGCATGGACCAGACATGCAAGTTATATATATTAAGACTAGGGCTTTCGTCGTTATAAGAATAGTTTACAAGCACCATTAATACACGACAGAACACATGAAGGGTATTTAGTTTGGGAACGGATAGAATCGCTGACTGTATTGAGGAGTAGGCAGGAAAGAGGAATAGAGACATGATACTCACTCCCGTTGACTTCTAGGTTGCCCCGTCGAAGGAATATTAAGTACATCTTTCTATGGTTTTATTTCTCTGTCAGCACTCAGTTTGTCACGCAAATGTGTTTCGTAAGACCTAGTTATTGCACTTCATTTGGGGGTTAAAGTCCTTTTACACCTTTTGAGTTCCACAATACTTAGGCCATCACGTCGATCACAGATGGAAATGTCTTTAATCTTTCTGTATTGGAGATCCTGGTCCTAAACAACTCTGAGCTTTGCTTTCGGTCCCATGAATACAAGCTCGTATATCACCAACAGAAAGTAGGGGATCGCAATCAACACTAGATTGTAGCACCCACAGGCACATGTAGAAAGACCGTCAATATCCTGTATGGTCATAAGGGAATACTGGTATCTTATAGAGAGACAAGGCTTCCGACGAATTTTCAGCTAGAAGTAGCATTTCTGCAATTTTTTTGCATTTGAAGGGCAAAACAGGGTATGACCATAAAGATTTATTTGTATACTTCCTAGAAACATCAATAATTCACCCAAAAAGATCTCATAACATAGCCTAATCGTCTACCTAAGTTGGACTGTTTTCTACTTTCTGTCTTGAACCTCCATTGCCAGATTAGCTTATCAGAATCATCCAGGTGTTTTACTTTGCTTACAGTAAGCAGAGTAAAGCCTCTGAATGAATCAGAATTTGTCCAATCTGGCAATGGAGATTCAAGACAGAAAGTAGAAAACAGTCCAACTTAGGTAGACGATTAGGCTATGTTATGATATCTTTTTGGGTGAATTATTGATGTTTCTAGGAAGTATACAAATAAATCTTTATAGTCATACCCCATTTTGCCCTTCAAACATGACAAATGCAAAAATTTTAGATGCTACTTCCAGCTGAAAATTCGTCGGAAGCCTTGTCTCTCTATACATATATTCCCTTATGACCTGTAAAGGGGTATCATACAAGATATTGACGCTCTTTCTACATGTGCCTGTGGTAGCACCCACAGTTAAACCCCAAAACACCCAATGCAAAAAAAACCCACAAAACTGACACCAACAAAAAGCGGCACAAAGGGACAAGGAACACCAACTCACGCTGAAGAAACATAAAACATAACAACAGTCACTTAAAGAAAAGAAAATTATCAGTGAAGAAGACACTTCAACAATACATACAATACATGCTGATGTTCTTGTTGGAAAGAGATTCGGATACCTAATGAGTTAAAGAAGATTCTGGCGATAATTTCAACAGCACTCACAATAGAGCACCGAATTGAGCACCGACAGACCCCTAGCAAGCTAGAGATTGGACCAGGTGCCCGGGAGGAGTAAGCATCCCCTGTTTGGCTAGCCGCGCCCGCCGTCGATGTCCAAGCACGAAAATGAAAATAATATGTATAAAACATACACTGTCTGAGGTTATGTCTATATAGAAAGTACTATAGCGACCATGTCAGGGAAAACATTCATAACTTTTACTGACAAACAGAAAACATATATAAACCTAGACTGACACGGAGAATAGTTGAGCTGATGCATTGTTAGATGTCCATTGCCTGTGAACAGTTCCCGAATTTGCCTGTTAAAGTAGATAATTATGATAATAGCATTTCCTTTGCTACACATTTCTCCGTCAGTGGCAGCGATTAAACTATTTCAGATACCTACCTTCGTCTTATAAAGTCTTCCTATACTGTTTGAATTCCAGGTATCTAACCAACTTGTGCATAAGCTGATGAAAAACTAGCTCGGCATGAATCTCCCTATCTGTTTTACCTTTGAGATTCAGGAGCCTTATAATAGCATGTAACTCAAATTTAGAAGAAAAAAAACATGTCTAATAATTAATGCCAAAATCTGAGGTCATTTATATCATAAAACAACGACCCGATGGTCATGACAGTTTGTACCCAGCTTTAACTCTCGAATATGCATGTAAATAAGAAAATTGTGAGCGCCACGGACTTTCGGAAACGGACTTAGCTTGAAACCTCATTTTCGTGCGTGAAGATCGACGGCGAGTGCGGCTAGCCAAACAGGGGATGCTGACTCCTCCCGGGCACCACTGGGTAACATCTCTAGCTTGCTAGGGGTCCGTCGATGCTCAATTTAGTGCTCTATTGTCAGTGCTGTTGAGATTATCAGAATCTTCTTTATCTCTTTTGACTGAGGATACATTATCTTGTTCCACTATAAATAGAAACATGTCTATTTGTTCTTCCTGTTTCTGATACAAGTGATAGAAATATGTTTCTTTTTAAGGAGAAGTAGGCGATTGGAAGAACTGGTTCACAGATGTGCAAAGAGAAGAGTTTGATCAAGTGTTCCAAGAGAAAATGAAAAACTGTAGTTTCGCTCAAAAATTGTCTGATTAAACATTTTGACATATTTCATGTTTATATTGATCTACTAAAAATAATCATGACTTTATCATTTTAGCTCACCTGAGCCAAACCGAAAGCATCAGGATGATCTAGAGAGATGTCTTAAGAAGTGTTGTTATTTTTGGTTCCACTTCGAAGTCAAATTTTTGACGCGTTTTTGACGTCTTTTCGGACTTTATCAGAAATGCACATTTTTTGCACTATTTCTTTAAATAACTCAATAAGTGTATGATTTTACACACTCATTTACTACATATTTATCATATTTAACTTACTTAATGCTTTGATATGTATTTTATGCCTAAATTTTATTTTTTTGATTTTTTATGAATTTTTTTCTTATGTAAAAAGGAAGGGGGGGGGGTGATTTTCATACATTTTCTGCTTCTTTTTTATAACCACTCTTCAGATTGTCATGACATTTTGTAGATATGAGGTACTCATGCATGGTACCCTACAAGTGAAAGAATTTTGTCAAGATATCCACTTTTAGATTTTTAAGGAATATTTTTGGCCTAGGTCATCTTTGGCACGTATAAAAACGAAAGAAAAAAGGGGGTCATGCATACCTTTTCTGCAAAATTCATTTGTTTAATGACCCCTCCTTCCGAATTGAAAACTTGCTAATTTTTATATATTTTCAAATCGATCTATTGATTACATATAAGGCAAAATCATGTTCAAAACTCAATTTCTACAGACAGCAGGGAATCATACATTGATTTTATGTGCTATTTTTAAATTTTCAATAGTTATGACCAATGAGGTGACACCTTTTATTCAGCCCGGTTCACCAGTCAAAAGGGAAGGGATTCCCTGCTAAAATGATTAACTGTAGTTACACCTTCTAGGTCAGAGACAACCAAATCATTTTCCATACGCTGTAATGTTAACGAAATGCCTTATAACGTCTATACTAACATTGCTGGCCATGCATGTTATATACCGATTTGTTCATTGATTCAAGCTTTATACGAAACTAAATTAAAAAATATAGCATGACTTGCTCTTTTTCGCACTATTTGCGTCACAAGGTACCCCGCAGAGAATTTTCATATTTTCCCGCGCCCGTCCCCTCTAGCGGATCGGGAGCTAGGGAAATATCCGGGTATCGACATTTTAATTGCACTTATTTTTTACCTATATATATCATATTCAAACAATATACCAAAAGAAAATAGAATTGATAGCCAATCACATCTTCTGTCACATTTAAAATAACAGGCCCCCTCACCCTACAGGTTTTTCTCCAATCAGAGCCGGCCTTTTAGTGGTCTCTGACCTATAACTGTAACTGTAAACAAAGTCGCTGTACTTTAGATTTGATCCGTTTAATTCCTCCACAACCCTTTAGTACTGCGATACATTTCAGGAGATACAGTGCAAACGGAATAGATTTTTATTTAGTGTGCATTATACTTGAAACACTTTCATAATGGTTATCATTCATGTACTTGGAACACTTGCATATACTTGTTATCATGTATAAAGTTTGCTCGAATTTCCTCTGTCTTAGACTCTCTTAGATGAAGTAATTTACGGACTGATTTCTTGAAGAAACGTCGAATGAGTAATCTCTTCCTCTGGATCATAGGGTTTGATACACCGTACACTGCTTTTTGGAAAACAAATTGGCCCAATTTCTGCACAATTCACTTGAATTTATAAATATTGGATTAAAACGATTTTAACTGTACGTTTCATGTATTTGAGATGAAATCAATACTATTCAAAAGCATTCTTAGATTTCAGTATACTTTAATATGAATAAAGGCAAAACCGAAAAATCTTTGTTTTTTATGCCCCTAGAATAAAAGATTCGGGAGCATATAGTTTTTGGCCTGTCCGTCTGTCTGTTTGTCTGTCTGTTTTCCGAAAAACTTTAACATTGGGCATAACTTTTGAATGAAAGCTGGTGATAGAGGTTTCATATTTCACATGTGTATTCCTTGTGACAATACCTTTCCATTGATACCAAAATTTTGACCTCGTGACCATAACCTTGACCTTTGACGTACTTTTCAAAAACTTAAACATTGCGCATAACTTTTGATTGGTTAGTGATAGGGCTTTCATATTTTTCATGTGTATTCCTTGTGACAAGATATTTCCATAGATACCAATATTATGCTGACCCTGACCTCTCACATACTTAACAGAAAATGGCGTTTATACTAACAAAGATGCCGCCGGGGGCATTCTCGTTTCACAAACACAGCCTGTCAGGCTTTATAATTTCTGGCAAACTAGCTATCAATAATGAAAGGTATGGTCGTTCAGTTTTAAATAAACTTAATTTATGAAATCATTTCATTGTTTTATTCTGTTTCTGCTGCGCATTAAAGTGGTATTTTACAATATGATTTTATTTTTGATGTTGCATAATTGAACTATACTAGTTGGGCATATGACTTAAAAAAAAGTTATTCTTTTGAAATGTGACTATTTTTTCTTGTTTGTACTTTTAAAGGTTGTCTGAAAAAAAAACTTCTCTGCATCCGGCAAAAATCTTTTTAGAAAGGTTGTGGGCTAAAATCCCGGTACTGGCACTATCAGTATTCAATAGCAGTATGTCAATTAGAGCGTGCATGGGTATCAGGTGAGCGTTGTGCCCCCTGGGGCTCTTGTTTCCTTGATGTTTTATGCTGAAGCATGTAATAATGAAGAAATGTTTATGATTATGCAGATGCCATAAGAAAGGGTTAAACAAATTTTTAAGAAGAAAATAAGTAAAAATGATTACTTGAAAGGGTTTTCCTTTGGTTGCCCATCTATGAGTAAAAGAAGATCCTGACGATAATCTCAAGAACACTCACAATAGAGCACTAAATTGAGCATCGACGGACCCCTAGCAAGCTAGAGATGGAACCAGGAGGAGTAAGCATCACCTATTGGCTAGCCGCACCCGCCGTCGATGTTCACGCTTGATGTATCATATGAGAATTAAGGGATGGGAGACACCGAACCGGGTCACTCTACAGTGACCACAGCCGATCACACACACATGAGACCTACAAATATGAACAGGAAGAGGGAGCTTAAGGCATTAGGGGTGTAATAATCTTCTTCCGGTTTTTTGATAATAGAAAATAATAGATTGCACGAAGTTGGCCGAAGACGCACGACTTCGCGATGTTCGTGGGCATACAATTTCATGGTGAGTTGAATGAATAATGAAAAATACTGATGCAAATGTTTAAAAATATATAAGATATTGAAGTAACAATTTCTAGCTTGAAGACGTTTAACATTTAAGACGATAATGTTATTATACGCCTACTACCTTAAGAGAACGACAACATCACATTGATGAAACATGAAGGATTCAGCATTCACAAATATATCTTTATAGTCCCTGTGTGAAAACGATATCTATATATGTTCAACGTCTTCAAATTCTAAAGGATCATTTAAGAACAGATCAAATTTCAGCATGGACCAGACATGCACGTTTCGGGTACTTAACCCTCGTCAGTGATCCTCAATCTAAACAATGTGATATGGCCAAAGAGTATGAAAATAAGTATGTCCAAAAATGTACCGAAAAACGTAGCAGCATTGGTGGGATATGATGCTACAGGACCAACTTTTTTGAAATTTCAAAATGTTTTGATAACAGAAATTTTCGAATGCGTTGAAGATACAGACGATCAACCGAAGTTGATCGAACTTGGCTACATGTGCCCTCGGGGACTCCTGGTCCACCAGCAGTAATACTCACCAAGTGGTTTAAATGTTCAACGCCTTCATATTGAATAGCATCATTTAAGAACAGATCAAATTTCAGCATATTCCATTACAATCCTCACGGTTGAAATGAATTCCCACGAATTCCGAGGGAAATGTTTTATAGTGTTCCTTCTGGAAAAGGTATATTTGAACATATGAATCAATTTCGCAATAGATTACAATAACAAAAATTAAGACTATATTGTGACCATTGCAATTATCCTTATTCTTGGTTATCCTTATTCATTTATGTTCTTATGTTGGTACTGTAACAATGTCTTGTTGGAGATTTACTTTCTTCATTAAAATAAGATTAAAGAGGGTAAAAAAAGTTAATGCAAAACGTTCTTATTTAAAGTCGTTCATTATTTGGATGAAGCACTGGTTGCATTCTTAAGAAACACTGAGTGATTCAGGCTAAATATCATTGTTGCATTCGCACAAAATAAACTATATCCTTTGGTTGAAAACACCTCCCCTAAAAGACGATTCATAAAAATTCCATTTATTAACAAAGATTTGATCTTCTGAACATCTCTAATATTTTTCGGGATCATCGCGTACAAAGTGCCATTCCTCAATATTTTGAAAATTTAGAACCTCCTCTTATTTGTTACAAATATAAGAGACCTATTCGAAATTTCGTTTTTAACTACAACAAAGTTACACAAGATCCTAAAGTACTTCAATCATGTCCTTCTTCTTGAGAATGTGCAACGTCTGCATATCTATATAAACCAGCTGGTCATATTATTACAGGTGACTTTTCAATTATCAAAGACAGGCAGCTCCGTGGTCTTCTTAAGAAGGGACCTAAGTATAGAATCCCATCCAAGATAGATTTTATTAAATGTCGCGAAGTGCTAAAGGAAGCTTTAGATACCTATACCAAACGATGGTGTAAATCGGAAGGAGTCGAATCGCATGCTCTGAATGACTGGAAAAACCTCATTCTGGATATTACCGATATTCGAATAGATAACTACCACAAAATCTGAAAGATATTTCAAATCCAAGTTACGTAATTTACATGAAAAATATGTCTTCGCACCTGCAGACAAAGCAGCCAACAACACCATAATTATTTGAAAACGCTACTACATATCAACATTAGTTTCGGAACTTTGCTCTACTAAAACTTATATCGAAAGCAACGAAAGTGTTCCCAATATTTTGAACAAACATAACAGTGAAATTTCTTCTTTTAACATCCCTATTTCTAAATTGGATCTCCCTACAATATACTGTATACCAAAACTTCACAAGTCTCCTTACAAGTTTCGATACATTGCTAATTCTAGCAACTGCTCAACAACAATTTTGTCTAGAAATCTGACGTCAGCACTCACGGCTATAAAGGAACACGTGGCAAAATACTGTGAAACTGTCATGAACAGGAATGGCGTAAACTTCTTTTGGTCTATCAAAAATTCAGGGGATGTGATTGACAAAATGAAATCAAGAAATTTTGAAGCAAATACGATATCTTCATACGACTTTTCTAATATGTACACTACGCTTCCTCACGACAAAATAAATGATCGACTGTCCAAACTCATTAAATGGTGTTTTGATCGAGAGGGGAAAACTTATATTTGTACTTCTGAATCGAAGGGTTTCTTTTCCGCCACAGATTACAAATCATACAAATCATGGACATGTGGTGACCTGTGTATTGCCTTGTCCTTCCTTTTGGCCAATATTTATGTAAGATTTGGTGAGAAACTGTACAAGCAGGTTGTAGGGATTCCAATGGGTACTAATTGTGCGCCTCTTGTTGCAGATTTATTTTTATACACGTATGAAAAGGAATTTATCCAAAATCTTCAAAAACAAAGAAAAAATGTTGATGTGAAATGTTTCATTGGTACTTCTAGGTACCTGGATGATATTCTTGCTATCGACAATCCTGTTTTTGAGAAATATAAAAATGTTATTTATCCACAAGAATTGATTTTAAACAAGGCAAACGTTTCAGACACAGAAACACCATTTGTGGACCTAAATATCAAAATTGTTAATGGACAGATCCATACAAGTGTGTATAACAAAAGAGATGATTTTGGATTTAACATAGTAAATTTCCCCTGGCTTGACGGTGATGTTCCTAGATTACCGTCCTATGGTATCTATATTTCACAGCTCATCCGGTATGCTAGAGCATGTACTGATGTTTTGGATTTTCATAGTAGAAATTTACAAATTACCAAGAAACTTTTAGGACAAGGTTTTCGCTTTCACAAACTAGTAAAGACTTTCTGGAAATTTTACAAAAATTATTGTCAACTTCTTCTGAAATTCGGACCAATACAGGCAACAGAGTATATTTCTTTGGGTATTTCACAACCTGCATTTTATGGTGACATTATTAACAAGATAAGAAGGATCAAAGATAGACAACATCATTATCGAAAATGCGTCAGAATCATCAAACGCCTTCTATACCGTAAGTATGATCCTAATGTCACCAGACGGTCACTAGGCTTGGTACTTGACCAATCTACAGTCTTGTACAAGCGCATTCTTAAAACTTGTACTCTGACTGACTGTGACGACGGGACTCCATGACGGGCCTTGTCCAAACCTCTTTAGAGAAGACAGGGCCCCGACCACCTGTCCTCTCTGAATGTCAGTCGGACTCCTCGGGTGATAACATAAATGAGCTGGCGGCGGCAGAGCATGGATTGTATTACGTAGGCCCTCTTTTTAATCCATTTACATTTTCATCTGTGTTCCTTGGGCCCCTGCGTTTTGCGGTCTTGTTTGTGTGTGGTCATCTGACAGTGAGGAGGTTGTTTTACACCACAGTTGTACGTTCTTCGAGACCTCTGGGTAATCGGAAAAATGGGAGGGTTGTGCGCACGTAATCCAGGATAACCATACCTTCTGCTATTTCCATGGCAGATGGCCGTCCTAAGTCGGCACCGGTTGCCCATTGGTCTCGTTGGTTTATGAGTGGTCCTTTGTGTTTGATGTTTCTGTGTTGTGCGTTGACGTTCCATGTCCCTTGTGCGTCTCTTTTTGTGCTTGTCTGCTTTGTGTTTTTGCATTGGGTGTTTTGGGGTTTTGATGTAGGTGCTACAACTTGGTGTTGTTGGAGATCCCCTCCTTTGTTTTTTAATCATGAAATAATTTTTTTCTGTTTTAAGGTTTGACAAAATTCAATCTTCTTTCCATTTAAGCATGTTTAAATTGATTCTGTGAAAAAAAAATTAATTATTTGTAGATGTCGCTGATTTTGCACACGTAATCCGGATAACTACATCATTTGCTACTTGCGCGGGAAACGACCGTCCTAAATCTGCATCGACTGTCCATTAGTCTCTTTGGTTTATGTTTAGTCTTTTATGTTTATTGTTCAATGTAAACGTCTTCAAATTGAATAGCATCATTTAAGAACAGATAAATTGGCAACGTGGACCAGACATGCATGTTTCGGGTACATAACCCTCATCAGTGATCAATCTAAACAATGTTATATGCCAAAAAAGTATGAAAGTTACTATGTCGAAAAAGTGTACCGAAAGACGTAGCAGGATGGATAGGATATGATGCTACAGGACCCACTTTTTAGAAATTTCAAGAAATTTTGATAACTGAAATTTAGAATGCGTTGAAGAAACGATCAACCGAAATTGATCCAACTATGTCGTATGTCTCTTTAGCGTCTCTTGCTGTGCTTGTTTACACTGTGTATTCGCAAAGAGTGTGCTCTTCTGTGGGCGTTGAAACAGTGCCTTGTTGAGATCCCCTCCTTTCTTAAACAATAAGTTTTTATGTACAGATATGTTCATGGGCTAGTAATGTGTAAAATCTATATTAATAGAATCTATCACGACGTTGCGACTGAGACAGAAGAATCTCATCCTGGGTAAAAGATTTGCAATCCACGACGAGGCTTGCCGAGTCGTGGATGTAACCAATCTTTTGCACGAGGATGAGGTTCCCTTGTCTTAGTCGCAACGTCGTGATTGATTATTTTTCTCACTCACCTCATTTGATTATTGATTGTCTTATTCATCTATTCCCTTGTCTTAGTCGTAACGTCGTGATTGATTATTTTTCTCACTCACCTCATTTTTCTCACTCACCTCAACTTTGGTTTCGGAACTTTCGTCTACTAATACATATATCAAAAGCAATAAAAGTGCATCTAACATTTTAAGCAAGCATAACAGTGAACTGTCTTCATTCAATATCTCTATTTCTAAATTGGATCTCCCAACACTGTATTGCATACCGAAACTGCACAAGTCTCCTTACAAATTTCGATTTATTGCTAATTCTAGTAACTGCTCCACTACAATTTTGTCTAGAAATCTGAAGTCAGCACTTACTGCTATTAAAGAACACATATCTAGATATTGTGAAACGATGTAAATTTATTTTCGTCTATTAAGAATTCAAGGGATGTGATTGACACAATGAAATCAGGAAATTTCCAAGCCAATACGATTTTTTCATACGACTTCACTAATATGAACACCACACTTCCTCATGACAAAATTAATGATCGATTATCTAATCTCATTAAATGGTGTTTTGATCGAGAGCGAAAAACTAACATTCGTACATCTGAATCGACGGGTTTCTTTTCCTCGACAGACTACAAATCATACAAATCACTGACATGTTGTGACCTGTGTAATGCCTTGTCTTTCCTCTTGGACAATATTTATGTTAGATTTGATGAGGATCTATACAAGCAGGTTGTAGGAATTCCTATCGGTACTAACTGTGCGCCTCTTGTTGCAGATTTATTTTTATACACTTATTAAAAAAGAATTTATCCAAAACCTTCAAAAGCAAAGAAAATGTGATGATCTGAAATGTTTGAATAATACTTCTAGGTATCTGGATGATATTCTAACCATTGACAATCCTGCTTTTGAATTATATAAGAATGAAATTTATCCACAAGAATTAACACTTAACAAGGCAAACCTTTCAAATACAGAAACTCCGTTTTTGGACCTAAATATCAAAATTGTAAACGGAAAGATTCATACAAGTGTATATGACAAAAGGGATGATTTTGGATTCAACATAGTAAATTTCCCCTGGCTTGACGGTGATGTTCCAAGATTACCATCATACGGCATTTACATATCACAGCTCATCCGGTACGCTAGAGCATGTACTGATATTTTGGATTTTCACAGTAGAAATTTACAAATTACCAAAAAACTTTTAGGTCAAGGTTTCCGCTTTCATAAACTAGTTAAGACTTTCTGGACATTTCACAAAAATTACAGTCAACTTCTTTTAAAATTCCGATCTATACATACAACAGAGTACATTACTATGGGTATTACACAACCTGTCTTTTATGGTGATATGATAAACAAAATTAGAAGGATCAAAAGTAGGCAGCATAACCATCGAAAATGCGTTAGAATCATCAAACGCCTTTTATACCGTGGGTATGATCCTAGTGTCACCAGACGGACACTAGGCTTGGTACTTGACCAATCTACAGTCTTGTACAAAAGAAAGGAGGGGATCTCCAACAACACCTAGTTGCAGCATCAACAGCAACCTCCCAAAACACCCACTGTAAAACACAAAAATGACACGCACAGAAAGAGACGCAGTAGTACAATGAACGTTAAATCACAGAAAAACATAAAACACAAATGACTACACATAAACCAACGAGACCAATGGGCAAACGGTGCCGACTTAGGACGGCAATCTGCCTCGTCAGTAGCAGACGGTGTGGTTATCCTGGATTACGTGCGCACAACCCTCCCACTATTCCGATTACCCAGAGGTCTCGAAGAACGTACACTTGTGGTGTAAAACAACCTCCTAACTGTCAGATGACCACACACAAACAAGACCGCAAGACGCAGGGGCCCAAGCAACACAGATGAATATGTAAATTGATATAAAAAGAGGGCATGCGTAATACGACCTGTGCTCTGCCGGCTGTAGCGAGCTAATGTATGTTATCACCCGAGGAGTCCGACTGACATTCAGAGAGGACAGGTGGTCGGGGCCCTGTCTTCTCTAAAGAGGTTTGAGTACAAGTGCATCCTTGAGACTTGCACTCTGACTGACTGTGACGACGGGACTCCATGACGGGAACTGTCCAAACCTCTTTAGAGAAGACAGGGCCCCGACCACCTGTCCTCTCTGAATGTCAGTCGGACTCCTCGGATGATTACATACATGAGCTCGCTACAGCCGGCAGAGCACGGACTGTATTACGCATGCCCTCTTTTTATATCCATTTACATATTCATCTGTGTCTCTGGGGCCTCTGCGTTTCGTGGTCTTGTTTGTGTGATGTCATCTTACAGTGAGGAGGTTGTTTTAAACCACAATTGTACGTTCTTCGAGACCTCTGGGTAATCGAGAGTGAAAGGGTTGTGCGCACGTAATCCAGGATAACCACACCATTTGCTACTTGCGTGACAAATGGCCGTCCAAAGTCGGCACCGGTTGCCCATTGGTCTCCTCGGTTTATGTGTAGTCTTTTGTGTTTGATGTTTATATGTCGTGTGTCTCTTTTCCGTCTCGTGCTGTACTCGTCTTTTTTGTTTTTGCATCGGGGTGTTTTGGTGTTTTGGTGTTGATGCTGCAACGGGGTCTTGTTGGAGATCTCCTCCCTTCATTTTATCATAATGATTTCTTTAAAACTATAATCGATACCAAAACCTACACAAATCTAACGATGGCGTGACGTTACGTTCTATGACGTCATAATAGGAGTCTCGTGGAGTGTGAGACAAGGAAATCTCAAACTGCTACATTTATGTTTTTTCTTTTGTCTCACGACGTAAGTGAGAACAATATATCTAGTAAACTGACTCATACAAGAATGCATGTATGGAATTTTGACGGGCGGACAATAGTAGATCAGGAGTCAAAGATCCAGGGAAATATGGTACGACTGTGTAAGTCTCCATTAACAAGGCAATCGCGAACCCCGTATGGAGGCAAAACCATGTGTCCCGGAGGAAAGAGCGTCCTCTCTGCATGCAACGCCCATCGCGAATTAATAGAAGCGTGTGAAATTCGCTTATTTCCAAATTAGTAAAAGACGATTAATTGGAAAGGTCGCATCAAAAGATGACTTCGATCGTTATTGAAAGGCAAACATCGTTATGCGCGATAAATTCGTTGTAGCGACCACAAATTTTCCTCGGTGACACCTTAAGCCATTCCCCCAAAGTAATACTGAGTAAGCAGCTTACTTGCGCGTCTCTCTGCCTTCAATATGATTTTTTATACTTAGATCATGCTCTTGCAATACGTATTAGTTGTAACATGAATGTGCCATAGGCAGGCAAAGAGTTAATGTTTCTGCACATTAAGGGGAGGTTTGTGATGGTGAAATTAGAAACGTCACGTTTTTCATAAAGAGAGGTGATTTTCTTGTGAGTCGTTCTCCTTCGGGGATAATTCATATTCGGGTTCGTACTTTCAAACATGTAAAGGAAGCAAACATAAATCCGTCTCCGAATAACCTGGAAATTGGAGGATTATGTTAACATAATCCGATTATCTGCAACATGTGCTAATAACTTTTAAGATGACAAATATGGATAATGACCATATCCCTGTCTACAGTACAAAATCGATAATTCAGAAAATCAGAAACCGAAGGCATACAAAATCAGGATAAAACAGGAACCAAAGCAAACAAACAAAAACCTCCACCATATGAAAAGAAGCGAACTCCCGATATGAGAGTGAGACCAGGTGCCCAGGAAGAGTAAGCATCTCCTGCTTGCATGCAACACCCGTCGCTTCAATTCGGTAGAACTGTCACATCCGGTTACTTCCATTTTGGAAGATATGGAGTACAATCTTTGGTTGGATGGTTCAAATGGTCTATGACAGAATATCATCCACCATTCTGGAGAGTGGGACATCATAGTGTAAGACGAGTTCCCCATATCGACCGTAGAACTTCCTCAGTGACGATGTTAGTCGGTCACAAACATATCCCTGACTGAGAAGCTTATCTGAAAGACGCCTAGCTCTCAGAACAAAATCCGTATATTTGGTACTTGCTCTGGCATAGCGTATCAACTGAGATATGAACACGCCATAAGCAGGCGATGAAGGGATGTTGCTACTCAGAAAAGGAAAGTTTGTAATGCTGAAATTGAAGACGTCACGTTTGTCATGGAGTGAGGTGTTCATGTGACCATCAGATGTCCGTCCGAAATTGGTCCAGTTGATTTATGTGTTCTTTGTCCCTGTCAGTCTCTTGTTGTCTATGTCTATTCTTTTTCTGGTTATAAAGTTGAAACACTTTTCTGGGTATAAAGTTGGAACACTTTTATGGGTATAAAGTTGGAACACTTTTATGGGTATAGAGTTGAAACATTTTTCTGGGTATAGAGTTGGAACACTTTTCTGGGTATAGAGTTGAAACATTTTTCTGGATATAAAGTTGGAACACTTTTATTGGTAAAGAGATGGAACACATTTCTGGGTATAGAGTTGGAACATTTTTCTTGGTATAGAGTTGGAACATTTTTCTGGGTATAGAGTTGGAACACTTTTCTGGGTATAGAGTTGAAACATTTTTCTGGATAAAGAGTTGGAACACTTTTCTGGGTATAGAGTTGGAACACTTTTCTGGGTAAAAAGGTGGAACACTTTTCTGGGTATAGAGTTGGAACACTCCCGTATTACTCGTATGGTGTTGTGCTGTGGGTGTTGTAACCGAGTCTTGTTGGAGATTCCTCGTATTTATTTTCGTAATGATATATAGCCTTCTTTGTCATCTTTGGTTTTGTTTGCGATGTTTTTAATGAAATAAGTTAATGACATAGGTTCAGTTTCAGAACCTGACCTTTATCAAGATAAACGGAGTGTATAGCTTTGCTGTCAAATGATATTTTCTTGGAGATAATAACACAATTTGATCATCATTCATGTACATTTGAAACCTACTTCAAATATGTCTTCATCAGACGCTCAGCAAAATGTGATGTCATTTTGAATAAGAATATTTCATGAAATAACATAAATCTTTAATTTTTCTGCATATGTTTATTAGATTCTCATCAGTATTAACAAATCTTTAAATGGCAATATGTCAACATTTTCAAATTCTACTATCATCATTGTTTTCCTTATAGATGTTTTGTCTTCACTTTCCCCATTCTACGAACATCATTTTTCCCATATAGATGTTTAATAGCTATCATCCATGAATTCCCTTTCCCCTTTCCTCCTACGTCGTAGTTTTTTGTTTTTCCTTCCCCGCCTCCTGTTCTTACCTAAAGAAATTTAAAAATACATGTTATTTACATGAGCTCGCGGCGGCAGAACACGGATTGTATTACGTACGCCCTCTTTATATCCATTTACATATTCATCTGTGTTGCTTGGGCCCCTGCGTTTTGCGGTCTTGTTTGTGTGTGGTCATCTGACAGTTAGGAGGTTGTTTTACACCACAATTGTACGTTCTTTGAGACCGCTGGGTAATCGGAAAAGTGGGAGGGTTGTGCGCACGTAATCCAGGATAACCACACCTTCTGCTATTTCCGTGGCAGATGGCCGTCCAAAGTCGGAACCGGTTGCCCATTGGTCTCGTTGGTTTATGTGTAGTCCTTTATGTTTGATGTTTCTGTGTTGTGTGTTGACGTTCCTTGTCCCTTATGCGTCTCTTTCCGTGCTTGTCTGCTTTGTGTTTTTGCATTGAGTGTTTTGGGGTTTTGCTGTGGGTGCTACAACCTGGTGTTGTTGGAGATCCCCTCCTTTGTTTTAAGTACTACGGTCAACTCATGACGTTTTCTTAAAAGTCATTTTACGATAAAGCCACAATTTCCCACTGGTATAGCAGATCGCCGTCCTAAGTCGGCACCGAGTGTCTATTGCTCTCGGTCATTGATGTAGTCTTTTGTGTTTGAGCAATTCCCCGCGACCCGATGTTTGAAGTGTTTTAATTTCATTGTGTTCTCTAACCACACCATTTGCTACTTGCGTGACAGATGGCCGTCCAAAGTCGGCACCGGTTACCCATTGGTCTCGTCGGTTTATGTGTAGTCTTTTGTGTTTGATGTTTACATGTCGTGTGTCTCTTTTCCGTCTCATGCTGTACTCGCCTTTTGTGTTTTTGCATCGGGTGTTTTGGTGTTTTACTGTTGATGCTGCAACGTGGTCTTGTTGGAGATTTCCTCCCTTCTTTTGATGTACCGACGTTGTGTTTTGGCGTTAACACGTTACTCAATTGAGGTATAAATTTTAAAAAAAAAGATATGTTAAAGAGTTCACTTAGTATCATAAAATAGGTTGTGAGAGATAACCCCCTTATTTTTAAAACACATGTTTAAAGATATGAAAAATAAACAGATCCAATATTGAAAAGATTAGCAAAAATTTGTTAAAGAAATTAAACCAATAATCTAAAAATAAATTAAAGAGTTAAACAAAATATTTGAATAAAATGTTGCAGAGATAAACCCAATATATTTACTCAAGAGGATTTTCTACCAGTAACATACACACAGAATCAATGGTAAGAAGTATATATTTTTCCACCTCTGGCAAATTTCTTACAATCTGATTGGTCGAGAAGATCCGAATATTATGTTGTATTATTTTACTGACAGGATGTTATTTTAATATCCTGCTTCTACTAAGACGCTTTACGTTTTTGACACCACGAGATGCTTTAAGATATGTTGACGTAACATTATAAAAACCAAAAGCTGTCGGCGGGATAAATACGTTATTCAGTGTTCTACACGTTGTTACAGGGGGGATACGAAAATATACTGGGTCGATTGAAAAAGGCGTACATTTTTCATCGATCCAATATATTTCTGTTACCCCCCCCCCCCCCCCTGAAATACACTGTATAACTTAATATTATTATTCACTCGATCGTCTTTTCTACGTTAAATTAATTGTTCAAGTTGACGTACTTCGGACTTCGCACTCCGGACTTAAAACTTTAGGGGCCATATAAATGAAATCAAGTCCGATTAGAAATGTAAATACTGCTTACACAATGGACGAAATAACACTGGATAACTTGATAAATGTATTTTCACGCATGAAACCAAATAAATTCTTCGACGTATTCTAAGTTAATTGGAATAAAATCATCATTTTCCTTTAGTGACACAATCCCTTCCAAGTGCGAAGTCCGAAGTGCGTAGACCTTGAACATGAAAAATGTCCAAATAAGACTAATTTGTATCTTTTTCCTGCTGTGCTATTGTTTAAAATGTTCGCCTGCATTTGCCTGTTGTTTTTTATTCCATGTTTATTTTATGAAATCAACATTGTATGTTTTTTTAGTTGCAAAGTGGATATGTCTAATAGCATTTCTTTTTATTCTTCTAAACTTCTATGTCACTGTGTACTCTACTTTTACGAACATATTATCAATGTTTCTAGCAAATCATTGACAGAAAAACAATATTTCATATTTTAGCCTACTTACCGAACAAAAGATTGCATGCATGTTTAATTTAAAATAATCAATGTCATTTATTTATAGCTTTAGAAAAAAGTAAGGATCATCAGGGAGAATTGTTGCATAAATGTTAAACGTCTTCAAATTCATCATTTAAGAACACATAAATTTGCAGCATGGACCAGACATGCACGTTTCGGTTACTTAACCCTCGTCAGTGATCCTCAATCAAGTGGCACAAATGTTAAACGTCTTTAAATTCGATTCAGTCATGTTACTTGCTTATTGGTCGATACATAACATTTTTTTCTAATTTTAGATTGAGACATATCCTATTCGGTCTTTTTGTTCCATTCTCATTAGGGACTGTATCTGACGTAAATTGATTGTGACGTCATGAAATTTTTGGTCGTCATAATGTGTTTACGTCAGATGCCGCCCCAAGTTGGAAGTTACTCTGCATGTCGAAAAGACGGGATAGCACATTGAAAATGTCATTTTGATTCATTGTGATCTTTCTATCTTTTTTTTTCTTTATTTCTTACGATTGCATTGCGGTAACAAAAATCATATTTACTCGCCTGAATTTACCAACAATGTCTTATCTGATTGCAGTTTCATCGGTGTGAATAACATTTGATGTTTCTTGTCTCTTTTGTGTCTCTTTTCTGTGTTTGAGGAAGGGTGTGTGTGAGGGTGTGTGTGTATGTGTGTCTATTCTGCGTTTTGGAGTGTTTCGGTGATTTTTTGGAGATAAATTTCGATGTTTCTAAAAATATAGAGGTTGTCTTACGTTTTCTTCTACGTCGTTTTTTAGCTCCACCAGAGGGTGGATTAGGAGGTCCACCTGCGGGTGGATTGGGAGGTCCAGCTGGGTTTTCATTTGAAGGTCCAGCTGGGGGTCCAGCCGGGGGTCCTGCTGGGGGTCCAGCTGGGGGTCCACTTGGAGATCCACCTGGGGGTCCATTAGGCGGTGCCGCATCACCAGTTTTACTTTGTGCGTCAGGCTGGCCGCCGTCAGGTTTATCATCTGGTCCAGAGTCCGGACCACCTTTTGGGGGATTTTCTTCAGGCTTTTTATCTTGTTCGTCAGCAGGACTGGCATCAGCGTCCCCTCCTGGAATAAAAAATATTAGATTTTCAAAAATCTTTAGAAAACAGAATAAGCGATGAGTAACTTTTATACACAATGTATTCTTCTTAAATGGTTGAAAGGTTTTATAGCTGCCTTTTATTACTTCAAATCTTTCATTTCACTGCTCTTATTGTAATAAAGACTTATATACAGTCCCCTATCAGGAAAATGCTGCAACTGAACAATAAATGTTTTCTTCTTTTTTCTTTTTATTTTTTTTTTATTCAATCTCAATTTATTTTGCTTTCTCTTTATTCCGCTCTTTTCTGAGAATTCCCTTGTTATCTTATTTTCTACTTGGGTCTTAGTTTGGCGTGGTGTCCGTTGTTTACTTTTATTCTGCAAGTGTGTGCCGCTGTAGTCGTTACCGGTATACTCTGGCTTTGCTGGAGGTGGACTTTTTTCAAAATTGTCCTTTATTTTTATTTTAGGTTTTTTTTTTTTGAATTATTAATCGTTTGCAAGTGAGTCAACCGCCAGATGTTCGTATACTCATTAAGACGATTTGACAGCAAGATCAGAAAATAATTCTGCTCGTGAAACTGAGTAAAAATCATACCAGAAAAGAGTATCATTACATGAACCATTTTTATATATTTACGTTATTAGTATAGTTTAGTTTATTATCATCTCATCACCTCAGTTAATACAATGATATGGAGAAAAATGTTATACATGGATATAATATTTATCAAAGTATCACTTACCTCCATCATCTCTTTTTTCTCTCTGAAAAAGGTAAAAAAAGGAAAACATGAAATACACCTTTGCGCTATACTTATTTTTTTTTTTTTTTTTTTTTTTGTAGGAAGGGACATTTATATATAAATTATCATTGACACTACAATAAAACAATAAAATTTTACCTGGAGAAGTTTTGCGCAATTCACATCCCTGAGAAGACAGGAAGCGAACAAGCTAAAAACAAGGCAAACCAAAAGCGACTTCATCTTTGGAGAGTCTTGTTTCAACTACATGAAAGAAAAACGAATGCTAACTTATATTCCCCAAAGGTATTACTGCGCATCAGACAGTATATCTAAGATGTATCTCTCAGAAAAATATATCTCCTTAGTCTACAGGGTACATTAGATAGGTAAATGTTTTAAATGACAACCATAGTGGAAATACATTAACTGATATAATCAAAAAAGGCATCTTTGTCTGTCCATTTTTGATAGAACTGATACGTTAATTTTCTTCCATTTTTATCTCTATTTCACACTTACCATTAATGGCAAACTTGTCAGAGAAAAGATATGAAGAGATGGTACTGTTAATTCACCTTTTAAATGAAAAGTAAGAAATGTCTAGAATTCTTGAACGGAGTACACAGCCAATTGTGCCTCATATGAAATTCATGTGAAATTTACATGAACTTTACATAAAAGTTCACATGAAATTTATGTGAATCGAGCACGAACATGAAATTTACATGAATTTTTTCACATGAAATGTGAAGAAATAAATTGCATGTAAATTCCATTTTGCTTGAAGGTAACAAAGAAAATGTCATGTAGTATTCATGTAAAGTAAATTAAAGTGAAATTCATGTGAAATTGTTTTAACATAAATTTTACGTGAAATTTATATGAATTTCACATGAACATTCATGTGAAATTTACATGATGCTCATTTCATATAAATTTCATGTGAGGCACAATTGGCTGTGTACAAAGTAGCATTAAATATCTTTCTTTGATAAGAACAAAGTAAATGGGGGGATCCGAACGGGACTAGGTTGCAGTACCAACAACAAAATACCGTAAAACACAGTATGGGCATAAAAAACATGATTTTGTATGTCCATCGGTTAATGATTTTGGGATGTTCCATTTTGTTCTCTATATTGGGATATGGTTCGGGTTCCTTAGGGTGCGGCTAGCCAACAGGGGATGCTTACTCCTCCCGGGCACCTGGTCCCACCTCTAGCTTGCTAGGGGTCCGTCGATATTTAACTTTGTGCTCTATTGTGAGTGCTGTTGAGATTATCGTCAGGATCTTCTTTAACTCATTTGTGTCACACTTATGCCCTTTGCCGTGTGGAGCTCGTAAAAAAGTTCCCCGCGAGGGGTTTGACAGTAAGTGTTTTGAATATACTTCCCTGACATTGTCGCCATAGCACTTTCTATATTGTCATAACGTCAGACAGTGCATGAATTTTATATATTTTCATTTCCATGCTTCATAAACATCCACGGCAGGTGCGGCTAGCCAACAGGGGATGCTTACTCCTCCCGGGCACCTGGTCCCACCTCTAGCTTGCTAGGAGTCCGTCGATGTTTAACTTTGTGCTCTATTGTGAGTGCCGTTGAGATTATCGTCAGGATCTTCTTTAACTCATTTGTCCATATTTGTTATGAGCATATACCGGAAACAATAAATAAATTAGAACTGTTCAAGAACAGGACTGTTGCATGTTTGACCCTAAATATGTGACCTTGACCTCGAAGGTGACATTGACCTATATATTGGGTGATAATTTGTAATTAAGTTACAGTCAAATATCTGAAGATGTGACTACCAGACATACGGACGCCGCGCTTTCGTAACAGGCGATATAAAAATGCAAACCATTCATTCAAGGAGCTGAAATTGAAAAACTTTATTGCTCTAAATGGAAATCACTTATAAACAATACAGGGATTTCAGTGATATAAATAAGACACAAGTAGTTTCTATAGCAACACGATACGGGCATTTTACTGTAAACCTGGGAAGTTTCGTGTGGGAATATTTTCGCGTTTTTTCGCGAATCAATGGACTTCGCAAAAAATTCTTCCACCCAAAATTATCGCCGCTCCATTCTTACTATGGAAAATGCACTTTTATCATGAACATTTCCCTCACTTGAAACGTCTTTAAAAATTTAAACTTTATTTATTTTACAACGTCTAACAAACAAGTTACATATCTTATATTTTAAAATGTCTCACGTTGGCTCAGATGTTGGCATGTGGGGGTCCGAGAAGCAGGAGGAAACCGGAGTACCCGGAGAAAAATCTCCTACCGAGGCCTGGGTTGGGGACCACCTACCCTCCCACATAAGACCCTTCGCCGATTCTTGGATTCGAACCCGGGACCTTAAAGGTGAGAAGCGAGCGTGCTACCACTGCGCTAACACGGCGAAACGTCTAGATGTTGTAAACGCGAAATCTCCCTCCTCCCCCCTTGCGAAAATGATCATGTTTACAATATCTTTAGGTCCTACCGTCTTTTTCATCAGCTCCATCTAATCGAAAAATTCACATGCTTTTACTTCAGAGGATGTATTCGCGTAATCCGGGTAATTAAATTGTTTGCTAATAACGTGGCAGATGACAATGATAAGTCGGCATCGATTGAACATTTACCTCGGTAGTATATGTGTACTCTCTCCGCGTTTTGATGTTGTTTTTTGTGATTCATGATTTATATTATAGAAGTGTTCCAACTTGTTTAACCACTGCAAAAAAAAAAAGAAAAAGAAAAATAGTGTGTTGATTCCAACTCGTTACCTTCTGCAAGAAATTTCAAATTGAATCCTATTTTAGCTCAGCAGACACGTGTTTCGGATAGTAAATCCTAATCGGTGGTACTTAATGCCAAAGTGATTTTCAGACACAGCCCTATAATTTGATTTATTTTTTAGTCTAATTAGCAAAGAGGGCGCGGCTCCCAATTTCCTGTAGATTCTGTAGCAAAGTTAGATAAAAAGTATGAATAAAAAACATTGGATGGATGGTGCTAGGACATAAACCTCCTATAACTTCGATGACATTTTTGGATGTTATGACAAGTTTCCGAAATTTAAAAATCATATATAATTATGACGTCGAGTAAATAAAATGACAGAACAAATTACTTTCAGGCGACATAGCTAGAAGAAGTAATTATTACGCTTTAAACATCCAGTCACGGGGAACAAGTTTAACTGATCCACACTATGGAAGAAAATAAGTGTTGATAACAATAAGATGCAATGAGATGGAAGTTTTCAAATTTGTCAAGTATCATTTCTTTTACTAAGGAAAGGACATATACATGACGAATGTTTAACGTCTTCAAATTCATTAGCATCATTTTAAAGAACACATTATTTGAGTCTGCTAATTAAATATTGATAGAAAGTGAACCTGATTGTCCATTTGTATCGACGGTTTATGTGTAGTGGTTCTGCTGTCATGTTCTGTGATCCTGTCCTTTTTGTGTCTCTCGCTGTGCATTTCGTACTTGACAAGATAAAATCTAGAAATTTTCAAGCCAATACGATTGCTTCATACGATTTTTCAAATATGTACACCACGCTTCCTCACGACAAGATCAATGATCAATTGTCCAAACTCATTAAATGGTGCTATAATCGAGAGGGGAAAATTTATATTTGTACATCTGAATCAAAGGGTTTCTTTTCCGCTACAGAATACAAATCATACAAATCATGGACATGTAGCGACCTGTGTAGTGCCTTGTCCTTCCTCTTGGACAACATTTATGTAAGATTTGGTGACAATCTCTACAAGCAGGTTGTAGGGATTCCTATGGGTACAAATTGTGCGCCTCTTGTTGCAGATTTATTTTTATACACATATGAAAAGGAATTTATTCAAAATCTTCAAAAGCAAAGAAAACATGATGATGTGAAATGCTTCATTAGTACTTCTAGGTACCTGGATGATATTCTTACTATCGATAATCCTGTTTTTGAAAAGTATAAAGATGTTATTTATCCACAAGAATTGACTCTTAACAAGGCAAACTTTACAGACACTGAAACACCATTTTTGGACCTAAATATCAAAATTGTCAATGGAGAAATTCATACAAGTGTATATGACAAACGAGATGATTTTGGATTCAACATTGTAAATTTCCCCTGGCTTGACGGTGATGTCCCTAGATTACCGTCATACGGTATCTATATTTCACAGCTCATCCGGTATGCTACAGCATGTACTGATGTTTTGGATTTTCATAATAGAAATCTACAAATTACAAAGAAACTTTTAGGTCAAGGTTTTCGCTTTCACAAACTAGTAAAGACTTTCTGGAAATTTTACAAAAATTTTGATCAACTTCTTTTGAAATTCGGACCCATAAAAGCAACGGAGTATATTACTTTAGGTATTTCACAACCTGCATTTTATGGTGACATAATTAACAAAATAAGAAGGATCAAAGGTAGACAGCATATGTATCGAAAATGCGTCAGAGTCATCAAACGCCTTTTATACCGTGGATATGATCCTAATGTCACCAGACGGACACTAAGCTTGGTACTTGACCAATATACAGTCTTGTACGAGCGCATTCTTAAGACTTGCACTCTGACTGACTGTGACGACGGGACTCCATGACGGGCCCTGTCCAAACCTCTTTAGAGAAGACAGGGCCCCGACCACCTGTCCTCTCTGAATGTCAGTCCGACTCCTCGGGTGATTACATACATGAGCTCGCTACAGCCGGCAGAGCACGGACTGTATTACGCATGCCCTCTTTTTATATCCATTTACATATTCATCTGTGTCCCTGGGGCCTCTGCGTTTCGCGGTCTTGTTTGTGTGACGTCATCTTACAGTGAGGAGGTTGTTTTACACCACATTTGTACGTTCTTCGAGACCTCTAGGTAACTGGAGAAGTGAGAGGGTTGTGCGCACGTAATCCAGGATAACCACACCGTCTGCTATTTACTTGGCAGATGGCCGTCCTAAGTCGGCACCGGTTGCCCATTGGTCTCGTTGGTTTATGTGTAGTCTTTTATGTTTCTATGTTGTGAGTTGGTGTTCCTTGTCCCTTTTGCGTCTCTTTCTGTGGGTATCTGTTCTGTGTTTTTTGCATGGGTGTTTTGGGATTTTGCTGTGGGTGCTGCAACCCAGTGTTGTTGGAGGTCCCCTCCTTTCTTGTGTATTTCCATGTTTTGCTCTGGGTGCTGCGAGCGAGTCTTGACGGTTATTTTTTTTATGTTTTCTGTACTGCATACCTAATAATTTGCAAGAATGTTATGGCCATAGTAATTTTCAGAATTTTGTCAATATTACATTCTTTAGATTGAGGATCACTGACGAGGGTTAACTATCCGAAACGTGCATGTCTGGTCAATGCTGCAAATCTATCTGTTCTTAAATGGTGCTATCGAATTTGAAGACGTTGAACATTTGTACCACTTGGTGAGTGTCACAAGAGTCATCGAGGGCAGGGTAAGGGTTAGGTCAACTTCGGTTGATCGTTTCTTCAACTCAATCGAAAATTTCTTTTATCAAATTTCTTGAAATTTCTTAAACGTAGGTCCTGTAGCATCATATCCCACCCATCCTGCTATGTCTTTTAGTACATTTTGGACATAATAACTTTCACAAGTTATGGCCATATTACATTGTTTAGATTGAGGATCACTGACGAAGGTTAAGCACCCGAACTGGTCATGTTCTGGTCCATGATGCCAATGTATCTGTCCTTAAATGATGCTATCGATGTTTAACATTCTATGATTACGTGGGTATCAAACACATTGCATTGCGATTCGGAGCATTACTAGTATATTGTAGAAGTGTTGTTTTCAACTATGACATCATCTGTATATTGTGGACCATGCAATCATCGCGATGTGACTGTTGCAAAACGTAACTGGACAGACATTTTATTGCGTGAAAATAAAACATGGTACAGAGAGATTTTGACAGATTTACTGCAAGGGACATAGTCCTGCACATCTTAACGTAGCTCGCGGTTTTAAAACAAAATTGATTACCTACCTTGAAATTTTGCATATGAAAACTAGAAGATTCAAACCTTCACTCGCAAAAAAAATGAATTCATTTCACCGCCGATTTAACATTTTATAGGCCTCCAAAAATGACACATTTCATCATATAAAATAGCAATTTACGTTACTTCCGTGTATTATCATGCTGATATAGCTTTGCTTTCATAGATATTTTCTTTCTTATTTTGCGGTCAACTCCCTTAATTCAATGTTATTCGTAAACGGCATATATTTCTGAATCGATTTATAAGAAAAAATGTATATGTAAACAATTTTGATTTCAAGTTAAACAAGTAGGAAAATACAAGAAAAGAGTGTAAACTCCGAGTGAAAAATGACGTCGTGGTCATAACGTTACGTATTTGCTTGACGACGTTATCTTTCTTATACTACGAAGAAAAAATATCAACTCGACAATTGCAATAAAGTGTTTACTATACCCCCTCAACAGAGCTGCTTGGGTATGCTGGATTCACCATTGCCGTCCGTCCGTCCGTTTGTCCGTCCGTAGACAAAAGTTTGTCATCGCAACTCCTCCAAAACCAATCGATGAATTTGTCCATCAGCTCTACTTACGGTCCTTTCCGGTATATCGTTAGCAAATCAATGAAAAGAATGTTTCTTTTAATTTGGCGGCAAAGTAATGCAGACAACGTCGCGTCGTAAGCGTTGTGACGTTACAAATAGAATGTGCACCACTATTCCTTAGGATAACCACACCATTTGCTACTTGCGTGACAGATGGCCGTCCAAAGTCGGCACCGGTTACCCATTGGTCTCGTCGGTTTATGTGTAGTCTTTTGTGTTTGATGTTTAAATGTCGTGTGTCTCTTTTCCCTCTCGTGCTGTACTCGTCTTTTGTATTTTTGCATCGGGTGTTTTGGTGTTTTACTGTTGATGCTGCTACGGGTTCTTGTTGGAGATCTCCTCCCTTCTTTTTTAGAACCACGAAACTTGCGTACTCAAAAGTCCAATGACGACACAATCCCGCGAGCTACATTAAACAGTTAAAATTCAAAACTATATCAGAAACAAATCTCAATAAACTTGAATGAAACAGAATGATTCGGCAATTCTTTGTTTAGATCTTGCTGACCAGTTTAAACTTAAACAATATAAAAAGATATACATGTAGTACAAAAGAAAATACTCCTTTCATATAAATACATGTTACTTAGATTGCAATACAATCTATTGGGGCGGACAGGGGGGTACCTCTCTCCCCCCTCCCACCCCCTTACCTCCCCCCTCCCTCCACATCTTCCCTCCCGCTCCTTTTCACCCTTTCCTTACCTCCCTCCTCCCGCCCCCTTCCTCCCCCCTCCCTCCCATTTTCCCCCTTCCCTCCCTCCTCCCTCCCCCCTCTCTCCCTTCTCCCAACCCCCTTTCTCCCCCCTCCCTTTCAACCTGTCCACCCCCCCATCTATAGGGGCTTGATTGTTTCCTTCACATGCATCATTTCTTTGTTAAGAATTGAAGGAATGATTTAAGTGACTATTTGACATTTATCATAATATATCTCCCTGCATATAAGATTTATCAAAACATTCGTTTTCTTTTCTTCCACAAAAATATTACAAGAATTCAATAATATTCAGTATGCTTCTATTTAGGAAACAAGAAGTCTCTGGGTTTTAGGAGATGTCTAGGGCGGATGGGGGGGGGGGGGGTTCCTGATATCCTTATGCCGCATCCCTTTGTTTTGATTTGTTTTCATTCAAAATTGGAAGCACATAAATTCAAGTAAAAATAGATAATAAAATATCATCGACTTACTAAAAGAATTGTGATAAGACTATCTTTTGATTTATTGAAATAAGAAAAAAAAAACTATGTCTTATGAGTCAGAATGAAAAACCTTTGTCTTCTTCTTAAATTGAAGCTCTCAAGTTTACAAGTATCTAATGAAAAGATGAGTAAAATGAAATGTTTGAAAGCTTTTATAGAATATAATTGTCGGACAAATTTAATGATAAAGTACGTGCAAATGGAAAATAAGATATAAAGATAAATGGAAATGTTTTAAAAGAATTAAAGTAGGAAATTCCGACGGGTGCCTACTACACCTCTCCCTTTTAATATTAAGGAATTTATTCTTTGAAATACGGGTAAATTTACGTTTTGATTATTCTTTTTCCATGGAAACAGAATGCCGCAAGATCATAATAATCAATACTGTTTGTTTTCATATAAAGTATGATAATTACAAAACGTTTCATTTATAGGAGGTGGGAGGGTTGTGCGCACGTAATCCAGGATGACCACACCATTTGTTACTTGTGTGGCAGATGGCCGTCCAAAGTCGGCACCGGTTGCATGCCCATTGGTCTCGTTGGTTTATGTTAAGTCTTTTGTGTTTGATGTTTATATGTCGTATGTCTCTTTTTCGTCTCTTAGTACGCTCCTCTTTGTGTTTTCGCATCGGGTGTTTTGGTGTTTTGCTGTTGGTGCTTCAACAGGGTCTTGTTGGAGATCCCCTCTATTAGACAGTGTTGTGCTTGGTGTTTCTATGGTGATGTGATAAATTATCTCCGTCTGTTTTTCTCGCGAAAAAGGTCTGTTAAAATATTTCAAGAATTTGTTAGCATTTTTATTGTAATTTTGGATTCTTTGTTTCACATCCCAGCCATTTTGCTATGTCTTTCGGTATATTTTATTAGGACATAATAGATTCATAGATTTTGGTCATATTACATTATTTTCTATTAATTGTTTGTAAATTATTTTATCGTTGGTGTTCCGTAAGTGTCTGTACTATTCACCTTGGATGAGACCTTTGAATACAGAAGGATTGTGGGCGCTTTCCCTATGAAGATACTGGCCATTGTTTGTAGGTATCACAGTACTTAATGCATTGAAGTCTATGGAGCACCCGCCTCTGTTCAATTGCATCCTACGTCTCTCACAACATTCACCCAGATGGTTCACTATATAAGTTTTGTACATGAAGGTTTGAGATTCTTAATAATGACATCTATAGAAAAAGTGAACACAGAGTCTAGAAAGATTTAGCCACTTGAAGATTTAGATAATTTTTTGCACTTAAATCTAAAATGCGATTTTCGAATTCACAGGACTTCTTTTAGATCGATCTTTCATCCATAGCGACAGTTGATATTTCACAAATGACCCGTGCTTTAATTTCTTATTGATAGACATTTTATGTGATATGATTAGATTATTCCAATTCTTTATATATAATTACATTTATTTAGAATTTTATTTTTAAAGTCGGGAACAAGATTTCAATAGCGGCCATATTTTGCCGTGTACTCAAAGGGGATTCCCCATTTAGTACTGTGATACCTGTAGGCCCGAAATATGACTTAATGTCGAGAATCTTATTTCGTTTGAAAAACGTTTAATTCTGACCTATTAAAGAGAGGCTACTCCAGCTGATATTGAAATAGATCCAATAATTCAGAAAACACTTTCAACTCGGAGAGAAATCATGCTTAAAGGAAACAATCACAAACCTGGTAAAGTTTGGGACGAGTCTGGCTGTATGATGTCTTTTTAATTACACACGTTTAGATAGAGAATCACTGACGAGGGTTTATTACCCGAAACGTGCATGTCTGGTCCATGCTGTGAATTTATCTGCTCTAAAATGATGCTTATGAATTTGAAGACGTTAAACATTGACTTACATTTACTCTTAATGAAATCCATGACCAGCTTATCTTAAAGAGAATTTTTATTTAAAACGCATGTTTCCATTTAAATGCAAACTTTTAGTGATTTTATTAGCAAACTGTCTCCATATCACAGAAAAAGACGATTACATCACTGCTTGGCCCATGACTGATTTAACATAAAATGTTAAACGTCTTCAAAGTCAATTGCATCATTAAAGAACATATAAATTTACAGCATGGACCAGACATGCACGTTTTGGGTACTTAACCCTCGTCAGTGATCCTCAATCTAAGCAATGTAATATGACCTCAGAGTAGAAGTCTCATTTCGGAATGTTGTTCATTCCGGGGTTCGCAACCGTTTCGATGGGAATTCTCTCGATTTTGCCTTGCCTTCTCAACTTTGAGACTGAATAACGGTTAGGTACTTCTTTGATGTTTATTATAAAAGGTATTATGTCCAAAAATGTACCGAAAGATGTAGTAGCATGAGTTGGATGTGATGCTATAGGACCCACGTTTTAGAATTTCAAATCCTTTTGATAACAGAAATTGAATAAACAAATTTTGAAATACATCTGTCTATCATCCTCCTCAAATACCTTTTCGCATTTTAAGAATGAACCACAAATAAACCCTTACATATTAAAATGGCTATGTGGTCCATTCCTCACAATTATTTGCATAGAGATTTCCGTACATCCAATATACCAAAATAATTGTTCATGTAAATCAACTATTCAAACGGTATGAAAAGAAACTGTTCTCATATCCTTTGTCCAATTTGAAAGTAGATGGAATTCCTCGGGTGCCTTTACGACGTCAGAGATATTTTTGGTAAGCCCTTCTCTTCTTATATCTATTAATGTGTCGTTTTTATGTTAGACAAGACCATTACGTCTCATGATGGTGTTTATGGCGTTACATGGTGTGCGCATGTAATCAGGATAATCAAAAACCTGCGATGGATGTTGTTGATGGACACCTAAAGCGGTACTTGATGCAGAATGCTTTCATCCTTTAATATATTTTCATTCGTGTTTCAGTAAAGGCATTTCCTGTTTCTAGGAATATGGATAGGATGTCCCACTCCCCAGAATGGTGGATGATGCTATTCTGTCATAGACCATTTGAACCATCCAACCAAAGATTGTACTCTATGTCTTCCGAAATGGAAGTTACCGGATATAAAAGTTCTACCGAATTAAAGCGGTGGGTGTTGCATGCAAGCAGGAGATGCTTACTCTTCCTGGGCACCTGGTCTCACTCTCATATCATGCCTTCGGTTTCTGATTTCTGAATTATCGATTTTGTGCTGTCTACAGGGATATGGTCATTATCCGTATTTGTCATGTAATTAATTGCTATGTGTGACTCCAATTGTATGAAAGAAACATTCCGAAGTGAGACCAGGTGCCTGGGGGAGAGTCAGCGTCTCCTGATTGCAAGCAACACCCGTCGCAACAGCTCCATGGAAACCTGTCAAATTTGGTGATTGCCTCGATGTACATTTTGATGTACAGATCAGGCAAACATGTCGTGTTTGGTGATGACGACAGCCATTCAATCACAATGCAAAATGTTACTGATCATTCTGGAAAAGGGAATCTGATCTGCTTCCACAATATTCCCGTAGCAACCGAGAAACTTCCGCAATGATGATTTCAGCCGTTGTGTGATATATCCTTGAACAAGTATCTTACTTGCAAGCCGTCTGGCTCTAATGATGAAATCTTCTTATGTGGAACATGCCCTGGCGTACCGTACCAGCTGAGAAACAAAAACGCCATAAGCAGGAGAAGACGGGAAGTTAGTTATGTGGAAGCTGAAATCGTCACACTTGTCATACAGTGAGGTGTACAAATGGCCGTTTGCGTCGAAAGATAAAAGTATATCCAACGAAATCAATGGGCAACCGGTGCCGACTTAGGACTGCCATCTGCCACGTAAGTAGTTGATGGTGCAAGTCCCCAGATTCACAATTTTTTAGCTACTTTAACAAAGCATGGTGAGGAAAACATAATTCTTCTTTGTTTCTGATATAGCGACAACATACCTTATTCTAGGTACTATTTTGTTTCTTTATAATTGTATTTGGACCTTCAGTGACAAACACCCAATATCCGAAGGAACAATAATGTGAAGTTGCTTGCTTTAATCTCTACTTTATCAGAGTGGGACGATAAAGAGTATCTAAAAATTGTCCCTTCCGATTGCGGGAAAAAACTGCAAAAATTCGTGACGTCACAATGCTTTTACCTCGGACAAACAAGCTTCGAACCTCGGTCAAACATCGAAATTGCATTGTGACGTCATGGAATTTCTCAAATTTTTCCCGCGTTCGGTAGGGTCAATCCTTTAATAATACGTAAGTGTTCCAACTCTTTACCTTCTTAAAGAAAATTTCGAACCAATTTTCATGCACCAGACACGTGTTTTGAATATCAAATTCTCATCAGTGATGCTTCCATGCAGTCAAAGTGCTTTTCATACGCCGACCAAATTCATTTCACTAGCGGTCTCTAATTTGTTTTATTTTCAGAATTAAAATTTGTATTTCCTGGGTCGGTTCAGTAGCATATCCAAATAAAATCTAGTTCAAAATATCATTGAAGGGATGGTGCGAATGAAGATAGGAAAATGTAATGTGTTATCGTTAAGATGTGAAGATCTAAGGCAACACATCAGAAATCTTAAGATTTAGTTAATACGGTGATTAGCTGCATGTAAAATGCTACAGAAGAAAGAAACATGTGCAAAACAGTAACATGAAAGGCAAAATTGTGTAAATTATAAATAATTGAAAAAAAGGAAAATGACAAAAGAAAAATAATTAAAGTCAATTTTTACTTCTTTTATAACTCAGACTTGTACAATTATACATGTAGTGATGTAAATATTGTAAAGCATGCTTTCATGGCATTTTTATATGATTGGTTCATTTATACTTATAGAGGAGCAAATGAACGACAGGTCCTGACCGCGAGGAGCCTTGGATAATTAGTTAGTCGGTTCGTCATCTAAAACAGAATTTTTTTTTATTATTTTTAAAACACCACAGACATGTATACATTACATAGACAAAGACATGTTTTAGTATATAAACAGAACATGGAAACTAGAGCACTGACAAAGTCAGAAAGGGCCCCGCCGGCCACTTCTTTAAGAAGTTGAATGTGAAGGCAACAAGGTCAACATGGTTGGCAACAAAAGAATTGCTGCCAGAGGAATAGAGGCAAACATACAATGCAGTATTCCAATGTCATCGATTTTTTACAAAGTTATGGCCAATGTTTAAGTTTTTGCTGACGGACAGACGGACAGACAGACGGACGGACAGACGGACAGAGTGATATGTCAAATATCAAAGCCCCATCTCTTACGGTACAATAGTTATGGCCAATGTTAAAGTTTTTCAAATGTAGGTCAAAGGTCACGGTCAAGGTCACATGATGAAAAATGTTGGTACCAACGGAAAGGTCTTGTCACAAGGCGCACACTCATGTAAAATAAAAAAGCTCTACCTCTTACAGTGCAGAAGTTATGGCCAATGTTAAAGTTTTTGCTGACGGACAGACGGACAGACGGACAGACAGACAGACAGACAGACAGACGGACGGACAGAGTGATTACTATAGGGCACCCGCCTAGTGGCGGGGCCCTAATAATTAATACGGACAAAGTATATGTCGGCCGACCCGCGGTCCTAGTGAGGTTCGAACTAGCAACATTTCGGTCACTTGTCCGACTCCTTTACTAGCACGGCGTCGACTGAAACAAACTTTTTGTTTCATCTTACCATGAGAAGTAAGTGTGAACATGAATCATCGTATAACGATTCTTTTATCATGCAATTATAGTTCATCCATGCACGCTCGAAATTTCTGATCAACTTTGTTTAATTAAGAAATTATATACTAGTAAAATATACTTTGACATCTCTGCCACACGAAGATAAGATAGTGTATAAGTTTCAACTGTTATTTTCTTGAACAACATTGCAACTCGATTCAACTGCACCACACACGACACGTGTTTTGGATATGAAATGCTCTTCAGATGTTTTTCAAGCCAAAGTGACGGTGACATAATTAACAAGATAAGAAGGATCAAAGATAGACAACATCACTATCCAAAATGCGTCAGAATCATCAAACGCCTTTTATACCGTGGATATGATCCTAATGTCACCGGACGGACACTAGGCTTGGTACTTGACCAATCTACAGTCTTGTACCAGCGCATTCTTAAAACTTGCACTCTGACTGACTGTGATGACGGGACTCCATGACGGGCCCAGCCCAAACCTCTTTAGAGAAGACAGGGCCCCGATCACCTGTCCTCTCTGAATGTCAGTCGGACTCCTCGGGTGATAACATACATGAGCTCGCTACAGCCGGCAGAGCACGGACTGTATTACGTACGCCCTCTTTTGATATTCATTTACATATTCATCTGTGTTGCTTGGGCCCCTGCGTTTTGCGGTCTTGTTTGTGTGTGGTCAATTGACAGTGAGGAGGTTGTTTTACACCACAATTGTACGTTCTTCGAGACCTCCGGGTAATCGGAAAAGTGGGAGGGTTGTGCGCACGTAATCCAGGATAACCACACCTTCTGCTATTTCTGTGGCAGATAGCCGTCCTAAGTCGACACCGGTTGCCCATTGGTCTCGTTGATTTTTGTGTAGTCCTTTGTGTTTGATGTTTCTGTGTTGTGCGTTGACGTTCCTTGTCCCTTATGCGTCTCTTTCTGTGCTTGTCTGCTTTTTGTTTTTGCATAGGGTGTTTTGGAATTTTGTGCTGGGTGTTGCAACCTGGTGTTGTTGGAGATCCCTTCCTTTGTTTTTCATACACAGCCAATTTTTTTTAAAGATCAGGTACCCGTGTTATACAAAAATACTTATTAAAAACTTTTCGTAACACTTGATTGCCTAGTACTTCTTATAAACTAGAAATCGCGATGTTTTGTTTCTGTATTTGTATATAGTATGTAGAAAAACTATAAGAAAGGACAACATAATCTAAAGTGAAAAAGATTTTAAGTTTTTATTTGATGATGAAATTTACGAAATTCCTGAAATTTTAGTAAGTATTTTTGTAAAACAGGCTCCAGATCATTTTCCATCTTATTTCTCATAATAAGGTCAATAATAAATCCTGACTGAGACACTTGCTTTGATTTAGAAATTCTATTTTTACTTTTTACAACGTAAACATTGTTATGAGAGAAGAGGCATTATTGAATGGTTTGTTTTAGATACACAACAGTAAGATACAAACAAGTAAAAAATAGACAAGCAAGAGGGCGCTACTGAACATCAACTACTGATGGGGAGCTTCTATCCGAAACCCACGTCTGATGCATTGCAATTATCTTAATGGTTACGATTTGGAAACTTCACTTTTTCTTACGATTTGCTTCCAGTTTCTTAGGAAGCATGCCATTAATACTTCAAGGTGCATGTATGCATGATTTGATTTGCGTCAAACTCGGAGAGCCTGGCTATATATAAGACCTTTGGTGTGATTTTATATGGACCAGTTCTTAGAACATACTTCATTCTAACATTACTTGAGAGTTTCTCCCTATATGTACTATAGAACTCGCCTGGTGTAAAATCTCAAACCATCTTCCAGTTCGCTAAGCTCCGCCTATGCATGTGCTATAGAACTCGTACAGAACAATATCAGAATAGAAATAATAACTAGCTAGCTGTGATGTGTTGTCAAGTAATTCCCCTCGTCGCATGAACCAATCAAATTATAACCGCGCCGCTTCGTGGCTCGGTGATAATCTCATTAGTTTATGCGACTCTGGGAATTACTGGACAACAAACTACGGCTAGCTAGTTGTTATTTCTTAAGCAATTTACCGCTGTGGCATCCAGCTTTCATATCAGCCCCCTTCTTGGCCATATAATCTGAAAGTGAAATGTTTCGAATCATTTTAAAATCGTGCGACATCCATTTTATTGATTTATTTTTCTGAAAGATGTTGCAAAATTCCAAATCTTGATGTGTATATTTAAAAAAAATGATATACTCAAAAAAATTTTATGTTTCGAATTTTTTTTTTAATTATTGAATATATAGATTTTTTAAACACATCATAGGATTTATGTTTAACATACATAACACGTACATAACACGATTTTAAATACATGAATTTTACATAGACTTCAAATTTTTTTGAATTTTGCCATGTTTAACATGCCATACATTATAGGAATATAATAATAAGATAACATTCAATATTAATTTATTATCTGAATTTCAATACGGTTTTCAACGTGATCCCCTCCTTCGTTCAATGCAGCAGTTTTATAAAACAAGGAACTTTTCAAGCGTGTAGTCAAAAGTATAGACTTACTCAAGTCCTTATATCAAATATAATTTAAAATTAAAGAGTGAAATCTATTTACTAGCAAGTTGTTATCTGATATCTCTGCAACCAATGGCTCACTGCTTATAGTTTTAAAAGGGTCATTTTCTATTCTACTTGAAATAAAAATTAATTAATAATCGCAATTCTCTTCATATAACTTTATCTGATATAAGGACTTGAGCAAGTCTAGCAAACATGAACACACAGTTGATCAATTTATAAATCTATACAACGTGACAATAAGGCTAAAAAAGTGCAAGATGACCATGTGATGATATGATAGTGTTCACAGCGGAACAAACACATACATCAGACAGGAACAAACAGACGGAGAATAATACCATCACATCTTTGAAACATACTGCCCGAATTCCTAATCAATAATTCTTATGTTATGCCTTACTTTAATACTGCAGCAACAAACCGAGCGGTCCGGCATGTTAATATTAAAAGAGAGGGGGGAGAAATAGGTTGAGTTAATAACGTCATCAATGACGTGACGTGTGACGTGTATCGGTCAATAGTTTTTTAACTATTGACCGCCCGATCCAATATTGATGTTAACAAAGAAATTACTGACTGTTTAGTCAAATATTCGAATTTTAAAGCATTTTTTTCTATGGAAATTAAATAAAGAGATACTAAGGATATAACAATATAGATTAATATCAACACAGTCTTATGATAAAAGCGAAATTCATTATGGATGGCGCCTCTCTATTGTATTATCGTACAAATTCAAAACGGGTAAAAATATACTGTCGCACTATGGTCCTTGTATCAATGTAACGTCTTCAAAGTCATAACATCATTTAAGATCAGATAAATTTGCAACATGGACCAGATATGCACGTTTCGGGTACTTAACCCTCGTCAGCGATCCTCAGCAAAAACAATGAAACATGGCCAAAGACTATGAAAGATATGTCCACAAAATACCGAAAGAAGTAGCAAGATGGATGGGATTTTATGCTATAGGATGCTACAGGATCCACTTTTCAGAAATTTCGAGAAAATGTTGTGTGTGCAGAAATTTTTCGAAACGTTCAACCGAAGTTGATCGGACTTGGCTACATGTACCCTCAAGGACACGTGGTCCACCAGCAGTGACACTCACCAAGTAGTACAACTGTTACGTCTTCAAATTCACAGCATCGTTTAAGAACAAATAAATTTGCAACAATAGCTATTGTTATATAGCGATTAGAACCTCCAGTGTATTTACCTTGAACACCTTTTGCTGGATCTGTAAAAGAAATAAAGAATATTGAAAAAATGATAGAATAGACCTTCTTCATATTTCCGGAAGACTTGCATTTTAGACACTCCAAGACCCAACATCACTACTATTGCCGTCATTTCTAATTGTGACGTCATAAATCAGATACGACGTCACAGTTAAAAGTTAGGTCAAATCTTGTGATGTCGGGTCTTAGGAAGTGTAAAATACAAGTCAGTTGCGGTAATGTGAAAATCGTCTATTATGTCTCATTCTTAAACATAAAATAAAGGGATCTCCTTTGAAAGAAAGCTATTAAGGAAAGCCCTATATTCCATATCATGTGATACCTTTCTTTCATATCACATGACACTATTATTTCTTTTGTTTACGTTATAGAGACGCCATGCTTTCGCAACAAATAAACAAACAAACGAGCGGCGTCGATTTCAAGATCCGCTTAGTTCACTTCAGCGAAGCTCAAGTAGCAGATTCTTTACTTTGATTCGCAGTACATGTATTTTTAATGATTTTATTCGTACATTTAACTTCATACGTTATATTACATAACCAGGGCATATACCGTATAAAGTATCTCTGGAAATAGTTTGTGGTATTTCTGTCAGTATGTTTGTCTGCAAAAACTTTAACCTTGGCCATAACTTTGAGTGGTAAGTGATAGGGCTTTATTTGATATGTCCTTTCCATGTGACAAGACCTTTCCATAGATACAAAAATTGTTTACATTAGGAACCTTGGAGATTGACCAACTTTTGAACGACTTTAGCCTTCCAATTGATCATAACTTTTGACTGGTAAATGAAAGCGCTTTCCTATTTCACATATATATTTCTCATGACAGGATCTTTCCATAGATACCATAACTTTTTACCTTGTTACCTTGACCTCGGAGTATAAAAGAAGTTTGAAAAAGAAGTCGACATGGGTGTTCGTTTTTCACAAACATATGTTTTTTTTTTTATTTTCTCGTAGTAATTGATATCAGTTTAAAGCTCATAGTTAGCGAGGAGATTCATAGCCCACAGCCATTCTCTTTCTTTGCGATGACTTAAAACATAATGATTGATTCAATGGAATTCTATGATTTCGATTATTAATAATTTAAGAGCATTGTCTTACTTGTTTTACAGGCAATTTCCTTTATTTTCTCTGCGGATGCTTTCAAAACTGCAACAATAAAGACATAAACAGTTACAAGTTAGGAAAAACCATGTTAATTTCAATAAGTTTAACAAGTTCTCAAAGGTGTGAAATCAACATTGAAAGTCAATAAAAATAACTAAACATCGGAATCCCAAAACCATCATTAGTGGGCAAATAAAATTGTGAAAGTAAAATATTAATCAAAGCTTTTTAAAAATTCTACAAAGGAGTAAAGCAAATACTAAATGGATATGAAATCAGTTGCACGATCAGGGGAAGTATCCCCTGCTTTCTAGAAACAAGCAAGTCTGTCTTGGGGAGGAAAAAGGATATGACATCAAATCAAATATTTAAACTGATATATACAAATCGTGACCGAGTCTGGAAAGATATAAACAAAGCAACTCAAAGCGAAGCATCCTCTCACACGGCAAACCCCCCCCCCCCCCCCCCCATTTCTTTATCAGTGAAAGGAGCTGATAAGATAAGGGCTGTATTTAGCCCTGAATTGCATCAAGTATTTCTTCTGCATAATGATCTGTATGCAAGAAAAACTTCATGATTACTAAAATGTAATGTATTTGGAGATTTCTCATACAACTTTTATTTTGGTAAGCTTATTTCTAGATACTTAAATTACAGTCTAAAGAGTAGGGGGTAGCCATGTTGAAAAGAAGCTAATATTGATCAAAGAACGTTGAAAATTCAAACAATCTGGCTAATATGGATATCTATAAACTTTAAAACATAATTAAAGTCTAAACAAGATACTAGAAATTAAATGCAAAAGACTGCTCTCAATTTTTACCTTAAATTTTAAAATCTTGAGTCTGAAATATGGTTGTATTTTGTATTAATTGACTACAAAGTAGGCATTTTACCGCGAAATACATATTGTGTAGAAATAAACTGCACACTCCTGTTTATTTCATTCCAAAATCTTGTGCATTTCATGTGAACATGTTTAGAATAAATAAATGAATGACTTTAAAAGGGAAAAAAATTTAAATTTTGCTTATATTATGGCCTAAAACACAGATTTGTAAAAAGCCCCCCACCCTCCCTTTTTCAGTTTTTTGTCTTTGGAGCATCGTTCCCCCCTTAGCTACAGAACCCCACTTTGTCAAAAGATGTGTATTAGTGATATACATCTTCTGTAAAAGTGGCGTTCTGTAGCTGAGGGGGGAACAATGTTTTAAAAAACTTTTCCATTTTCCATTGGTTTCTATAGATTTTGCCCCAAAATTTAGGAAAACTATGCATGATAAATCTTATGCAACTGCTGATTATGATGAAACCAAGAACTGGCATCAATTTTGTAGAAGAATTTTTTGTAAGTTCCCATTTTGAAAATTCCACTTTTTCAGGGCAGATTTTACGCCTTATCTTATCAGCTCCTTGACCTTTAACCTAGATTTTAGAGTCTGTTTAATGATTTGGTCCATAAAAATCAGTGGTCTTGAAAATCATTAGGTTTCTTTCTAGGCCATAAGCAATAAGTGTGTGAAGTTTGGTAAAGATCCATTCAAAACTTCCTCTAGGCTGTATACAAGGATTTTAGACACAAACGGTTGCGTTAATTAATTCTTTTGCAACTAGGGAAAATAAGTTTATGAAGTTTGGTGAAGAAGCAATCGAAATTGAGCCCTCTAGCCTACAAACAAAAACTTAAAACAATTCCATCTATATGACAATAGGGAGAAGACTCTAGTCAAGATCCAATGGAAATTGTGACCTCTCTGTATACAAGAATTTTAATAGATAAATTTGCAGCATGGACAAGACATGTACTCGTGCAACACAAAAATAATATCAATATACTCACTTTTCATGTCTCGGGTGTCCTGTAAAATCAGAAATGGTTATTTTCAATAACAGTGGATGACCGACAATTTAAAGAAAGAAATTAATTTTGTAATCAAAATCGATTGTTTCCCTTCATATTTTACATCGTAATTATGGTGAGCGTAAAAAAAAATCAGAATCCACAATATTGACTGTTTGACTGTTTTTAAAGATCGAATTTATTTGCTGGATTGAGCAAATGACTTAGTAATACAAATATTATTAATAATACATCCGTTATCACCGCATACATGCTAAAACTTGAATACTCTTATTTTTTCAGTGAAATATACCAAATCGACAGAGAACTTTAATTGAAATATCTATTTTTTGAATACGAAATACTAGTAGAAATGAAGATGATACGTAAATCAAAGTAATACGTTATCCTTACTGCAATTCCATTACTGCTTAATTTTGTTGTAATGCCTGTAAAGAAAATAAGGTTTCTATATCTTTATTAGCCTGATCGAAATCAAATTCACTGTCACACCTACATGTTTTCTTACACGTTGTTCGTACTTCGATCGTTAAAATACTCAAAACGTGGCTCGAAATCGTCATGACATGGGGACAATTGGACATTTATCAAGCTGACGTGCTTCGGACTTCGAATTTTGGACTTTGCACTTTAGGGGTCATATAAAAGAAATAAGGTGCGATTAAAAAATAAAATCTGAACGCACAATGGATTAAACGACACTAGAGAGCTTAAAATAGATATTTTGCACATGAAAACAAATAAATTCTTCACACAAAGTAATGTGAGCACATTGGAATAGAATCAACATTTTTCTTTTGTGACACAGTCCCTTCGAAGTGCGGTGTCCGAAATGCCAAGTCCGCGAAGATGAAGAATGTCCAATAAGAACTATCCGAGATCATAGTAAGTAAGCTAACCAACGTGATGAACCACCAAAATCATATTGAACTGTTTAACACAATCGAATTGAGAACGCGCTGAATGTAGTAAGGACTTAGAATAACTGAATCGAGCTGAGATCGTAGTAAGGTCGCTAACAAATGTGACTAGACGTCGAGCCACCATAACCACGGTGAACGCTGATGACTGAACAGTTAATATGGTAAATACATGTAAATATTGCAACGAATTGCATGAGAACAAATTTGAACTGCAAATTGATGTTAGCATTTTTACATGAACCATTACGTTAGTAAATACTGCATTACATGTATTATTAAATAAAATAATATGGAGACCTTCGTGTCTCTAGCGTTCTTACCACGTTCTCTGTTTGATAGCTTGATAAGCCATATCAGACCTTGTCTAAACCATTCATCCTTTTGGTATCCATGACCTTAGCATAAACCTAGAGCGTCTCAAAACGCTGCACTCTCGTAGAAAGGCGTCTTTTTTTTTCGTCGTGTGAACATTCGTTAAGTCGTAGTGTGAAATTGACCAAAGGTATTAATGACTTTTATGATTCTCTTAAGGTATTCGATGTATAATAAAAAATCACCGTGTAAATTCAGAATTTTTAATGATCAAGTTTAAACATAATTGAAGTATTCTTTGCTTTAAGACAATTTTATCTATTGCCATTCAACTCGGCTTAAAAGATTTATGGCCCAAACTCCGATCAACATCGACTAACTTCGGTCGACGTCGGAAATCTACATATTTCTTAGTCAAATTAAACCGGAAGTAGTTTATTATACATAAAATACCTTAAAACGTGTATACATACGAAAGCGGAAGGTAGAATTGCAAACGTATTGTAGTCGTCAAAAATGCTATGTTCTTACATTGTTTATGAAAATTTTCGAGAACTTCAAGAGCGTAGTAAGAATGTCATGAGGTACAGGTGTAACAGAGGCTTTGGAAATGCCATTTCCCACTTTTTAAATACAACATGAAATACTTCATTTCTTATCAAAACAAGAAGATGTTCGGAGTGATGAATTCTGTCGTTAAACGCTCTTTAAACAAGTTAAAGTATACAGCAAAATTAAAACAAAATAGTTTCCTAGTTACCTGTTTTCTTGCATCCATTTTCTTCCAAGTCTTTCCCCAGCAGTTCAAGGGTATCTATATGAAAGGAATGAAGTATAAAAGTAAAAGACTTATGAATTGTATCACTTCGGAATTGCATTCATTCCGAGGTCCAAAACCGTTCCTATGGAAAATCTAATGCCTTGCCTTCTCGACTTTGAGACTGAATAACTGATCCGCACCTCTTAAATATTTATTTTGAATTGCCCATTTATCAAAAACATTTCCCCTTTTCTTATTTTTGTCCATTTATGAAATTTTCTTATTTTGATCACCCTAGTATATGAGAAAAGGACATCAATAGATTTGTTAAACACCCTCTATTGGTGTGGTACAATGATATACAGTGTGAGCACAATTCAACGATACGTCCTCTCTTGGTGTGGTACAATAATATACAGTGTGAGCACAATTCAATGATACATCCTCTCTTGGTGTGGTACAATAATATACAGTGTGAGCACAATTCAATGATACATCCTCTCTTGGTGTGGTACAATAATATACAGCGTGAACACAATTCAATGATACGTCCTCTCTTGGTGCGGTACAATAATATACAGTGTGAGCACAATTCAATGATACATCCTCTCTTGGTGTGGTACAATAATATACAGCGTGAACACAATTCAACGATACGTCCTCTCTTGGTGTGGTACAATAATATACAGCGTGAACACAATTCAACGATACGTCCTCTCTTTGGTGTGGTACAATAATATACAGTGTGAACACAGTTCAATGATACGTCCTCTCTTGGCGTGGTACAATGACAGATATGGATAATGACCATATCTCTGTTTACAGCACAAAATCGTTAACCCAGAAAATCAGAAACCGAAGGTATACAAAATCAGGATAAAACAGAAACCAAAGCAAACAAACAAAAGCCTCCACCATATGAACCATATGAAAAGAAGCAAACTCCCGATATGAGAGTGAGACCAGGTGCCCAGGAAGAGTAAGCATCTCCTGCTTGCATGCAACACCCGTCGCTTCAATTCGGTAGATTTTTCACATCCGGTTACTTCCATTTTGGAAGATATAAAATACAATCTTTGGTTGGATGGTTCAAATGGTCTATGACAGAATATCATCCACCATTCTTGAAAGTGGGACATCATAGTGTATGACGAGTTCCCCATATCGACCGTAGAACTTCCTCAGTGACGATGTTAGTCGGTCACAAACATATCCCTGACTGAGAAGCTTATCTGAAAGACGCCTAGCTCTCAGAACAAAATCCGTATATTTGGTACTTGCTCTGGCATAGCGTATCAACTGAGATATGAACACGCCATAAGCAGGCGATGAAGGGATGTTGCTACTCAGAAAAGGAAAGTTTGTTATGCTGAAATTGAAGTCGTCACGTTTGTCATAGAGTGAGGTGTTCATGTGACCATCAGTGTCGTAGGACAGCATTATGTCCAAATAGGATGCTGAATTATTTGTCTCTGTAGTTTCTTTGACTTCAAGCTCCGAATGATAGATACTGCTCAGGTAATCCGCGAATTTTGGATTATTGATAAACAACACATCGTCTATGTATCTGTAAGTGAGGTTGAAGGCAGAAGCTAAGTATCTTTTCCCTTCAGAGACCAAAGATTGAATGAATTCAGCTTCGTACGAGTAAAGGAAAATGTCGGCAAGGAGTGGGGCACAATTGGTCCCCATTGGAATTCCGACAATTTGCTGGAAGACCTTGCCTCCAAACACCACAAAAATGTTGTCGATCAGAAAGTTTACCATCTGAATAATGTCTGTTTCAGTGTACTTATTTTCAGAATCGGACTTTTCTTTTACAAAGTAGGTTTTGTCATAGTTTACAACAATAAATTTGTATTTGCGATTACCGTTCTTACTTGTAAACGCATTACTTATAATTTTTGCGAGTCTTTCTTTCAATTTTGAATTTGGAATTGTAGTGTAAAGTGTCGAAAAATCAAAGGCTTTGATCGAATGGACTCTACTAAAATGAGTGGATTTCAGATGTTCTAAAAGTTCCTTCGAATTCTTTAAAATCCACATCTGGTTGATACCACTGCGAGAATATACTGTCGAACAATATTTTTGAAGCCCAGTTTTGATTTCAGATAAAACTTTGGTGAGTAAGATCGATACAAATTTGGTAGAACATTTTGAGGAACCAGCGGCAGCGATGAAACGCTGTTTGTACGGATTCTTATGCATTTTAGGTATGCAGTATAAGTATGGTAAATCTAAATCTTAATTGGTAGTGTCGAAGCCAAAGGAAGCAAGAGCTGATTTGTGGTTATCTATTATTTCAGAGGCAGAAAGGTTTGTTGGGGTGTAAGTGGGATTTCCAGGTGTCGAATTTAAACCCAACTCTTTAACTAGACTGTCGAAATAGTACTTTTTGCAAGTAAATGTGTAATTATTTGAGGCTTTGTCCGCTGGTGTGAATACATAATGTTCTTGGAGGTAGGTAAGCTCTTTGATGACATCAGGGTCTTTAGATATAGACACGAATCTGGCGTTCACAGTTGATTTTAATCGGTTAATTCTAGATAAAAGTAACCCTCTGATTGATTTTATCCATTCGGAAAGGGTGTCGAGCTGTACATCCTCTTTCTTTGCCCAACGTCTTGCATATTCCTCACAAGAGCCCATGATAATTTTGACATTTTGGTTCCATGTAAAGGAAATACTTTCTCTGTATCTGGGACCCTTATACAGTATAATAATATACAATGTGAACACAATTCAATGATACGTCCTCTCTTGGTGTGGTACAATAAAATACAGTGTGAGCACAATTCAATGATACGTCCTCTCTTGGTGTGGTACAATAATATACAGTGTGAGTACAATTCAATGATACGTCCTCTCTTGGTGTGGTACAATAATATACGGTGTGAGTACAATTCAATGATACGTCCTCTCTTGGTGTGGTACAATAATATACATTGTGAGTACAATTTAATGATACGTCCTCTCTTGGTGTGGTACAATAATATACAGTGTGAGCACAATTCAATGATATTTAAAAGCATCTTTACATGGACGTATGTGATTCTAGGTAACACTACTTTTAATTGGTTCTTGTCTTTTGTATCATCGTTTTCTTTGAATTTGAAGGCGTTTAACATTAAAATGACAACAATTGTTTCTTGTGAACCAACAAAATAGGTATATTCTACGTTCATTCTATATAAATTGCTTTTCAAAGATTAAAATACAGTATTATCGATTTGGAAAAAAAAGATAACTCGATCCATTACCCTCATTCTTTGCACCATCTTTTGGGTCTGAAATGCAAAAGGTTTACACATTAGTGTACTTACATGAATGCCCTTATATCGAAGATAGGGGTATGTTGCTTTTGTCGTGTCTGTTTATTTATCTGTGTATCTGTCTGTTTGTTTGTCCAAAAGTTTAATATTGGCCATAATTATGAACCAATGAAATACACTTTTTGCAGGTCTCATTTGGATTGCTTATGACAAGATACATGTATTTCTTTTGATACCTTTACCTATGACCTCGTAACACTTTGGAATTTGAATCATTTCAAGGAAAATACACTTTCAGTAATATACCCATCATCTTTAAAGGTAAGATGCTCATTTTGCACTCTAGTCTTACTTTTACGTAAGATGGTAAAATTCTGGATTGCGATTGAATGGCAGTCTACGTCACCAAACAACACATCTTTATCTGATATGTACATCAATATGTACATCGAGACAATCGCCAAGTTTGACAATTTTTCATGGAACCGTTGCGATGGGTGTTGCGTGCAAACAGGAGACTCTCCCCGGACACCTGGTCTCACCTAGGAGTAATGTTTTTCCATAGTACACTGCTGTTCCCATCCGGATACGTTGGAGGGTGCGCGCACGTAATCCGGATAACTACACCATTTGCTAAAAGCAGATGGCCGTCCAAAGTCGGCGCCGGGTGTATATTGGTCTCCTTCCTTTGGCATCAATGTTTAATGTTTCTGTGCGTCTGTAAAGATTGTTTTGTATGATGTTCTTGTGAATATTGTTGTGTCTTTTTGCGATTTGGAGTTTGCATGATGTCATGTATGTGTCACTTTCTTTCTTGTGGGTTTATTTCGCTGGGTGAATGCAGGGTGGTCATGCTGGAGATCATTCCCCTTTCACATGAAAATCCTAATCATTTTGCCTTACCTTCTCGACTTTGAGATTGAATAACTGATGGGTACTTCTTCAATATTTATTATGGCAAGACCATTCTATAGATACCATGATTTTTTCATGGTATAAAATACCTCATGACAAATATCCTTATTGGATCGAGTAAAACATCCGATAAGGTTACAAATGTAAAAGGGAACTGACAACATCTAAACTTGAAAGAAACTAAAATTAGTACAAATTAGGACATATATAGTAACTTTAAATGTAACTTACTGCATGCTGAGTTTATCATGGCATTTGCTAAGGCGTCGATAGCTAAAAAAGACAAAAAGAATTATGAATGGCTCTATCATTGAAATGTTACGTCATCATTTAAGAACTGCTAAATTTTCAGCATGGACCAGACATGCACGTTTCAGGTACTTTACTCTTGTAAGTGATCCTCAATGTAAACAATGTAATATGGCCAAAGACTGTGAAAGTTATGTACAAAAAGTACCTAAAGACGTAGCGGGATGGGTTGGATATGATGCTACAGGACCCACCTTTCAGAAATTCGAGAAAATTAGAAATTGAACGTCTAGAGATTTTGATATGTAATATACTAGTATTCAAATGAAGAATGAACTTGAAACATAATTTTCATGTAGAATTAAGAAAAGAATTGTAATAATACCTTTCTTAGGATTCGCGCTGCCCTTGCTTTTCTTCTTTGTCTTTGCACATTCTGTTACCTGAAACGAAAAATATTAATGATTACTTGATATATGGATATATGAAACATATCTTTGAAGGAGGAATGTAAGATCTCCGCCAAGACCACATGGCAGTGATAAAGGCGAAACACACAAGACTATAGTAAGGTTGTCATGACACTTCGGTTGATCGTCTCTTCAAACGCATTCGAAAATTTCTGTTCACAAAATTTACTCGAAATTTCTGTGTTGGTCCTGAAACACCATATCCTACCCAACCTGCTACTTCTTTTGGTATTTGTTTTTTTTTTTATTTTGGACATAACTTTCTATCTTTGGCCATATTTTATTATTAAGATTGTGGATCACTGACGAGGGTAAGGTACCCAAAACGTGCATGTCTGGTCCATGCTACAGATTTATCAGTTCTTAAATGATGCTATGAATTTGAAGACGTAACAAATGTCTAAAAACTGCACAGAGGAAAAAAACAATTGTTGGATAAACAAGAAATAATTGAATTATTTCTGGCCTAATACAAGCTTTTATCTTAAAAACTCCTGAAAATTCAAAAGATTAAATTCTTTTTAAATTTAATCAGATCGCCAAGACTGCAAAATGTCTGTACTTTTTGGTTCAACGTTTGTCAAGAAGTGTTTTTTTCTTGGAAAAGGCAAATTCATATTAGGGTCTTTCAAACCATGTTTTTTTTTTAAAGAAACAAATCGATGAGAAAAAAATAACCTGTTTGCATTGTTGACCATTATGTCGATTTAATTAAAAGAAATATATGAAAGGATAGTTCACAAGATATTTAAAGAAGACAAACTAAAAAGAGAGCTGTACAAATAATATATATTTAATTTTAAACGTCTTCAAATTCAATAGTATCATTGAAGAACAGATAAATTTTCAGTATGGATCAGACATGCTTGTTTCGGGTACTTAATCCTCGTCGGTGATCCTTATTCTAAACAACGTAATATGGCCAAAATTTGTGAAAGCTATTACATTTGTATATATGTTCAAAAATGTAGCATGGTAGGTGGGATATGATGCTACAGGACCCACGTTTTTTTTTTTTTTTTTCGAAAATATATGACGTAATTTTGACGTCATTTACTTTGCATCTTTAAGTTCTGGCGTGAAACTTGGACACTTGGTTTTTCGAGCTGAAAGAGTTGGGGTATACGTAGTCCGTTCATCTTCGAAAATTTTATCTAAATTTTCATTGATAATTCTTCTTATTTTGCACAAAAAGATCAATTTTGAAAAAAAAAAAAACAAACAAACAAACAACATACATTAAATCAGTGAACGATAGTCAAAAGCAGAATACACAAATCACAATTAACAGGCATACAAATTCTTCAAAAAAAGAGAGAGAGAAGATCCCTTACAGTTAAATGAAAAAACAACAGTGGAACACACTCTCACGAGATGGGGAAAATAGACAGACAGACGGAGACAATAATTACACAAAGCAGAAACACGCAAAAACAACACAATCTTATTATTCTTAATGAACGATTTCTACAGAGTGCAGCGTAAGAGGGAAGTTTTTAAACATGGCACTACTCAAACGAATGCATGCAGAGTCGTATAAACATCAATGTAATTCTAAAGAACGAAACGCTGTCCTGCTATAAATACAATATTTGGTATTTGAAAAAATCGGGGATAAAAAAGGACCACATACATGCAAACCATTCACATACAAAGACATTTTACAGTATATAACACAAAACATAGATGAGTATTATGTCGGCCGATTCGTGGTCATAGTTGGGGCTCGAACCAGCAACCTTTCGGTCACTTACCGCCAGACCACGGCGCCGAAATAAAACTTGGTTTGCCATTCATGAACGTTTCGAACATTCCACTTTATCAAAATTATCAAGTGCCTAATTGTAAAAATATGACATTTGATAATTTGGACTATAATGGAACATTACCTGTAAATAACATATAGTCCACAAAACAAAAACAAATAAATAGCACTTCATAATTCTTCAAATATCGTCCAAGAATAGTTAAAAATGAAACAAACACTCAGATGGGGAAATCTAAAATAATTTTCCCAACTTCTACCCTTTCCAGGAAACCATTAATTGATTAAAAGCTGATTAAAGAAAATCATGATAAAGGCTATCTAGACCACTTCGCAATCTCTAGTATCGGAAACAGAGTCTGTCAATAGATGGTACGACTTCCTCTAATTTCATTAGTCGAGATTACCTACTACTGATAAAGCTTTTAAAATCAAGTACAAAATAACATCGAAGTGTTCCTTTAGAACCCCATTATTAAGAATAGTTTATAAGGGTCAATATTCTACATCCTTCGATTTTGAAGAACGTATATATATAGAGAGAGTTTTATCTAAGTTGCAATGATTTTGTTTTCTATGTTCCCTTTCATTATCATTAATCAGTACTAGTATTTACATGAGGCCATTTCTTTCTTATTTTCTGTTTTGCGTCCTCGTGCTGGTAGGTTTTGAGCCTAAAGTAATAAAACAAAACAAAACTGAAAATATGGAATCTTTTGCAAATTAAATGTGTCTTCTACAAAAATTTTATATACTGCAGTATTTCATGTAAAAATGTAAAAGGAGTGCGATAATTCATGAAATTGCATTCTCTATCACTCTTTTCTTGACTATAATCTGTTGATAATCGAATGAAATTAGTTTCTGTCAGATTTCACATAGTCACATAATATGAAATTGAAACTTTGTTTTATATGCTTGTTTATTTCTCTTCCTGGCTGGCTGGTAGGTTTATCAATTTCAAAAGGACGCAAAACAGAATAAAAACAAGAAATGGCCTTACTGGTAGATTTCCCACGTTAAATGCCCAATAGGCAACTAAAGTTATATTTCAATAATTGTGACGTTTTGAAGTTGGGAGAATTTATCAACGTTAGAATTCTTTTGGCGCTGTTACACGTATATATGCGCGATGGTTTCAAATGTTTAGTATAAATGTATATAAGTAAGGCCATACCAAATTTATCTAATGTTCTTTGGATTTCCCGCATCATATTTTTGAAATAATATAAAAATAAAATTCTCACCCGCACCACTAAATTTCTGGCTCAAGAATTTTACAGGGTCGGTTCTAATTTCTGCAAATCTTAATTAAAGTTTCTAGAAGTGTCAGATTGAGCAAATTTCGGAGAAAATTATATACTTCTTGTGTTTGAAAAAAAAAATTATTGGGAGCAAATTTGTCGTCCCATATACATGGCACTGAAAGTCAAGGAGGGGGGGGGGGGTGTTCGAAAAAATTTTCCGTACTGCTACATGTATGTGCCAGGCTTCCTAGTTACCAGATTCCTATGGGGATTCCTTTTTGAGTACGGCCAACATCAGAAATGTATTACTGGGGTAACCTTTATCAAAAATAAAATTATTTCACTCGCTCGCATCTTAAAAATTGCGATTAATAACTAGATGGCTACTGTTGCAAGCAACAGACGGATTCCTCCTTTATTAGACCTTCCTCGGAACTGAAGTGTTAAAATCCGAATAAAGAAGATGGAAAAAAGAATAGTTGCTTTTGTACCTAATTCACTTCAGCAAATGAGGCAAAGGAGCTTATGTCTAATTTGGGACTCTTATTTATTTATCGACAAAATAGAAGAAAAAGATGATAAATACCTTTCAAGTTTAGGAAGGCTTTAAACTCCTAGATCTATTCTATCCATTTTGATTCCTTTGAAATTACTATCCCAAAAAGAATTGCACAATGAATTAGCAATGAGAAAATTTCTATAAATAGAGAATGACAACAGCATGAAAGTACAGACAAGTAATGCTACTAAGATAAAAAAAAAAGGAAACATAGAACAAGAATAAAAGAGTTATCTATCTTACTATGTAAAGTTCAAATAAGAAGTACTACTTGTGTGAAGAATAAATATTTAAGAACAAAATTCTCTCAATCCTACAAGAGTAAATGTTTGTTATGACCTTGAAAAAGTTTATTTGACCTTGAACCAAGGTCATGGATGAAAGATAAGCATTTTAGTTTATTCTCATCAAAATCCTTTTCATCTATTCAAAGCTCAATATTTTATCAACAAAAGTCTGTTTTGACCTTGAAATCGAACAAATGACCTTGGGTCAAGGTCAAGGTGAAAGGACTTGATGTAAGGAACATTTGCGCAAAGTTTGAACTCTCAAGGTCAAATGGTCTTTGTTCTATGGGAAAATTTTTGTTGTGACCTTGAGAATGAGAATTTGACCTTGGGTCAAGGTCAAGGTGATGGGGCTTGGATCAATGATTGTATTTATGAAGTTTGAACTGTCAAGGTCAAATAGTCTTTGTTCTATAGGCAAAAGTTTGTTGTGACCTTGAGAATCAAAATTTGACCTTGAAACTAGGTCATCATCAATGACTACCTATAAGTAACCTACCATCCAAGTTTCAACTCAAAATCTCAAAAACTGTAGAAATTGGCACTGTACCAATTTAAAGTTCCAATTTCAACTCAAAATAGCGCGAAAACCGTAAATATTTTATCGAGCATGTAAACGTATAAAAGTTTGCAAATTTCCCAAAGAACAATATAAAACAAATTTCATTCAAATCGCACGGTTAGTTTAGGAGTTATAAGGTTTTAAAGATTTTACCTTTGATGACCTCTAGCGGGGGCATATGTAAACTTTTCGACAAGAAAAAAAATATATATGAAGATCTTTATTTGCTCTTTCACATGATACTTTCCATTTTATCATATGATGCGGTACTTTGTTGTAAAGTCTCTGGATTGGCTTGGGGGTAAGAATAATAATAATAATAATAATAAGAACTAGATGGCTACTGTTGCAAGCAACAGACGGATTCCTCCTTTATTTGACCTTCATCGGAACTGAAGTGTTAAAATTCGAATAAAGAAGATGAAAAAAGAATAGTTGCTTTAGCACCTTATTCACTTCAGGAAATGAGTCAAAAGAGCTTATGTCTAACTTGGGACTCTTATCTATTTATCGACAAAAAAGAAGAAAAAAACGATAAATACCTTTCAAGTTTAGGAAGGCTTTAAACTCCTAGATCTATTCTATCCATTTTGAATCCTGTTAAATAACTATTCCAAAAAGAATTGCACAATGAATTAGCAATGAGAAAATTTCTATAAATAGAGAATGACAACAGCATGAAAGTACAGACAAGTAATGCTACTAAGATAAAAAAAGGAAACAGAGAACAAGAATAAAAGAGTTATCTATCTTACTATGTAAAGTTCAAATAAAAAGTACTACGTGTGTGAAGAATAAATATATAAGAACAAAATCCTATCAATCCTACAAGAGTAAATGTTTGTTATGACCTTGAAAAAGTTTATTTGACCTTGAACCAAGGTCATGGATGAAAGATAAGCATTTTACTTTATTATCATCAAGATTTCTTTTCATCTATTCAAAGCTCAATATTTTATCAACAAAAGTCTGTTGTGACCTTGAAATCGAACAAATGACCTTGGGTCAAGGTCAAGGTGAAAGGACTTGATGCAAGGAATATTTTCGCCAAGTTTGAACTCTCAAGGTCAAATGGTCTTTGTTCTATAGGAAAACTTTTGTTGTGACCTTGAGAATGAGAATTTGACCTTGGGCCAAGGTCAAGGTGAAAGGGCTTGGGTCAATGATTGTATTTATGAAGTTTGAAGTGTCAAGGTCAAATAGTCTTTGTTCTATAGGCAAAAGTTTGTTGTGACCTTGAGAATCATAATTTGACCTTGAAACTAGGTCATCATCAATGACTACCTATAAGTAGCCTACCATCCAAGTTTCAACTCAAAATCTCAAAAACTGTAGAAATTGGCACTGTGCCAATTTAAAGTTCCATTTTCAACTCAAAATAGCACGAAAACCGTAAATATTTTATCGAGCATGTAAGCGTATAAAAGTTTGCAAATTTCCCAAAGAACATTTTAAAACAAATTTCGTTCAAATCATACGGTTAGTTTAGGAGTTACAAGAGTTTATAGATTTGAACTTTGATGACCTCTAGCGGGGGCATATGTGAACATTTTGACAAGAAAAAAATTTTAAATTTAGATCTTTATTTGCTCTTTCACATGATACTTTCCATTTTGTCATATGATTCGGTACTTTGTTGTTAAGTCTCTGGATTGGTTTGGGGGTAAGAATAATAATAATAATAATAATAATAAGAATAATAAGAATAATAAGAATAATAAGAATAAAGAAAAGACAATACAATAACAGAAAGGATTCCGACGGAAGTCGGAATCCTTAATAATAAGAATAAAGAAAAGACAATACAATAACAGAAAGGATTCCGACGGAAATCGGAATCCTTAATAAATGGAAGGATGGAGGTTCCTGTGGACATAGCAGACGGATTCCTCTCATTTTCATCTTGTTAAGAACAGAAATGAAAATTGAAAAAATGCGAAAATGACTGGCCGCAGCTGGACTCGAACCAGGTACCTTCACCAAGGTAGGCCCCATCGTATCTTGTACATGTAATGTCAGGTCACATGGTTGAATTGACCAATGAAATTTGTAACACATCCTGGGTCATGCATATTAATTATGTGAGGGATTTTCCAATGAATCATGACAATATAGCAAGTGTTTTCAAACTGGTACATGTATTCGATATTTCTTGATTCTGTTAGAAAACATCTTGAACTAATACATACTCGTATAAATTTTGAAATGAAAACAATGTTGAAGCACTGTACTTAATGTTTGCTTACGAATGAAAAAAAAATGAGGGGAAAAAATGGCCGAGGCCGGTATCGAACCCCGGACCCTCCGATTCGAAGTCTGACGCTCTACCGCTGAGCTATTGCAGAACTGACAAAACTTTGCATCAAAAGTCTTTAGAAGGATGAAATCTTGCGACTATGATATGACTCAACATGTCGAGCATGTTCCGAATGATAAATCTTTATCGATCGATTCTATTTACAGGTTTGTATTCAGGAGTAAACAACACAGAATTTCATAAAATGTATTTTTTATTTGACTTTCATTGACCATGTATGTAGAGAATATAATTATGAATCAATAAATTGTGTTTGCTTCTTTTGCAAGGGCGGATCTAGACAGGGTAGGTGAAAACAGGTATGTACACCTATGTAACATGTAAGTCGGAGGGGGGGGGCAAAAACTTATCAACCTCCCCCTTTCGAAGGACTAGCCTATGTCATTGGATAAACAAACCGTCAAAGATCTTGTACAGTTATTTCAAAGATTGACGAATTCAAAAAGAAACAGACAAACAAACGAGAAAAAAAAAATGCCCAAGGGGGCCACATTGCTCCGTCAAAGGTCTTGTACAGTTGTTTCAAATATTAAGGAATTTAATAAGAAAAAGACAAACAAACAAACAAACAAAACAAAACAAAAAAAAAAAAAAAAAAAAAGAGGCCCAAGGGAGCCATATTGCTCAGTCAAAAGTCTTGTACAGTTGTTTCAAAGATTGCCGAATCAAAAAAGAAAAAAAAACAAACAAACAAACAAGAAAACAAATGAAAAAAAAACAAAACAAAACAAAACAAACAAGAGGCCCAAGGGGGCCACATTGCTCCGTCAAAGGTCTTGTACAGTTGTTTCAAAGATTGACGAATTAAAAAAAACCAAAACATACAAACAAAACAAAAAAAAACAAAAAAAACCAAGAAGCCCAAGGGGGCCACATTGCTCCGTCAAAAGTCTTGTACAGTTGTTTCAAAGATTGACGAATGAAAAAAAAGAGGCCTAAGGTGGCCATATATACACGTTGAAGTCAATGACATTGAAATAAATATGCGCAATATGAAATGTGTTTTTCTTCTGAATAAAAAGCTATGAATAGGACTGACTTGTTGCATGAACAATCGATAATTCTTGTAATGCTGAATCAGCCATTTGTATTTCTCCGTCTGTATATCAAAAATAAAAACCACTAACATTCAGGAACTCCAATGGCTATGTGGATAGGGCGTTGGACTGCTGGCCCAAGGGTACCGGGTTCGATCCCCAGTCTGGACGTTTTTTGTTTGTTTTTTTTTTTTCGCCGATCGTCTGCGTTTCTGTCTAGTACTCTCTCTATCTGTTCGTATGTCTGTTCGTTCTTCTATCGTTGTCAGTCTATCTAACACTGTCTATCTTACACTGTCAGTCTGTCTGTCTGGTCCATGCTGCAAATTTATCAGTTAATTTAAATGATGCTATTCAATTTTAAGACATTTTTAAAACATTCAATTAGAAAATGACAACAGCATGAAAGTACAGACAAGTCATGGTACGAAGAGAAATAGAAATAAAAGATTTATCTTTCTTAGATCATGTAAAGTTCATATAAGAAGGACCTCGTTTGTGAAGTAGAAGTAGTGTGGGACAAACACTGTGTATTTAACAAGTAAATGTTGTTATGACATTGAGAATGAAATTTTCACCTTGAACCAAGGTCAAGGAAAAAAGATGAGTATAGAATATCATTTTCTTCAAAATATATATGAAATTGAATAAAGCTTAATATTTTATCAACAAAAGACTGTTATGACCTTGAAATCGAACGAATGACCTTTGGTCAAGGTCAATGTGACAGGACTTACTGCAAGGAATATTTGTACCCAGTTGGCACTCTCAAGGTCAAACAGTCTTTGTTTTATAGGCAAAAATGCTGTTGTGACCTTGAGAATGTGAATTTGACCTTGGATCAAGGTCAAGGTGAAAGAGCTTGGCTTAACAATTATATGTATGAAGTTTGAACTCTGAAGGTCAAATAGTCTTTGTTCTATAAGCAAAAGTTTCATGTGACCTTGAGAATAAAAATTTGACCTTGAAAAGAGGGTCAACATTAAATGACTATCTATAAGTGACCTAACATCCAAGTTTCAACTCAAAGTCTCAAAAATTGTAGAAATTGGCACCTTGCCAATTTAAGGTTCCATTTTCAACTTGAAATAGCTTGAAAACTGTAAATATTTTATGGAGCATGTAAGCGTATAAAAGTTTGCAAATTTCTCAAAGAACAATATAAAACAAATTTTGTTCAAATCGTACGGTTAGTAAAGGAGTTATAAGAGTTTAAAGATTTGACCGCTGATGACCTCAAGCGGGGGCATATGTGAACTTTTCGACAAGAAAAAAATATTAAATTAAGATCTTTATTTGCTCTTTTACATGATACTTTCCATTTTATCATATGATGCGGTACTTTGATGTAACGTCACTGGATTGGCTTGGGGGTAAGAATAATAATAATAATAATAATAATAAGAATAATAAGAATAAAGAAAAGACAATACAATAACAGAAAGGATTCCGACGGAAATCGGAATCCTTAATAAATGGAAGGATGGAGGTTCCTGTGGACATAGCAGACGGATTCCTCTCATTTTCATCTTGTTAAGAACAGAAATGAAAATTGAAAAAATGCGAAAATGACTGGCCGCAGCTGGACTCGAACCAGGTACCTTCACCAAGGTAGGCCCCATCGTATCTTGTACATGTAATGTCAGGTCACATGGTTGAATTGACCAATGAAATTTGTAACACATCCTGGGTCATGCATATTAATTATGTGAGGGATTTTCCAATGAATCATGACAATATAGCAAGTGTTTTCAAACTGGTACATGTATTCGATATTTCTTGATTCTGTTAGAAAACATCTTGAACTAATACATACTCGTATAAATTTTGAAATGAAAACAATGTTGAAGCACTGTACTTAATGTTTGCTTACGAATGAAAAAAAAAATGAGGGGAAAAAATGGCCGAGGCCGGTATCGAACCCCGGACCCTCCGATTCGAAGTCTGACGCTCTACCGCTGAGCTATTGCAGAACTGACAAAACTTTGCATCAAAAGTCTTTAGAAGGATGAAATCTTGCGACTATGATATGACTCAACATGTCGAGCATGTTCCGAATGATAAATCTTTATCGATCGATTCTATTTACAGGTTTGTATTCAGGAGTAAACAACACAGAATTTCATAAAATGTATTTTTTTATTTGACTTTCATTGACCATGTATGTAGAGAATATAATTATGAATCAATAAATTGTGTTTGCTTCTTTTGCAAGGGCGGATCTAGACAGGGTAGGTGAAAACAGGTATGTACACCTATGTAACATGTAAGTCGGAGGGGGGGGGGGCAAAAACTTATCAACCTCCCCCTTTCGAAGGACTAGCCTATGTCATTGGATAAACAAACCGTCAAAGATCTTGTACAGTTATTTCAAAGATTGACGAATTCAAAAAGAAACAGACAAACAAACGAGAAAAAAAAAATGCCCAAGGGGGCCACATTGCTCCGTCAAAGGTCTTGTACAGTTGTTTCAAATATTAAGGAATTTAATAAGAAAAAGACAAACAAACAAACAAACAAAACAAAACAAAAAAAAAAAAAAAAAAAAAAAAGAGGCCCAAGGGAGCCATATTGCTCAGTCAAAAGTCTTGTACAGTTGTTTCAAAGATTGCCGAATCAAAAAAGAAAAAAAAACAAACAAACAAACAAGCAAAACAAATGAAAAAAAACAAAACAAAACAAAACAAACAAGAGGCCCAAGGGGGCCACATTGCTCCGTCAAAGGTCTTGTACAGTTGTTTCAAAGATTGACGAATTAAAAAAAACCAAAACATACAAACAAACAAAAAAAAAAAAAAAAAAACCAAGAAGCCCAAGGGGGCCACATTGCTCCGTCAAAGGTCTTGTACAGTTGTTTCAAAGATTGACGAATGAAAAAAAAGGCCTAAGGTGGCCATATATACACGTTGAAGTCAATGACATTGAAATAAATATGCGCAATATGAAATGTGTTTTTCTTCTGAATAAAAAGCTATGAATAGGACTGACTTGTTGCATGAACAATCGATAATTCTTGTAATGCTGAATCAGCCATTTGTATTTCTCCGTCTGTATATCAAAAATAAAAACCACTAACATTCAGGAACTCCAATGGCTATGTGGATAGGGCGTTGGACTGCTGGCCCAAGGGTACCGGGTTCGATCCCCAGTCTGGACGTTTTTTGTTTGTTTTTTTTTTCGCCGATCGTCTGCGTTTCTGTCTAGTACTCTCTCTATCTGTTCGTATGTCTGTTCGTTCTTCTATCGTTGTCAGTCTATCTAACACTGTATATCTTACACTGTCAGTCTGTCTGTCTGGTCCATGCTGCAAATTTATCAGTTAATTTAAATGATGCTATTCAATTTTAAGACATTTTTAAAACATTCAATTAGAAAATGACAACAGCATGAAAGTACAGACAAGTCATGGTACGAAGAGAAATAGAAATAAAAGATTTATCTTTCTTAGATCATGTAAAGTTCATATAAGAAGGACCTCGTTTGTGAAGTAGAAGTAGTGTGGGACAAACACTGTGTATTTAACAAGTAAATGTTGTTATGACATTGAGAATGAAATTTTCACCTTGAACCAAGGTCAAGGAAAAAAGATGAGTATAGAATATCATTTTCTTCAAAATATATATGAAATTGAATAAAGCTTAATATTTTATCAACAAAAGACTGTTATGACCTTGAAATCGAACGAATGACCTTTGGTCAAGGTCAATGTGACAGGACTTACTGCAAGGAATATTTGTACCCAGTTGGCACTCTCAAGGTCAAACAGTCTTTGTTTTATAGGCAAAAATGCTGTTGTGACCTTGAGAATGAGAATTTGACCTTGGATCAAGGTCAAGGTGAAAGAGCTTGGCTTAACAATTATATGTATGAAGTTTGAACTCTGAAGGTCAAATAGTCTTTGTTCTATAAGCAAAAGTTTCATGTGACCTTGAGAATAAAAATTTGACCTTGAAAAGAGGGTCAACATTAAATGACTATCTATAAGTGACCTAACATCCAAGTTTCAACTCAAAGTCTCAAAAATTGTAGAAATTGGCACCTTGCCAATTTAAGGTTCCATTTTCAACTTGAAATAGCTTGAAAACTGTAAATATTTTATGGAGCATGTAAGCGTATAAAAGTTTGCAAATTTCTCAAAGAACAATATAAAACAAATTTTGTTCAAATCGTACGGTTAGTAAAGGAGTTATAAGAGTTTAAAGATTTGACCGCTGATGACCTCAAGCGGGGGCATATGTGAACTTTTCGACAAGAAAAAAATATTAAATTAAGATCTTTATTTGCTCTTTTACATGATACTTTCCATTTTATCATATGATGCGGTACTTTGATGTAACGTCACTGGATTGGCTTGGGGGTAAGAATAATAATAATAATAATAATAATAAGAATAATAAGAATAAAGAAAAGACAATACAATAACAGAAAGGATTCCGACGGAAATCGGAATCCTTAATAAATGGAAGGATGGAGGTTCCTGTGGACATAGCAGACGGATTCCTCTCATTTTCATCTTGTTAAGAACAGAAATGAAAATTGAAAAAATGCGAAAATGACTGGCCGCAGCTGGACTCGAACCAGGTACCTTCACCAAGGTAGGCCCCATCGTATCTTGTACATGTAATGTCAGGTCACATGGTTGAATTGACCAATGAAATTTGTAACACATCCTGGGTCATGCATATTAATTATGTGAGGGATTTTCCAATGAATCATGACAATATAGCAAGTGTTTTCAAACTGGTACATGTATTCGATATTTCTTGATTCTGTTAGAAAACATCTTGAACTAATACATACTCGTATAAATTTTGAAATGAAAACAATGTTGAAGCACTGTACTTAATGTTTGCTTACGAATGAAAAAAAAAATGAGGGGAAAAAATGGCCGAGGCCGGTATCGAACCCCGGACCCTCCGATTCGAAGTCTGACGCTCTACCGCTGAGCTATTGCAGAACTGACAAAACTTTGCATCAAAAGTCTTTAGAAGGATGAAATCTTGCGACTATGATATGACTCAACATGTCGAGCATGTTCCGAATGATAAATCTTTATCGATCGATTCTATTTACAGGTTTGTATTCAGGAGTAAACAACACAGAATTTCATAAAATGTATTTTTTTATTTGACTTTCATTGACCATGTATGTAGAGAATATAATTATGAATCAATAAATTGTGTTTGCTTCTTTTGCAAGGGCGGATCTAGACAGGGTAGGTGAAAACAGGTATGTACACCTATGTAACATGTAAGTCGGAGGGGGGGGGGCAAAAACTTATCAACCTCCCCCTTTCGAAGGACTAGCCTATGTCATTGGATAAACAAACCGTCAAAGATCTTGTACAGTTATTTCAAAGATTGACGAATTCAAAAAGAAACAGACAAACAAACGAGAAAAAAAAAATGCCCAAGGGGGCCACATTGCTCCGTCAAAGGTCTTGTACAGTTGTTTCAAATATTAAGGAATTTAATAAGAAAAAGACAAACAAACAAACAAACAAAACAAAACAAAAAAAAAAAAAAAAAAAAAGAGGCCCAAGGGAGCCATATTGCTCAGTCAAAAGTCTTGTACAGTTGTTTCAAAGATTGCCGAATCAAAAAAGAAAAAAAAACAAACAAACAAACAAGCAAAACAAATGAAAAAAAACAAAACAAAACAAAACAAACAAGAGGCCCAAGGGGGCCACATTGCTCCGTCAAAGGTCTTGTACAGTTGTTTCAAAGATTGACGAATTAAAAAAAACCAAAACATACAAACAAACAAAAAAAAAAAAAAAAAACCAAGAAGCCCAAGGGGGCCACATTGCTCCGTCAAAGGTCTTGTACAGTTGTTTCAAAGATTGACGAATGAAAAAAAAGGCCTAAGGTGGCCATATATACACGTTGAAGTCAATGACATTGAAATAAATATGCGCAATATGAAATGTGTTTTTCTTCTGAATAAAAAGCTATGAATAGGACTGACTTGTTGCATGAACAATCGATAATTCTTGTAATGCTGAATCAGCCATTTGTATTTCTCCGTCTGTATATCAAAAATAAAAACCACTAACATTCAGGAACTCCAATGGCTATGTGGATAGGGCGTTGGACTGCTGGCCCAAGGGTACCGGGTTCGATCCCCAGTCTGGACGTTTTTTGTTTGTTTTTTTTTTTCGCCGATCGTCTGCGTTTCTGTCTAGTACTCTCTCTATCTGTTCGTATGTCTGTTCGTTCTTCTATCGTTGTCAGTCTATCTAACACTGTATATCTTACACTGTCAGTCTGTCTGTCTGGTCCATGCTGCAAATTTATCAGTTAATTTAAATGATGCTATTCAATTTTAAGACATTTTTAAAACATTCAATTAGAAAATGACAACAGCATGAAAGTACAGACAAGTCATGGTACGAAGAGAAATAGAAATAAAAGATTTATCTTTCTTAGATCATGTAAAGTTCATATAAGAAGGACCTCGTTTGTGAAGTAGAAGTAGTGTGGGACAAACACTGTGTATTTAACAAGTAAATGTTGTTATGACATTGAGAATGAAATTTTCACCTTGAACCAAGGTCAAGGAAAAAAGATGAGTATAGAATATCATTTTCTTCAAAATATATATGAAATTGAATAAAGCTTAATATTTTATCAACAAAAGACTGTTATGACCTTGAAATCGAACGAATGACCTTTGGTCAAGGTCAATGTGACAGGACTTACTGCAAGGAATATTTGTACCCAGTTGGCACTCTCAAGGTCAAACAGTCTTTGTTTTATAGGCAAAAATGCTGTTGTGACCTTGAGAATGAGAATTTGACCTTGGATCAAGGTCAAGGTGAAAGAGCTTGGCTTAACAATTATATGTATGAAGTTTGAACTCTGAAGGTCAAATAGTCTTTGTTCTATAAGCAAAAGTTTCATGTGACCTTGAGAATAAAAATTTGACCTTGAAAAGAGGGTCAACATTAAATGACTATCTATAAGTGACCTAACATCCAAGTTTCAACTCAAAGTCTCAAAAATTGTAGAAATTGGCACCTTGCCAATTTAAGGTTCCATTTTCAACTTGAAATAGCTTGAAAACTGTAAATATTTTATGGAGCATGTAAGCGTATAAAAGTTTGCAAATTTCTCAAAGAACAATATAAAACAAATTTTGTTCAAATCGTACGGTTAGTAAAGGAGTTATAAGAGTTTAAAGATTTGACCGCTGATGACCTCAAGCGGGGGCATATGTGAACTTTTCGACAAGAAAAAAATATTAAATTAAGATCTTTATTTGCTCTTTTACATGATACTTTCCATTTTATCATATGATGCGGTACTTTGATGTAACGTCACTGGATTGGCTTGGGGGTAAGAATAATAATAATAATAATAATAATAAGAATAATAAGAATAAAGAAAAGACAATACAATAACAGAAAGGATTCCGACGGAAATCGGAATCCTTAATAAATGGAAGGATGGAGGTTCCTGTGGACATAGCAGACGGATTCCTCTCATTTTCATCTTGTTAAGAACAGAAATGAAAATTGAAAAAATGCGAAAATGACTGGCCGCAGCTGGACTCGAACCAGGTACCTTCACCAAGGTAGGCCCCATCGTATCTTGTACATGTAATGTCAGGTCACATGGTTGAATTGACCAATGAAATTTGTAACACATCCTGGGTCATGCATATTAATTATGTGAGGGATTTTCCAATGAATCATGACAATATAGCAAGTGTTTTCAAACTGGTACATGTATTCGATATTTCTTGATTCTGTTAGAAAACATCTTGAACTAATACATACTCGTATAAATTTTGAAATGAAAACAATGTTGAAGCACTGTACTTAATGTTTGCTTACGAATGAAAAAAAAAATGAGGGGAAAAAATGGCCGAGGCCGGTATCGAACCCCGGACCCTCCGATTCGAAGTCTGACGCTCTACCGCTGAGCTATTGCAGAACTGACAAAACTTTGCATCAAAAGTCTTTAGAAGGATGAAATCTTGCGACTATGATATGACTCAACATGTCGAGCATGTTCCGAATGATAAATCTTTATCGATCGATTCTATTTACAGGTTTGTATTCAGGAGTAAACAACACAGAATTTCATAAAATGTATTTTTTTATTTGACTTTCATTGACCATGTATGTAGAGAATATAATTATGAATCAATAAATTGTGTTTGCTTCTTTTGCAAGGGCGGATCTAGACAGGGTAGGTGAAAACAGGTATGTACACCTATGTAACATGTAAGTCGGAGGGGGGGGGCAAAAACTTATCAACCTCCCCCTTTCGAAGGACTAGCCTATGTCATTGGATAAACAAACCGTCAAAGATCTTGTACAGTTATTTCAAAGATTGACGAATTCAAAAAGAAACAGACAAACAAACGAGAAAAAAAAATGCCCAAGGGGGCCACATTGCTCCGTCAAAGGTCTTGTACAGTTGTTTCAAATATTAAGGAATTTAATAAGAAAAAGACAAACAAACAAACAAACAAAACAAAACAAAAAAAAAAAAAAAAAAAAAGAGGCCCAAGGGAGCCATATTGCTCAGTCAAAAGTCTTGTACAGTTGTTTCAAAGATTGCCGAATCAAAAAAGAAAAAAAAACAAACAAACAAACAAGCAAAACAAATGAAAAAAAAACAAAACAAAACAAAACAAACAAGAGGCCCAAGGGGGCCACATTGCTCCGTCAAAGGTCTTGTACAGTTGTTTCAAAGATTGACGAATTAAAAAAAACCAAAACATACAAACAAAACAAAAAAAAAAAAAAAAAACCAAGAAGCCCAAGGGGGCCACATTGCTCCGTCAAAGGTCTTGTACAGTTGTTTCAAAGATTGACGAATGAAAAAAAGAGGCCTAAGGTGGCCATATATACACGTTGAAGTCAATGACATTGAAATAAATATGCGCAATATGAAATGTGTTTTTCTTCTGAATAAAAAGCTATGAATAGGACTGACTTGTTGCATGAACAATCGATAATTCTTGTAATGCTGAATCAGCCATTTGTATTTCTCCGTCTGTATATCAAAAATAAAAACCACTAACATTCAGGAACTCCAATGGCTATGTGGATAGGGCGTTGGACTGCTGGCCCAAGGGTACCGGGTTCGATCCCCAGTCTGGAAGTTTTTTGTTTGTTTTTTTTTTTCGCCGATCGTCTGCGTTTCTGTCTAGTACTCTCTCTATCTGTTCGTATGTCTGTTCGTTCTTCTATCGTTGTCAGTCTATCTAACACTGTCTATCTTACACTGTCAGTCTGTCTGTCTGGTCCATGCTGCAAATTTATCAGTTAATTTAAATGATGCTATTCAATTTTAAGACATTTTTAAAACATTCAATTAGAAAATGACAACAGCATGAAAGTACAGACAAGTCATGGTACGAAGAGAAATAGAAATAAAAGATTTATCTTTCTTAGATCATGTAAAGTTCATATAAGAAGGACCTCGTTTGTGAAGTAGAAGTAGTGTGGGACAAACACTGTGTATTTAACAAGTAAATGTTGTTATGACATTGAGAATGAAATTTTCACCTTGAACCAAGGTCAAGGAAAAAAGATGAGTATAGAATATCATTTTCTTCAAAATATATATGAAATTGAATAAAGCTTAATATTTTATCAACAAAAGACTGTTATGACCTTGAAATCGAACGAATGACCTTTGGTCAAGGTCAATGTGACAGGACTTACTGCAAGGAATATTTGTACCCAGTTGGCACTCTCAAGGTCAAACAGTCTTTGTTTTATAGGCAAAAATGCTGTTGTGACCTTGAGAATGAGAATTTGACCTTGGATCAAGGTCAAGGTGAAAGAGCTTGGCTTAACAATTATATGTATGAAGTTTGAACTCTGAAGGTCAAATAGTCTTTGTTCTATAAGCAAAAGTTTCATGTGACCTTGAGAATAAAAATTTGACCTTGAAAAGAGGGTCAACATTAAATGACTATCTATAAGTGACCTAACATCCAAGTTTCAACTCAAAGTCTCAAAAATTGTAGAAATTGGCACCTTGCCAATTTAAGGTTCCATTTTCAACTTGAAATAGCTTGAAAACTGTAAATATTTTATGGAGCATGTAAGCGTATAAAAGTTTGCAAATTTCTCAAAGAACAATATAAAACAAATTTTGTTCAAATCGTACGGTTAGTAAAGGAGTTATAAGAGTTTAAAGATTTGACCGCTGATGACCTCAAGCGGGGGCATATGTGAACTTTTCGACAAGAAAAAAATATTAAATTAAGATCTTTATTTGCTCTTTTACATGATACTTTCCATTTTATCATATGATGCGGTACTTTGATGTAACGTCACTGGATTGGCTTGGGGGTAAGAATAATAATAATAATAATAATAATAAGAATAACTAGATGGCTACTGTTGCAAGCAACAGACGGATTCCTCCTTTATTAGACCTTCCTCGGAACTGAAGTGCTAAAATCCGAATAAAGAAGATGGAAAAAAGAATAGTTGCTTTAGAATCTTATTCACTTCAGCAAATAAGTCAAAAGTGCTTATGTCTAACTTGGGACTCTTATTTATTTATTGACAAAATAGAAGAAAAAAATAATAAATACCTTTCATGTTTACGAAATCTTTAAACTCCATGCACAATCAATATCTAATCCTTTACAATGACTTTCTCAAAATAGAATTGCACAATGATTTTGCAATGAGATCATTTCTATTAATAGAAAATTACAACAACATGAAACTACTGATTTGTAATGCTACTAAGAATAAAAAAGAAAGAAACAGAGAACAAGAATAAAAGAGTTATCTATCTTACTATGTAAAGTTCAAATAAGAAGTACTACTTGTGTGAAGAATAAATAGTTAAGGACAAAAATCTGTGAATTCTACAAGAGTAAATGTTTGTTATGACCTTGAATAAGTTAATTTGACCTTTAACCAAGGTCATGGATAAAAGATAAGCATTTGAATTTATTCTCATCAAGAGTCCTCTTGATCTAATCAAAGCTCAATATTTTATCGACAAAAGTCTGTTGTGACCTTGAAATCGAACAAATGACCTTGGGTCAAGGTCAAGGTGAAAGGACTTGATGCAAGGAATATTTGCGCCAAGTATGAACTCTCAAGGTCAAATGGTCTTTGTTCTATAGGCAAAAGTTTGTTGTGACCTTGAGAATCAAAATTTGACCTTGGGCCAAGGTCAAGGTCAAAGGGCTTCGCTCAATGATTGTATTTATGAAGTTTGAACTGTCAAGGTCAAATAGTCTTTGTTCTAAAGGCAAAAGTTTGTTGTGACCTTGAGAATCATAATGTGACCTTGAAACTAGGTCATCATCAATGACTACCTATTAGTAGCCTACCATCCAAGTTTCAACTCAAAATCTCAAAAAATGTAGAAATTGGCACTGTGCCAATTTAAAGTTCCACATTCAACTCTGAATAGCGCGAAAACCGTAAATATTTTATCGAGCATGTAAGCGTATAAAAGTTTGCAAATTTCCCAAAGAACAATATAAAACAAATTTTGTTCAAATCCGACGGTTAGTTAAGGAGTTATAAGAGTTTAAATATTTGACCTTTGATGACCTCAATCGGGGGCATATGTGAACCATTTGACAAGAAAAAAAATTTCATTCAAGATCTTTATATGCTCTTTCACATGGTACTTTCCGTTTTTTCATATGATGCTGCACTTTTTTGTAAAGTGTCCGGAACGGTTTGGGGGTAAGAATAATAATAATAAGAATAATAATAAGAATAAAGAAAAGACAATACAATAACAGAAAGGATTCCGACGGAAGTCGGAATCCTTAATAAGAATAAAGAAAAGACAATACAATAACAGAAAGGATTCCGACGGAAATCGGAATCCTTAATAAATGGAAGGATGGAGGTTCCTGTGGACATAGCAGACGGATTCCTCTCATTTTCATCTTGTTAAGAACAGAAATGAAAATTGAAAAAATGCGAAAATGACTGGCCGCAGCTGGACTCGAACCAGGTACCTTCACCAAGGTAGGCCCCATCGTATCTTGTACATGTAATGTCAGGTCACATGGTTGAATTGACCAATGAAATTTGTAACACATCCTGGGTCATGCATATTAATTATGTGAGGGATTTTCCAATGAATCATGACAATATAGCAAGTGTTTTCAAACTGGTACATGTATTCGATATTTCTTGATTCTGTTAGAAAACATCTTGAACTAATACATACTCGTATAAATTTTGAAATGAAAACAATGTTGAAGCACTGTACTTAATGTTTGCTTACGAATGAAAAAAAAATGAGGGGAAAAAATGGCCGAGGCCGGTATCGAACCCCGGACCCTCCGATTCGAAGTCTGACGCTCTACCGCTGAGCTATTGCAGAACTGACAAAACTTTGCATCAAAAGTCTTTAGAAGGATGAAATCTTGCGACTATGATATGACTCAACATGTCGAGCATGTTCCGAATGATAAATCTTTATCGATCGATTCTATTTACAGGTTTGTATTCAGGAGTAAACAACACAGAATTTCATAAAATGTATTTTTTTATTTGACTTTCATTGACCATGTATGTAGAGAATATAATTATGAATCAATAAATTGTGTTTGCTTCTTTTGCAAGGGCGGATCTAGACAGGGTAGGTGAAAACAGGTATGTACACCTATGTAACATGTAAGTCGGAGGGGGGGGGGGCAAAAACTTATCAACCTCCCCCTTTCGAAGGACTAGCCTATGTCATTGGATAAACAAACCGTCAAAGATCTTGTACAGTTATTTCAAAGATTGACGAATTCAAAAAGAAACAGACAAACAAACGAGAAAAAAAAATGCCCAAGGGGGCCACATTGCTCCGTCAAAGGTCTTGTACAGTTGTTTCAAATATTAAGGAATTTAATAAGAAAAAGACAAACAAACAAACAAACAAAACAAAACAAAAAAAAAAAAAAAAAAAAAAGAGGCCCAAGGGAGCCATATTGCTCAGTCAAAAGTCTTGTACAGTTGTTTCAAAGATTGCCGAATCAAAAAAGAAAAAAAAACAAACAAACAAACAAGCAAAACAAATGAAAAAAAAACAAAACAAAACAAAACAAACAAGAGGCCCAAGGGGGCCACATTGCTCCGTCAAAGGTCTTGTACAGTTGTTTCAAAGATTGACGAATTAAAAAAAACCAAAACATACAAACAAAACAAAAAAAAAAAAAAAAAACCAAGAAGCCCAAGGGGGCCACATTGCTCCGTCAAAGGTCTTGTACAGTTGTTTCAAAGATTGACGAATGAAAAAAAGAGGCCTAAGGTGGCCATATATACACGTTGAAGTCAATGACATTGAAATAAATATGCGCAATATGAAATGTGTTTTTCTTCTGAATAAAAAGCTATGAATAGGACTGACTTGTTGCATGAACAATCGATAATTCTTGTAATGCTGAATCAGCCATTTGTATTTCTCCGTCTGTATATCAAAAATAAAAACCACTAACATTCAGGAACTCCAATGGCTATGTGGATAGGGCGTTGGACTGCTGGCCCAAGGGTACCGGGTTCGATCCCCAGTCTGGAAGTTTTTTGTTTGTTTTTTTTTTTCGCCGATCGTCTGCGTTTCTGTCTAGTACTCTCTCTATCTGTTCGTATGTCTGTTCGTTCTTCTATCGTTGTCAGTCTATCTAACACTGTCTATCTTACACTGTCAGTCTGTCTGTCTGGTCCATGCTGCAAATTTATCAGTTAATTTAAATGATGCTATTCAATTTTAAGACATTTTTAAAACATTCAATTAGAAAATGACAACAGCATGAAAGTACAGACAAGTCATGGTACGAAGAGAAATAGAAATAAAAGATTTATCTTTCTTAGATCATGTAAAGTTCATATAAGAAGGACCTCGTTTGTGAAGTAGAAGTAGTGTGGGACAAACACTGTGTATTTAACAAGTAAATGTTGTTATGACATTGAGAATGAAATTTTCACCTTGAACCAAGGTCAAGGAAAAAAGATGAGTATAGAATATCATTTTCTTCAAAATATATATGAAATTGAATAAAGCTTAATATTTTATCAACAAAAGACTGTTATGACCTTGAAATCGAACGAATGACCTTTGGTCAAGGTCAATGTGACAGGACTTACTGCAAGGAATATTTGTACCCAGTTGGCACTCTCAAGGTCAAACAGTCTTTGTTTTATAGGCAAAAATGCTGTTGTGACCTTGAGAATGAGAATTTGACCTTGGATCAAGGTCAAGGTGAAAGAGCTTGGCTTAACAATTATATGTATGAAGTTTGAACTCTGAAGGTCAAATAGTCTTTGTTCTATAAGCAAAAGTTTCATGTGACCTTGAGAATAAAAATTTGACCTTGAAAAGAGGGTCAACATTAAATGACTATCTATAAGTGACCTAACATCCAAGTTTCAACTCAAAGTCTCAAAAATTGTAGAAATTGGCACCTTGCCAATTTAAGGTTCCATTTTCAACTTGAAATAGCTTGAAAACTGTAAATATTTTATGGAGCATGTAAGCGTATAAAAGTTTGCAAATTTCTCAAAGAACAATATAAAACAAATTTTGTTCAAATCGTACGGTTAGTAAAGGAGTTATAAGAGTTTAAAGATTTGACCGCTGATGACCTCAAGCGGGGGCATATGTGAACTTTTCGACAAGAAAAAAATATTAAATTAAGATCTTTATTTGCTCTTTTACATGATACTTTCCATTTTATCATATGATGCGGTACTTTGATGTAACGTCACTGGATTGGCTTGGGGGTAAGAATAATAATAATAATAATAATAATAAGAATAATAAGAATAAAGAAAAGACAATACAATAACAGAAAGGATTCCGACGGAAATCGGAATCCTTAATAAATGGAAGGATGGAGGTTCCTGTGGACATAGCAGACGGATTCCTCTCATTTTCATCTTGTTAAGAACAGAAATGAAAATTGAAAAAATGCGAAAATGACTGGCCGCAGCTGGACTCGAACCAGGTACCTTCACCAAGGTAGGCCCCATCGTATCTTGTACATGTAATGTCAGGTCACATGGTTGAATTGACCAATGAAATTTGTAACACATCCTGGGTCATGCATATTAATTATGTGAGGGATTTTCCAATGAATCATGACAATATAGCAAGTGTTTTCAAACTGGTACATGTATTCGATATTTCTTGATTCTGTTAGAAAACATCTTGAACTAATACATACTCGTATAAATTTTGAAATGAAAACAATGTTGAAGCACTGTACTTAATGTTTGCTTACGAATGAAAAAAAAAATGAGGGGAAAAAATGGCCGAGGCCGGTATCGAACCCCGGACCCTCCGATTCGAAGTCTGACGCTCTACCGCTGAGCTATTGCAGAACTGACAAAACTTTGCATCAAAAGTCTTTAGAAGGATGAAATCTTGCGACTATGATATGACTCAACATGTCGAGCATGTTCCGAATGATAAATCTTTATCGATCGATTCTATTTACAGGTTTGTATTCAGGAGTAAACAACACAGAATTTCATAAAATGTATTTTTTTATTTGACTTTCATTGACCATGTATGTAGAGAATATAATTATGAATCAATAAATTGTGTTTGCTTCTTTTGCAAGGGCGGATCTAGACAGGGTAGGTGAAAACAGGTATGTACACCTATGTAACATGTAAGTCGGAGGGGGGGGGGGCAAAAACTTATCAACCTCCCCCTTTCGAAGGACTAGCCTATGTCATTGGATAAACAAACCGTCAAAGATCTTGTACAGTTATTTCAAAGATTGACGAATTCAAAAAGAAACAGACAAACAAACGAGAAAAAAAAATGCCCAAGGGGGCCACATTGCTCCGTCAAAGGTCTTGTACAGTTGTTTCAAATATTAAGGAATTTAATAAGAAAAAGACAAACAAACAAACAAACAAAACAAAACAAAACAAAAAAAAAAAAAAAAAAGAGGCCCAAGGGAGCCATATTGCTCAGTCAAAAGTCTTGTACAGTTGTTTCAAAGATTGCCGAATCAAAAAAGAAAAAAAAACAAACAAACAAACAAGCAAAACAAATGAAAAAAAAACAAAACAAAACAAAACAAACAAGAGGCCCAAGGGGGCCACATTGCTCCGTCAAAGGTCTTGTACAGTTGTTTCAAAGATTGACGAATTAAAAAAAACCAAAACATACAAACAAAACAAAAAAAAAAAAAAAAAACCAAGAAGCCCAAGGGGGCCACATTGCTCCGTCAAAGGTCTTGTACAGTTGTTTCAAAGATTGACGAATGAAAAAAAGAGGCCTAAGGTGGCCATATATACACGTTGAAGTCAATGACATTGAAATAAATATGCGCAATATGAAATGTGTTTTTCTTCTGAATAAAAAGCTATGAATAGGACTGACTTGTTGCATGAACAATCGATAATTCTTGTAATGCTGAATCAGCCATTTGTATTTCTCCGTCTGTATATCAAAAATAAAAACCACTAACATTCAGGAACTCCAATGGCTATGTGGATAGGGCGTTGGACTGCTGGCCCAAGGGTACCGGGTTCGATCCCCAGTCTGGAAGTTTTTTGTTTGTTTTTTTTTTTTCGCCGATCGTCTGCGTTTCTGTCTAGTACTCTCTCTATCTGTTCGTATGTCTGTTCGTTCTTCTATCGTTGTCAGTCTATCTAACACTGTCTATCTTACACTGTCAGTCTGTCTGTCTGGTCCATGCTGCAAATTTATCAGTTAATTTAAATGATGCTATTCAATTTTAAGACATTTTTAAAACATTCAATTAGAAAATGACAACAGCATGAAAGTACAGACAAGTCATGGTACGAAGAGAAATAGAAATAAAAGATTTATCTTTCTTAGATCATGTAAAGTTCATATAAGAAGGACCTCGTTTGTGAAGTAGAAGTAGTGTGGGACAAACACTGTGTATTTAACAAGTAAATGTTGTTATGACATTGAGAATGAAATTTTCACCTTGAACCAAGGTCAAGGAAAAAAGATGAGTATAGAATATCATTTTCTTCAAAATATATATGAAATTGAATAAAGCTTAATATTTTATCAACAAAAGACTGTTATGACCTTGAAATCGAACGAATGACCTTTGGTCAAGGTCAATGTGACAGGACTTACTGCAAGGAATATTTGTACCCAGTTGGCACTCTCAAGGTCAAACAGTCTTTGTTTTATAGGCAAAAATGCTGTTGTGACCTTGAGAATGAGAATTTGACCTTGGATCAAGGTCAAGGTGAAAGAGCTTGGCTTAACAATTATATGTATGAAGTTTGAACTCTGAAGGTCAAATAGTCTTTGTTCTATAAGCAAAAGTTTCATGTGACCTTGAGAATAAAAATTTGACCTTGAAAAGAGGGTCAACATTAAATGACTATCTATAAGTGACCTAACATCCAAGTTTCAACTCAAAGTCTCAAAAATTGTAGAAATTGGCACCTTGCCAATTTAAGGTTCCATTTTCAACTTGAAATAGCTTGAAAACTGTAAATATTTTATGGAGCATGTAAGCGTATAAAAGTTTGCAAATTTCTCAAAGAACAATATAAAACAAATTTTGTTCAAATCGTACGGTTAGTAAAGGAGTTATAAGAGTTTAAAGATTTGACCGCTGATGACCTCAAGCGGGGGCATATGTGAACTTTTCGACAAGAAAAAAATATTAAATTAAGATCTTTATTTGCTCTTTTACATGATACTTTCCATTTTATCATATGATGCGGTACTTTGATGTAACGTCACTGGATTGGCTTGGGGGTAAGAATAATAATAATAATAATAATAATAAGAATAATAAGAATAAAGAAAAGACAATACAATAACAGAAAGGATTCCGACGGAAATCGGAATCCTTAACTAGATGGCTACTGTTGCAAGCAACAGACGGATTCCTCCTTTATTAGACCTTCCTCGGAACTGAAGTGTTAAAATCCGAATAAAGAAGATGGAAAAAAGAATAGTAGCTTTAGTACCATATTACCTTCAGCAAATGAGTCAAAAGAGCTTATGTCTAATTTGGGACTCTTATTTATTTATCAACAAAATAGCAGAAAAAAATAATAATAAATACCTTTCATGTTTACGAAAGCTTTAAACTCCATGCTCAATCAATATCTAATCCTTTACAATGACTTTCTCAAAAAAGAATTGCACAATGATTTTGTAATGAGATAATTTCTATTAATAGAAAATGACAACAACATGAAACTATTGATATGTAATGCTACTAAGAATAAAAAAGAAAGAAACAGAGAACAAGAATAAAAGAGTTATCTATCTTACGATGTAAAGTTCAAATAAGAAGTACTACTTGTGAGAAGAATAAATAGGTAAGGACAAAATCCTGTGAATTCTACAAGAGTAAATGTTTTTTATGACCTTGAAAAAGTTTATTTGACCTTTAACCAGGGTCATGGATAAAAGATAAGCATTTGAGTTTATTCTCATTAAGATTCCTGTTAATCTAATCAAAGCTCAATATTTTATTGACAAAAGTCTGTTGTGACCTTAAAATCGAACAAATGACCTTGGGTCAATGTCAAGGTGAAATGACATGATGCAAGGAATATTTGCGCCAAGTTTGAACTCTCAAGGTCAAATGGTCTTTGGTCTATAGGCAAAAGTTTGTTGTGACCTTGAGAATGGAAATTTGACCTTGGGCCAAGGTCAAGGTGAAAGGGCTTGGCTCAATGATTGTATTTATGAAGTTTGAACTGTCAAGGTCAGATAGTCTTTGTTCTATAGGCAAAAGTTTGTTGTGACCTTGAGAATCATAATTTGACCTTGAAACCAGGTCATCATCATTGACTACCTATAGGTAACCTACCATCCAAGTTTCAACTCAAAATCTCAAAAACTGTAGAAATTGGCACTGTGCCAATTTAAAGTTCCATTTTCAACTCAAAATAGCACGAAAACCGTAAATATTTTATCGAGCATGTAAGCGTATAAAAGTTTGCAAATTTCCCAAAGAACAATTTAAAACAAATTTCATTCAAATCGTACGGTTAGTTAAGGAGTTATAAGTGTTTTAAGATTTGACCTTTGATGACCTCTAGCGGGGGCATTCGGGAGCTTATCGACAAACAAAAAATAGTTAAAGAAGATCGTGATATGCTCTTTTTGATGGTACCATCCGTTTTGCTCTGTGTTAAAAGACCTTTGAATAAAGTCTCTGGAAATGATGAGGGGGTAAGAATAAAAATAATAATAATAATAATAAGAATAATAATAAGAACTAGATGGCTACTGTTGCAAGCAACAGACGGATTCCTCCTTTATTAGACCTTCCTCGGAACTGAAGTGCTTAAATCCGAATAAAGAAGATGGAAAAAGAGTAGTTGCTAAAGTACCATATTAACTTCAGCAAATGAGTCAAAAGAGCTTATGTCTAATTTGGGACTCTTATTTATTTATCAACAAAATAGAAGAAAAAATAATAAATACCTTTCATGTTTACGAAAGCTTTAAACTTCATGCACAATCAATATCTAATCCTTTACAATGACTTTCTCAAAAAAGAATTGCACAATGATTTTGCAATGAGATAATTTCTATTAATAGAAAATGACATCAACATGAAACTATTCATATGTAATGCTACTAAGAATAAAAAAGAAAGAAACAGAGAACAAGAATAAAAGAGTTATCTATCTTACTATGTAAAGTTCAAATAAGAAGTACTACTTGTGTGAAGAATAAATAGTTAAGGACAAAATCCTGTGTATTCTACAAGAGTACATGTTTATTACGACCTTGAACAAGTTAATTTTACCTTTAACCAAGGTCATGGATAAAAGATAAGCATTTGAATTTATTCTCATCATGAGTCCTCTTAATCTAATCAAAGCTCAATATTCTATCGACAAAAGTCAGTTGTAACCTTGAAATCAAACAAATGACCTTGGGTCAAGGTCAAGTTGAAAGGACTTGATGCAAGAAATATTTGCGCCAAGTTTGAACTCTCAAGGTCAAATGGTCTTTGTTCTATAGGCAAAAGTTTGTTGTGACCTTGAGAATCAAAATTTGACCTTGGGCCAAGGTCAAGGTGAAAGGGCTTGACTCAATGATTGTATTTATGAAGTTTGAACTGTCAAGGTCAAATAGTCTTTGTTCTATAGGCATAAGTTTGTTGTGACCTTGAGAATCATAATGTGACCTTGAAACTAGGTCATCATCAATGACTACCTATTAGTAGCCTACCATCCAAGTTTCGACTCAAAATCTCAAAAACTGAAGAAATTGGCACTGTGCCAATTTAAAGTTCCATTTTCAACTTGGAATAGCGCGAAAACCGTAAATATTTTATCGAGCATGTAAGCGTATAAAAGTTTTCAATTTTCCCAAAGAATATTTTAAAACAAATTTCGTCCAAATCGTACGGTTAATTTAGGAGTTATAAGTGTTTAAAGATTTGACCTTTGATGAGCTCCAGCGAGGGCATTGCTGAACTCATCGACAAACAAAAAATAGTTAAAGAAGATCTTGTAATGCTCTTTCTGATGGTAATATCGCTTTTGCTCTGTGTTAAAAGATCTTTGAATAAAATGTCTGGAAATGATGAGGGGGTAAGAATAAAAATAATAATAATAATAATAATAATAAGAATAATAATAAGAATAAAGAAAAAACATTGCAATAACAGAAAGGATTCCGACGGAATAGTCGGAATCCTTAATAATAAGACTAGATAGCTACTGTTGCAAGCAACAGACGGATTCCTCCTTTATTAGACCTTCCTCGGAACTGAAGTGCTAAAATCCGAATAACGAAGATGGAAAAAAGAATAGTTGCTTGAGTACCATGTTGACTTCAGCAAATGAGTCAAAAGAGCTTATGTCTAATTTGGGACTCTTATTTATTTATCAACAAAATAGAAGAAAAAAAATTAATAAATACCTTTTATGTTTACGAAAGCTTAAAATTCCATCCTCAATCAATATCTAATTCTTTACAATGACTTTCTCAAAACTGAATTTCACAATGATTTTGCAATGAGATAATTTCTATTAATAGAAAATGACAACAACATGTAACTACTGATATGTAATGCTACTAAGAATAAAAAAGAAAGAAACAGAGAACAAGAATAAAAGAGTTATCTATCTTACTATGTAAAATTCACATAAAAAGTACTACTTGTGTGAAGAAAAATAGTAAGGGACAAAATCCTGTGAATTCTACAAGAGTAAATGTTTGTTATGACCTTGAAAAAGTTTATTTTACCTTTAACCAAGGTCATGAATAAAAGATAAGCATTTGAGTTTATTCTCACCAAGATTCCTTTTCATCTAATCAAAGCTCATTATTTTATCAACAAAAGTTTGTTGTGACCTTGAAATCGAACAGATGACCTTGGGTCAAGGTCAAGGTGAAAGGACTTGATGCAAGGAATATTTGCGCCAAGTTTGAACTGTCAAGGACAAATGGTCTTTGTTCTATAGGCAAAAATTTGTTGTGACCTTGAGAATCAAAATTTGACCTTCGGTCAAGGTCAAGGTGAAAGAGCATGGCTCAATGATTGTATTTATGAAGTTTGAACTGTCAAGGTCAAATAGTCTTTGTTCTATAGGCAAAAGTTTGTTGTGACCTTGAGAATAATAATTTGACCTTGAAACCAGGTCATCATCAATGACTACCTATAAGTAGCCTACCATCCAAGTTTCAACTCAAAATCTCGAAAACTGTAGGAATTGGCACTGTGCCAATTTAAAGTTTCATTTTCAACTCAAAATAACGCGAAAACCGTAAATATTTCATCAAGTATGTAATCGTATAAAAGTTTGCAAATTTTCCAAAGAATGATATAAAACAAATTTCGTTCAAATCGTGTGATTAATATAGAAGTTACAAGAGTTTAAAGATTTGACCTTTGATGACATCTAGCGAGGGCATTGGTGAACTTATCGACAAACAAAAAATAGTTTAAGAAGATCTTTGTCTGCTCTTTCTAATGGTACCATTCTTTTTACTCTGTGTTGAAAGACCTTTAAATAAAGTGACTGGAAATGGAAAGGGGTAAGAATAATAAGAATAATAATAATAAGAATAAAGAAAAGACATTGCAATAACAGAAAGGATTCCGACGGAATAGTCGGAATCCTTAAATAAAGAAAAGACAATACAATAACAGAAAGGATTCCGACGGAAGTCGGAATCCTTAATAATTATACTTAAAAAATATATTTTCCCTCGCTCGCACCTTTTTTTACAAGAAAATCCGAAGAACTTTTAATTAATTTGGTATGGCCTAATGACTATATTACTTTTGGTGTTCATGGCCATGGGTGTGTGATTCTGTTAGACGTACCCATGCAAATTTTCCGAGAAATTGCACGTTAACACCGAAAGTAAGACAGTCATTTCTTAAATAGACATACTGTTGAATTATATGTCACATAAGTGTCTCTCCAAACCTCCACGTATCGAGAGCTCGATCCCTTTCTGAAAGGAATGATTAAGGGTAATTCCACCCTGTTAGAGCGCACGTAGGGGGTTTCGGCTATGTGTCAACAGGGGTTTCGGTTTCGAAGCGAGCATGTAGATCTCTCAATTAGAAATATATGCACAACCAAAATGTAATTCCCCAATATGAAGTTATTGCGTTTTCGATAGGTCACAATGACGTATCTAAAAGCCCCTTTATGTACAGGTATTCATGAATTTTGCATGCATAGACCTATCCTGTTTTTTTTTTGTTTTTTTTGGGGGGGGGGGGGGGGGGTCAGGTCCGTCAGGATGGAACGATTGCATGCAAGCCTTTGAGAGAGTATATAGAGAGTCTGGCGTCAAAACAGGAAAATCAGCATTATTTGCAAATTTCAGGGGGGGGGGGGGTTGTTGACCTGGCCGTCTACCCCCCCCCCCTTTCCCATCATAGTAAATACGTGCTTGGTCTATGATTCGTTTCTCCTTTGTGTCTTTATCGTATCAATCAGTCCATTACGTTCCTCTTTTGTTTGAATTAATAGGAATTTCTGCCGAAAGGGAATTTGGAAAATTCAATATATCTCTCTACATTACTCCACATTATGTGCCTGAGGTCCACTTTTAATGGAGCGTGTCGTTTCTGAGGCCAATTGACATTATTTTCGTGCGAAGCAGTTTTTAAATTCATTATGTATGCGACACATTTGTGTCCAAAACTTGTGGGCGTAAAAACTGGTTTTAATTAAATATTTTCAAATTTAACAAAGGTAAGACCTCTTTTTTTATCTAATTTTCAGAATGGGGAAAAACATATTTACCTTACTGTAGCGTATTTCGTTTTTATATGTATAATATTCTCAATTTTTCTTCCTTCTAACCTAATTGATTACTCTCCAATTTGTGAAAAAAAAACTTCTGAATGTTAAAACTGTACATATGCATACAGGTATGTAATAACAGTAAAGTTGTAAATATTTCACTCGTCTATGAATTCCTTTGCCCTTAATTGTCAACTTGTTCATGTGTTACTAAAGGCATTAAATGCATGTTATTTTGAGATTTTAGGTTTTTACTTATATTCGTCGTCTTATTGATTAAATTAAAACCAATATTATAGAAAATATGTACTTCTTCTCTTATTCGTTGTGCCTCTTTAAAAGAAAAACGTGGTCGCAAGTTCCATTTGTAACACACGAAAACGAAAACGAAAAGTGGTTGGCTTTCGGACCCCCCCCCCCCCCCCCCCCCCATATGACAATTTTAAACCTGCACAGAAACAGTGAGAAAGCAGGTATTAACCTTCCATAAGAGTTTATACTAAGACTATATATAATAGAATCATTGAGAAGATACTATATAAAAGAAAAATAAAGCTACCTGTAACCATAGTCACTAAAACCATGAATGAGTCACTATATAGTCTGTCAAATATATCTATATCTAAAACTTGCTGGAGAGAATAGCACATAAATCAAGTAATACCCTTCGTGATACATGTATGAACTAGCTGATAATTTGACCAAATTTGACACTTTGTAGTCTATTATTTAAAGAATGACTTTATCAAGGTCAAGGCTTTCGGGGCTAGGCCATACTCATATAGCTATAGTAAGAGTATGCAGGTGGAGTATGTCATGGAGGGGGGGGGGGGGGGGGTGGGCTATAAAATGATTCATGAGAATTCATGAGAATAGCTCCAATTAATATACTTTTTCCTTCTAAAGCCGACTTCTTCCAATCTTCACTGAATGACCTCATGCTGAGATGACGTTTGCACACTCATATATAATCAAGTATTTCCGTATTTTGAGATTTTTTTTTTTCAAAATAATAGACTTGAACACCCCCCCCCCCCCCCCCACCCCACCCACATACATGTACACACTGAGGGATATATCATCCTAGATCTGTATATAACGCTGTGTAGATATAATGTTATTACTCAATTATTTTCATAGCAAGAGAAAGAAAATAACCGTCAATAACAGATTCAAATATTTTTTCTTGCAGCTTCTTTAGCAGATAATCCGGAACCTAGACACCGTTAAAGTTTGGAAAGTAGACACAGGAAGTTGGAAAGAAAGAAAACATATCAAGTTGCACAGAGAAGAAATTTTGCCTGATTTATTCAAAATTTGTGTTTATAATGGCAAACTGTTTACAAATTATCGCAATAATATGTATTTTGATTACGACAGTCGCAACCATTGTGTCTTTTGCGACGCCAAACTGGCTCAATTTTCGAATAAATGACAGTCAACAAATGACCGGCCGAGTTTGCGAATGTTTCAGTAATAACTGCGATTGTGGATTATGGCTGAACTGTAAGAGTGGAGCTACAGCTTCTGGATCATTGGACAACTGTCTCTGGTTTTTTGCAGATGAGTTTAAGATAGAGAAAAATCTACCAGGTATAAATAATGTGAAGCAATGGAATGGCATTAGAATTTTTCATACGGCTGTCTTTTCGTACTGAGTTCTTTTGTACTTTTCGTTCAGAAAATTGGGACCTTTCTAATTTCAATGGAAACTGAGAAGCTTCTTCACTTTTTGTCTAAGCCCAACTTTACTTTTTGAGGTTGCACTTAGACAAAAAGTAATGAAGATCCTCCATTGAAAATCAGTCAGGGGTCCAACTTATATGAGTAATAACTTCTTGAAGATAATTAACTTGCATCAGTAATAACTTATACAAGTTATGTTCATGAGTTTATAACTTGAATAAGTTACAAATAAAAAAGCAGATTTTCCTCAGAATTTCTCCAATAACTTAAACAAGTTATTACAGCGGTCCTACTACTTTAAGCCAAGGGAATATTGTAAGCCCAGGTGCGCCCAGGACGTTTGGGTGCAATGAATATATCATTTTCTTTGATATATAGTTAAATGTGTATTTAAACATGTCACATGAAAAATTTCAACAAAATTACACAACATTTCATATGTTTTTATCGTGTTTGAACTTGTGTATTTCCTGGGCTTACTGCACGTATTCAGGAAGGATAACTCTTAGCTCCATTTCTCCTATAGCATTAGAGTTATCCGATATAGTTTATTTACCGCAGGTAGGTATAAAAGTATTGTTTTATATGAGACAAAAATCATGGGAAAAATGTATTCTATTTCTGCATTGTATGTATGAATTTGCAGATATAATTTATATATATGTCCCTGTTCTGATCAAGCATAATTTATGAGGATATTCATTTAATTCTGAAGGATAAAGATCTTCAGTTTTATTTTACTTCTATCTTTTTTAAATCTATTTTTATGTATCATTAATATTCTTTTTTCTTTTTTTTTTTGTTCTGTTGTATTTACTATTTTTTTCTCTTTTAAAAAAATGTCTTTGGTGTCAGAACGTTGTTTTCCAATTATGAATTATCCAGAAATAATGAAGCCACCAATAGGCTAATTGATCAAATAACCTGCCTGCAACGACAGGTGTGATCAACCTGGATTACGTAAGAGGGGCATACTTGGTAAGTTACTCCAACCAACAAATTATTCTAAGGGGGAAGGTTTCAGAAGAGGGATACTTTATTCTTTAAGTTAATGACTACTCTGCTAGTAATTTACCATAAATTGAAAAGAAAAACATTTAAAGGGGTTTAGTTTCAGTTAAAGTTTCATTGTTAATTCTCAAGGTATGGAATATCTCAGGTTCTTTTTTTTTCTTTCTTTTTTTGTAGATTCTGATCTTGTTTACCATGTCTATTTTTTTTTTTTTTGCACAAAAAAGCGGAACATGGACATCAGTTCAAACGGCCGGAAGACCAACTTAGACTCTTCAATAATACGACTTCTCGTGCAGTGTTACGTGTTGTGGGTTTCCTGGTTTATTCCATACGTCTCAACTTCTCTCTTTAAAATTATATACATTTATATTATTCAAGCATATAAAACAAACACGACCATACCAACTCTTTAAAACGATTTTGAATGAGCGAGATATCCTCGTTCTTATCTTGTAAAACCGGCAATTATTTTGTTTGACAAAGACGGCGAGGTCGGAAAATTCGTCGAATAATACAGATTAAAAACAAAATTTAGTGAAATCTGATACATCGTACTTCTATTTCTGATGTACCGTCACGCCGTTATTATATGACACGTGCCGGTCAACGCGATCTAGCAGTGATGTAATTCAAGCTGCTGAACCTAGTTTGCCTATGAAATCTGTATGGACGGCATCTAGGTGAACACCCTTTGAACTAGCCATGATGTGAATACAGAAATACATTTAAACGTTTCCATGTTACGTTATAGATCGGTTGTCTTTTAAAATTACAAAGCCGACAGATTAACGTGCGCCGTAGAAGCCATAAAACCATTTCTCAGGTATATACAAGCTTTAAGACGCTTGACACCTTAATCGGGTGTGCGGATGTTAATTAAATCAATAAATTAACGTAAAGTAAATACACGGAGCGTGATGCTTATCTCGATAGCGCCCTTATAAAATTATGAATCCAAATTGGGTATACATAAAATCCAGAAAAAAATATAATTCTTTGAAAAAAATTGAAAAATTATTCGAGTCGCGCCGAATGCGGGTCGGTCGCGTTTCTTTTATTTATCTTCTATTTTATTATATAAAGTCGGTAAATCTTAATGTAATTCTTAGGGGAAAGGATATGTCACTTCATCTTCCTATATCTCTTTGGTTTTCAAGCTGATTTTTTTCTTTTGTATGAATTTTTCACAGGCAAAAAGAAGAAAGTTCAAAGATTCAGATTATGTATCAAATCAGCAATTTAATGTAACCGATTCATGAGGAAAATATTAAAAGAAGTAAGAAAACCATGGATGCAGCTCCTGTATAATATCATATAGATCAGAGATGGAAGTTAGAACATAATTCCTTCCTTTTTTTGGTGAGATCGTGGTATAATTTGTGTTTCTGCACTATCGCCAAAACAAATTCATTAAAAATAAATGAACAAGTATTAAAAGAAAAAAGAATATCAGCTCCCCCCCCCCATTTACCTTGTACTATGGTATAAAAACATGTATTGAAAGAAAGAAATTAAAATTTGATATGTTTTCAGTGATTAGGATAAGCATGCGCCCTGCGCCATAGTCACATTCAATATTAAAATGGCACATTTAAATTCAACTGAGTGCGCCAATGTGGCGCATTCAATTCTCAAACAAGTTGTGGTAATCTTCCATTCTTTTACTCAACGTAGTGATAGCTTCACCATATTCACTTCACAACTTACTAAATTTAATCATCATTGATCACGCTCATTTCGTTTGTTCTTTGCATCAATTGATACAACAGACAGTATAGCATTTTTGCATCTAAAACATAATACAATATTTTTAATTGGAATAATTATTTCAAGCAAGTCTAGTACCTTGGTGTACTACGCTCGACTTGGTTAAAAATGACCGCTGGATGAAAGTCTTATTCTTAAATTACCCCAAAGGAAGATTCCTTGACCATATTTACTAGAACCTGAAGAATTTAACTTAAAACTAAAAAGTGTCTTTTTTTTTCTAAACGCAGTGATTTCCGATGGTCACAACCTATATTTCAAAACTTTTTACAGTTATGCTACGTACAGAATGTACTTCAATGTTGGCAACCTACATGGTAAATGCTTAACCCGTAAAACCTAATGCAGACATTTATATGTTCTGCAGGTTTGTTTGTTTGTTTTTTTTTTTCAAATTGCTCATGGCACATTCATTTTCATCAATGGCCCATTGCTTTTGCAAATGGCACATTGATGTTCCAGGGTATGGGGCCATTGTCACATTCACCCGATTGCCTATCCCAATCACTGTGTTTTCCTTATTTCATTATCAGGCCAAGTATCCAAAATATATTAGAATTCTCAGAAAAAATACTAAGGGTTCAAAAGATTTTTATGACCTTTTCATAAAAAATACATATATCAGACCAAAAAGTGAGATGAAATGGGAGACTGAGTTACAACTAACCAATGACTCACTACATTGGGAAATTATAAATTTAGCAGTACATACCAATACAAATGATTGTAAGTACAAATGGTTTCAATATCGTATCATTCACAGAATTTTGGGAACAAATGTAATTTTACATAAAATTGGAATTAAAGATTCAGATAAATGTTCCTTTTGTCAAAATTTTTCGGAAACAATTTGCCATCTATTTTTCTATTGTGAATACTCTTACAAATTATGGGAAGAATTTAAAATTTGGTTGTATGAAACATTTGAAATTGAATTAGAATTAGATATTAAAAATATCATCCTTGGTTTTACTGAGAAAAAGTACAAGAGACTGAATGTCATTATTTGTGTAATAAAACATTACATTTTCCAACAAAAGATGGCAAAATGCATACCTTATTTTACTGGTGCAAAAATGAGTATTATTAATTATTTAAAATCAGAAAAATATATATTTAAGAAGAATCTTCAAAGTGAAAAGTTTTCAAAGAAGTGGGGAATGTTTCAAATACTAACTCAGTAATTTTTCTATACTTGCATGTTATGTGTGCATGTTATGCGCTTTTGTGAAGTACATGCGAGTGAGCTATATGAGCTACAGTATATGTGGTATTGTCGACTATGTGTGCAGGTTATGTGCTTTTGTGAAGATGTGGTATCGTCAACTATGTGTGCATGTTATGTGCTTTTGTGAAGTACATGTGAGTGAGCTATATATGTGGTATCGTACATGTTATGTGCTTTTGTGTAGTATAGTGAGCTATAGTATATGTGGTATTGTCAACTATGTGCGCATGTTATATGCTTCTATGTGGTACAGTGCATGATCATGATGATATGTGCTTTAACGTTAGTTCAATGCATTGGGACTTTTGAACTATGTATATATGTATGCATGTGTCTAATATATATATATGTCTAAAAAATAAAAATTAAAAAAAAAAAAAAAAAAAAAAGAATATCAGCTCCAGTAGAACCGAGATATAAAACGTGTCATGTATTTGAATCTTCATCCCTCTTTGGTGAGAACAGTAATTAACACAACCTCCACTGTCATCGTGCTTATGTCATCGTGCATCATGAGATGCTACATACTGGTAACTATACCTGCCTTTAAATAAATTAATAAAAATAAATAAAAACAAAAGAAAGTAGATAAACTATACCCCCCCCCCAAAAAAAGCATACATACCTGTACATTACCAAATAGAAATTGATACCAGAGTTATCCTTCTTTGGTATTAGTGACTCTTCAAAATGAGCTCAGGAAATGCACACATTCAGTTGCAAATTAAGCATATAAAATGTTGATATATTTTCTTGAATTTTTGCATGTGATACATTTTTATGCTTATCTAACTATATCAAGTGAAATTTTAAGTTTACACCCTAACAAAACCCCCTGGGCGTTCCTGGGCGTATGCCTAGGCTTAAAATTCCCCTAGGCTTAAAATAGTATGACCCTATTACAGTGTTTTTTATTGGCCGGATTGCAAAGCAATTCCGGTCTATAGATTGACGATGTCCGTCCGTCTGTCCGTCCGTCTGTCCGTCTGCCGTCAACATTTTGGTTAAAGTTTCTGGTTGAGGCAAAATCTAAGGAACTATATGCAGTAGAAACTTTATATTATACATGAAGGTTGCCCATGACAAGACCTTTCAATTTATGCCGTAACATTTGACCTAGTGACCTTGACCTTGGACTTTGACCTAGTTAAAGATTTTGGTTAAAGTTCCTGGTTTAAGCAAAATCTAAGGAACTGTACGCAGTAGAAACCTTATATTATACATATAGGTTGCTCATGACAAGACCTTTCAATTTATGCCATAACATTGGACCTAGTGACCTTGACCTTGGACTTTGACCTAGTTAAAGATTTTGGTTAAAGTTTCTGGTTTAAGCAAAATCTAAGGAACTGTATGCAGTAGAAACCTTATATTATACATTTAGATTGCCCATGACGAGACCTTTCGATTTATGCCGTAACATTGGACCTAGAGACCTTGACCTTGGACTTTGACCTAGTTAAAGGTTTTGGTTAAAGTTTCTGGTTTAAGCAAAATCTAAGGAACTGTATGCAGTAGAAACCTTATATTATACATGTAGGTTGCCCATGACGAGACCTTTCAATTTATGCCGTAACATTTGACCCAGTGACCTTGACCTTGAACTTTGACCTAGTTAAAGATTTTGATTAAAGTTCTTGGTTTAAGCAAAATCTAAGGAACTGTATGCAGTAGAAACCTTATATTATACATTTAGGTTGCCCATGATGAGACCTTTCAATTTATGCCGTAACATTGGACCTAGTGACCTTGACCTTGGACTTTGACCTAGTTAAAGACTTTGGTTAAAGTTCCTGGTTTAAGCAAAATCTAAGGAACTGTATACAGTAGAAACTTTATATTATACATGTAGGTTGCCTCTGACAAGACCTCTCAATGTAATTGCTGTAATATTTGACTTAGTGACCTAGACCCAGTTGGTGACAAAAACTTACTTTGCAATCCGGCCATACCGTCTTTAGCGGTGTTTTATTTAAACATGTTTTATATTCAAAGCATTGTGATTCATTGTTAATATTCACATTCAGAAGATGCATCTAGGTCTTTGCTATGTTTCTAACCTAATTTTCTTGGGAATTAGATTGTCTGTTGCTGGTAAATAGGATTTAATTACAGAAATATTCCCCAGAGAACCCTATTTCTGAGAGCCTTGCGCCAGACTTCTAGAGCATGCGCTGGATAGTGAGATATACCAGAAGATTGTCCAATTTAATATCTACATGTATTAAGTTACAAATGCTCAGTTCATAAGAAAAATGCTCAGAGGAGATATTGAGGTTCAAAGTTTGCTGTTATAACTTGTTCAAGTTATAAATACTAAAATCCAGTTACTTGGGCAAGATACAACTTTTTTAAGTTGGGCCTCTGACTGAAAATAGGATGTTTCATACAGATCGATGGGATCATTTGTACTGGTACGAAAGATAAGTACATGTATTTTGATACTTGTAACAATATTTGTGTTTGGAATCTTTGTTAGACCTAAAATAAAATTTAGTTTGTTTGCCGTTAACCGACCGACCCATGAAAATTGCCGCGACTCGGAGAATTTTATTGCCATTTTCATTCTGATATTTTTTTTATTGGCCGGATTGCAAAGCAATTCCGGTCTATAGATTGACGATGTCCGTCTGTCCGTCCGTTCGTCCGTCCGTCCATCCGTCTGTCCGTCCGTCCGTCTGCCGTCAACATTTTGGTTAAAGTTTCTGGTTGAGGCAAAATCTAAGGAACTATATGCAGTAGAAACTTTATATTATACATGAAGGTTGCCCATGACAAGACCTTTCAATTTATTCTGTAACATTTGACCTAGTGACCTTGACCTTGGACTTTGACCTAGTTAAAGATTTTGGTTAAAGTTCCTGGTTTAAGCAAAATCTAAGGAACTGTATGCAGTAGAAACCTTATATTATACATATAGGTTGCCCATGATGAGACCTTTCAATTTATGCTGTAACATTTGACCTAGTGACCTTGACCTTGGACTTTGACCTAGTTAAAGATTTTTGTTAAAGTTCCTGGTTTAAGCAAAATCTAAGGAACTGTATGCAGTAGAAACCTTAAATTATACATATAGGTTGCCCATGATGAGACCTTTCAATTTATGCCGTAACATTGGACCTAGTGACCTTGACCTTGGACTTTGACCTAGTTAAAGACTTTGGTTAAAGTTCCTGGTTTAAGCAAAATCTTAGGAACTGTATGCAGTAGAAACCTTATATTATACATATAGGTTGCCTATGATGAGACCTTTCAATTTATGCCGTAACATTGGACCTAGTGACCTTGACCTTGGACTTTGACCTAGTTAAAGATTTTGGTTAAAGTTCCTGGTTTAAGCAAAATCTAAGGAACTGTATGCAGTAGAAATCTTAAATTATACATATAGGTTGCCCATGATGAGACCTTTCAATTTATGCCATAACATTGGACCTAGTGACCTTGACCTTGGACTTTGACCTAGTTAAAGATTTTGGTTAAAGTTTCTGGTTTAAGCAAAATCTAAGGAACTGTATGCAGTAGAAACCCTATATTATACATTTAGGTTGCCCATGACGAGACCTTTCAATTTATGCCGTAACATTGGACCTAGTGACGTTGACCTTGGACTTTGACCTAGTTAAAGACTTTGGTTAAAGTTCCTGGTTTAAGCAAAATCTAAAGAACTGTATACAGTAGAAACTTTATATTATACATGTAGGTTGCCTCTGACAAGACCTCTCAATGTATGCTGTAATATTTGACTTAGTGACCTTGACCCAGTTGGTGACAAAAACTTACTTTGCAATCCGGCCATACCGTCTTTAGCGGTGTTTTATTGAATATTTCTTATTGAGATTTTGGAATATCCAGTTTGGATATAAGATTATTCAAAATGAAAGAAAAACCTTTAGATTTAACAGGGCGCAATTTCAGTGAAGAGACAGTTAAGTATTATGTCCATGTAAATGATGTTTGATAGTCATATTTTATGTACATGTACGACCGCGAAAAATCAATAACTACTTACCACATTTCAATGACAAGAAATGCCCACAAGACAGATGGTCCTATTTAAATTATATTGATTTTATCATGTGAAAAGTTGATTTATATACCCGGTTCTGATCAAAAATGGCAACGTATCATCTGTAGCCCCCCCCCCCCCCTCCCCATTACTAGCTCGTGTAACTGAAGTGGTTGTAACAAATGCAAAATGAAACTTCTTTCGGGGGATGCTAACACTCATCCTCGAAAACCCAGGCTTGATTGTGCTTACTCTTATCTCTGTAATCATCCTCGAAAACCCAGGCTCGATTGCGCTTACTCTTAACGCAATTGAGCCTGGGTTTCTGAGGATGGCTAACACTGGACACTTAGATTTTGCTTAAAATAATATTTACTGCGTGCTTTTGTATAATTTTTGATAAAATGAGCAAGGAAATTCCGCGAGACTTCAGCGCCAGAGTGCACGGTTTGCTTCAATGATCCATAATTTTTTTTGGGGGGGGGGGGTCTCCAAACTCCCCCACTTCATATTCGCAGAATTGAAGTTGAAATAGGTTTTTCAGGATCTGTTCCTGAACAAATACATATATTGAAAATTAGATATCGTGTGTTGAACCAAACGGACAATAATAATAATGGCAACGCTTTAACTTTTCCCTCGTTCAACTTCCAGTGGGTTTGTGCAATCACGTGGACACTTCTAGACAGTGGCGAGAGGATTTAACCTATTGATTTTCAAGGTCAGGAGTCAAAGTCGAGATCACTATTGGTAATGATAAAACTCTGTGGACAGTCTAAAGATCACAATTTACTTTGGAAATCAATATTCAATCTTTGCATTGACTTAATCATGTTCAGAGCAAGAGGACGATACCTATTGGGTCTCAAGGTCAGGGGTCAAAGTTCACATTAAGCAATAATAGATCAACTCTAGAGATTGCAATTTAATAAGGTGTTCATCAAACTTTGCATGTGAGTTGCCAATGGTGCAGGGGGAGGGGACGCCCATTGGTTTCAAGGTTCACAATAGGCAATAATGCAGAACTATACGGTGTACTTTCGATGCTTTTCAAAATTCCATGTGAGTTGCCAATGGGTCAAGGACTATGTACGAGTACATCTTGTGATTTTGAAGGTCATGGCTCAAAGGTCAAGGTCACAATGTACAGAAATAGATTAACCTTATTGACAGCCTTTAGATAACAAATGAAAGGAAATAAAAAAGATATTAAAAATGTTGTTGTCATGCACGGAGGTGCTACATTTTGTGTGAACTTGTTTTCATTTTGACTTAATTAATAGACAGTGTGCATATAACAATTATCTGTCACTTTTGTAATTGCTAGTATTTGAAAAAAAAACATGTTTGTGAAACATGAATGCCCCCGTCGGCATCTTTGTCAGTAAAAATTGTATATCAAACTCCAAGGTCAAGGTCACAAGGTCAAAAATTTTGGTATCAATGGAAAGGTTTTGTCACAAGGAATACTTGTGTGAAATATCAAAGCCCTATCCCTTACCATTCAAAAGGTATGGCCAATGTTAAAGTTTTCGCGGACAAACAGACAGACAAACGGACAGGACAAAAACTATATGCCCCCGAATCTTCGATTACGGGGGCATAAAAAGAGCTTTTATTGACCATCAGTCTGTTGGATTCAGTAAGTTTAAATTCTTCCAGCATGCAGATTGAAACAATCATACATGTATAGATTATATGTAATGAAACTGATTTTTAAAATGTCTCAACGCAATACATACAATGATGAATATGAAAATAAAATTTAAGGTCATGTCTACTCATATACCATTAAGTTTCTAGACTTCACAATGCCATGCTTCAGTATGCTATAATAAGCTTCTTTTAATTTTAGTTCAAAGAACATTAAAAATAAGCAATATGCTTATATGTTGAATGTAGGAAGTCTTGTGTGGCTAAGTATTTATAAAGTTATTTTCAAATAAAATAAAATATTTTCCCTACCTACCTACCCATAGGTAAAAAGGTAGAGTCGGTTAACAGCAAACATAAAATATTTTATGTCTGGCCTTATTGAACATGTTGAAGTGCACAATGTATGATACCGGGTGGTCATATACTAAATTTGACAAAATTTCAAAGGATCTGATTCATTTTAGTTACATGTAGTTGAAATATGCATGTCTTAACTGAAAATATCTGTGAAATGATACCTGTTTTCTATAAAGCCAACCTTGTAATGAAAACAATCGTTTTATGCTGTTTTTTAAAATTTTAAAAGTTTTTCTTTATTCCATCTAACAAGTACATGTATTAACAATCTCAACATCAAAATTTATTAGAAGCTCAAGTTAATCAGATCTTTATAGCAGAAATATAACATTTTTTCTGCAACCAGTAACAGGTACGAAAGATCCCGTACGTAAAATCTCGAACGAAACGGTGTTAGTACAAAAGATCATGGAACCAATGGAACAGATCAATTACATGTAGCTATGTCTGCTTGACTCACTTTGGATAAACATGATATTGACCACTTTTTCATGCTTTACTTTAGATGCAATTGATACAATTCAATAGATCTCACTGTGTTGTAACTACATATAATACAAGTATGATCATTGGTGCACGCAATTGAAAGTCTCAGTCATAACTTGTTTTACTGTCTGCACAGCTTACTTTGGAAATTGAATAAACAACGTCATGGGAAAAATTAGCATTGGAAATGGCCCATCTAAATCTTGTTTATGAAATTTAATTGTGTGCACTTACCATCATATAACTTACCAGATAGTTATACAAAAAAATATGACTAAGGGAGATCTAATGAATGTTTACTTATTTATTTCAGTAAAATTTCTGAATGATAAAATAGTCAAAATCATGTTTTTCTAGTTTTCGAAGTGAGCCGCGTGGACAGTAAGTGGTTTTCCCTTGCCATCGTGACGTTGTCCATAGGCTCAATGTTAAACTTGTCGAAGTCACATTTTAATTCCACATTGAACATTGCCCGATGCAAAAAGTATTTTGTCTATAAAGATTGTTTGCATTAATCCACCCATTTAATTATGTGTCAATCAGCATGATCAGTACATAAATTAGTTCCTTTGGGATATATCCCACTTGCTTTGAACTGGACCTAACGAAAGGAAATTTAACTGGGACCAGTCTCCTTTGTAGGCTTTATATGAAGGTGCGATATTGTAATACTCTTTCATGGTCTTCTATGAAAGATACATCGGTTCCACCCGAGGGGTCTCAAAATCATGTAAAACCCAAAGGCTTGCTGAGGGTTTTGCAAAAATTTTGAGACCCCGAGGGTGGAAACAATGTATCTTTCATAGAAGAACATGAAAGAGTATTTTTCTCTCATATCTAAGGGTCAAAACAAAACTGAAAGAAAAGGAACGAAATTTGAAAAAATGTCAAGTTGATCTAATCGCAAAAATTTTGCGATATTCGAATTCAGCGCCCCCGAAAATGGTTTATTCTATAAGAATAAACTACGAATATTAGGCTTTTCAGAATAAAACGCAAGAATACATTGAAAAACGATCTTAAAATCGAAGTTTTATGGCGACATCGCCGCTAGCTTGTTTGTTTTGCGGGCTGAAATCATGACGTCACAATAGCGTAAACAATCGAAACAACAGCGTCACGTGATATGTGATACAGCTGTCACATGATATGTGATACAGAAGTAGCTCACATAGCTGTATTTCATGGGCCTACTCTGTAACACATACGCGGGTATGAGAGAATATTGCATCAGGTTCAGTTGATTTGCTTATTTAGCTATCTTAGTATCTATGACCAAGTTTACAATGTATTGTAAGAAGTACATTTTTTTTTTATTTTGTGGAAGGTGCCTGTGCCTGTCCCATTTGGGAAAATTTGCGACAATTTGCTGAAATATGGAAATTTTAATACAAATTCTCACCACAGTATAACCCAAAAGTATAATTTATTAACACTGCTAATCCATTAATTTGCTTAAACTGAACAAGATATGAATGAAAATCTTAAAGATGCACTTAGAGATAGGACATTTTGTGCTGACTTCCAGGTTTTGAGTCTTATTTTCTCAGGTGATTTTTTTCATAATTCATCTTTGGAAATTTAAGAGTGATTTTTTGGGAAAAATAGAGGAAATTTAGCATTGGGAAGGGGCCGAAATTCGGCCCCAAAACAAGGAAAAAAAAAACCCTGGTAAGTAATTGGTATTGCCATGATTGCAGCTGAAAAAGTATTGTGAAGTATTGTAAATGCAAAATTACTGTAGGCACAGCTTACTAATGAAATATGAAAAAAAAATTTTGTCTACTTTGTCAGCATATTTTCTGTTTGAAATTTACATAGGGGGATTGATCTCAAACTAGCGTTGAGCCAGTTATCGCCTACATCCCATCTGATTATGGTAATCGATTATGATTTTGATAATTGATTATAATCATCAATCAGATAATCGGGAAATTTAAAACATTATAAGAAAGAAATATTTGCAGTTCATGAATATGTCATACATTTGTACTAATAATTTACAGATTTAAGTCAACTGATATATCTTTGACTTAGCTCAGTATGCATATTTGTATGAAACATTTTGCCAAGAAATTTTTTGCAAAAATTTGCTGTCAGTAAAAAGTATTAAGTTAATTACTAAATTAGTTATGGACAAATCATGAAATATTTTACAGTTTTGCAAAATATTATAAGAATCCAATTATCATGATTATATTAAATCGATAATCATTTGAAAGGCTTATCTGATTGATCGATTTTGATTACTCCATCCGATTTCCAACACTATCTCAAACTCATATGTCACTAATGCTGTAACATATAAATTGTTTGTGCTACAAGAACTGTGACAGAAAATAGATTATGCCTTCAAATTATGTTTGCCCCAATTTGGGATTGAAATTTGATAAAAAAAAACTTGCTTAGAATTATACAAACTTGCACCTTTGTAAGCACTAAAGAGACTTATGATAAATGTAGATTAATAATCATGTGACCCGATGGAGCTGTGGAGCAGCTGAACTGTGCCAAATTTCGGTTATATGCGCCAGATTGACTCATTAGAGATTTTGTGGTGCGCCATTGAAAAAAAAAACAATGTGTGAAAATCATAAGAATGTAGTCCAGATTGATCCCTGCTTAACATTGAGTCTATGGAAAATGTCGATGACATCACACTTATATAATCATTGAAAAGTCTGTCCTAGCATCTAAAACTTACTTTCCTTCACTGTTCACTGAGCGTAGTGTTGGATATACGGATGTTAAACTTTCATGAGAGTTTGTTGAGATCTATAGACCTAATTTCATGATAAGGTTTACTCAAGATTACTTTTGTCTTTTCATATGGTATTTTGCCCAGTCAAAACAATGAAACGACATCATGGCACGGCAGCACATGCAACTTTTTGGAGTGTGTGACGTCGTCATGGTTCACATTCTTCATCAAGGGAGATCCCTCTAGAAAATACCCCTGAAAAATATCTAGATTCACACATGTAGTAAGTGGGTAAAATTGTGAACAACTTCCCCAAAGAACTCATAATTGGCCTTCATTCAGTACTTATGACATTAAATGATTAGCAGCTTAACAGTATTTGTTACAAATTTCTAACATTTTTGGCAATTTTACATAAATTGGTGACAAATGTTAGGGCAAGTTTGGCCTAAGGCACACGGGGGCACTCACCTGTTAAATGGAAAGTGACAATAAAGTTGTTACGTATCATACTATACACTAGAAGGTAGACTGACCCTTGCCACAAACTGGAGTAGCACTATGAATTTACCTTGTAAAGTGTAAGTAAAAGATCCAGGTGATGACTTGACACCTGAACTTAAGTTTAGTAGAAGATAATGAATGTTAATGACAAAACTTATAATGATTGTAAGATGAAGAAAACGTAAAACAACTCTATCTCCTTTACCTTTTCTTGACAATCCGGGTTACTAAAATGATTGTAAATCTGATTTTTACCTGCATTGGTAATAGACCAGTGAACCATCCTCATCCTGTCTGCTTATCCTTAACAAAAGTCTGTGAAAAATTTATTTAGCTGGATATCATGTCTTCTCAGCATGCTCAGGATAATCGGGGTCTCCATTACTCGAAATGGGACCGAAATTAGGCTACATTCCCCCCCCCCCTCACAATTGACTATGTTTTTCCCCTAAAATGTGATTTTAAAAAATCCCCCCATTGTACTCAATATCGTTGCTAAAAATAAAACCTTAGAATTACACATTAATGCTTGATATATAAAATTTAAAACAAATACTGAACAGTGAAAAGGAATACTTGACTGACTTAGTTTTAGTATTAGCCCCTGTAGATCAGAATTTAGGGACTTATTATTTGATTTTTGGTAGTAAATAATTTCCTCTTTTTACCGGTAAGCCCCCGGAATCAAAGATTCGGGGGCATATAGTTTTTGGCCTGTCCGTCTGTTAGTCTGTTTGTCTGTCTGTTTGTCTGAAAAACTTTAACATTGGACATAACTTTTGATTGGGGATGATAGGGTGTTCATATTTCACATGTGTATTCCTTGTGACAAGACCTTTCCGTTGATACCAAAATTTTTGACCTCATGACCTTGACCTTAACCTTTGACCTGCTTTTCAAAAACTTTAACATTGGACATAACTTTTGAATTGTAAGTGATAGGGCTTTGATATTTCACATGTGTATTCCTTGTGATAAGACCTTTCCAATGATACCAAAATTTTTGTCCTCATGACCTTGACATTGACCTTTGACCTACTTTTCAAAAACTTTAACATTGGACATAACTTTTGAAAGGAAAGTGATAGGGCTTAAATATTTCACATATGTATTCCTTGTAACAAGACCTTTCCAATGATACCAAAATGTTTGACCTCTTGACCTGGACCTTGACCTTTGACGTACTTTACAAAAACTTTAACATTGGGAATAACTTTTGAATGGTAAGTGATAGGGCTTTGATATTTCACATGTGTATTCCTTGTCACAAGATTTTTCCATCAATACCAAACATTTTAACCAAGTGACCCTGAACTTGAGCTTTCATATATATGTACTTAACAGAATATGCTATTATATGTATAGAACTGTTGCTCATGACTATATATTTTGACTATTACAGAATGGTTCAAGGCAGTACAAGGGTTGATGTCATGTGCCGTGGCTAGCTCTATGTTAGCTCTCATCATAGGTCTTATATCGTTATGCTGGACATGTAAGGGATGTAACTCCAACGCTGCAACTGGTGCATTCGCAAACCTGACTTGTAAGTATACATAAGTGTGTGGACGCTGGAAGGGTTACTCAAAGTTATGGACTAATAGAATCAAGCACCGCTTTGAGTTCCAGATAGAAAAATATCAGTCGAGAGTGGGATTGATCTATCCGGAACTCAAATGCGGTGCTTGATTATTTTTCTCGCACATTGAAATCTTTAAAGTCCTCTTGTTTAGGCGTTAGAATGACTGAACTTCATGCTAAATATATGTGCACATGAAATAATGTGAGTCAGTTTGTCTGTGACGTCATAAAGGAACAATCAACAGTGCCGGATCAGGGGTGCCGAATCGAATAGTCCAGCACTGCTGACAAGGGGAATCAGCCTATCCAATATGCAAGAAAACATTTTCCAGGCTGGATCGGAGAACCCCATTTTCTCCTCAATCAAGTGCTGCTGTTCGGTTTTTGCTTTTCATTTGTGTATGCAGGCGGTTGGTCGTGAAAAAAATTGTACGCAGCAATGAATTTTTTTCAATGGCCAACTGCCTGCATACACCAATGGAAAGCAAAACCAGAAAAACGAGCCTTATATCTATACATGTACATTGTATAATATATATTCCTTTGCAAATGAAAACACAAACACTCATAAACACAAATTTTCGGCCCCTTGACCTTTATCAAGTGTAAAAAAACGACGATCTATAACAAGTAAAATCCATCCTTGCTTCTCTGGCATTCATTGCAAAAAATTGATTTGCAATGAACCCCAGAGAAGAAGGGATGGATTTTACTAAGAATTGTTTTAGATTGTCGTTTTTAGCTCACCTCGACGAAGTTGAGTGAGCTTATGCTATACCCCCATGCGTCCGCGTCCGTGTCCGCGTCCGCGTCCGGTTAAGAAGTTTGGGGTAGCTCAGTATTTGGAAAAGTACTGATGCTACAGTTACCAAACTTGCACAAGTGAATCATCTTTGGATGCTGAGGTGAACCCATGCATCGGATGCAGCATCTGACCTACATTTTACGCTTCATTGACTTGGTTAAGAAGTTTGGGGTAGCTCAGTATCTGACAAAGTACTAATGCTACAGTAACCAAACTTGCTCAAGTGATTCATCTTTGGATGCTGAGGTGAATCCATGCATCAGATGCAGCATCTGACCTACATTTTCCGCTTGATTGAATTGGTTAAGAAGTTTGGGGTAGCTCAGTATCTGACAAAGTACTAATGCTACAGTAACCAAACTTGCACAAGTGATTCATCTTTGGATGCTGAGATGAATCCATGCATCAGATGCAGCATCTGACCTACATTTTCCGCTTGATTGACTTGGTTAAGAAGTTTGGGGTAGCTCAGTATCTGACCAAGTTCTAATGCTACAGTAACCAAACTTGCACAAGTGATTCATGTTTGGATGCCGAGATGGACCCATGCATCGGATGCAGCATCTGACCTACTTTTCCACTTGAGTGATTTTGCTTTTAAAAGCCAATATTGAGCAAAGTATAAGTGCTACATGTACCAAACTTACATATTGTATGTATCTTTGATCAAACTTTCATAAAATGACCTTGACCTACTTTTTCCACTTGAGCGATTTTGCCTTTAAAAGCCAATATTGAGCAAAGTATAAGTGCTGCATGTTCCAAACTTGAATATTGGATGTATCTTTGATCAAACTTTCATAAAATGACCTTGACCTACTTTTTCCGCTTGAGCGATTTTGCCTTTAAAAGCCAATATTGAGCAAAGTATAAGTGCTGCATGTTCCAAACATGCATATTGGATGTATCTTTGATCAAACTTTCATATAATGACCTTGACCTACTTTTTCTGCTTGAGTGATTTTGCCTTTAAAAGCCAGTATTGAGCAAAGTATAAGTGCTACATGTACAAAACTTGCATATTGGATGTATCATTGATCAAACTTTCATGTGATGACCTTGACCTACTTTTTCCGCTTGAGTTAATTTGACTTTAAAAGCCAATATTGAGCAAAGTATAAGTGCTACATGTACCAAACTTGCTTATTGGATGTATCATTGATCAAACTTTCATATAATGACATTGACCACTTTTTCCGCTTGAGTGATTTTGCATTTAAAAGTCAATATTGAGCAAAGTATAAGTGCTACATGTACAAACCTTGCATATTGGATTTATTTTTGGTCATATTTCATAAAATGACCTTGGCCTACTTTTTCCGCTTGAGTTATTTTTCCTTTAAAAGCCAATATTGAGCAAAGTATAAGTGCTTCATGTACTTAACTTGCATATTGGATGCACATTTGTATCTTTGATCAAACTTTCATAAAATGAAATTGACCTACTTTTTCTGCTTGAATGATTTTGCCTTTAAAAGCCAATATACATGAACTTAGAAATATGTTTGAATTGAATTTTGCTGCCACAAGGTGAGCTTCGTAATCTGTGATTACCTATGTTTTACACTTGATAAAGGCCAAGGGGCCGAAAATTTGTGTATTTGAGTGTTTGTGTTTTTATTTGTTATCATCCCTTCCCATTTCAATATATTCCAACACTGGATCCCCTTAACTTGTTTTGTTGCTTCATGTATTGGCTATTTTCAAAAACAAGAGTTACTTCCCATTTGAGATGGTATCTGACGTAGACTGATTGTGACGTCATCAAATTCTATGGAAACAGTCCTAAAAGTCTGGGAAATGACGGTATAAAATTGACGTTACCATACTGTTTTCATGACGTCACAATGGTTTTACATCAGATACCTCCTGTAAGGGGAAATAACTCTGTTTTCTGCAAAGACTCAATATGCACTTATGGCATTTGCTTACATGGAGAGCTCTATATAATTGTATATAAGGGAAACACAGTTCATTTACTGTAAACATGCTTATTTTAGCAGGGGGGGGGGGGGGGGGGGGATTTGGCGATTATAACATCAAGACTTTACACATGGGGAAATTTTTCATGATGAAAATACATTTCCAATTGTAAGAATGAAGCGGGGATATTTTCGTGCGGGGGAATTTTTCGCGATGTACATATTTTCGCTAAAAACACGATACTTTCCACGTTTACAGTACTGGTATCGTTATAATTTGTTAATAAGATCCATAACATGCATAACATTTATTTTCCATGATGTACATGTATTGCTTATGTCAAAGTTATTTTTCTTCGAGTATTTCATGCTAAGCGACCATAATAAATTGACCCTTCCGATTGCAGGAAAAAAAATGCAAAATTTCGTGACTTCACAATTTATGCTATAATCTCGGATAAACAAGCTTCGAACCTCGGTCAAACATCAGAATTGCATTGTGACGTCATGGAATTTCTCAAATTTTTACGGCGTTCGGAAGGGTCAATTACACTTCGCAGAAGAAATTCTAAAAAAGTATCATGTACAATTATTATCTGCTGTTTATTTTACAGTCCTACTGCTAGCGGTCTCAGTGTGTGTGTTCGGTGCCAAGGCCTACATGTCAGAGGAAGCTGAGGTTATCACCAGTAAATCGGTGACAGAGAGTGTCATTCTGTTTGGTTGGTCATTCTGGGTGGCGGTTGGTGCCACCGGTATGTCACTGATAGCAAGCATACTCTACTTCTGTGTAGGACGTTCCGACAAGTATGATTAAATCTCCTACTGTTGTCAGGTGACTCAGAAGGTTTGGGGGAGAGGATTTTAGAAAATACGCAAGTGATAAGCTTTCCATGTGAAATCAAGGTTCAGTTTCTGTCTAATTGATTAACATCTTCATTGTAAAGTAGAGATGAAAATGAATTGTATGTTTTCATCTTTTTATGTGTTAACAAAAAGCATTAAGTTGAACATTCAGATGGGAAAAAAGTTTATTCTAAATAGAATTTTAATGAAGAGATGAAAATGCATTGTTCAGTTTGATCTTTAATTTGTTGATGAAAAAGCATAAATTTCATTAAGATGGGATAGAAAGTATCCTTATTTTACGAAGTATCATCTTTGAAATTGAATAGTCAACAAGTTTAATACTCTTCAGCATGTTCAGAACCGGCACATGAAACTTAGACATTTGCTTTGCTTATTTTCCAAACATACAAGAGACTAGTATGAGGTTATAATGTGGGCCTCTAATGACTAAGTCATTGTGTATTTTTTCAAAACAATACTTTAATGCAAACTTTTTATGATCTATTTATATTGTAGTGAACAAATGGTGCTCATGAATTTACATTTGTGTCATATAATATGTGTACTTGTAAGTCATTTGTTATGAAAGGTAGATTCATTTATTGTGAATATTTAATGTTGAAATCAGGGGTAGAGTGGGTCTCAGTACTGTTTAATCAAGTTGCATAACTCTAGCACTGACTTAAAGTTTTAAAAAGTTTTAATCATTAAATGAAACATTGGAAGAATTTTGGAATTTTCTCCCTTCATACATTTATATTAACATGATTAAGAACATTGCACAAAATGTAGAGATTTTAGTCATTTTCTCTTGAAAAAAAGAAATAAAAATAGAAAAAAAGGAAACAAAAATATAAATTATAAGTACCAGTCACTTTTCCGCCTACTGAAATCTCGCTCACCCCTGATGATTGTTCAAAGCCTGAATCATTTTTAAAAGTGCCTAATACCGTATATCAGGAATTTTTTGCGAGCATCATGAAATCCCGAAAAATGAACATAGCAAAAAAAAAAAGACACAGATCTTAACCCTTGATCTGGTTAATAGATGAGCAAAAATTAGCGAAAAAAAACAACAACACCTTTTTAGGGCCATTTTTACAAAATTTACCCGACACGAAAATTACCCGATATACGGGAACACATTGTTATGTGTAAATTTAGGGTTGTAAAATTTGCCTATTATAGGAATTGAAGCAATTCAATAAGGCAGCTTTACACAGAGAATAATTAATCAAACCTTTTACATGCATTTTGAAGTGATACAGAATAAGTCACAAAGGTTTGTAACTACACTGCTGATGTTTTTAATACACAATTATATATTTTGTAATTTATCTTTTGAAATTCGCACTCATTTCATGTATCATAAAGAACATTTTCATTCATCTTTCTAATCATATGTCATTCAGATATTGGTGCAATCATGAAGGTCTTTAAGTAAAAAAAGATAGTTAAATTTACAAACGATTCAAATGTTTTTCATGAAGAATCTTTTAGCAATGCACGTAGCTATATCCCGGCCAAATTGTAGTCATCCTATAGTAATCACCATGTCTGTCCATCTATTTACATTAATTGCTGGTTGATAACTTTAACTCTGTACACAGCCAATTGTGCCTTATATGAAATTCATGTGAAGGAAATTTATGTGAAATTCATGTGAAATATTTTTCACATAAATCTTATGTGAAATTTATATGAATTTTTCATGAACTTTCATGTGAAATTTACATGATGCTCATTTCACATGAATTTCATGTGAGACACAATTGGCTGTGTAGGGAATGGTATGGTTGTTAGAAATGGCAGGGATTATTCGAAGACTTGCAAAATATTTACAACACTGTTCTCAGATTTACTTTGATCCAAGTCATATCAAATGTACATGACAATTATGTACATTTCAATATTAAATAATTTCTTAGTGTACCGGTATTTCACATATGTCCCATTAATTTGTCAATACGGTAATTTTACAAAAATAATATATTAAAACACTTGATACACAATATGTACATTCTAATTCTTCATTATACTGATCCTCCTACCCTAATTTTACAACAATTGGAAAAAATTACGTGATTTTACTTTTCATTGTCACTTAATCTTTATCGCATAAGCGTTTTAGAGAATGTGGCTTTGAACATATGATAATCAAGCTGAAATAAGATCGCGATCATGACACAACACATAGAATATGAAAATATACATGTACTTAAATGTATTTTAATTTTATTTTTTCCCCTTCTCCTACCCTATTTTGAAATGAAATGAAAATCTGTAAAACTAAAAATTTAATTTCTGTAGCCTAAGTATTGAGAATCATTTTTGAGTCTCTTTATCTCATATACTTTTAACATTGTTTCTGTCATCTGTATACATTGTGTGGAGTGTGATATTTTATCTTATCTAGTCATGTGTTGTGAAAAATTGCTGAACCTTAACTTTACGAGTACATGTATGTCATAAAATTTCGCTGAAACAATTTTTAATCTTTACAATTGATGCAAAAATACATCATCAGATCATGATTTTGGTAGCTTTTCGCTAGTGTAGAGTTGTGAATGATCCCTTGTTTACACTGATTTTCCATTTGTATTACTCATTACTGTAACTCATTTATTTTGAAAAAAAATTCTAAAGGGCATTTACACATGATATTCTATCTTTTTTTTCTTTCCATTTGTGCAGGTATCTGACGTAAAACGTATGTATTGTGACGTCATTGAATCCTATGGAAACCAGCGTAAAATTCTGGGAAACAGTATTACAAATATGACGTTTTCATAGGAATTTAATGATGTCACAATGCTATTACGTCATGTACCTGCTCAAATCGAACATAGGCCTGTAAAATAGAAAAGACGGAATTTGAGATTACCAGTATCAAATACGATAAACATACATGTTTAGGTTGTATTTTACCTACTTATTTAAAAAAAAAAAACTGGTTGTGTGTTTTTAGAAACTTGCATATCAATGAATCAATTCAAAGAAAAAAAAATAAAGGAAAATGTAGAAAACATTAGACATTGATCTATCTGACACAAATTTGATGTAATTACATTCAGATGTGAAGAATAGGCAACTTGAAGATCGACATTGAAAAATAGGTTTTGAATTTTGAATTTTAGCAAAACTCATTTATTTGTCTTCCGTTGGCCATAAACTTCTCCTCTTCAATTACTCCTTCAGAATTTCACAAAGTCTTACAGAGAACAAATCTGATTGGTTAAACTAGATAGTAACAATTAGATCTGATTGGCTGATGTAACAAAAATCATTTTTTTATAGTTTTTACAGCAGTGGATTGGCTCAAATGAGACCATGCATAACTTTGGTTCTCCTGGCAGGATTAGCATGTCCTTGTTATCTTTGTATGTCTGAACACCAGATGTATATCAGTATTTAGGTGAAAATTCATGTATGAAACTTTGTTTGATATCTGCAGTTTTAGTTTCTTTTCGTCCTGACACAATCAACCTATACTGTTAATGTGGTTATTTCCACTGGGGGAAAATTTCGCGATTATAACATTGCCATTATTGTCTAGATCTGTGCTTTCTAGATCCGTCCAAAAATGAATTATCAGATTGCTGAATTGCTAGTACATTTGTATTTTAAAATTTTCATTTTAAATAGAAAAAGAAAGTGTTGCAATTTAGATAGATAAAAGTGGCGTTTAACGGGAAATTTCAACAGATACACATATCATCAAAATATGACTTTGCAAATATTGTTATCTATGATATCAGTAACTGAATACTACTATCATCACACGTGTTAAATGATTATTACATAAAGTACAGGTTCCAATACATTTATCTTTTGTACTCGATTAAACTTGTTGTACTCAATTTATGACATTAAGCCTGGCTACAGTTTTTGAAAAATTGTATGTTAAATTTTATATTTAAAACACTGGTGTTATAGAATATTATTATTTTTTTTAGAATGAACACTTAAGATTATAAGTTAGGATTTCTTTGCCAATTACCTTCCATTTTGGGCAGAAAGGTGTAATGGAGAAATGTTGGGCAGAAAGGTGTAATGGAGAAATGAAACAGGGATTAAGAGAGAGAGAAAACTTCTTGGGATTAATTTTCGTAGGGGGATAGGATGTTAAATTCACCTTTTACTTCTCCACTTTCAGAAATAAATGGAACGAATATCTAAAGATGCAATACATTGTAACAGTTACTCTTGTTTGAAAAAAAAATGAATATTTAACTGGTCTCAATATTGAAAATATGGCTTTATTTCTGAATATCATCAGTTTTCTATTGAAATCATGTTTCCTAACATTACAAATATGTGAGGTATTCATACTTTCTTGATTTTAATATCCATTTTTTTTTATTTGTGAGAGGTTATTTGACAAGGTCAGTGTTTCACATTTTTTTACCCCAACCTTCACATTTTTTCACCCTTACCTTCACATTTTTCATCTCCCATTTTGTATCATATATTTATGTCATGTTTTTTGTACCCCCATATATACACACACTTATTTGTAGTATCTAACATGTAAATCATGTAATAAAAGGTTTTGGTAGACGCTAAGTACAAGTTTCTTTTATTTCATTACACTGTCAGTATTAAACTTAGATTATTGTTAAGAAACAATTCATTAACATCAATGCATTGGCATTTGATCTTATCCCTACCAAAAGGGAGGTGACATTATTTTTGTATTCGGGACTCTGTCTGTCTGTTCGTCTGTCACAAATTGTGTCCTGATTACTTGTTTGATGAACATATAATTATACAATCACTAGCATATTTCACCATGCTGTGACATGCACATGACCCAAAAGTTTCACATCAACTAGATGGGATTGGGGATTTGAATTTGTTTTGTGAGTTAATACAAACTTTGAATTCATTCACTTTGAGCTCAAATTGATAAAATATCAATTTTTGAGTTGATTCAGAGTTACTGGTTTAATAGTCCTTAGTATCAGTTCAAAGTTGGTTAAAGATCAATTTTGAGTTTGTTCAGAGATCTGAATTATGTTTTTCAACTGAGTTCAAACTTAACTTAAACTCTGGATTTGTTCAGAGTTGTTGGAAAATACACATGAATTGAGTTCAATGTTGAAATAATGTATTTTACAAATTTTGCAAGTCCATGACGAGGCTTGCCGAGTCATGGGCAAGCAAAATTTTTACACGAGGGTTGACAAATCGCCATCCCTTCCTCATGGTGGTGTTTGATTGTTTTTCTCCCACGTTATCGACTATCTAGAGTGTCAGTTATAATCACCAGTTTGCCTTACTTCCATAACATCACTTTGGTAGCGATGACATCAGAGGGTGAGATCGATTTATATCACCCCAGGGAAATTTGAGAGTTCTCGGTCTCAAGTGGGAGAAGATACAAACTTTGATATTGGTGATGGAATATTCACATGAAATGAGTTTAATATGTTGATATGATACAAACTTTGATATTGGTGATGGAATATTCATTTTGAGTTTGTTCATAGTTGATGGAATATTCACATGAAATGAGTTTGATGTTCAGATGATGCAATCTTTGATATTGATGATAGAATATTCACTTTTAGTTTGTTCAGAGGTCAAAATTCACATGAAATGAGTTAAATGTTGAGATGATATAAAGTTTGATATTGGTGATGGAATATTCACTTTGAGTTTGTTCACAGTTGATGGAATATTCACGTGAAGTTGGAATATAAGCTTTGATATAAAAGTTGGAATAGTTCAAAGTTGAAACATGAAATTTACTTTTGTTCCAAGTTGATTAATCCTACATTTCATTGCTATCAAAGTTGGTTGGTCTAAATTTTGAATTTGTTCAGAATCGATGGAATTAGATGTATGATCTTGGACAGATTTCAAAATTTATTTGATTTAAACTTTTCGTTGGTCAGAGTGAATGAAATAAACAGTTGACTAAGTTAAAAGTTAATTGAATATAGACATAGACTTTGTTCAGAGGTTATGGGACATGAAAGGTTTGTTCAAAGTTGATGGAATTATGCTTTCGAACAGAGTTCAAAGCTAATTTGAGAACTTAATGGTCAGGAAAAGGTACTTTTTGGACACAATGCCACATAGAATGGCACCTCCCGGGTACCTGGTCCCACCTCTAGCTTGCTAGGGGTCCGTCTGTGTTTAATTTTGTGCTCTATTGTTAGTGCTGTTAGGAGTATCGTCAGGATCTTCTTTAACTCATAGAAAGAACTGAAATGACGTTTAAGACAGGAGGGGACCTTGCAGCACCCACAACAAAACACCAATTTGAGAGCAAAACCACAGAGTAAACATACACAGCAGGATACGCAAAAGGGACAAGGAACACAAATTACGACATGAAAACCCAAAACACAAACGACAACACATAAACCAAAGAGACCAATGGGCAATCGGTGCCGACTTATAACGGCCATCTATCACATAGTAGCAATGGTGTGGTTATCCGCATTACGTGCGCTCAACTCTCCAACTTTCTCGGTTAGGTAACCGGAGGTACCGAAGAACGCACAATTGTTGTGCAAGATAACCTTTCAAAGATGAATATGTAAATGGATATAAAAACAATGGACATGAGAAAAACAGACCATACTTTGCCGGCTGGAGAGAGCTCATGCATGCTATCACTCAAGGAGTCTGTCATGGAGTCCGGTCGTCACAGTCAGCCAGAATGCAAATCCGGTCGGAGTGAGCTCATGCATGTGTTCACCAAAGGAGTCTGACCGACATTCAGAGAGGATAGCTATAGGTTGTCGGGCCACTGTCTTATCTAACGAGGTTTCGACAGGGTCCGTCATGGAGTCCCGACGACACAGTTAGCCAGGGTGCAAGCCTTAAAAATTGTTTGATTTGTATATTCAAAGTGAATATTCATAAAATGGATTTTACACCCTATTATTTAGCCGCGATGGGCGTGATATGATGTAAACTACAAACACTTTAAACTATACACCCAGTATTACATCCTGCTTATTTTTGGAAGATAAAAAAGAAAATAAATATTCAAGATAAACAGGATTAAAGTTTACAAAGATAAAAATTTATGCATCGATATAATACAATACACAAGGTCCATACAGTGTCGATATCATAAGAGGAAGCTGGGGTGTTTTCCTCGAATAACTCGTGTTGACATCATTTTTCGATCTATTTCTGATGCTTAGACTACTATAAAGAGAGACTACAAATCGGCATCCTGATTCACTTCAAGTTTCGTATCGGTGGAATAAATGAAGAATAAAGGATTGCTTACCATTAATTATCACTGTGGTAAATACGAAATGATTGTGGTATGTTTATCTTTACTACCCCTTCTTTCGAAATAAGCATATTCATGAATACAAATTATATCGTAATTTAAGGTTTTTTTTAAATCATTGGCATAATGAAATAGTGCATGAAAATTCTTTAAGTATATTTATTATTATTGATTAATTATAATAATTAAAATATCTTATATGTTACTAAATATTTTAAATAACCTTAATGTTTATTAGTAAAAAGATGAACAAATTCTTGTTATTTATTTCCATACGAAAGAAATAATGATTTATTTTTTTCTTATTTTCTGAACAAAAAAAATCGATGATATAAAAGAAATATTTTCTTTTATTCTTTTTCAAATTCAGTGGAAAATGCTGTAAAATACTTTAAGGAGGAGATAAGTTGCAGACGAATCCTTAAACTTTTATATCTGAGGTATTCATGAATGATAAAAGATTTTTGCACGAAAATTCCATGCACTTTTATAAAGACAAACTTGGTCACAATCTTAGATGTTGCGTGCGCATTTAACTTGGAAATTACAAAAGTAAATGCGACCCACAACACCTAGCATTGTTATCTAAATACAACTATGATCACTGCTTAAACTGGCTTTGCATTACATTTCCTATCATCTTGATTCAAGCATAAATTTATTTTTTTAAACAGCGAATTTAGCGTGTAAATTTCAATCATACTGAATTAGATACTATTACATGTACTTAATTGTAATATGCAACACCCCACCAATCCTACTACGTTTTTCGGTACATTTCGGACATATAATTTTCACACTCTTTGGCCATATTACATACATGTATAGTTTAGATTGAGGATCACTGACGAGGGTTAACGTTAGCTGTAAATTTATCTGTTCTTAGATGATGCTATTGAATTTAAATACGTGTAACACATGAATTCATCATGTGAGATATGAAACAGCGCGCGTTTTTAAAAGTGCCACCTACAATAAATTCTTATCTTGACCCTGGAGATTGTTTATTTAAGATAGTGCCGTCATTCTAGTTCCTGTGGTGCTCCTTTGTTTCTGTTGGTGATCTCTGTCTTTGATTTCTATCATGTATTAGTATTTTTCAAGGATTTGTATGCCTATGTGAAGTTGACTTTGACATTCCCTGATTTATTTGTTATAAAGCATATACAAGAAGTAGAAGCACCTATAATTAGTCACAATATTCCCAATGCACTTCAAAAAGAATTCTGGTGTCCCTTTAAATAACTTTAAGTCCTGCATCCGCACCTGCATTCGCTTTCACTCGGTTAAGCTTTTTTTTTTCATTTCAGCCATATATAATTGTGGAGATCATAACTTCTATCTCTAATGTCTAGCAGTTTCGAGTTGACCATTTATTCAGAATGTAACAGTAAATGCATCCGAAACTGCTAAATGTTAAAATACAGACACTGAACAACGCTAATGTGTGAGGTAAACGTCACGTAATGCAGCACCATCCTCTGCTCTTTATATCGTGTACACATGCAATAAGACTTACAGGTGATCAGCTATGTACTTCTCCAAAATATACTTTTTTAAAATTGTTTTCAAGAGATTTCGCATAAAAAAGATCAGCTCCTTTAAGTTAAATCCTAGTCCTTGTGTGAGAAACATAAATTGAATAAAAATATTGAATAATTCTTATCCCGGGACGTCTTAATAGTATCATTAACTCTACCTTCATTACATTTTCAAGAGACATGTTGTCCTTCGCTAGTACTACCTTTTTACAAGTAATTCTTCATACTAGTATCTGTCACCACTATTACCTATCTTCAGAGCATGTCTTCCTTTCGTGATAACAATATACACTTTTGGCTTTGAAAAAACAACTGACGAGGATTTATCTTCCAAGGAGATGATCTCCAACGTTAACACTCGGTTGCAGCACCCACAGCGAAACTACAAAACACACACAGCAGACACACACAGAAAGAGACACAAAGGGGACAAGGAACACCAACACACACCATATATAGAAACATGAAACACAAAAGACCACACATAAATCAACGAGACCAATGGGCAACCGATGCCGACTTAGGACGGCCATCTGCCACGTGAGTAGCAGACGGTGTAGTTATCCGGATTACATGCGCACAACCCTCTCACTTTTCTGATTACCTGGTGCAAGGTCTTGAAGAATGCACAATTGTGGTGTAAAATAACCTCCTCACTGTAAGATGAACATACAATCAGCACGACGCAGGGGTCGAAAAAACACATAGATGGATATGTAAATACCGTATTACCAAAAATGTTAGCGTGTATCAAATTTCGCGATTTTATGTTAAAATAGGGTGTCTTTATTTTCACGAGTAGATTTTTTTTTTGCGATTCGTTAATTACAAATACAGTTTTCTCTCGTTTACTCAAACTCGGTTAACTCGAATTTCCGCTTAACTTGAACTGTCTTTTGGAAAATCGATTGCTGATCATGTACTCATGTCGAACTCCTGATTAGTCGAACTATTTCTGATGGCTCCCTGAAGTTCGACTTATCGAGAATAGACTGTAATTTTATACATATAATTAGTGTGTTTTGTACATATTGTTAATGAAGTTTTAGGTATTTCTATCATGAGAATACAATAAATGAGTTAAAGAAGATCCTGACGATAATCTCAACAGCACTCACAATAGAGCACAAAAGTAAGCATCGACGGACCCCCAGCAAGCTAGAGGTGGGACCAGGTGCCCGGGAGGAGAAGCATCCCCTGTTGGCTAGCCGCACCCGCCGTCGATTGTTAAGCATTCACTTCTCTTCACATTTAATCGGGAAAAGTGAAGAATGACACATGTACAATAAGAACAAAATGTAACTGATAATGCAGTTTATGTTATACCATACCAAACGCAATTTTTCGCAAGATTAATTTTATGCGATTCCAAATCACTGGCGAAAGTAGCGACAATGAGTATCTCGCGCAAAATTTCTGGTTATAGGGCAGATATAAAAAACAGAAGTCACGCGAAATACAGTCCGTGCTCTGCCAGTTGTACATAGCGAGCTCATGCATGTACGTGATCACCTGAGGAGTCCGACTGACATGTCTGGTGCACTACATTGATTTAGAAATTTCTGTCTGGAAGTAGAATCGGACTCGTTTTTCTTGACGAATACAATCCATTGAACTTCCTTGTCAGCATAATAAAGATTATAATTATGTCAAATCTACTTTTATAATTATGGTATAATGATTATGGTACAAGTGGTTGTGTAAAGGTACTCTTTTGGTGTATAATTGAGATGAAATATATTGTACCATGCAACATGCATTAGAGTGTACCAGCTAAATTGGATTCTTTCGCAATCCTTTTGAAAGATTTCTAAAACATTGGGAAATACAAATAATGCTTTCTTATCCTTAAAGATGGAAACCATTTTTTTATCAGTGAAACGAACTAAGACACAAAATATATGATCCTTTGTATTTCAGTAAGGACAAACAGAGGGATAAAGACCATAAGATATACGTCATTAAATCTTTTAATTCTGGAGTCAAAACAAGCACTACACTCAGTGTTGCTCAATAAAGATATGACTCAATGCAAATACAATTTCAATTCACAATCAGCCAAAGTCATCTGAGATCAAAACCGAGAGCCTTTGATATGGTCCATCCCAAAGGGGTAGGGCCACGAGACCCCTAAATCGGCCTTTGATTTTTCTCTTAAAATAAATTTCATGAGGAATACTAGATATCTCTCATGAAAATACACGGATGTTTACCGCTTTTCATGAAAAGAATAATATATCACCAAACAATGTGCCATTTAACGTTTTTGACGTTATTGACAAAATATGGCGAAAATTGCTGGGGATTTTGTCTTTTGTCGTAGAATTCAATGTGGCCGCAAGCATTAACTGAGATAAAACTTTTATGACAAGAGGATATAATGATAATCTTTCACATATAAATTTTCCATCATAGTTAATGCATGCGGCCATTGCTAATTTAATAGAAATTTTGAGTTTTTGCATCAATTTCGCCGAATATGACCTATTTTGGTGTTTTCAAAGTGCTAAAAGGTGTTGATAAAAGCAATATTTACAAAAAGTAGATTCGTGATTCAGTAGAGAACGTTTCAAAATGTCAAATAACACTTAAAATTCTATGAAGTACAATGTTCAAAATTAATCAAAATAAAGGCCAATATCGGGCTTCGTGGCCCTACCCCTTTACGATTATAATGAATGAAAATGTAGCTTCAATCAGGGATGGTTCCCATTTAAGTATGTCAACAACTGACAAATCCAAAACTTATTCTACCTCTATACTTGTAAGTATGGATGATAAAATGACGCATAGTTAGACATAAATTGTCCTTGGTGTTTCTATGGAACTGTGCTGAATTGTCTCCGTCTGTTTGTCCTTTCTGTTTCTATGGCATTGTGCTATTGTCTCTGTCTGTTTGTACTTTGTGTTTCTATGGAACTGTGCTATTGTCTGTGTCTATTTGTCCTTTGTGTTTCTATGGAACAGTGCTATTGTCTGTGTCTGTTTGTCTTTGGTGTTTCTAAGGAACTGTGCTATTGTCTCTGTCTGTTTGTACTTTGTGTTTCTATGGAACTGTGCTATTGTCTATGTCTGTTTGTACTTTGTGTATCTATGGAACTGTGCTATTGTCTCTGTCTCTTTGTACTTCGTGTTTCTATGGAACAGTGCTATTGTCTCTGTCTGTTTGTCTTTGGTGTTTCTATGGAACTGTGCTATTGTCTCTGTCTGTTTGTCTTTGGTGTTTCTATGGAACTGTGCTATTGTCTCTGTCTATTTGTTCTTTGTGTTTCTATGGAACTGTGCGATTGTCTCGGTCTGTTTGTCTTTGGTGTTTCTATGGAACTGTGCTATTGTCTCTGTCTGTTTGTACTTTGTGTTTCTATGGAACTGTGCTATTGTCTCAGTCTGTTTGTCCTTAGTGTTTCTATGGAATTGTGCGATTGTCTCGGTCTGTTTGTCTTTGGTGTTTCTATGAAACTGTGCTATTGTCTCTGTCTGTTTGTCCTTTGTGTTTCTATGGAACTGTGCTATTGTCTCTGTCTGTATTTCTTGATTCTATGGAACTATGCTCTTGTCTCTGTCTGTTTGTACTTCTTGTTTCTATGCAACAGTGCTATTGTCTCTGTCTGTTTGTCCTTTGTGTTTCTATGAAACTGTGCTATTGTCTCTGTCTGTTTGTCCTTAGTGTTTCGATGGAACTGTGCTATTGTCTGTCTGTTTGTCCTTGGTGTTTCTATGGTCTGTGTTATTGTCTCTCTCTGTTTGTCCTTCGTGTTTCTATGGAACTGTGCTATTGTCTCCGTTTGTTTGTCCAATTTTTCTGTTCACCCGAGAAAGTTCTGGGTTTTTTTTCAAGAATTTGTACGCCTTTCGATTGTAGTTGATAGAATCTGGTTTCAGCTTTTGTATTTGACTTTCATACACTGGCATAAGTCAATAAGTTGTAAATACCAATTACAATGTATTTTCTTAAATGGTCAAAGCATCCTATACTAAAGTAGGTAATCTGCCATGTTTCTGAATTAATGAAAAAGTTACACTGTCAGATAATTTTTCATGAAACCACTTTATTTAAATGGAACTCCAGCCATTTTCAATGGGTCAAAAAAGTAACACACTTGTACAGTTTTATCAATAACAAACATATAACATGAGTAGGTAATGCCTTAAAAATGCAGTTATCAAAGTTTAATATAGAGATTGAAATCTTTAAAAAAAATTGAAAATTATTCTTTCTGAAAATATATACTGTATATTAAATCTGGAACTAGATATTCTATTAAAAAACTAAAAACAAAGTCATTGTTGCATGATATTACGAAAGGCTAACATTACTTGTAAATAACCCATTATTTGATATCATTGATTTTTTTTATTTTCCTTTGATGCACCTTGCTTATGCATCTTATTCTACTAAATGCATCGTTTCAAAATTTAGTACTCTCAAAAATACATGTAAATCCTATATGCTTTTCACATGACATACAAATACAGACAGTTTGTGCTGCAATGATATTGCACATTTCATATTTTGTACTAGCCTACGTAGAGTCGAAATCAAATAATCTAGAAATCAGATCTTTTTGTTCAAAGTTGATGGGATTATGCAATCGGACATAGCTCATTGTCCATTCGAGATTTTGATGGACATGCAGAAAATGTTATTTTTGGACGATAAAGAATCAGTAGAGATCATGCGTCAAAGAAAGTATGGGATCTCCAACAACACTCGGTTGCAGCATCGAGCACCCTCAACAAATAAACATCCAAACGGAAACACAGAGTCGACATACACAGCAAGAGACGAATACAAAATACAAAAGACTTATATAAACCAAAGAGACCAATGTGCAATGCCATATTAATAGCAAATGGTGCAGTTGTCCAGATTACGTGCGCACAGCCATATCACTTTTTCCGGTTACATGTAATCAGATGTTAATCAGAACGAGTGCATGTGTAAAATAACCTCTCCATTGTACACACAGATGAATGTGTAAATGGATATAAAACAATAATGTCGAAGGTTTCCAACTCTATACCTTCTTGAAGAAAATTCCAAACCAATTTACATGCACTAGACACGTATTTCGAATGTTAAATTCTCATCAGTGATGCTTTCAGCGGAGCCACCAAAAATAATTTTAGTAGCGCGCCCTCTTTAATTTTTCAAAGTTAGATTTTTACATTTACATTACAGAGAGTGCGCGGCTCCATATTTCCTGTAGGGTCGATTCAGTAACATATCCAAATAAAATCTATGTTCAAAATAGCATTGGAGGGATGGTGCTAAGATGTTAAACTCCTTTAATTTCGATATTTATCGGTGAATGACATACGAAAAACTACGTGCGCATGCTTCGTCAGTTGAAGCGAACTCATGCATATGTAATACCAAAGGAGTCCGATCGACATTCGGTTGATCGTTTCTTCAACGAATTCGAAAATTTCTGTGATCAACATTTCTTGAAATTTCTCAAACGTGGGAACTGTAGCATCATATCCCACCCATCCTGTTACGTCTTTCGGTACATGTTTGGACATAACTTTCACACTTGGCCATATTACATTGTTTAGATTGAGGATCACTGACGAGAGTTAAGTACCGAAACGTGCATGTCTGGTCCATGCTGTAAATGTATCTGTTCTTAAATAATGCTATTGAAGTTGAACATTTGTACCACTTGGTGAGTGTCACTGTTGGTGGACCAGTAGTCCCCGAGGGCACATGTAGCGAAGTTCGATGAACTTTGGTTGACAGTTTCTTCAACGAATTCGAAAATTTCTGCTATCAAAATTTCTTGATATTTCTCAAACGCGGGTTCTGTAGCATCATATCCACCTATCCAGCTACGTCTCTTGGTACATGTTTGGACATAACTTTCACACTTTTTTGTTATATTATTTTATTTAGATTGAGAATCACTGACGAGAGTTAAGTACCGAAACGTGCATGTCTGGTTCATGCTGTAAATGTATCTGTTCTTAAATAATATATGCTATTGAAGTTGAATATGTTTAACATTTGTACCGCTTGGTGAGTGGCACTGCCGGTGGACCAGTAGTATCCGAGGGCACATGTAGCCAAGTTCGATCAACCTTTGTTGATAGTTTCTCCAACGCATACGATAATTTCTGTTATCAAAATTTCTCGATATTTCTCAAACCCGGTCCTGTGGCATCATATCCCACCCATCCTGCTACGTCTTTTGTTACATTTTTGGACATAACCTTCACAATATTTGACAATATTACATTTTAAGATTGAGTATCATTGACGAAGGTTAAGTACCCGAAACATGCATGCCTGGTCCATGCTGCAAATGAATTTGAAAACGTTTAACATAAATTTAGACAGGACGGGTGTTCGGGGCCTGCAACTGTGTTAATCTCAAACGAGGTATGGACAAGGTCCGTCATGAAGTCCCGTCGCCACAGTTAGCCAGAGTTTAAATCTTCAGAATTGCTGAATTTATATTAAAAGTGAATATTCATGAAATGGATCTTACACCTTATTATTTAGCCGCAATGGGTGTAATATAAACTACTACAAACCTAGCTAGTATTACATCCTGTTTATTTTTGGAAGATAAAAAAGAAAACAAATATGCAAGATAAACAAGATTAAAGTTTACAAAGATAAAATTTTACGTATCGATATAATGCAATACACAAGGTCCATACGGTGACTATGTCATAGCAGGAAGCTGGGGTGTTTCCTCGAATAACTCGTGTCATTTTTCGATCTATTTCTGGTGCTAAGACTGCTATAAAGAGAGACTACAAATGCACCTGATTTCAATTTGTTTAATCTGCATCCTGATTCATTTCAAGTGTCGGTGGAATAAATGAAGAATATAGGATGTATTGGCCATGATCAATGTGGTATATGTGAAGGGGCTGTGGTATGTCTATCTTTATCATCATTTTTTTTTCAAAATATTCCCTACGGAGAGCATATTCATGAATACAAATTAGGTCGTAATTTAAAGTTCTATAAATTATTGGCACGTTCAAATAGCGAATGAAAATTCTTTGTCACACATTTGAAAATAAATGACACTTGTTTATAAATATTAAAAGCACTTAAATGTTAAGAACTTTTTTCTTACTATCTTTACTTTTTTCAGAAACAAACGATATCATTTTATTCTATCATTTTTAACCATAATGATGAAGCAAAAATTAACTATGATTATCAAATACAAAAAATAATTATGGAAAAAAATTAAATTGTCGAAGATTGCGAAAAGTCAAATTTGCTAGGAAATGCTTTTAGAATGATTGGTCGTTTTAACAATTAAGACCCATCCTTAAACTGTAAGTCTGGGGTATTCATGAAGTCATTGAGAAGCTTTTCGCACAAAATTTCTTGCACTTTTAAATGACAAACTCGATCACAATTTTAGATGTTGCGTGCGCATTTAACTTGGAAATCATAAAAAGTAAATGCGACCCACAACATCTAGCATTGTGATTTATATACAACTGTATGATCACTGGTTGAACCTAGCTAGCTGATACATTTTATTTTTCCATATTCTTGATTCAAGCATAAAACAGCGAATACATGCGTTCTAAATGCACTTTCACTGATCGCATTCAGAAAGAAAAAAACATCAGATGGGTGTTGCTAGCGAACAGGAGATGCTTAATCTGCCTGAGCACATGTTCTCGTCCCCAGTGGCTATTCAATTTTGCTTAATTGCATAACATTCACGATAATATTATGTTCTTTATTGCGGGAGTGCGATCTATTTCCTAAATAATTGTTGGTGTGGTTGTATGCAGTGTTCGCAATGTTTCTATTTTCTAAAAGCAGATTCCACAAGAAATTATGTTTGGTAGGTTTTGGAATAAATGGAGCTGCATCTTTGAATTTAAGTCTACGTCTTATTTCTTCATTTTATTGGTTCTAGGTAGCGGCAGGTGCTATCAATGAATTTTGGTAATTACATGTACATACACGGAACATATTCTTATTTTGATATGCTACTGAATCGACCCTACAGGAAATTTAGAGCCGCACACTATCTGCAAAGTAAATGTACAAATTTAATTTCAAAAAGTATACCAGAGGGCGCTACTAAAATATATATTGGCTGTGTCTAAAAATCACTGATGAGGATTTATAATTTCCGAAACACGTGTCTGGTACATTGTAAATTAGTTTGAAATTTTCTTCGGGAAGGTATAGAGTTGGAACACTCCAGTATCATTTTTCCTGTTGCAGTGTACAGCGGGTAATCTCGTTCCCCGTGACATGGATGTTTTGAAGCTTATTAATTACTTCTTTTCAGCTTTTAAGCCCGAAAGAAGCTCTGTTTTGGCACTTTATCAATTTGACGTCATAACATTATTGGTAAACAAACAATTAGAGACATGTATACCACTTACATGTAGCTTGCTGTGAAAGCATATCATTTGGTAATTGGTAATTTGGTACATTATATGCGACTTTGTGTGCGTACTCAGTTTCCGTTGATTAATCATTTGTCTGTTGTGATAACTCTTTAACATTCAGTTTTTCCTTTCAACACTATATATTTTGTCAGGAGTATTTATATTCGTCGGTACGTAATTTCGTCAAGGAAGGCACTGACGAAAATGACGAAAATTGGTACCTGACGAATAAAAACCAATTTACAGTATTTCGAAACCTTGTCATTTGATTCATAGATAACATCCAAGTTATAGGAGGCTAACATCTATAAGCACCATGAAGACCCTCCAATGCTACTTTGAATATAAATTTTTATTTCGTCCTCAAATTCATGGCACCATTTAAGAACAGATAATGCCAATGACCATATCCCAATACACAGTACAAATTCGATAATTCAGAATATCATAAACCGAATGCATACAAAATCATGATAAAACTGGAACCAAACAAACAAAAACTTCCACCATAATTCAGGAAATCACAAACCGAATGAGTTAAAGGATATCCTGAATATAATCACAACAGCACTCACAACAGAGCACCAAACTGTGCATCGAGGGATCCCTAGTATCTTAGAGATGGGCCCAGGTGCCCGGGAGGAATAAGCATCCCCTGTTGTCCCGAAGGCATACAAAATCAGGATAAAACAGGAACCAAATCAAGCAAACAAAAGCCTCTACCACATGAAAAGAAGCGATCGAACTCCCAGTTTTTCATGAGAGATATGAAACAGCGTGCGTTTTTAAAAGTGCCACCTGGGTCACTCTACAGATAATGTACCAAATGACTATTTTTTGAGGAAAATCAATCGCAAAATTGTGCAATTTTTGCTGTTAGCTAATTAGTATTCATTCATGGAAACAAATTTATGAAGTAGGCGCGCTGATATATCGCAATTATGATGGTTTTTCTCTCACCGATAAGGTACGTATTGGCAAAGACTGATTTGGTCATTATCGAAACGTAATCAAGGACAATATTACGTACAAATTCAACGGAATTTTAAAGCTTTCTTATGAGTATTGTCTTTTACAATTTGGAATAAATCAAAATTATGAGCAAATTAAGTTAAATTGAGGAAAAAAGGTGAAATTTATTGTTTCGGTAATGACATGCGTTACGGTAATGACAAACGTGTCGGTCATGACGTGTTTATCTGCATTTTCGTTTCGGTAATGAAAACGGCCTACTTATCTCGCAATATAGAGGGCATTTTAAATTTTTATTCCTTACGTATATCAGTATCTTCTATAAAACCTTCCTTGTTGACTCTTCTTGATATTTGAGTTAAAATATGCATTTTCGAAACAGTAAAATTGAGCATACGGTAATGACACATAATAAAGGTACGATTCAAATATTTAGCGTTCTTTTGGGCACTTTTTTTTTATACGTTTCGGTAATGACATGAAAACGAAGCACATACATTTTGGAAATTTGAGGATGTTGAAATTTGTCTTTGTGTTGCTAGCATGAGTTCACATCATATGTATATTCAACTGTTTCAGTTCAATTATCTGATATCTCACAAAAACTAAATGAAAATATAAAAGATTCAATGTTCATAGTATGATTATTTTTAACAGCCCCCACTCGGGACAAATGGTTTTTTGGTAATCTGATCAACTTTGCAGGGATTTTTGTCTTTAAAAGAAAAAAATTGTCAAATTCTTTCTTTTTCGTAAATAATTTATTAATCTTCCTATCTATGACTATTAAAGAAATTTTCTCGCTTGGATGAAAATTAATCATAATTTGTTATCTGAATTGTTAGGACGCTATTTGGGACTTTTTCTATAGAACGAGTAACCTACAATAAATTCTGATCTTGCATTTGGCTCTGGAGATAGTCTATAAGATCGTGGTGCCATTCTTATTTCTTTTACCGCTTCTTTAATTGACCCTTCCGATTGCGGGAAAAACATGCAAAATTTCGTGACGTCACAATGCTTTTACCATGTGTTCACCTCGGACAAACAAGCTTCGAACCTCGGTCAAACATTGAAATTGCATTGTGACGTCATGGAATTTCTCAAATTTTTCCCGCGTTCGGAAGGGTCAATTGGGTTCGCTTTGTTGGTGGTTTCTGTTTTTGTTTTGTTTCATGTACTAGTATTTTTCAAGGATTTGAATGCCTGTTGTTTATGAGTTTTTGATTCTGGCTGTGGGTTTTGTGTTTGCACGTTTTCATTCACTAACCTTTATTAATTATAATTCGAGAAAAGCTCCTTCGAATCAGACACACATGAAACTATTCGAGAACTCAAAATCATCCATATAAGGTCATGGACATCGCTATCAAGGTCAGCTCGCTATCAAGGTTAAGGTTGTTCAGGACCTTCATCTTGAAGTTGACCTTGATATTCCCTGATATATTTGTTATAAAGCATACAAGAAGTAGAGGCACTTACAAAGTCACAATATTCCCCATGCACTTCAAAAAAGAATTCTGGCGTCCCCTTTAAATAACTTCAAGTCCTGCATCCGCACCTGCATTCGCTTTCACTCGGTTATGCTTTTTTTTTCATTTCAGCCATATAAATAATTGTAGAGATCATAACTTCTATCTGTAATGTCTAGCAGTTTCGAGTTGACCATTTATTCAGAATGTAACAGTAAATGCATCCGAAACTGCTAAATGTTAAAATACAGACACTGAACAACGCTCATGTATGAGGTAAACGTCACGTGATGCAGCACCATCTTCTGCTTTTTATATCGTCTGCAGATGCAATAAGACTTACAGGTGATCAGCTATATACTTCTCTAAAATATACTTTTTTGTGTTTAAGAGATTTCGCATAAGAAAGATTAGCTCCTTCAAGTTAAATTCCTAATCCTTGTGAGAAACATAAATTAAATATAAGAAAGATTAGCTCCTTAAGTCAAATTCCTTATCCTTGTGAGAAATATAAATAAATATAAATATTGAATAATTCTTATCCCGGGCCATCTTAATACTATCATTAACTCTTACCTACTTTATTTTTTAAGGAGACATGTTGTCCTTCGCTAGTACTACCTTAATTTTTTACAAGTAATTCTTCATATCTGTCATCGCTATTACCTATCTTCAGAGCAAGTCTTCATTTCGTGATAACAATAAAATTATACATTTTTGGCTTTGAAAATACTACTGATGAGGATTCCTAATCCAAGGAGATGATCTCCAACGTTAACACTCGGTTGCAGCACCCACAGCGAAACCACAAAACACACACAGCAGACACACACAGAAAGAGGCGCATAGAGGACAAGGAACACCAACACACGCCATATAAAAACATGAAACACAAAAGATCACACAAAAACCAACGAGACCAATGGGCAACCTGTGACGACTTTGGACTGTCATCTGCCAAGTCAGTAGCAAACGTTGTAGTTATCCAGATTACTTGCGCACAACCCTCCCACTTTTCTGATTACCTGGTGCAAGGTCTTGAAGAATGCACAATTGTGGTGTAAAATAACCTCCTCACTGTAAGATGAACATACAAACAGCAGGACGCTGGGGTCGAAGAAACACATAGATGGATATGTAAATACCGTATAACCAAAAATGTTCGCACGTATCAAATTTCGCGATTTTATATCAAAATAGGGTGTCTTTATTTTCACGAGTAGATTTTTTCGCGATTCCTGAATTACAAATAAATATACACTATACACTATATTGTGTTTTGTACCTATTGTTAATGAAGTTTTAGGTATTTCTATCATGAGAATAAATTTATTCTCTTCTCTTCATATTTAAGGCTCTCAGTGTTGCATGATTTTGATCTCAAATGACTTTGGCTGATTGTGAATTGAAATTGTGTTTGCATTTATTCATATCTTTATCGAGCAACACTGAGTATAGTGCTTGTTTTGACTCCACAATTAAAAGATTTAATGAAGTATATCTTATGGTCTTTATCCCTTGACTGTCTGTTTGTCCTTACTGAAATACAAAGGATCATATATTTTGTGTCTTAGTTCGTTTCACTTATGAAAATCAAAGCACTGAAGGTACTGAGTGCGAATAGCCAGAAAAATATTACTTATAATGTATGACAAAATATTGTGTTTTCAAAGTTATTTTTGTTCCTGAACACCTTCGTAAGTTTGTAGGCCAGTTTATGGACGAATAAAGACAGAACTAAAGTGCAAATCCATATGTTGTCGTAATGAATTGAAAGATGATGTCTGACATTGAACATGAAAATTAAATAACATCACATTAAATCTAACCCCCCCCCCCTAAAAATACAACAATCCAATATGACTATCGATTGATGATACCATATACAAGGAAAGAAGAAGAATCTTATTTTCTAATTTGATCCCCACTCTCTCTTTAACGTTTCGTGTTCAATGTTAGGTGTGTGCTAAGAATTTGAAGGAAAATTCACTTCTTTTTTAGTATATATTTCATGATGGAAGTTCCTAATTTTTCCGTCGTATACAGATTTTATTTTGTGAAGCGGGACAAAATAAGCCTACTTGAAGTTAGTTTTACGTTTCAATGATTCAACTTAATATCTTTATCGATAGCACCATTTCATTTATATATTGTCCACTAAAACAGGTAATGGAAAGGGGTTCCAACACACAGCCTGTGTTCATCTCAATACATACAGATGCAACTTTTCATTAGGCCATGCATGTACATAACACGACAGCTCGATTCATACAGATAATCATTGATTCAGACGGTGATCAGACTTTATACCGATCATGACGCTGAAGCAGTCCCAAGGTACATGTAAACAGAGTAACATCATTTATACATACTCAGTAGACGGGGCACCCATGAGTGAAGAAATCAGGCAATCGCTATGTGCTATTCGCACAAAAATGGTTTCTATTTTTAAGGAAAAGAAAGCATATTGTATTTCCCAATGTTTGAGAAATCTTTCAAAGCTATTGATATAGGATACAGATATATGAATCCAATTTAGCTGGTACACTCTACTGTACGTTGCATGGTACAAGATATTTCATCTCAATTATACACCCAAAGAGTACCTTTACACAGCCACTTGTACATCACATGAAATTCACAGGAAAAGAGCCTTTGATATGGTCCTTCCCAAATTTACAATAAATAACAGAAAATGTAGCTTCAATCAGAGATGGTTCCCATTTAAGAATGTCAACAACTGACAAATCCAAAACTTATTCCACCTCTAAACCTGTAAATATGGATGATAAAATGACGCATAGTTAGCTTACGAATGATATAAGTTGTCCTTCTGGTCTCTATGGTGCTGTGCTATTGTCTCTGTCTGTTTGTCAAATTTTTCCTTTCGTCTGAGAAAGTTCTGTTTTTTATTTTTTTCCAAGATTTGTATGCCTTACGATTGTAGTTCATGGAATCTGGTTTCAGCTTTTGTGTTTCATTTTCATTGACTGATTATGCAGTGACATAAGTCAATTTTCGTAAATACCAATTATTTTCTTAAATGGCCAAAGCATCCTATATATTAAAGTAGGTAATCTGCCATGTTTCTGAATTAATGAAAAAGTTACGCTGTCAGATAATTTTTTCATGAAACCACTTTATTTAAATGGAACTCCAGCCATTTTCAATGGGGCAAAAAAGTCACAGACTTGTACAGTTTTATCTGTAACAAACATATAACATGAGTAAGTTATGCTTAAAAAAATGCAATTACATGTATCAAAGTTAGTATTTTGTGGGCAAAAAAGAGATTGAAATCTTTAAGAAAATTGTAGGTTAATCTTTCTGAAAATATATACAGTATATTAAATCTTGAAATAGATATTCTATTAAAAAACTAAAGACAAAATCATTAACGCATGATATTACCAAAGGCTTACATGACTTGTAAATGACCAATTATTGGATATTAATGACATTTTTGATTTACCTCCGATGTGCCGTACTCATGCATCTACTAAATGCATCACTTCAATATTTAGTACTCTCAATCTATCAATAAATAGGTAATCCATGTTTCTGAATTAATGAAAAAGTTACACTGTCAGATAATTTTTTCATGAAACCACTTTATTTAAATGGAACTCCAGCCATTTTCAATGGGGCAAAAAAGTAACAAACTTGTACAGTTTTATCAATAACAAACATATAACATGAGTAAGTAATGCCTTAAAAAATGCAGTTATCAAAGTTTAATATAGAGATTGAAATCTTTAAAAAAAAATGAATATTAATCTTTTTGAAATATATACAGTATATTAAATCTGGAAATAGATATTTTATTATTAAATCATTGTAGCATGGTATTACCAAAAGCTAACATGACTTGTAAATTACCCATTACTTGATATCAATGATAATTTTGATTTTCCTTTGATGTACCTTGCTTATGCATCTTATTCTACTAAATGCATCATTTCAAAACTTAGTACTCTCAATAATACATGTACATGTATATTTCTATCAATAAATCCTACATGTATATGCTTTTCACATGAGATACAAATACAGACAGTTTGACAATGTCCAGTTTGTGCTGCAATGATATTGCACATTTCATATTTTGCACTAGCCTACAGTTGAAATCGAATAATCTAGAAATCAGATCTATTTCACTAGTGCATCAAACAAATTGTTTAAAGGCCAGGTTGGTCTAGATTTGCAAATCACTGACACATAATTTTGAAGAAAAATGAATTTCAACAAAGAAGGAGTAAGAAAGTTACCGATTGATTTGGAACAAAATATGCATCCAAAAATCTGCATTAAAACAAGAGCAAGATTCAGGATCAAAATTACTGCTAAATGTTACAGTGGCAAGAATTTATCAACAAAATTAGAACTAATTGACCCTTCCAAACGGGGGAAAAATTTGAGAAATTCCATGACGTCACAATGCAATTTCGATGTTTGTCCGAGGTAAAAGCATTGTGACCTCACAACATTTTTACATTTTTTTCCCGCAATCGGAAGGGTAAATTTATTTGTGATTCCTATGTTGTGTGATAAATCTTATTCCCTCGAAGAAAATTCATGAGAATAAGTCTAAAACAAAAATTAATGATGTTCATACATGTACATCTAATTACCATCAATGAAATATTTATAATGATAAAACACAGAAAGAATACAATGAAAATTCCCTCTAATTATACAATGTACACACATAAAATAATATAAATGCAAACAGATAAAATAACATACATGTACAATCTTATGTAAATGTACATGATACAAAATTAATTATCACAGTTCACAGGGTTTGACTTGACTGAACATTATATGTACTGCACTGTACTACATATGCTCCGAGTTATTGAGTCTTTGCAAAATACAGAGTTATTTCCCCTTACAAACAGTATCTGACGTAGAACCATTATGACGTCATGAAAATGGTATGGTAACGTCGATTTTATACCGTCATTTCCCAGACTTTTAGGTCTGTTTCCATAGAATTTTATGACATCACGATCAGTCTATGTCAGATACTGTCTCAAATGGGAAGTAACTCTGGTTTTCGAAAATAGCGAATACAGGGATGAAATATTTTAATACAAGTACCAATCAACCATTGAAATTCTGTTAAATAAATAGGAGCAATATGTTAATTTATTCCACAGTCTAACATAGAAAGACGGGTTGTTGAAGGAAAAAGATGGGTATAGAGGGATTTCATAATTTTTAACATGTGTCACTTAGTAATTTGTGAATTTATTCCACAGTTTAATTAAGTCAGAAGCATCGTGGAAGGAAAAAAGGGGAAGGGGAGGAAGGGATTTCAATATTTTGCAACTTGCAATATGTAAACTCCATAATCACCCTCAAGGTATTTACAGCTGGTGAATACACCTACATACTCCAATTCACATAAATGTACAAAAAACATAGATGCATTATTATTAATGAGAAAGGAAAGCAGTTGATAGAAAAATAAAATATTTCATTAAAAAAAAATAATCTAAAATAAAATGAGATGGAAAAACTTTTGAAACACTTCAATAAGTAAAATAGATAATCAAAATTTGTACATGTAATATGTAACAAAATGAATTTGATACAAAAAAGAGAAGAATTTTACAATTCACATAAACCTTTTTTTTTTTTACAAAAATTTAGAACAGATTAAAGTTTGCTTTTTCTTAATTCAAAATTACCATTTTTACAAAAATCTAGACCAGAATGTAATTTGCTTTTTCACAATTCACAAATATCTTTTTACGAAAATCTAGAACAGATAATTTGGGGTGTTTTTTCACAATTCACAAATAAATTTTATACCCAAATCTAGACCAGATAATTTATTTTTCAATATTGCGCAATCCTGAAGGGTGAATCAGCTGATTGAGTATGTATCACATGCCTTATACAGGTTCCATCTCTAGCTCTATGGCATCGCCTTCTTCAGCAGTTATGTAAAATGACGCGTGTAACATGATCACAAAGAAGGAGGCACCTACAATGATATTTATTGTTCAGTTTTAGATATTCAGTAAAAATGATCAAAATTTAGAATCTAGTGAAATACTGCATATAAAAGTCTACAAAAATTAAATCATGATAGAGGCAACAATTAAGCAATCAAATAGTCCATTTTCCAGAAAATATTTATGACCGTTTTAAACCTTGATTTTATATGTACAGACACCAGACACCACTTATTTGGCAAAATTTTCAATTGTGACGTCACATCTGATCACACCGTCTTGAAGCACCTTGATGTGTTGTCATGCTTTCGATTTTGACATCACAATGAAAATATTGCCAACTTTTGTGATGTCTGGTGTCTGTCTGCCTTATGAATCATTTAATTTCCATTGTCATTTTCAAGAAACGAAGATTCTGATTGGCTGAGAAATTTTGTTGATACATCGATCAACATAATTTTTCACGGAAGTCTATTTATAGCACTATTTTTAGAACTGGGGGTTCCCTCAAACACGAGGGAACTCGTTGCTGAAAATACAATTTGTTGATGTTTGCTTATCATTTCAAGGGTACCATTTCTTCTCTACTTACTCAAAAATTAACAGTGCATGTAGAATTTGCTCAAACTGGTCCCCATTCCAAAGATATAGAGAGACGATAGTTCGCTGTTTGAATCATGGCGGCTGCCATAACTTGTTTTGGCAGACGTATAACTGCGAAACCATCCGACTTACAAAATATAGTGCGGTGATTGATGGTTTTTAGATCCAAGAAAACAGTACGTTTTCCACAATTAAATGATGAAAAATGAATCTTATATTTTTTCTGTTGATGCAGGTATCACCCGAAAAATTGGACAGAAAACTTTTGCATCAACGCGCTACGCGTATTGATGCAGTTTTCCGTCCAATTTTTCGGGTGATACCTGCATCAACAGAAAAAGAATAAGATTCATTTCTTAAATCTATTGGAAAATCAGCTATTGTTCTTTAATCATTTTGATCCCTGAAGTAGAGGCTAGTAACTTAGGGCAATGTAGGGGTGAGGGCTTGAATCTCAGGGAGAGGAACAGGTAGAACTCAGTGTTAGTGAAAGAGGACTCTGGTGGAGTTTTTATTTGGAACTCGGGTAAAGACTAGAGTTGCTGTTCAACTTATAAATATCCTCCCTCAACATAATTGACAAGTCATATTTCCTGTTACTAGTGTGGCCTAGATGTTGGAGTATTCACATAATAAATAGGGTCCGACCAAGGAACTCTAGTATACTTGGGGTTCAGCCAGAGTCAAACTATAGTCCTGACCTGAGTTTCAGATATATCTCTCTTGGTGTTGACCTGAAAATTCAGGGTAGTGATTGTGGCTTAATAATTATAATAAGTGGCTTAATGATCAGTTGAAGTGAAGGGAGGGTGGTGCCTGAGAAGTCAGATGTGCTGGGTGGTGATTAGAAACTCGATGATAGTGACTGTAAACACAGGTATGTTGATTGAGAATTTGGCCCGAGACTAGAAACTTGGCGTGGTAAATGGTAATTCAAGTTTGAGGCCAGAAAATAATGGGTATACCGTAGTGACTTTGACCAAAAAATATGACTGAACACTTACCTATAACCCAAAATACAGCTGACCCGGCCCCAGCCAGCCAAAATAATGGAAATGAACACAGACCTACAGCCCCGTACTGCTGGGCTAGACTCAACTCACGTCCTGTAATAATGACACAGTTTAAGTATTATTGCGACATTTCATAATAATCACAAAATTAAGATGACTTGAACTGTAGCTAGTTTAGCCTTGTATTAAATCTCAACATCCAATGCCTCATCTAAATTTGGTCAAGATGGCATTTCACAGTAATCAGTGCTGACAAGGACATTGGGGTATCCCATGAACCCCTTTTACTTTTTAAGGGGAATCTTAACCAACGAATGTCAAGGCTTATATCATGGTGGTTCTATTAGTCATCTAGTGACCTTGTATGGAATGTTATCCCACCTCTGGCAAATTTCTTGCAATCTGATTGGTCGAGAAGAACCGAATATTATGTTGTATTATTTTACTGACATGATATTATTTTAATACCCTGCTTCCACTGAGATGCTTTACGATATTGACATCAGCGAAATGCTTTGAAATATGTTGACGTTACATACACAAGCCAAAAGCCAACGGTGGGATAAATTCGTTATACAGTGTTTTACAGGGGGGATACAAAAATATATTGGGTCGATGAAAAAAGTTGTATTGGGCTCCGCTTCGCCTCGCCCAATACAACTTTTTTCATCGACCCAATATATTTCTGTATCCCCCCTGTAAAACACTGTATAACTAATAATACCAGGTCACTAGGTTTTATACCGGACTCAGCTTCGCCTCGCTCAGTATAAATCCTACCATGTCACTAGATGTATCAAATTTACCTCCACCGATGACCTATATTGATAATTTTCATGAAGTGTTTGGACATCATTGTCTGATAATGCTATGACGTCAAAATGAATGAAAACAATGTGACATAATAAGGGGTCAGGCTAGGCAACTGGTATAAGATATTAGCCAATTGTTTTCTCAGATTTCCAGGCTAAGTGGTCAGAGGTGGGGTAATACATCAAGTACCATAGTATGACAAAAAGAAGTAACAATGAGCAGAAACCATCAAAGAATAATTTTAGCTACAATATTTCGTGAAAATCTTTTCAATATGTGTTTACATGTACATACCCATAACCTTTATTTTTCTCTCTTGGTTCTTCAGACTTATAATGTAACAAGCTCCGAGACAGGCTGCGATGGCAATCAGTAACATAGGTGACGTCAGTCTGTAAAAAAGATAACGTTAATCAGTAATAGTGTTGGAAATCTGATAGAAAAATCTAAATCGACTTACTTTTAATTGATTAAAGATTATCATAGGAATCTACACAGTATGTGCGCACTAATTTTACCAGGATTCTTATTCTAGCAGAGTTGAATTGCAATGTTGAGACTGCACTAAATCAAGACTATACACTCTTTAAATCATAGAACTCATATGGATTATACATTTAATGGAAAATAAGTCAAGTGTGTTAATTCATTAATCATGTTAGAGAATTTCTTGTTTTTATTCTGTTTTGCTTCCTTTTGAAATTGAAAAAGCTACCAGCCAGCCAGGGAGAAAAACATACAAGCATATAAAACAAAGTTGCATTTTCATAATATTTGAGGTATGTACAAAATGTACCATGTGAAATCTGACAGAAACTATTACATTGTAACAGATTTTAGTCAACAAAAGAATCATTGATAATGCAATGTCTTGAATCATTGATGTACTTTAACATTTTTACATGGAATGTAAAAAATAAACATTTTTTCTTTAATTTTCATAGAAACACATTTAATTTGCAAAAGATTTTATCATTTTAATTTTGTTTTGTTTTATGACTTTGGGCTTAAAACCTACCAGCACGAGGACACAAAACAGAAAATAACAAAGATACGGCCTTATTACAGGTATAATTTCAATTTGTCTACTTTTGCCATGTCAATCTGCTATAATTTGGTTGTGCTAAAATAAGATCATTTTGTACAGTGTCATACTGCAATAACTGTAGAATACTTCATGTGGTTTGTCCATAAGCAAGATAAGTTACTTTACATTTAATGCAATGTTTTTCAAAGTTGTCATCTGAACCTTAAACATATATCAAAAGTTCATGGTTATTATAAAGGGCAAAAATTGAAGCTTTGTGGAAGGGCATATCACTATTATTAGGTCCCATTTAGTTCAACTGAAATGCAGCTTGCAGCAAATGTATGTACTTACATACAGAAAACGACTAGTCCAACAAATACAAATAAATAATTGCTTTGGAAATGTTCTATATTCTTCACAACTCTCTTCGGCAGTGGTGCGACAGATTTTGGGACTTGGAACTTTCCAGTATTGAGGAATTCTCCCCATGGTTTGATCCCCTCCCGCGTCTTTGTCAACCACTCTCTGGCTGATACATTGGACAAGGAAAGCGACATGATCCTGAAATGAAAAAAAAAACATTAAAAAGTTAAACTCGATAAATATTTTTTCCACAGAGATTATTTTGGCTGCTACAACGAATGAGAGAATTTACATTTGTACATACTTTGCAAGGATGCATGCGATATCAGGCATGATAGAGGCCTTGGTAATTTTTTTAACATGGTTAATGATCATGATGACAAAAACATGATGAGAGGTTATTGGCCGAATCACAAAGCAATTCCGGTCAACAGATTGACAATTTGTTACTGAACATTGCTGAGCACAGTATAGAAAATATTGTACTCATCCGTACAGAAAACCTTTATTGGACTTGGAGGCATCTCCAATACCCATTTTTGTTACTACCGGTACATAGACATGATAGACTCGTATAATCTTGTTTGAGATTAGTGCACGTCTATTTACTATGCTGTGTTTTACTACTACACTCACAGGAATCTTGTATCATCGGCTCATTCAGTTATTCCAGTTTTAGACTGTTTTAGACCCCGATCAACCCCCTTGTTCTGATGTACAGGCCTTGTTTACTGCAGAAAGCAGGTCAAAGTTAGCATCCAGACATATTTCTCCTCAAAATCATCATGTGTAAAATATTCCATCATCCAAGCATTCAAACACAAAGCTTAAGTCAGCTAATTATCGTCCGCTATGATTGCTTGGATTTGCCGCTATTTGTTGTGACACACATGGAAAGATGAAGGCTTGTTATTGGACAAGTGAGATTGACACATCACAAGAACCGAATTACTGTCCACGCAGCTCACTTCTGAAACTGGATAAATGCGATTTTGTTTACTTTGTCATGTAAAAATGAAAATATAATCTATATCATTGAATAGATTTCGCTTTGTCGCAATTTTGGTATATCTATATGTAATATGATCATGGATTTATGCAATCATATTATACAGACAAAATAAATTTTAGATGGGGAGTTTTCAATGTTAAATTTTGGCATGACGTCGCCGAGTTACTCGGAGTACTTTAACATTGAGCCTATGGACAGCATCACGACATCACGGGGAAAATTTTAAAATAAGCATAGGAAATTTAATGGCCCTTCTAAAACTTGTTTTGTCTATAAAGTTAGATTGAATTCACTGACTATCGCATAACTTATACCAAAATTCACGACAGTAAGCGAGATCTATTGAATGGAATCAATTTCATTTAAATTTTTGTATTACGAACACAATGAAATAGTCAAAATCCCGTTTTTCCAGTTTCCGAAGTGAGCAGCGTGGACAGTAGGTGGAGTATTTTGCTATATAAAATGGCAGTGATCAAAGCAGACGAAAATCAGATTGCAAGAAATTTGCCACAGATGGGATAAATTTTCATGCCCAATAGTGGCGAATCCAGATTAATTTTGGGGATCCGAAGTACATGTATGTTCCTGTGGTATAAAGTGTGTTTCCATTTAGTATTGTACATGAACAGATGAGGCATCTGTGCATGTGCCCCCGACATGTTGACAACTTTAACTGTACCCTAAATAAAGAAAATTGGATCCAGAAAATTAATGTGTACCGAATCGTCCTCTGACACCTGATCGTACATTCTCACCTTCTGTATGACGTTTTCTGAGATTCTGGTATATTTATGTTTCCTTCTAAACCTTCAAAATCAACCTTTTCTGTCATTCTACAAAATGTTACGATTCATAGCTACGTGGATTGGAAACTGGCCTGGGCACCTTTTCGATGACGTCACACTTCCGCTTTCATTTTCAAACTCGGCCTGAATCATTCTTCATTTTTATGCATCAAAGTCCAAAGGTATAGTGTTGCTTGATGCTTTAAGAATTCGATATTCATGATGTGTAAAATTACTGAATCATGTCACATCCCGAAGTCTCAACTCAGGGAAAACAAGGCAGGAGAAAATGATAGAAGAAAAATTCATATTGAAATTAAAGCAAGCAGGTTCCAGGTTGTTTCGCCCTGTTCCTTACTTCGCCCTTGGTCGTTTCACCCTCCGTGTGAATTGCTTCGTCCTTCAATACGAGTTGTTTTGCCCTCTGCTCTCCCCCTTTTCCATTTAATACATTTAGTCTGCTTTATCTGTCACTCCGTCCAATCATGCTGTCATTTCATCATGCTTTCACTTTCCAGGTGACTGCCAGATCACAGCAGGTGAATACCCAAGGTCCCTTTTCGCTAAGGTTTCCATAGCAATATACTTTAAATATATTCGGAAATTTTACAGGGATTTTTTCCCCCTTATTTGGGCCGCTATTCAGCCCCATTATCAATGAAAAATAGTTATAATCTTTGTTTCCAAACTGTGGCTCTAATTTTCCCAATGACATATAGATGGAATTATGACTGAAATTAGTGAAATTTACTGGTTCAAAAGTAACAACTTTAATTACTAATTATTTGCCATATTGTTGTAAGCATAAGAAATTAAATCATATATTTAAAAGAAAATTATTTGATTAAACATTCAATTCTGAACTTTTGATTGTATAAACTGTCATTTTACTTTTATATTAGTACTTCCCTAAATATTCTCAAATGTCGTTAATTTTCCTAATTCTCTTCTCTTCTTCCTTAGTATGACCCTCCGCTTATCGGAGCACTCCCCAGAAGAGATCACATATTATTAAACATGACATTCTATATCAAGACAATATTTCAAATTCCTCTCTTACTCCTCAGCACTCACAACTCACCACTCGTTTACCATGCTCTGTACAAGGTACCTTCCACTATGTATGCAGGGAAGGTGTGATTTATGGAAATTGGTTTGGAATTTTCTTGAAGTAGGTATAGAGTTTGAACCCTTCGACATTATTATGTACTAGGCCATAATTAAAAAATTGTTTGTTTCCCCTCGCCCCGACCGGGTCAGAAAAACGCTGCCGAGTCAAATTTTTTTTATAGCCAAAAAGTCCGATTTTTTTTTTTTGGTCCAGAAATCGAATCACGGCCACGTCCACTTTCAGTTTCAACGTTATGGTACAATATTCTATCCAAATAGAATTGTAAATCAACTCAGCGTTTAAACGCTATAAAGACCCATCGCTCATTTGGAAGGGTCCGCTGAGTGTGGGCCAAAATTCAGGCATATTATCTAAATGCATAAAATCGAGTGAATAAGAAAACTACTACCTGATCATAGTACTGTACGTATTCGGTTATGATTAACCTACGTTTCTCTAGCGGTTTTAAGCGGTCTGTGCTAACTTTTTGCATCGTGAACGTCATTATCAATAGACTCAATATTACAAAGAGTTCTTGATGTTGTTCGTTTAATTATTTTTCACTTTCGCTGTTTACATACAATAAACAGACCGAGAAAGAAAAGTATACAAACTTATTTCACCTTTATCATGCACTGGAAAACACCGGTCATTTATAGTCCGTGATTCTTGGTTGCGCGTGGTCAGTATCTATACAAATTCAATATTGAATATTTACAAGTCGTAAAAAAAAGTTGAGATGTAATCGTTCTATAGCATGCGCGGATCCAGAGGGAGGATGGGACCGGGGATCTGGACCCCCTGAGATTTTCGGAGATGGGGTCCAGCTAAATGACCCATTTCTAATAGTGAAAGGGGTCTAAAAATGCATAAAAAGGCTTTGAAACCTAAAATTTCGCTCGCCATTTACAAATACTGTGCACAATTATTTTTTCTGCAAAATTCCTTAATCATTTTCATTTTTTTCATACTAAAATAATCTTGGGTCTCATGAACTCGTATTTTCAACAGTCCCTTACTTCATAGGATGTAACCTCCCTCATCTTTTTCAAGGTTTTGTCATTTTAAGATATCAAATTATTTGGGAAAATGACTTATCTATTTATTCTCATGAAATATAGACAAAATGTGAATTAATCAAAATTTTTGCGGCTCGCTCCGCTCGCCGATACAAGCTAGAAGTGAAATATTCATTGTTATAAATAATCATCTCAATCGAAGCAAGACAAATTACTATTCATATCTAAAATAATTTCAGGCTCGCTTAGCTAGCCAATTCTTCATAAAAATAAATGTGAAAGGAAAGCTAACAATACCCGCCCTTAAAAATCAATCCTTAGTGCACACGTAGCCCCTCCCCATGATGTGCACCGAAATATACCTACATCATAGGTAGACTTACTACAATTTTGGACCCCCTCTGACCAAAAATACTGGATCCGTGCATGTATAATGCATCTTTATTCTCGCTGATTTGACGTTGCCGTAAAATGACCCGTTGCGCCGGCTGAAACACTTGATGCAACTGTTGCGGAAGTATTTATCGTGTATCTTGGGACAATCTGTTTATATAGAGTAGGTTTTACAGGACAACGTAATTTTCTTTTGAAAGTGTTCAATAAAATAAATAGACATTTCATACTTAACCAGCGATAGAAATTGAGACATAACGGATATTTTTTACGGAAAGCAGGCGGCGATTTTTCCCGAAGTAAGAGGCGAGAAATCGCCGTGGTTGCCAGCTCTTAGTCTTTATCATATTATAATTAGAAACTCAGAGTATGACTGCGCAGCTGTAAGGAGTCCAGTAATGTGCAATTTGGATTCAAACGAGTTTAAACATATTTGATACATGTAGTTCTGGCAGCAAAAAAAAAAAAAAGTACCCGCCTGCCGAGTCACTTGGAAAAAACAGACCCGGGGGGAGGGGAAACAAACAATTTTTTAATTGTGGCCCTACAGTGGATAGTCTGTATTTCCAACAGCCTTTAACATGCCATCACACGAGGCAATCTCCTCATCCGCAGCTGCCGAGGGGCCACTCAGAGAGTCAGACCGTTTTAGTTCCCTCTGAGTCAGAGAACAAGTGGGGGCGAGATGATAAATCACCTCTGAGAAAGTCCACCCTCAATGGGATTTGAACGTGGGATCTTCAGATTGAAAATCCGGTGCTCAACTGACTGAGCTACATGTATGCGCCCCCGAGAATTGCAATTGGGCCCTGACCCTATTCCCAAATTACTGAAAAAAAATCAGTGATATGATGTATCTAGCATTGTGTTACAGTAGGATTAGGTCCCTTATTATGGTGTACCTCAGGGGAGCATACTGGGGCCCCTTTTATTCTTATGCTATGTGAATGATATGAAGATTAGCATAGACAGCGATTGTAAGCTGATACTTTACGCTGATGATAGCGCCATTCTTTTTGCCCACCGTGATCCTGATTTTATTGCACAGAAGTTAAGTGTAGTGTTAGAAAGTTGTTCTGACTGGTTGGTGGATAATAAACTATCCCTCCACCTGGGGAAGACAGAATGTTTACTTTTTGGGCCACGTAGAAAATTAAGAAATGTTGAAGAATTTGTAATCAAATGTCATGATCATTTAATCAAATCATCTTCTTCAGTGAAGTATCTTGGTGTGTATATAGATAGATTTTTAAGTTCCGAATCAATTGTTCAACATATCATTCACAAAGTCAATGCTAGACTTAAATTTTTATATAGAAATGCTGGATGGCTAAATACAAGGTCAAGGTTAACTCTAGCAACTGCTTTAATCCAGTGTTATTTTGATTATTCTTGTTCATCCTGGTACAGTGGGCTTTCAAAAACACTACAAAAGAAACTCCAAATTATGCAAAATAAAGTAGTCAGATTTATCCTTGACCTTGGCCCACGGTCTAGAATTTCATGTGATCAGTTAGAGTCAGTGAATATGCTATGTGTTTCTGACAGAACAAGCCAGTTGAGGCTGAATCATGTTTTTAACATTATGCATGGTGTTATGGGTCAGAATACCCCAAAACGCCAGCAAAAATCAGACAAAGACAGAATAAAAATTTACAAGTTTAATTATGTACAAAATATATATATTTCAAATGATTACAACTTACAATACAATGTCCGGATCAAAGTGTCCGTTACGGTCCACAAAGTCTATCGAATGACTGGTTTCCGGTAATCACAAACGTTCTCGAAAGATCGGTGTCCAAACGTTGTTAAATGGATTAAAGTCTCAACAAATAAAGTATCCCAGTATATCAGAATAGATGAATGAATCGTGTCTATGAATGTGTACGAATGTCCCCTATCAGAGTTCCTCAGAGGTATTTATACTTAATAACAATGAATTTACCAGAAGCTTCTAGAACACTGACTCATTACAAATGATTAACAATAGAGTAAATTCTAGAAATCACAGTCATGTGATGATAATGATGTAACAAAGAACATACTGGAATATTCTCTAATGAAATAAACATGACATAGTAAAATCTAGAAAGAATTGTGATGAAATCATAATACAACATGACTAAGTGCATGTGTACCTACACACAAAGTAAAACTAAAATAATACATGACCCACAACACCTCCCCCCTTAAAAAAAGTTTGAATGTCAATGAAAACTTAGGTGGTAAATTCTGCAAAAATTCACTCATGAAACTCTCGATAGTGCATCTGCAATCACATTGTCTTTGCCCTTGATATGGTTAATAATGATATTGTACTCTTGCAACAATAAACTCCACCTTGTAAGTCTTTGATTCTTGTTTGACATTTTGTGCAAAAATGTGAGAGGGTTGTGGTCAGTATATACAAGAATGGGATGTAAAGTAACATTCAAATAAACATCAAAATGTTGTAAAGCTAACAATAATGCAAGACACTCTTTTTCAATAGTAGAGTAATTCTTTTGACATTTTGTCAATTTCTTTGAAAAATAACAAACAACTCTATCTACACCATCATCATTTTCTTGAAACAAAGCAGCCCCGATTCCTACGTCACTACACCGGACGAGCCCCCAATTCTGTTATGGGTCAGAATACCCCAAAACGCCAGCAAAAATCAGGCAAAGACAGAATATAAATTTACAAGTTTAATTATGTACAAAATTTATATATTTCAAATGATTACAACTTACAATACAATGTCCGCTTCTTCTCGGGGAAGGGCCCTCTTGCTTAGTCGGATGATCTCCGGATCTTTAGTTTGTTCGGAGAGGAGCTGCTCATGGCTTAAGGCATCTGTATCTCTGTCTAATGGCGGATGGGAATCATCACCAGGTACTGTCGGAGACTTGTCAACATGAAGTGGTACTGACGTCTCAGGTACATTGTCATCAATGGTAGACATGAATGTGTCAGAAAGGTCTATATTTTCGGAGGGATGGTCCTCTTTAAGTGCAGAGGTACTCTCAGCCTCTTTTAGTCTGTTCCTGGCCATCGCCCTGGTAACTGCGCAGGCTGGATACAAGTCGTTGTCTTCATCATCGGACACGACATCGGACGTGATTTTCTCACAAACAATCGGATCGGCTACAACTTTGCCGCCAGCTAAATCGTTGCCAAGCAACAAGGAAACGCCTTGAACGGGAAGAGTAGGTCGAACACCTACGATAACAGGTCCAGTAATTAAGTCTGACTTCAAATAAATTTTATGAAGGGGAACATCAATGACGCCTAGCTCCACACCCTGTAATAAAACTGACCTACCAGTAAAAGTGTGCTCAGACAAAGGCAATGAACCCTCTAACAATAAAGTCTGGGCAGCACCAGTATCTCTCAAAATCTGAACAGGCAACGCTTCGCTAGAATCACTGAGTGAAACAAATCCCTGTGACAAAAAGGGCTTATAATGATCCTCCACAAAATCATCAGAACTGGACTTAGAACCCTGAATCTCAGGAGTGTCAGAACAAATCGAATCTAAGGCTTTCCTATCATTTCTAACAGACGCACAGGCCTGTGACTTAAGTTCTTTTTTCTTCTTAAGCTTCAAACACTCACCAATAACATGACCTTTTTTCTTACAATAATTGCATGTAGGAAGCGACCCCACCCCTGGGGATGCCTCAGAACGCTCGGACCTAGGACCGGACGTAGAACCACCTTGAGATGGTGACTGGGAACTAATGGACGACTGAGACTCTTGTAAATTTTTCTTTGGAAAATCTGACGTTTTTGCACTATCGCTAGATTGAGTTTTTGACACAAAATTTTTCTTATGAGTGAGAGCATACGTATCAGACAAAACAGCAGCTTCTTCAAGAGTTTTAACATTTTTGTCTTCCAAATGAGTTCTTAAATCTTGATGTACACACTCTTTGAACTCTTCTATCAGAATTATTTGACGCAAATTGTCAAATGAATTGGGAATTTTCTTGGATCGAAACCACTGATCAAATAAATCTTCTTTTTCTCGAGCAAATTCAACATATGTTTGATTTTCGAACTTTTTGTACTTTCTAAACTTTTGTCTGTACGCTTCAGGTACTAACTGATATGCTCTCAAAATCGTGTCCTTGACCTTGTCATAGTCTGAACTCTCAGCAATACTGAGCGCCGAGTACACTTCAGCCGCTTTGCCAATAAGTACGCTTTGTAACAAAGTTGGCCAAAAATCACGTGGCCACTTCAGATTGGCCGCGATTTTCTCAAAATGTGGAAAATATTTGTCCACGGACTTTTCTTGAAATTTTGGTACTAATCTGATGTTTTTGGCGGCATCGAATTCAGACTTGACAGGCGAAGGAGCAGGATTTTCCTTAGCGCCTTTTTCTAACTTTAACTTTTCTAACTCAAACTGGAGTTCTCTCTCGTGCATACGTTCCTGTTTCTCTCTTTCTAATTGTCTTTCTTTTTCTTCTTTTTCAAATTGTCTTTCTTTTTCTTCTCTTTCAATTTGAAATTGTCTTTCTTTTTCTTCTTTTTCAAATTGAAATTGTCGTTCTTTTTCTTCTTTTTCAAATTGTAATTGTATTTTCATTTTCTCTAATTCAAACTCAAATTTTGACATTTTGGTTTCGCTTGAAACAGGTTCAACAGGAAAATCGTATGACGAAAAGATTTCTTAGCTAAAAGCTCTTTAGCCACAATATTTCTAATTTCTTGTTTTCTCATAGAAGATTTTACATCTAACTTCAAGTGAAGACCTAAACCAATCAAATCATCTTTTTTCAGTGATTCGAACTCATCTACAGTCGGCGATTTCAAAAATTCAGTGACCGAAAATACCATGATTGATTTCTGCTGGCAAAAGTTTTGAGAATTTTCTTTTTTTCAAAAAACGAACTTTACGTAAAAATGCAAATATGCAGAGATTACTATCCCGGACGAGCCCCCAATTCTGTTATGGGTCAGAATACCCCAAAACGCCAGCAAAAATCAGACAAAGACAGAATAAAAATTTACAAGTTTAATTATGTACAAAATATATATATTTCAAATGATTACAACTTACAATACAATGTCCGGATCAAAGTGTCCGTTACGGTCCACAAAGTCTATCGAATGACTGGTTTCCGGTAATCACAAACGTTCTCGAAAGATCGGTGTCCAAACGTTGTTAAATGGATTAAAGTCTCAACAAATAAAGTATCCCAGTATATCAGAATAGATGAATGAATCGTGTCTATGAATGTGTACGAATGTCCCCTATCAGAGTTCCTCAGAGGTATTTATACTTAATAACAATGAATTTACCAGAAGCTTCTAGAACACTGACTCATTACAAATGATTAACAATAGAGTAAATTCTAGAAATCACAGTCATGTGATGATAATGATGTAACAAAGAACATACTGGAATATTCTCTAATGAAATAAACATGACATAGTAAAATCTAGAAAGAATTGTGATGAAATCATAATACAACATGACTAAGTGCATGTGTACCTACACACAAAGTAAAACTAAAATAATACATGACCCACAACAATGGCCATGCACCAACCTATTTAGGTGAACATTTTGTCTTAAATAACAATGTCACAAGAGGGGGCCAAAATATGAGTTTTCAGCTGCCAAGTGTAAATACCTATACAAAATCTAGTTTTTATTTTAATGCTATAAAGGATTGGAATTCTATGCCCTTGGAAATTAAAGAAATCAGAAATAGAACTTCTTTCAAAGCTGCAGTCAAGGCACATTTAACCGAAAATGCTAGAAACAGAGAGCTAAATGAATTTATTTATGATTTTTAAATGAAATGTGTATAGAAATATAATTTCTAATGTATGATTTAGTTTTAAAATCAATTTAATTATTAATCAGGCATTGTGAAATGTTACATGTTTTTATTATAGTCCGTCCGGGTTGTCGTTGCCAAAGTCCCTATATTTATTTAATTTAAGTTTAAACTAACCCTATTTATTTACTTATACTTATATTTATTAATATGTCAGGACCCCATTGGAAATAAGCACACTATGAATTGCTTTAATGGGTTATCCTAGGCAATATCTATGCAATGCACCTATAATGTGATAGTTACTTCTGTGATATCTTTGATTTAAAATTTAAAATCAGTTATTCTACTAAAGATACATGTACTAGATCAACTGTGATATTTTTACAAGATCAACAATGATACTTTAGCCAAATTTAAGTGTGATAAGCAAAATTCTGTGATATATTAAATATGACTTTGTTGACATTGATTATGCATTATAACCTGTGCTATTGTATGATATACATTGCCTGAATAAAATTGAATTGAATTGAATTGAATTGATATATCCAAACCAAATTTGCATATATCATACCGGTATATGCTTCCTTATCAAGAGTGAGTATGGGAAGCCTATTGATTTTTGGGTCAATAGGTCAAAAGTTTAGGTTAATGTTTGGAAGAATACAGTAAAAATCATGGTTTTCAGATGGTAACTCAAGAACCCTTTTAACTTTCCAAATCAAACTCAGATACATGCTTACTTATTTTGAGAAAGAGGCCTATTAATTTTGTGGTCAGTATGTCAAACCCTAAGGTCACTGTTTGGAAAAATACTCTTATATTCATGATAATTCAAGAACCCTTTTGTCTATCCACATTGAATTTTGGTATTTCCTTACATTTCAGGAGGGTAAGAAGCCTAATAATTATGGGGTCAGTATGTCAAAGGTCAAGGTCACTGTTAAGGAATTTACACTAATAATTATGGTTTTCAGATGATAATTTTAGAAACCATTCACCTAATCAGATCAAAATTAAATATATGCTTACTGATCAAGTTGAGAAAATATCTATTGATTTTTTTATCAATACTTCAAAGGTCAAGGTCACAGTGAGGAGAAATACATCTAAAATGATGATCTCAAGATTATAGCTCAAGAATCCTTTGACCAGTATCCAAACAAAATTAGACATATGCCTACATATCATGAAAAGCCTATTGATTTTGGGATCATTAGGTCAAAAGTCGAGGTCATTGTAAAGAGAAGTACAACTTTAAAATCATGGTTTCAAGATGTAAGCTCAAGAACCCTTTCAACTATACAAACCATAGTTGGATACATGATAAATGATCAGGAGGGGAAGAAGCCTATTTATTTTAGAGTCAATAATTCAAAGGTCAAGGTCACTATCTGAGAAATGCACTTGAAATAATGGTTTCAAGATGATTAAAAAAAAAACCCTTTCACCTGTCTGAAGCCAATTTTGATACATATGAGAAAAAGCCTATTATTTTTTGGTTGGGGGGGGGGAGATAAATAAGCCAAAGGTCAAGGTCACTTATGGAAAATACACTTAAAATGATGGTTTCCAGATGATTACTTAGGAAAATCTTTCACCAAGTCAAATCAGATTTCAGGGAATAACCTGGATTTGTAAAGGCAGGGGCCATTAAAATGGGCCAATGGCCCCTCTCTTTATTAAATGTATATAAAATGGACAAAAAAGAGGGGCCATTTGAAAAAATAAGGGGCCATTTAGCCAAATTGAGGGGCCGATGAACTCTTATTTGGGGTCCTAGACCAAAACTAAATGCATATTTGGATAGTTTATACAGGGGTCCCTTTCATATTTGAAGTCAGATTTCTCCTATCTGGAATAGTTTTCTCATATTACATGTAATTTCGCAATCATTCAGGCCCCACCCAGGATTATCCCTGAGATTTGGACATATGCTTACTTTATACTAATTAGGAGTGGAAGAAGCCTATTAATTTTGGGGTCAATAGGTCAAAGATAAAGGTCACTGTGAGGAAAAATAATCTTTGAAAAATAATGTTTTCAAGATGATTGATAACCCAAGAACCCTATCACCGATCCTAATCAAATTTGGATATATGATTTCTTAAAATTTAGGAGGGAAAGAAACCTGCATGTTGACCCTGGGGTTAGAAGGTCAAAGGTCAAGGTCAGTGTTAGGAAAAATACATTTTTAATGTTATCAAATTGATAATATTTAAAAGACGTACCTTTTGCCCCTATACAAACCAAATTTGGATAAGTGGTTACTTTCAAAGAAACAAGGAATTGTATTGATTTTGGGGTCAAGGTCACTAGCTGTTAGGAGAAGTTGATTTATGATATGGGTTTCAGATGAAAGCTTATCAACTCTTTCACAAAATTTTGATATATTGTCAGGTGTTTTGGGGCTTCCGCCTTCCTATCCTCTGGTTTTTTGGTAGTGGCGAGGTGGAACATGGTTAAATACCTATCACTCCTAAACACATTTACTTGAAATGAATTTATCTATGCAGTTTTGTTTATTGTTCCTTGCTTCTGGTGTCCATTGCAAGAAGCGCAAATCTGCAAGTTCACCTAGCTATAATTACCGGTACATTGTATTCAACAATATTTAATATATTGAACTGGGAAAAAGAAGACGCTTACTGATTTAAGAATCAATAGGTCAAGGTGATGGTGACTTCTCCTTTCACTTGTTGTTGTTGTAAGAGTCAAATTATTACAGTCGGTGCATATGTTTTACAGATATTTATTCTAGAGAAAAATTATCTATATTGAGTCTTTGGAGAAAACAGAGTTATTTCCCATTTGAGACAGTATCTGACATAAAACCATTGTGACGTCATGAGAATGGTATGGTCATGTCGATTTTATACCGTCATTTCCCAGAGTTTAAGGACTGTCTCCATATAATTTTATGACATCACAATTAGTCTACGTCAGATACCGTCTCAAAGGGGAAGCAAATCTTGTTTTCAAAAATACTGAATGATAGACTATAATTTGAAAAAAAAGAAAATCTGAACGTCATTGATGATTTTTCTCGGATGATAAATTTATCGGATTTCCATTAGTTCTACTTAAAAGCTTGTTTGAATAATTATAGGTTTATTTATTTTGCGCTACTTTTACCTCATTTTAAGTCATTTCCGTTATTTTTGCTTAATAATTCAGCATATCTACACGATCGACCCAGCATGACAATATATATATAAATCTACTTATAATTTCAGAATGGCCGAGGAGACCCCACCCCTATTGTCGATGGTGGAAGCAATACGTAATAAGTACGCTGACGATGACGATTCAGAATTTGACTACATACAGGTGCATTCTAAAGGATCTGGGATGACAGGTTTGTTTTACATATACTCAAGATCTTATAGCAAAATTTTTCATGTTAATAGAATTTTTCTCACTCAACCCATTTTATTACAACTAAAAATGATTTTTGAAATTCTCAAAATCTTATCATGTTTATGGCAAGTTTTTTCACATATTAACAGAAATTTTCTGACTCACCTCATTTTATTAATTATTATCACTAATTAGTCAAAAATGTATTTGTAGACAAGAACTTAAACCAAAATATGCACAAATCTTAGCTAACAGTGACTTGACATATTTTTAATTCATAATAAATTACCATACAGACTCGGGGCACCTTTTCCTGCCACCTATTTTGGCCCTGGACGACTGCAGAATCCAAACAGCCGGTGATCAGAATCAGTTACTGTCCTACTGTAACAATGTCAAAGAACTCGATCTTACCAAAAATAAAATCAATGACTGGTCAGAGGTAAGATTCAACTCCCTATTAATTGGATATTTATTAAGCTTTTTGATTGATTATTGATTATAATGGAATTCTTATGATACACTGCAAAACTGTAAAATATTTAATGATTTGTCCCTAAGTTACTTTACACTGTCTGCAAATGTATTTGAAACTCATCAAAATGTCATTCATGTATGCATTCTGTCCCAAATCAATGATATCAGCTTAGTCCCAGTGTTTCAAATGGATTTTCTCATGCCCTGTTAATTTGGGAAAATTTAAAACATATTATGTACAGGAATAAAATCCAAAAATATAGAGAATGTCCTATGGTTTCTCAGACTAAACACTGGCTGACTGAACATGCTAAAGTTATTATAGTACATGTACTACTTTATAATGAACAGTTTCTCTAGCAAAAATACGGTTTTGTCTGATGCAAATATATCATTCTTAATTTTTTTTAGATTTTACAATTATATTTAATTACAGTCAAACCTGTCTTATGTGACTTTGCAAGGGCCGACAGAAAATAGGTCACATAAGACAGGTGGTCACTGAATACAGGTTCAAGCTGATCCGACTTTAACCAACAAAATGTTCGTAGTACAAATGTATAAGAGAAATACCATAAAATGAATCACTGCATATATCAATTCGTGTATTTATTGATGAATCGTATTGGACATATAAAATCACAGTCATTAGATTTTATCTATCACAGAAGATTTAATTATGAAAGACACTGATGAAGAGATCTAATGTAAAATATAATGTAGTTTGGGTCCTCTACAACACTAAAAGTCGTAATATACAGGTTCAGAATTGGGTACGGGACAGAAAAATCACGGTCGTTGTCGCGTTAGACAGATTGTCGCTATACACAGGTTTATTTGATAGGAAAATTGCTCGGGAGAAATGAAAAAGGTCACATAAAGCAGGAAGTCGCTAAAAAGAGGGTTACTTTAAGACAGGTTTGACTGTATCAACATCTTAAAAAATTATTGCTATCAGAGGATCGTTGCCAACATCCGCAATGATCGGCACTACAACATCCATAATGATCGGCACTACAACATCCACAATGATCGGCACTACAACATCCACAATGATCGGCACTACAACATCCACAATGATCGGCACTACAACATCCGCAATGATCGGCACTACAACATCCATAATGATCGGCACTACAACATCCACAATGATCGGCACTACAACATCCACAATGATCGGCACTACAACATCCACAATGATCGGCACTACAACATCCACAATGATCGGCACTACAACATCCGCAGTGATCGGCACTACAACATCCGCAATGATCGGCACTACAACATCCGCAATGATCGGCACTACACTATTTAGCGGCCATATTGTAAACGTGGAAATTTTCGCGTGGGGGTAATTTTAACGTTTTTCGCGAATTGAGAGACTTTGCAAAAAATTCTCCCATGCGAAAATATACCCGCTGCATTCCTACAATGGGAAAGACATTTTTAGCTCGCCAGGACGAAAAAAGTCGGGAGAGCTAATGCCATACCCTCGGCGGCGGCGTTGACGTCGTCCGTAGACAAAACTTTAACCTGGGCTATATCTCTTGAACTATAAGTGGTAGGGCTTTGATATTTCACATGTAGATACCTTGTGACGAGACCTTTCATTTGAGACCATGACCTTTGACATAGTGACCTTGACCTTGGACTTTGACCTACTTTTCAAAAACTTTAACCTGGTTTCTGACAAAAACCTGTATAGGCGAGCTATGTAATCTTTGATTACCCTATGCTTATAGCAAGCATTTCCTCCATGCTTAATAAGTTCCGAATGTTTAATCGCAATGTTTTCCCCAAGAGAAAATAACCACATTAATTTTATAGTAAACATCAGAAGCAAGTAATTCCCTAAATATCAGCTACATGTACATGTATATTGTTGACATCAACTTAGAATTCTTCAAGTAGTTTTGTTTGGAGGAATAAAAACTGGAATTAGATATTGTTGTGAGTATTATTTTGCAATATATATGTCAAAAATTCCTTGTCTTTTCTTTTTGTTGTTGTACCAGGTACTGAAAATGCTAAGATGCCTTCCAAAGTTATGGTTCCTGAATTTGACCTCCAATCCCCTACAGAGGGCGTCATGGCCTGATGGTAACATAGCAGACTCCTTCAGCAATATTAAACATTTAATTCTTAACAACACTGAAGTGGACTGGGGAATTGTAATGAAACTCCTCACTGTGTTTCCATGGTAACATTATGCTTATCACTTTTAATTTCCATCAGAGATGTTGAAGTCGGTTTCACTCTTGTCAGATATTTCAATAATTTTGTCAGTCTGGACATTGAAAAGAACTGCAAGCTTTAGTTAGTTAGAGAGAATTTTTGTCAGACATTTTAGGACAGACACTTTTCAACATCTCTGTTCTGTGGTTACATTATGCACTTCTCTTTTGATTTCCATAATGTAACATTTTGCTTTTCATGGTGATATTTTGCTGCAAGTAATATTTGCTTTCCATGGCAACATTATGCTCCTCACTTTTGGTTTCCATGGCAACTTCATGCTCCTCACTTTCAATTTCCATGACAACATAATGCTCCTCACTTTTAATTTCTATGGTTACACTGTGCACCTCCATTTTAGTTACAATGGTAACAATATGCTTGTCAATTTTTGCTTTTTATGGTAAGAATGTTATTTATATGGTAGAATTGAACTGTGCATAGTATGAAAATGTGATGGAAAATTAGAGTTAAAATGTTGTAACGGCCTTTTCTTACAAGCACATGCAATTATTTATTTGCTATTTTCGAAAACCAGAGTTACTTCCCATTTTAGACGGTATGTGACGTAGACTGATTATGACATTATCAAATTCTATGGAAACAGTCCCAAAAGTCTTTGAAATGACGGTATAAAATTGACGTTACCATACCATTTTCATGATGTCGCATTGGTTTTACGTCAGATACCGTCTGTAAGGGGAAAAACTCTGTATTCTGCAAAGACTCAATAATAAATGCATATTGGCATGTAAATTTATCGTAATTTCTGTACATAATATTCTACTACAATAGATTATTTACTTACGAACAAGGGATACAATATAGAGCCGTGGTCATATCAGCTGAAAGAAATATTACTGTACTGATTTCACAAACAAACTTGCAAATGATTGTTTCCTTTATTTCTGGTGCAAAATATTAGATTTGATCATTTCTAATTTTCTTTTTCAGTATTTCCGAACTCCACCTCAGCCTAAATAAGTTCTCATCAGTGGATATACCAGAGAATTTCCCACCGTATGCATCACTTATCAAACTCCACTTTGCGCAAAATAAAATCAAACAATGGTCGGAGCTAAACAAAATAGGACGAACATTTCCAAATTTAGAAGTTTTTGTCGGAATGGAGTCCGAATTAGAGACGTTACAATGTGAGAATGACTTTGAAGATTATTTCTCCAAGTTGTCCAGTTTAAACCTCAGTGCTACAAAATTACAAAGCTGGGAAGACGTCGATGAAATCAAGAATTTTCCTGCTTTAAAAGGTGTTAGATTATCAGGGGTTCCATTTTTGGAGGTAAATAAAGAAAAACACAGAAAATGTTCACTTTAGTCATTATGGACCTTCGTCACATAACTACGTGGCCAGTATTTTGTTAACAGCAAGTAGTGGCTTTAGTTAGCTAAAAACTTATAGTCCTTGACATCATTATGGAGAGGGCACTAATAATGTTGGTATAACTTATAGCCCAATCCAACATTTCTTAGTATAGGAATAAAATATGCTTAAACTAAATCATTTTGCGGGAAAAATACTGATGTTGTCATCCAAAACACTGAACTGAAGTTACAGGAAATAGAGTTAATTGATTGTATGGTGCTATTGTATCCTCTAGCTAGAATTTAGTTTGTCAGCTTTCAGGATATTGTTGGCAAATTTCATTTTTATGAGATTATCCAAAGTTTACTGTAGCCTTGCCCTGTAGCAAATTATGGAAAAAAGGCTCAATCCTCAAAGATAGGCAGGTCTGATCTGTCCTCTATTGAGCAGACTACTGTTTGATGAATCGGACATTTGTGTTCCAGTTCGGGCATCACTGCATCATACAAGTATTTTCTATTTTTGAAAAAAAAATGACTTCTCAAATACCCTAATTGAGATTGCAGCAGCAGTTTTGCATTTTATACGGACTAGGACCCGACCTCACAAGATTTGACGTAACTTTTTACTATGACGTCATAACAGATCTATTAATTCATGGTAAAAAATAATATCAAAAGTTGTGACGTCGGGTCTTGCTATGTACATGTACATGACTCATGGCAATATGAAAATGGTCCATTATTATGTGAAAGATGCATATTCTTTTTTTTTTTTTTTTTCGATTTGAAATATGGAATACCTTTCAGGAAATTGAGAAGAAAACAAGGCGGCAGCAGATTATTGCACGCTTACCAAATATAGAGCAACTGAATGGGAGCCCAATACCAGAGGGAGAGAGAGAAGACGCAGAACGAGCTTTTATAAGACAATATATGGACCAAGAGGAAAGACCAAATAGGTAAGAATAGATAGCAGTCTTCAATAAAAGTTTTATAAACCACAAACCCAAAGACAAACATTACTAAGTCTGGCCAATTTTATGGTTCAGAGAACAGACAGGGGTAGCCCTCTCCCCTATCCATCTAGCTTTTCTCCCTTCCTCCACCTGTCTTTTTCTCCCTTTAAGAATCTGTTCTCCTTCATTCCTTCCGCCTTTTCTGCCCTTTATACAGACCTGCCAACTTTTACAATTTTTGCGTAATTTTTACAATTTTTGACCTTCTATACTCTTTTGCAATACACTTTTGTTGCTCAATTTTACGCTTCCAACATATTTCCAAGTAGAATGACTTTTTGGCCGGATTGCAAAGCAATTCCGGTCTATAGATTGACGATGTCCGTCCGTCCGTCCGTCTGTCTGTCCGTCCGTCCGTCCGTCTGTCCGTCTGCCGTCAACATTTTGGTAAAAGTTTCTGGTTGAGGCAAAATCTAAGGAACTATAGGCAGTAGAAACTTTATATTATACATGTAGCTTGCTCATGACAAGACCTTTCAATTTATGCCGAAACATTTGACCTAGTGACCTTGACCTTGGACTTTGACCTAATTACAGATTTTGGTTAAAGTTTCTGGTTGAAGCAAAATCTAAGGAACTATAGGCAGTAGAAACTTTATATTATACATGTAGCTTGCTCATGACAAGACCTTTCAATTTATGCCGAAACATTTGACCTAGTGACCTTGACCTTGGACTTTGACCTAATTACAGATTTTGATTAAAGTTTCTGGTTGAAGCAAAATCTAAGGAACTATAGGCAGTAGAAACTTTATATTATACATGTAGCTTGCTCATGACAAGACCTTTCAATTTATGCCAAAACATTTGACCTAGTGACTTTGACCTTGGACTTTGACCTAGTTAAAGATTTTGGTTAAAGTTTCTGGTTGAGGCAAAATCTAAGTAACTATATGCAGTAGAAACTTTATATTATACATGAAGCTTGCCCATGACAAGACCTTTCAATTTATGCCGTAACATTTGACCTAGTGACCTTGACCTTGGACTTTGACCTAGTTAAAGATTTTGGTTAAAGTTTCTGGTTGAGGCAAAATCTAAGTAACTATATGCAGTAGAAACTTTATATTATACATGAAGCTTGCCCATGACAAGACCTTTCAATTTATGCCGTAACATTTGACCTAGTGACCTTGACCTTGGACTTTGACCTAGTTAAAGATTTTGGTTAAAGTTTCTGGTTGAGGCAAAATCTAAGTAACTATATGCAGTAGAAACTTTATATTATACATGAAGCTTGCCCATGACAAGACCTTTCAATTTATGCCGTAACATTTGACCTAGTGACCTTGACCTTCGACTTTGACCTACTCAAAGATTTTGATTAAAGTTCCTGGTTTAAGCAAAATCTATGGTACTGTATGCAGTAGAAAGTTTGTATTATTAATGAAGCTCGCCCATGACAAGACCTTTCAATTTATGCCGTAACATTTGACCTAGTGACCTTGACCTTGGACTTTGACCTAGTTAAGGATTTTGGTTAAAGTTCCTGGTTTAAGCAAAATCTATGGAACTGTACGCAGTAGAAACTTTATTTTATACATGTAGGTTGCCTCTGACAAAACCTTTCAATTTATGCTGTATTATTTGACCTATTGACCTTGACCCAGTTGGTGACAAAAACTTACTTTGCAATCCGGCCATACCGTCTTTAGCGGTGTTTTATTTAAAACTTATCTCTAACAAATGAATAGACTCGCCTACATTAATTACTTGAAGGTTGAGCGTTTTGATATCGTATACAGTGATGATTCGTTAGTCCGGAATTCGTTTCTCCGGAAAATTCGTTACTCCGGACGATTTTTCAGGGAACAAACGTGCATAGTGCAAAAATGATCCGATAATCCGGAAATTCGCGTTCCGGATCCAGACGGTAGTTTTCGGGAACGGACGTGCGGATTATATGTTATTTTGTTCCGATAGTCCGGACGATATAGCAACTAGGGACGTGTTTTCATAACAATTAACTTTTACCCGGAGAAATCTACACGGACGTGTTTTCATAACAATTAAGTTTTACCTGGAGAAATCTACACGGACATGTTTTCACAACAATTAATTTTTACCTGGAGAAATTTACCAGAAAACCGGCGGGTTAATTAGGCAATGGGATACGCAGTACTAGTAACGGCTTGGGGTACGTGTACTTACGTGGTTATCAAATCTATGCATTAAAATACTTAATTGTTCGCTTGGTCACTTTCTTAATTCTTATCGTGACATTTTTCAGCTTCTAGCGTTCAATCATTATTTTGAACAGATGCACGCTCTAAAATCATTTCAAATTAAAGTTGATATTTTTTAAGTCTAATGTTTGTATCACGATGAAGATGGAAGTGAACTGAATGTTAGAGTTAGTTAGAATATTGAGGGCTTGTTTTTAGGTAAAATAGAATCGAAAACGAACGTCAACCGCTCTTGACAGACAATGATTTCCGTATTTTTTCAGGAAGAAATGTAGTAAGTTTCGGTAGGTATTGGTAAGTATCGGCGCCTGCGGAACCTCAATGCTTAGATAAAATTTTATTCTTATTTTAAAGGTTAAAGTAACGCTCTATCCCCCAAATTAAACTGATTGATCTCAGCGTAATACATGTAAATCGGAGGCCTCCCTCCACTTTCGTTTGATCTTTATTCTAGTGCATTTCATCTATTCATTTCTATTAATTTTATTAGAATTATAAAGAAATAAAACTACTTGTATATTTATTTTCAATGATGAGAAAAGTATTGACTCAAGACAATCTTACCGATACAAAAAAGCGAAGACAAAATCCCGTCACTCGAACCACCTTCCCTCTTCTAGTTTTTAGCGCTTATGTTTTAAAGACATATCTAGAGATTTAGTAATCAAAATTTTTCAAGAAATAAACATTAAATCAAATTATCTATGATGAGAAAATATTTGTTTACAAGACAATTTAACCGTACAAACACACGCACAAAAAATGGCTGACCCTCCCCCCTTTACTTCGGACTTTCGCACTCTAGTTTTGACATTTTTAACATGATTCAGTAATCCGCAAAATTCGTTAATCTGGACGTATTCCTCGGGAACCAAATCGTCCGGACTAACGAATCATCACTGTATGTCTTTTCTTAAATAATACTATTGAATTTGACGATGTTTAACATGCAATTGTGTAAATTATTTAGCAATGTCAAAGAGTGGAAGACATAATGTTTTTATCAAAGTTACAGTCAATTTTGTTATATTATGCTTTTCAGCTTTCATAAATTACGCATTCTTGAGGAAAGTATTACACTTTTGCAAAGAAATAGGTAGGCAGGTCTGTTTATAGTATACTAGGCAATATCTAGGCTGACAGAATTTCTTGCAGTCCAAGTTGTCCATCACTGAAATAGTTGCCATTGTTAGAAGCCAATATAAATGATCACTAATTTGTAAACTGAATTTAAGTTTACAATATGATGCAGCAGTTGTGAAAATTTAGTAAAGTAAAGCCCCCTTATATTTTTATCCTACTCAGGATGCTGAAGAAAAGTTCAGTCATTTTACAAACACTTATTAAACAAGCTATAATAGAATCAACTACCAGAGTGTTGAACCTGTTGAATATGAGGATTAATTAATGGTCAACTCAATTCCAATAAAAAAAATTTTTTAAGCTATTAGAATGATACTGGTTTTGGTGCCATTTACAGTATGTGTGAGTGTGTATTTACCAAATTGAACGAACATGTGAATGATTTTTAAACAATTATAAGTTTACCATGTTTACTTAACTACAGTTTTACTAGATTTTTTGTGATCATCATATTCGTGAAATTAATATAAAACAAGGCGTCCTTATTTTCGTGAGTACATGTACAATTTTTTCGCGATTTGAAAAGAAGATAAGAACATGAACATGAAAGGTACATGTATTACAACAAGAAAGGTATTAAATTTTGTATTAGTCTTAATAGATTTTGTTGTCATTCTTCCTATAATTGATTATGTACAGAGGACTCCTGTTAATCTGATAGTCAATTTGTCGGAAGATCATTATCAGATTAACAGAAGTATCAGATTATCAGGAGTTTGAATTCCATGGAAATACCATAAAATAGTCCTCTTAACTATGCTAGAATGTATCTTAGACTTTATTATATGCATAAATTTAATGATATAAATACTTTTAAGCTAATTCGAATAGTTTTAAAGGGTAAAATACCAATTTCAAGGATTTTGATACAATTATTGATTGAAAATGACGTAAATATCTTAGGAAAAATATCATAGTTGACAGAAAATCCTATCAGATTAAGAGGAGTTCTTAAGATTTTTGATAATTTCTATCAGATTAAGAGGAGTAAAGTTACATTGATTATATAGGAAATGGTTTTGTGATTTGAAATCATATCAGATTAAGAGGAGTATCAGATTATCAGGTATCAGATTGTATAAGCATGCTTTTATTTATCTTTTCTCATTATATAGAGTAAGTAATGTGTATGATATAACCGTCTGAAGACATCTAAATGCTGTATTAACCAGATATTTTTGCATGTATCACATATCACAATTTCAGGAAGTTTAGGTGTCTTTACTTTTGCAAGTACACCCTTACGAAAAAATTTTATATGTGACATATAGGGATCTGCTATAGGTTACATATAGTTCTCTTATAGTCTTTACATATATGTGACATATAGGGATTTTAAATGCAAATTAGATGCAAATGAGCTTCAACCTATACTTGCTGGCAGCTTCTACCTATATCACCTATAGTTCATCTATATGTCTTTCACCTTTATGTCCTTTATACTCCTCCTATACTTGAACTATACATGCATGTAGGTCACTTTCAGAGGTACCTGTATTCCCCCTATACTCTACCTATACATAGATAGGTAGATACATAGGTCCCATTCAGAAGCTCGCCTATACTTCCCATATAGGGCAAATATATGGGAATTTTAAGCATTCTAATTGGTTCTTTACCAAGTATTGAACATTACATGCTGTACAGACATATCAACATATGACAAATATTTCCAATTATTGATGGTAAAAATAACTATCAAGACATAAAATTGAATTAACTTTTTATCTCACATTAACACAACAAAGCAGTTGAAGTTCAAATCAATTTTAAAATGTAACATATTCATAGTTTTTCTGGTCTGGATCTGGATAGTTATGTCGCCTGGCCTTTTACAGCATATGCGATGGAGGAAAGAGCACAAGTGATGTTAGTTTCGCTGCTGGATGGCCGGATTCGAAAGGCCCCTGAACTTTTCACAAGCATGATTGTGTCTTCAAGTGGGTTCCAATCAGTAATGGTCTTTGGGAAGTACGAATTTCTGTACGGTTCTGTATTACACTGGATGATCTTATAATATCCACGAGAATTACACAGAGAATGATTATGATGTTTCACAACATGTAAAGAAGTTTGGAAATTGTCAAAGCGTTTTGGTACAGTATCTACACATTTTTCTGTCCTTAATTTGGCCTGGTTCTACCTCTACTTCTACTTCTAACAGTCAGTGGCCTCTGTCATCTAGCTGCATGACTATTCTGCCACGTTGGTTCTCCCTCTACCGGTACAATTGTACAGTACCCCGTAGTCTGAAAGTCAAAAAACGAGCAAAATTTATGATACTAGATTCAGGAGAAATAGTGATGAACATTGGACAAATTTTACCATTGATTATCTGGACACTATCTGAGGCTAGCTATTGATTCTGTACCGGTAATTATCCGAACCATCAAAGTTTTAAAAATGATGTTTAAAACCAGTGAAATACCATTCATGCTGTGTTCTTTTATACATCTACGCACACTAGTGTTGTAACGATTATCGCCGACATCATCGCTAATACCCTTCGATTTCGATTAATCGATTATGTTTTTAATAATCGATTATAATCGGAAATATTCAACGTGGAAAAGAATGACATAGTTTTCGGTCATATTCGCGTATGACAAGTACGAATAAAACGAAAGTAGATCAACGATCGTTTCTACGAGTTAGAGTTATGGGCGTAGCGTAAATAATTGAAAAGGATACACTCTCAGCTAAGGCATACAATGGATGGAATTAGGATTCTCATTGAATTTATTTAATAGTAATGACAAGTACTCTTATAGAAAACTTCAACGTCAGATGCGAAACGGGCCTGCGATACGTCAATATCTACTCGTCTAGAAAAAAAAAACTTTTTAGTTTTTACGCCAAACTCCTGAGCTTTGTAAGAAGGACAAGGTCAGTGAATTTCACAGTACTGTTACCACGAAGATATTGCTTGATTCCTTGAATGAGCAAAATCTTAAGTTAACTCATGGATCGTATTAGTCACAGTGGCAACAGAGAACCATTTGCTATTCGGTCTTTCCTTCCCTCTCTGTTAGAACCCCCCCCCCCCCCCCCCCCTCCATCCCTGCATATGCTGTATAAAGTCGACTATTACAATCACATATTTGTTTTGACTCCATTACTGCTGTGATCTTGACAAAATATTTCATTTACTAGACAGGATTTTATCATTCTGTGGTTGGAGTTCTTCCTAGACATTTTGCTATGTATATTATAGCATAAGATTCAGTGAAGTTTATTCATTACTTGTCATATTTCTTTCTGTAAGAACAAGAAAGAATTATTTCAGATTAAATCGAAATAATCGATTAAAATCCTCTCCGATTATAAACCGATAACAGTCTTCACGAAAACTCACTAGCCCGACGCCCGTGGCTAGTAAATTTCGGCTCGGGCTAGTAAAATTTTGATCAACAGTAGCCCGAGTGGCTAGTGAAATTCGGAGTGAAATGTATATCATCACGATATGGCTTGTACCAATAGTCTTGATCGATCGTGCGCTTTCGGTAATCCTCACTTTAATATGACGACTTTGAAACTTTAAATGGACACGGATAACTGAACGCGAAGTATGAATGCGTAACTTGAGTTACTGAAGCAAGCGCAAGCTAAGAAGCGTAAAACAGACATCGAGGGCTCAGGGAACCAAATCAATAAGCACAAGAAGTATGAATTAAAACGCTCTCGTAATTTTGTAGACAGATGGTGCGAGGGACGTCCATGGCTTATAAACGAAAATGACAAAATGTTTTGCACTTGGTGCCGTGATAACAAAGTCGACTCTAATTTTGTTACGGGAACGGGAAATTTTAAATTAGAAACAGTGAAGCAGCATGAAGCCACAAAGTGGCATATGTATTATGCAGCAAAGTATGCAAAAGCTGAAGGTGAAGCCCCAGCAGTGAAATGTTTAAAGCAGCTTCTACAGCAAGATGCTGAGAAACTCCAACATAAGTTCTGTACAGCACATGCCCTGGCCAAACATGGGAAAAGCTTCCTTGATTTCAATTTCATTTGTTCCCTAGACAAAGTAAAGGGGCTTGATGTTGGAAGTACATACTGTAATGATAAAGCCGCCAGGTGTTTTGTTGCCTCAATTGCCTTAATACAGAGAGAATGAAAATAATAGACAAAATACGGGATGCAAAATTCTTTAGTTTTTCATGTGACGGCACTACAGATTTCACTGGGGAGGATTTGGAGAGTCAGCCAGAATGTGATGATGATGTCAATACAGAATCTGATGATGATTATGATGATTATGAACAGTCAGAATGGCATAATAATCAATTGATAGAAAGATTTTCAAATGAAGTGGAATATGAAATTGAGAGAGAATTTGATTAAATATACGTATCACATTAATGTAATCAATTTTTGTTCGTTTTGTTTTGGGCTAGTTAGTTTGAAAAATTAGTTCGGGCTAGTAAAATAGTCAAGTCCACTAGCCCTACTGGCTAGTGGATTAAAACAGTTTTCGTGAAGACTGCGATAATCGATTATGAAATTTTTCCGATTATACAACACTAACGCACACTGCAAATGCATGAAACAGTGACACACAGTGACACTCTTCATATACATGTAGGTGCACATTTGCCCACAGTATTCCCTTCTCCCTCCAACCCCAATTCCTTCCCCATTCTGTCCTCTTCCATGATCCCTCCATTCCTCTCACTTCCTGGCCCTTCCCCGGATTTAAAGTCATGACATTGGATGTTTCCACTGTAGAATTTTTCAGTCCCATGATGCAGTAGAGATAAGACATAAAAGTGTATTTTCTCCGCCCTTTTGTTAAGATTTACTCATTTAGCTCCGATTACCTCTGTTCAGCTGTAAATTTACAACTAGCGAATCAATTATTTCTAATACACAAGGAAAACATAGCTTACCTTCTTGTCGGTCTAACATCAAAATTTCTCAGCTCTTCTAGTTCTACTGCATCTTTTCACAGAAAGTAAACAAAGATCCCATCGACTGAGGTGCTTAGTATATCGACGTGCTCAGTAGACCGTGGGAATTTTCACTTGGCTTCATGGTCGTTTACTTTGATTTATTCACTTGTCTTTAGTGTATCACATAAATGCAGACGAAATTACGATCCAAACTTCAACTTTTCCGCCCGGAACTTTTTTTAAAAATCCGTCGTTTTGATTGGCTGTCTTCTAATCATGGACGTGTCGTACACAAACATTTCAAACTAAGATGCTTCTTAAGATATACCATATTGTTCATACGTGAGTGTCGTGGCTCAGTTGGGTGAGCGTCGTACTTCTGATTTAGGGGTCCAGGGTTCGAATCCTGGCAAGGATGGACTTTTTCATTATTTTGTATTTCATGGTCTATGAGCCTTTTCTTTTCATATATTCAGAGCAGGAAAAGGGGGGAGGGACTTGGATTAATAAACATTCTTTGCTTTTCTGATTTGTCATATTCTTTTTATTAGGCTGGACCCACTTCCATGGCTGTAAACAACCGCCACCCCACCCCACCCCCAAACTAAAACCAATTACAAACAGATTAACTGATAATTAAGGTACAATGTGAAAACAGTAAAATGTGAAATACTGTTAAATTCCAGATTGCTTTTCTTTTCTAACAGATCTCGGAAAAATACACATTTTGATACCCATATTGCCTTGTATTTCATGTCATATAAGTTTAAACACAATTTTTAAAGAAATTGGCATGGTTCTGGACTTAGAAATTTTCCCTCAAAGATGCAGAGCAGTACAATTTTCTAAGTCTAAAGAGAAGCTAAATTAGACTAAGTTCAGTATTCATATAGTTGCACTATAACCTCCCTATAGCTCCAGCAGACATGGTATGCTGTATGCATTTCCCCTATTTTTAACATATATATCACCTATAGGTTAAATTCAATTTTACCTATATGTTACCTATACCTATAACCAACCTAGACACAAAAGCTGGAAACCTATAGGAGAAATATAGTTTACATATAGGAGACATATAGTTTTGTATAGATTTTTTTCGTAAGGGAAACTATTCATGATTTTGAATTTAAGGTTAGAGTTGCGACTGCAGGGAGATAACTCAATTTTCATATCACATAATATTTGAAACCGACATGAACTAAAATGACATGTCATTGACCTCAGTTTGTGACATTATTTCAGACAAAATAATACTCCTTCAAATTTTTAATTGCTGAATGGAAATTTTTGGGAAAAATACAGGTCTTTTTATTGAAAAATCTTGAAAAATAGAAAATAGATGCCCATTTTCATATGGGTTGTACTATCTAAGATTCGAATGTCAGAATGTATTCTGTTTATTGATTTTTAAACAATTATAAGTTTACCATGTTTACTTAACTACAGTTTTACTAGATTTTTTGTGATCATCATATTCGTGAAATTAATATAAAACAAGGCGTCCTTATTTTCGTGAGTACATGTACAATTTTTTCGCGATTTGAAAAGAAGATAAGAACATGAACATGAAAGGTACATGTATTACAACAAGAAAGGTATTAAATTTTGTATTAGTCTTAATAGATTTTGTTGTCATTCTTCCTATAATTGATTATGTACAGAGGACTCCTGTTAATCTGATAGTCAATTTGTCGGAAGATCATTATCAGATTAACAGAAGTATCAGATTATCAGGAGTTTGAATTCCATGGAAATACCATAAAATAGTCCTCTTAACTATGCTAGAATGTATCTTAGACTTTATTATATGCATAAATTTAATGATATAAATACTTTTAAGCTAATTCGAATAGTTTTAAAGGGTAAAATACCAATTTCAAGGATTTTGATACAATTATTGATTGAAAATGACGTAAATATCTTAGGAAAAATATCATAGTTGACAGAAAATCCTATCAGATTAAGAGGAGTTCTTAAGATTTTTGATAATTTCTATCAGATTAAGAGGAGTAAAGTTACATTGATTATATAGGAAATGGTTTTGTGATTTGAAATCATATCAGATTAAGAGGAGTATCAGATTATCAGGTATCAGATTGTATAAGCATGCTTTTATTTATCTTTTCTCATTATATAGAGTAAGTAATGTGTATGATATAACCGTCTGAAGACATCTAAATGCTGTATTAACCAGATATTTTTGCATATATCACATATCACAATTTCAGGAAGTTTAGGTGTCTTTACTTTTGCAAGTACAACTATTCATGATTTTGAATTTAAGGTTAGAGTTGCGACTGCAGGGAGATAACTCAATTTTCATATCACATAATATTTGAAACCGACATGAACTAAAATGACATGTCATTGACCTCAGTTTGTGACATTATTTCAGACAAAATAATACTCCTTCAAATTTTTAATTGCTGAATGGAAATTTTTGGGAAAAATACAGGTCTTTTTATTGAAAAATCTTGAAAAATAGAAAATAGATGCCCATTTTCATATGGGTTGTACTATCTAAGATTCGAATGTCAGAATGTATTCTGTTTATTGATTTTTAAACAATTATAAGTTTACCATGTTTACTTAACTACAGTTTTACTAGATTTTTTGTGATCATCATATTCGTGAAATTAATATAAAACAAGGCGTCCTTATTTTCGTGAGTACATGTACAATTTTTTCGCGATTTGAAAAGAAGATAAGAACATGAACATGAAAGGTACATGTATTACAACAAGAAAGGTATTAAATTTTGTATTAGTCTTAATAGATTTTGTTGTCATTCTTCCTATAATTGATTATGTACAGAGGACTCCTGTTAATCTGATAGTCAATTTGTCGGAAGATCATTATCAGATTAACAGAAGTATCAGATTATCAGGAGTTTGAATTCCATGGAAATACCATAAAATAGTCCTCTTAACTATGCTAGAATGTATCTTAGACTTTATTATATGCATAAATTTAATGATATAAATACTTTTAAGCTAATTCGAATAGTTTTAAAGGGTAAAATACCAATTTCAAGGATTTTGATACAATTATTGATTGAAAATGACGTAAATATCTTAGGAAAAATATCATAGTTGACAGAAAATCCTATCAGATTAAGAGGAGTTCTTAAGATTTTTGATAATTTCTATCAGATTAAGAGGAGTAAAGTTACATTGATTATATAGGAAATGGTTTTGTGATTTGAAATCATATCAGATTAAGAGGAGTATCAGATTATCAGGTATCAGATTGTATAAGCATGCTTTTATTTATCTTTTCTCATTATATAGAGTAAGTAATGTGTATGATATAACCGTCTGAAGACATCTAAATGCTGTATTAACCAGATATTTTTGCATGTATCACATATCACAATTTCAGGAAGTTTAGGTGTCTTTACTTTTGCAAGTACAACTATTCATGATTTTGAATTTAAGGTTAGAGTTGCGACTGCAGGGAGATAACTCAATTTTCATATCACATAATATTTGAAACCGACATGAACTAAAATGACATGTCATTGACCTCAGTTTGTGACATTATTTCAGACAAAATAATACTCCTTCAAATTTTTAATTGCTGAATGGAAATTTTTCGGAAAAATACAGGTCTTTTTATTGAAAAATCTTGAAAAATAGAAAATAGATGCCCATTTTCATATGGGTTGTACTATCTAAGATTCGAATGTCAGAATGTATTCTGTTTATTGCACACTTTAATAAAGGGATCATTCAAAATTTTGAACTTTGTGTCAAACTCTATGTTTTTGGGTCAAAATGTTGAAATTTTGCAAAAATTGTTGTGCTGTTATAGAAACAGTCATTATGCTTAAAAACTAATTCGGGTACATATCGGTTTGACTGCTTTAAGACTAAAGTAATATTATAGCTCTTACATAGAAAGAAAATTATTGAACTGTAGACGTTCTAGCTATTAATGAAAAATACAAGTTGTTGCCATGACAACCAACAAAATTGTATCTTTAAGAAAATACTCCCCTTAGAAATCAGTTTTTTTTTCAGAATTTCTCGAAATAGCCTTAATTCACATGTGCTCTCTCTTGATTCTGTGACTGAATTATCAAAGGTCAAGGTCACTAGGCTTTGTTGATTGAAAATGATTTCTGGCTCATCACAGAGTGAGTATTGCAAGTACATGTATTATCATCACTCTTTGAGTCAAGGCTACACCTTATTGAGCATGTTGAGTTGGTGTAAAAAGGTCAATAGTCTCTTGATTCTAAGAACAAAGGTCAAATTATATGAAAACAATGTTACGGTGATTAAACTTAGTCTAAAGTTTTTGCAACTTGGCATAATGCATCTTGTCAGCAATGTGCAAATCAACTCAATTAAGGGCCAGTTTTATGCACAGTTATAAAATAAATCCGATTTCTAGATATATTTACTTCATAAAACTATTTATTTGTTTTAAACTTTCATCAATTCTACAGAAGCAGGGATTTATTTCATACATTTCTAGCTTCTCCTCAAACCAAGTGATTATATTTTTATGGAACTTTGAAGGAAGCCTTGCAAAGTATGTTAATGCATAGAATAAGTAGTAGTGTATGATTCTTTATGTTAGGGTTATGTTAATTGACCCTTCCGATAGCGGGAAAAAAATGCAAAATTTCGTGACGTCACAATGCTTTTACCATGTGTTTACCTCGGACAAACAAGCTTCGAACCTCGGTCAAACATCGAAATTGCATTGTGACGTCATGGAATTTCTCATTTTTTTCCCGCGTTCGGAAGGGTCAATTACACTATATAATAATGATAAATTCTCAAATCAAATACCTTTTCAAAATACAACACCTTATTAATTATTACATGTTTGTAAATTTTTAGGTATTATGAATTAGAGGAAAAGTATGGTAAATTGGACCCACTAGCAAATGTTGATCTCAGACCAAAAGACGTTATAAAAATGAAAATCTGCTTCTTTGACCATGTGCAAGAAATCAACGTGAATACAAAACAGACTGTTAAAGAATTCAAGAAAGTGTTGTCAAATATCGTCGGCATTCCATCGCCAAAAATTATACTGCATCATCAGCAGATAGCCAACGGAAATGCATTTGGTTTTGTACATTTAAATTCCCCGAACAAGTTTCTATGGTCATTGAACTTGACGGAGGAAGATATTTTTATCGTTGACGGAAAAAACATGGAACGAACCGACGTACAAGTTGTTCAAGACATGGAAGATGGGACCCTCAGTGTAAAATTAAAATGAAAAGTTGGCAGCAATTCTAAGTGCAGGTCCACATTATATTAATCAGGCAGTGTTGATACAGAATGAGATATTTCAATATTGACTGACATACTTTTGGTGTTAGGCCAAGAAAAAAAATATGTGTGTTTCCCATAACATGCAAAAAAAAAATAGGGTAGGTCGGTCGGAATTTTTTTTTTTTTTTTTTGGATTTTTTTTTTAATTATTTATTCTGCTAGCCATGTTTATAATTATATTTCAAAAGAGATCTTAAGGGATTAAAAATGGAATCATGACCTTCAAATATGTGTAGTCTGTATAATTCAAGATACTCAGAAATGTTTAACGATTTTGAAAAGGGAGAAAGGAGGCCATTTTTGTGCCTGCAACCTTTGGGAAATAGTAAATGTTTTTAAATGATATAATATTGCTCTTCTTAAAACTGGCCTCCCAAGCATAGTGGCCTTGAATCTGGATTTTTATGATCTATCTAGAGCTCATAGTTTTTTTCCCTAACAATGACCATGACCTTTGACCAAATTACACCAAATAAAAAGGCTTCTCCTCCTGATAAAAAACGTCCGATATACCTTAAAACCAAATCCAGCCTTTGACGATTATTTTGGAAAATGGAAGCTGGCCTGCCAACCCAACTCAGCCCCATTCCACCCCAATAGTCATCAAAGGCTTGCTTTGGCCGTGTATTTCTGACTAGCAGATCCCTTCAAATTTGGTTCGGCTAGATGGAAAGGTTCTTGATTTATCACTTGGATACTAATATTTCAAATGAATATTTCCTACACCAAGGACGTAGACCTTTGACCTTACCCAAAAATCAATAGGCCTACTTCCATATTGATCCCTATATTGAAATGCAACGTCACAATAACGCCAAATTTCATTGTGTACCATAAAACGAGAACATAATCGCCGTTAAAAGTAAACGTCACCATTTTGTCCTAAATTTTCAAAAATAGAGATAGCATCAGAATGGGAGTAACTTGCTTCTGACGTTAAGTTTGCAACCGGTAAGTGCTGATTTCACGGTGCAAGTTACATCCGTTTTACGTGTTGCCAGAAAAAAAAAACAGCATTTACTGGCCAAAAACATAACGTCAGAAGCAAGTAACCAGTTTGGATCTCGAGTTTAAGACGAGTTATCATGTGGAAAAGTGTGACAGAAGGACGGGAATGACGCTCACTAATACGTTGCAGGAGGGGGGGGGGGGGTGTTAAAATTATTGAGGAAGTCGGTTTGAAATACTTAATTATCCGGGCTTTGAATTGTCAGGGTGAGACGTTTGATCCGTCGTCAAGGCATAGAAACATAATACGGTTAGGTCTGCTCGAACAAAGATATTGTAAGTTTATCTCGTTGACGCCGTACAAAAAATGTTCTATGAATAAAATATCAAACCATCCACTGTCTAAGGACTGATTTGCTAAAACTTATCCTGCATGCCTTTTTGTTTTTCGTCTTAGCGTTATTCGAATACAAAAACTTTGTTTTACAATATAAATGTAAACAAGATGGGTCTTTTAAATTATCGACAAGCGCGCACTCACGCACAGATATAAAATTGCTACACTATTTGCGAATTTAGAATCTTCGATTTTTTCAGTTTATACGTAATTTTATAAACCGTAGGAACCAAGCATACATCGTTACATGTTTTACAAAAGACGTTTGCGTGAAATGAAACGACCAGCACGTGCATGACCTCAAATATTTACTTAGGTTATAATAGGTACATGTAAATTAATAATTACATGTACATGTACTACCAAATCATCAAAACCCTAGTAATGCGTTTTTATAACAATCAGTACGCCTTTTTGGGAAAAAAACAAAGCCTGTCTGAACAATAAGTAACGTTTCGAGAGAGAATTATAGATTATTTTTACAATTTCTAAGAGCGTATAATTATAGAATAATATAAATCGGTAGATATGATAGATAATGTTACAAAGCAGAAGATTTCGTCAAAATCGGTAGATTTAAAATTTCTGGCACACATTTCGTAAAGTGCAATTACGGTCGTAAATATTGGTGAAGAAATACCTAAATGCAACTAAAAATCGGGAAAAAAAACGTTAGGGTCGGCGGGTTTGAATAGGGTCGGTCGGGTGATGGGAAACAAAGGTATTTTTTCTTTTGGCCTTAATAAGTGTATAATATTGGTAGGTCACATGCAAATTCTGTGAATCACAAAACATTATTTGGAAAATGATCACATGACCAACCAGAATTATACACCAATGAACACCAAAAGTTTATTATTCATTATTCATATTTAGATCAAATTCTTGATATCAGAAATCCATATTTTTTACATGAACATACCATGTAGCGTTTTTTTCTTTTGACAAGGTCAAAAGTATTAAAATGTAGGTGAATTCGTCCTTTTGTTGGTTGACCACTGATTATTTCATGATTTGAAACATGGCTTAACCAATCAAATTTTCTCTTGTAAATTGAGGGATTCGCTCTGCAAACAGGGTTCATTAAACATCATTTATACAGCTGAAGGAAAGGTATCATCTTGATCAGATTGAAGTGAGCTACACATATATCGAATTGAAAATTCCAATCATTGTAAATTTGATGCTAAAGTACATGTAACTTATTTTGTTTCCTTGATTTCAGCATGGCCTTAAAAATAAGTATACCTTTCCTTCTCTACATCATTTATTTTTTATGGGCAAGTGATTTTTTGGGTTGGGCAAGTAAATTCTGTCATGAGTTGCCTTTTGCAAGTAGGTTTTGAGAACAATTCTAGACCCAGGGTAGAGTTGGAACACTTCCATATTATTATTGACTAGTCATTTACAAGCTGTTTTATTATGTCCTCTGAAATGCAGGGGCAAAATTAGCTTCAATAATTCACGGTGACCTATCTAACACGTTATATCTATTTGGTTATTAGCTCTACTGGTCTCAGACCAGTCGAGATTATGCGATACCCCGTCGTCCAGCGTCCGTCCGTCCGTCCGTCCGTCCATAAACAATTCTTGTGCTCGCAACTCCTCTCAAACCATAGGTGATAGAAAGTTAATTCTTTTTGCATCCTACTTGGTATGTGGTCTAGTTGTGCACCTGACATTTGCTTTCAGCCCCTGACCCCCATGGTCTTAGAAAATGGGCGTGGTTATGAAAATTTATGTAATCTTGTGCTCACAACTCCTCTGACACTATAAATGATGGAGACTTAATTCTTTTTGCAATATGATGGGTCCGTGGTCTAGTTGTGCACCTGATATTTTGTTTGAGCCCCTGACCCCCAGGGACTTAGAAAATGGGTGTGGTCATTTTAACTTTATGTAATATTGTGCTCGCAACACCTCTGACACTATAAATGATGGAGACTTAATTCTTATTGCAAAATGATGGGTCTGTGGTCTAGTTGTGCACCTGATATTTTGTTTGAGCCCCTGACCCCCAGGGTCTTAGAGATGGGTGAGGTCATTTTCTCCTATATAACTCTATGTAATCTTGTGCTCGCAACACCTATGACACTATAAATGACAGAGACTTCATTCTTATTGCAATATGATGGGTCTGTGGTCTAGTTGTGCACCTGATATTTTGTTTGAGCCCCTGACCCCAAGGGTCTTAGAAAATGGGTGTGGTCATTTTCTCCTATATAACTATGTAATCGTGCGCTCGCAACTCCTTTGACACTATAAATGATGGAGACTTAATTCTTTTTGCAATATGATGGGCCTGTTGTCTAGTTGTGTCGTTGATAGCTCATTTGAGCTGGAAGCCCCTTGCCCCTAGGATCTTGGAAAATGGGTGTAGCATTCTTTTTTGAAATACTATATCTCAGATATTATAAATTATATGAGTGATATTCTAGTTGCAGTCTAATGGATATGTTGTTTTGTCGTGCTACTTATAATTTGTTAGAGCATCTGCTCCCTATGGTCTTTGGTTAAAAAAAAGAAAGGAAATTGATGTTTTAAAGAAAAAACAACCAGGAGAGCTACAGTCTCGTCAGAGACTTCTGGTTTTTGTGTGTCAGAGGGCTTTAATTCAATCCTTCCCATAGACTAGTTTGGCGCAAGCCACTTGTGTATCATAATTGCATGAAACTGCATGATGACAACATGGTAATGCATATTAAATTTAAACTTACATTAAATCTACATAGTTTCTGCCTTCATAACAGTAAATTTCCCCATTTAGATCCTGTTACTCAACGACATATACATGTATCTGAATTGTGCGTAAAACTGTACCGGACACATTTTTCCATCAAGATTTTCAATATACATGTACATGATATGATTATTGCGTAGAATTTGGATTAGATTAGAAATTTTACTGTTATGATAGCTGAAATATTTGCTACTAAGGTATAGGTAGGTTTTGATACAGTGGTTTACATTATCTCTTGTCATTGCACTTATTAATATGCGATTATGATACACTATTGGCTTGCACCACAACAGTATATGGGAAGGAATTGAAGCCCTCTTGCTCACAAAAATAACCAAATAGAAGCAACTTATGAGACGGGCAAAATATTGAACATACATACATGTATATAGGGGACATTTTGTCTGTCTGTCTATCAATTGTTCTTTTTTTTCACTTTTGAAATATTTAGCTGTTCTTGAAGACTTTTATATTTTGAAGAAGGTTATTATTTTTTCCGGCTTTATCATATTTATTCACTGTAGTCCATGACCTGTAGACGTTGTGAAACTTGTGACCTTGAATAAAGGTCACGGTCAGTGTCAAGACTAATTGAAAACGAAAATAGACATCTGATTATTTTATTGAAAACAAAATATCTTTGATTGTGATATATAATTGTTTATGATGAAAAATACTTGCTGTGATACATTATGTTTCAGGTTGATTTTACAATAATTTTGATTTGATTTTTACCTGATTTTGATGACAAAAAATGAAATAAAAGTAAAAAAAAATCTCTTTTATTATTTGTCTCTAGTGTTTATTCTCTACATAAATTTGATCATCTGACCATTAAAAATCTATCTGTCCGTCCAGGCATACCTCTTTCAGAGTATTTTCATTGGACTTGTCTTGAATTGAAATTCCAGCTGTTTGGGAAGAAATATTTACCTGTTGCAACATATCATAACTGAGTAATGATATTAAACAGCAACAGCACCATTTGATTTTTACAAGGTGGGAGGGAGGCGAGGGGCTTTGCAAGAAATAAAAAAAAATTCTCAGGTCTTTGACAAAATATGTGTTCGAGTCTGCAAAATAAATCTGAAAAGGCTCATGGAAGTCTCCCCTTCCCCACCTCTAGCTTACCCTTAAAATCAAATGGTTGCACCCTTGTGTTTTAAAAACTACATAATTTCTAAGGATTCTACTAGAAATTGTGTCAAGATGGAGATACTTCAATAGAGAATTTCCGAGTGAATGGTTAAATGCTTGTGCAAGTGCATATATATATGCTTAACAAGCTGAGATCTAGAGGGAGGGTTGAATTCACTGTTTGGGATCAGGGATCCTCGATCATCCTTCTTTTGACTTTGTCAAAATCCTGTTTTCCCCGTTTTTATTGTTTTCAAAATCAAAGGCTGGAACCACCACCCACCCACCCACCCTTTTCAGGCTGGAAATTTAAAGAAAATAACTCTTGATCGATACACAGATGAACAAAGTCGGGAAAAAACATAATAGATTATTTCAAGTCCAAGTGTTTATATTTGAAGAATAAAACAAAGAAAATAATGTCATGGAACTGGTAGACATGTATAAAAATGCTTGCAGTGTGGAGCAGTTAAAATCATTCCCCATGGACTGATGTTTGTCAAGTGTATTTATTACTTCTTTCCAGCTCTGTCACCTGAAAGAAGCTTTGTTTTGGCCTTTTATCAATGTGACATCATATATATATTTTTTTTGCTATTTCGGAAACTAGCCATTTCACCGATAAATATCATCGAAATTAAAGGAGTTTAACATCTTAGCACCATCCCTCCAATGCTATTTTGAACATAGATTTTATTTGGATATGCTACTGAATCGACCCTACAAGAAATTTGGAGCCGCACACTCTCTGTACCCTTACCAAAATTTTAGGCCTTTGGCGAACCATTGCCGCAAGCTTGCCGCAAACTTTGCTGCAAAGTTGCTGCAAACAGTTTGCGGCAACTTCGCCGCGACTTTTTACCATGCAAATTAGGTTTGCGGCAGACTTGCCGCAAACTCCTTGTGTCCAAATACAGTTTACGGCAATCTTCTGGCAATGTTTCTGAGCATGCTCAGTGATGAACCTATTGCCATATATAGATTGCGGTGAACTCCTGGCGAACTACCTATGTAATTGCGGCGAACTTATGGCTAAGTATTTGAGAGCCTTGAAAATGTTGCGGCGAACTTCTGGCTAAGTATTTGAGAGCCTTGAAAATGTTGCGGCAAACCTCTGGCAAAGTAATAACACATGCACATACGTTAAAATGTTGAATTTATACATGCATGTGTATAAAGCATGGTAGTACACTGATTCATAATATGTTGTTATCTTAGTAGTAGTGAGTCCCCCTTATGAAATCTTCCATACGTAATGCAACAGGAATCCATACGGAATCTTGAGACGTAATATGTCTCTATAATAAACATAGAATGTACACAAATTCCATACGGAAACTAGAAAAATTCCAGCAGGAATCGAAGCGTACTCATGCATAATAAAGCCTGTGTTTGTGAAACACAAATGCCCCCGGTGGCATTTTTGTTAGTATGAACACTATTTTCTGTTAAGTACACATATGTGAGGTCACTGGGTTAAAAGGTCAAAGGTCAAGGTCACGAGGTCAAAAAGTTTGGTATCAATGGAAAGGTCTTGTCACAAGGAATACAGATGTGAAATATGAAAGCCCCATCACTTCCCATTCAAAAGTTATGCCAAATGTTAAAGTTTTTGAAAAGTAGGTCAAAGGTCAAGGTCAAGGTCACGAGGTCAAAAATTTGGGTATCAATGGAAAGGTCTTGTCACAAGGAATACACATGTGAAATATGAAAGCCCTAACACTTCCCATTCAAAAGTTATGCCCAATGTTAAAGTTTCTGAAAAGTAGGTCAAAGGTCAAGGTCACGAGGTAAAAAAAATTTGGTATCAATTGAAAGATCTTGTCACAAGGAACACACATGTGAAATATGAAAGCCCTATCACTTCCCATATAAAAGTTATGCCCAATGTTAAAGTTTTTGAAAAGTAGGTCAAAGGTCAAGGTCACGAGGTAAAAAATTTTGGTATCAATAGAAAGGTCTTGTCACAAGGAATACACATGTGAAATATGAAAGCCCTATCACTCCCCATTCAAAAGTTATGCCCAATGTTAAAGTTTTTGAAAAGTAGGTCAAAGGTCAAGGTCACGAGGTAAAAAATGTTGGTATCAATGGAAAGATCTTGTCACAAGGAATACACATGTGAAATATGAAAGCCCTATCACTTCCCATTCAAAAGTTATGCCCAATGTTAAAGTTTTTGAAAAGTAGGTCAAAGGTCAAGGTCACGAGGTCAAAAATTTTGGTATCAATGGAAAGGTCATGTCACAAGGAATACACATGTGAAATATGAAAGCCCTATCACTTCCTATTCAAAAGTTATGCCCAATGTTAAAGTTTTTGAAAAGTAGGTCAAAGGTCAAAGTCAAGATCACGAGGTCAAAAATTTTGGTATCAATGGAAAGGTCTTGTCACAAAGAATACACATATGAAATATGAAAGCCCTATCACTTCCCATTCAAAAGTTATGCCCAATGTTAAAGTTTTTGAAAAGTAGGTCAAAGTTCAAGGTCAAGGTCACGAGGTCAAAAATTTTGGTATCAATGGAAAGGTCTTGTCACAAGGAATACACATGTGAAATATGAAAGCCCTATCACTTCCCATTCAAAAGTTATGTCCAATGTTAAAGTTTTTGAAAAGTAGGTCAAAGGTCAAAGTCAAGGTCACGAGGTCAAAAATTTTGGTATCAATGGAAAGGTCTTGTCACAAGGAATACACATGTGAAATATGAAAGCCCTATCACTTCCCATTCAAAAGTTATGCCCAATGTTAAAGTTTTTGAAAAGTAGGTCAAAGGTCAAGGTCAAGGTCACGAGGTCAAAAATTTTGGTATCAATGGAAAGGTCTTGTCACAAGGAATACACATGTGAAATATGAAAGCCCTATCACTTCCCATTCAAAAGTTATGTCCAATGTTAAAGTTTTTCGGACAAACAGACAAACAGACAAACAGATAAACAGACAAACAGACAAACAGACAAACAGATAAACAGACAAACAGACGGACAGGCCAAAAACTATATGCCCCCGAATCTTTGATTCCGGGGGCATAAAAATGAGCGAAATGTTTAAATTAGTTACGTATGGATATGACCAAATATGGAAAAGGAATCAATAGTTTTATGCATGGAAAATTAGTTTTATGTATGGAATTTTTTTAATTTCCGTATGGAAAAAAATTAATTTTACGTGTACATGAATGACCTTATTTATGTACGTAGTCCTAAATATAGCAAGTTACGTATGGCAATCAAAATATGAAACAAATACAGAAGTTTGAAGTTTTAACTGAAACAATATGGAATTTATTACAATATAACATGTACATGTAATTCTATGACTTGATCAATCCTGTAGTTAAGTTTTAGCTGTTGCAAATAACTTTACAATTTCAAAACTTTACAAGGAGCAAATTTATAATTTAAACATTCAATGCAATTATTTACCACTGTAGGTCAGAGGCCAGCTCACTTTAAAGTTACATTTACATTATTATTAAGAATACTTAACTCTGTACTGAGAGTTTAAGGTATCAGTTATACATACTACCTTGTGTATACAATGCAATGTAAATTATAGTCTTGATATACATGTATCTTGACCTATATATATATATTTACCATAACACAACTCAAAAGTTGATAAAAATTCTTTAGTTTAAATTATCGTCATCAATTATCCACTGGAACTATTTTCATTTGTACATTGGATAAATGTAACAAGTCACTATAACAACAATTGTATGACACGATAAGTTATTTCTTCTTTTCGCTTTGTACATTATTATTATATTGTTTCACTTGTCCTCCCGCGATTATTGACTGCATTTTCTTGAATATGCAATGTCTTCGGTCACTGCCTTGTTTATTTCCTTTCAACCTGGCTCATGGCTAATGTACTGCATTTGAATTTCAGGCTCCAAGATGCTCAATGTAATCTAAATTAGTAATATAAGAAAAGCATACAATGATTTTGTCAGTGTAGACAATTGTTAAAACTCATAGTTTTATAAAACTCAAAGCCCGCACAGGATACTGCGACGTAACAATACAGATACAGATAGTCTTCCAAGAATCATCTCTTAATTAAATTATTTCAATGCATTATTTTATATGCAAATATATATTAGATAAATACAAATATTGTCCCAAAGAAGAAAAACTTATGCAGAGTAGTTCTTGCACGGGTGAATAAATACCTTTTATCGTATTTTTTCCTCTTTAAAGGCTTCCCTGGTGCATGTGTCCTCTGTAGCAACAGTTGATGATGCCTTGGGCCTTTGAATTTAACTATTAAGTCATTCGCAAGATGCCATTTCTAGAATTCTGGATTTGTAAATACATGTGGCACCAACTTCAGGCACAATTATGGTATGAAATCCAGGAGTTTTGTGCCCAAAACAGGACTTGATGGCCTTTAATTCAGTAAATTCTTATCAGTGAAGACTGTCCCGGCAATCCCGTTTTCCAGAAGAGACACCATCTATAAAAATTAAAAGAATAAAGAATTCTGAAGTTGTAATAATGATAATTCTGAAAATATCCTAAAAATATTCAGATCCCCTAAACAGGTTGGGGAAAGGTACCGATCTAGCTAATATACCTCGATCAAGCTAATGTACCTCGATCGGGCTAATCAATCTGACATTTTTATTCAGAAAAAAGTACTTTTTTCCTCCAAATCATATTTGAGTGCAAAATCGCACCAGCTTTTATATCAAGAAATAATATTTAAAAAGCAACTATGCCTGAAAACTTTTTAGATTTCGTGAAATCTCACCCAATATATTCAGAAAAATGGAGGTATATTTTCTCGGTAACTATTCACTTTTCAGGTATGTTTCTTTTGTAAACATAACTTCTTTTATAAAGAACTGATGTGATTTTGCTCAAAAGAATAACTTTGATAATGTTTTAATTTTTTAATACTAAAAATATTCAGCCCAATCGAGGTATATTAGCCCAATCGAGGTATATTAGCTCGATCGGTACCTTTCCCCAACCTGCTAAATATTTGAGATTTATCATTTAGCCCAGATAACCTCTTTCCGTAACTCTTTTTCAGTAGAACACGTGTTAATCATAAAGAAGTAAAACATGAATCAAATAACAGCCTACCTTCAATCATGCTTATTGATGCTGCAATGGCATTATCTCCAAATTTCTTAGCTATGCACTGTCTTCAACTTCCAACAGAGTCATCAGTTTGGAACACTGATAAATCCGGTCACACTAATGAACGCCAAGAGAGTAATGAATGCCAAGACTACGCCAAGACACGCCAAGGGCTATATAAGACAATATATTATTGATTTTCCTTCATAAACATGTATTATAGTGTAGATTTTAAACATTACCAAAATATCTTTCGAAATTATAAACCTATTATGTTTATTTTCTACATGTGAATATCTGTGTCAAGCAAACAACTTGAAGTCGCGGCGCCATATTGTTTGTTTATACATGGTAGCTCCTAGTAAAGTTACCTGTGATTGTCTATAATGTTTGAAAATAATGTTTAAAGCCAATAAATGGGAAAATAAAAGCATTGTTATGCTGGAAAAAAAATCAATCATTTTCGGAAGTGAGAAATTTTGAATGGTTTTTATTTATTTATTTATTTTTTATTATTATTATTATTATTTTTTTTTGCAAGTATACAATTTTTTTACATTCTGAAGTAAGGTTCTGGAAATTTAAACTTGCCCATTTTCATGAGAATTGTTTTTTGTTGGGTGGGGGGGGGGGGGGGGGGGGGTTAGAGGAATATGGGCTATGCATTACCCAGAGATGGGAGGGGGGATGGCAATGAAAAAAATATTTGTTTGTACTTTTTTTCTCAGTTGTTTATTTCAATCATGTTTTTGAATTATCATCTTTATGAATTGTGAATAAAATGTTACATGTGTGAGTAAATGTTCACATACATGTACAATAAAACTTCATGTGTTCCGTTATTTTTATATATTCATTTTATTTTAATCTTATTTATAACTTTTTTTTGTGCGATACAAGTCGCAGAGTTAACGTAAATACGTAAGTTAGTATTCTGCCTTAAAAAAAATTGCTGTGATACTGCAACACAAATTTTACTATATTTCAATTCAATTTTTGATAACTTATAATTAAAAACATATTAAAGACATTGAAATTATTTATTCAAATTAGTGCTCATATGTCAAGAATATTCAACTTCAATTTATGACACCTCAATAATTACTTCGTAGGCTCAATTATTTAATTAGCAAACAAGGTAGTAAGCTGTTAATTAGACGAAAGCCGTTATACTACAGTTCACTTTGATCCATGATCAGATGAAGCCGACGTAATTACCTAATTATAGAGAACGTGTATAAATATCACCCGATTCTAATTCTCATCACATTTGGCTTTTTTCTATCCTCTTATGTTCTTATCATAAAGAATTATTAGAAATGTTTTAGCTGTAAAATTTTGTATATATCATCAAACCATTGTTCATAGTGCTTTTTATAAATAGTAGCTATAGTTGTTAAATTTGGTGATTTTTTCATAGTGCTTTATTTTGCAATAGTAGCTAGTTTTGCCTTTTTGGTAATTCTTTTATCATTCAGACATGTCGTCTTTTCCTTGTGGAAAGTGTTCTTTAGAGTGTAAGGGTAACAGAAATGTTGCCTGTGATAAATGCGATTTTTGGTTTCATCAAAATTGCGAAAATCTCACCAACGCTCAGTTTTCATTTTTATGCAAGACATCTCTTTCTTATGTATGCGCTAGGTGTTGTTTAGATTCAACTGGAAATTTTGATTTTTCATGTGGCTTGGAGCGAATTGCTCAAAATGGAATTTCCGAGGAAACCTGCAAACTAGAATCCATTTTTATGAGATTTTTACCATCAAAATTGTCTCCACAAACCACTAGCTTGGACAAACCTTTGGCAATCGATAGCGTAGGTAACCAGTTTTTGGGACAAAATTCTGACTTTTTGGCCGTGGAGACAACCGGGGATGGCAATTGTCTTTTTAATGCCATATCCCTAGGCATACAAAATAATGAGAATTTGGCCGTAGAAATAAGATATAGGACTTGTTTAGAGATGATCATGAACCGTGCTTTTTACATAAACGAACACAAACATGATGGGCTGACGCTTGTCAGTGGCACGTACGACGATTCAATGAAAGCTTGTTCAGAAAATTTTTCTTTTTCTTCGGCATTTACAATTCATGCAACAGCAACCGTTATTGGAAAACCTATCAGATCCCTTTACCCAGCAGTAAACGGAATTTTTGATAACTCGATCGGCATTTTGAACAGATTTTTTTCTCCAAGAAATTCGAAGTCTCAAAAAAACCCTTTATGTATTTTATGGTCTAGTTGTCTATCATACCCCGGTTACGGAACTTGGACGCCAAACCATTTTGTTTTTCTTTCGAGTAAGAATGACAAACATAACGTTTTGAACATTTCGGACGAAAACGAATTTCCCTCTCTCTCAGTTGCTTCAAACGTGCCAGTGACAAAATCAGTACCCGATACTGACATAACCCACTTTGAATTCACAGAACATGCAGTCGCCACACATTCAGATACAGACATGTCACATACTGAGGAACATCACACAAACACATCACAGTCTGACGTACATCATACAGACACGTCACATACTGAGGAACATCATACAAACACATCACAGTCTGACGTACATCATACAGACACGTCACATACTGAGGAACATCATACAAACATGTCAAACAATGAGGAACATACAGACACATCCGACACAGATAACATTACACAAACTGACATGCACCAAGACACGCACACCACAACAAACACTTGTGACGAATCGTTAGTTTACATACAAGAACCATACAGAAACCCGAATGTAAATGGTTTAGACGGCAAATTTTTGAGTCCAGACACTTTGCTCAACATAACACTACAAGATCATGCTGATGCACCACATACTATTCCTGACGGCACAAAAGAAAACGTATTTTTTGTCATAAACAACACTTCAAACAAACAAACAGAGCACAAACAAGCAAGGTCTTTTGTTGATGACTGTGGAGTATGGCAGAGAAACAAAAATTCGTTGAAAACAACAGATTATATTAGATCAGAAACAGCTTCTTTGACCACGATTTTTAAGAAGAACAATGTTTATTGTCGGGAAATTAAGAGACAAATGATCCCTTTAGATCCTCAACCAGACTCCTCAACCGTCATCAAATTAAAACGCTACTACTCCAAACTTGCAAAGGACAACAATTATCAGAGGCGGGTTAGTTGGTTTGAGAATTTGGTCGAGATTGAAGATTCAAATTTGCATCTAGAAATCGTAGAATACATTGGCACGTATCCTGGCGAAAGTATCCACGGTAATTCAAAACATACATCTCAGCCTTACAAACGAGTTTCTGTTAAGCAAAAAGCAATCATTTCCGACGGAATTAAACACGGCAAAATTCCTATCAAAATTCTGAAAGATGTAAACGACTATGATCCGGATAATCCAATAGATTTGAAAGTTGTCCAAAATGCTAAGTATAATGAACAAAAACGTCAAAGACCAACTACCGCCTCTGCACAGAACAACATGGCCGACGACATACAAACAATCATTAACAATTTGCATCTTGACCCATACATAAAATCAGTCATCGCAAACAACAATTTAGAAAAAAAATATCCGCCAAGCATTATAGTTTACACTGACGAGCAGTTGGAAGATATGCGAAACTGTATATCTAATGGGAGTATTCTAGGGATTGATAGAACCTTCAATTTGGCACCATGTTTTGTAACAAGTATTGTATACCAAAATCATAATTTAATCAGAAAGGGTACTTCTACCGCCCCAATTATGATGGGTCCTGCTTTTCTTCACTGGGATGCACACTATCCGACATATAGTGACTTTTTGTCAAAATTTCGATCGGCTCTAGGATTTCATTTTCCTACGGATGAAATCGTTTTTGGAACTGACGGGGAAATTCCTCTTATTCAAGCCATACAAGCATGTTTTCCGACTGCTCAACATATTCTCTGTACAAGACATTTAGAAGAAAACGCACTTAGAAATTTTTCGTCTCAAAATGTACCTGAAAAAACACGAAATGAAATCATACGTAAAATTTTTGGAACATCAGGGTTATTATCTTCATCATCCCGTGTTTCGTATTTAGAGAGGGAACAAGAAATTCTTGAAGAGTTTGGGCAAATTGCAGGAAAATATCTAAGTGACAATCTTCTGCCGACACTTAAAAACAAAGTCTTTCTTCCAAGTCAGGCTAACTCCAAAATTCCTCGAAACTGGAAAAACAACAATTGTGAGTCTATGAATCATAAAATAAAGTTAATGGGTGAATGGAAAGTATCCAAACTTCCAGCTTTAGTGGAACGTCTTAAAGACATTCATGAAAGTCAACTTCTGGAAATTCGGGGTGCTCTACATGGACGAGGAAATTTGGAGTTAGCCTCACACGCACAACATCTCAAAGTGACACACAATGCTTGGACATGCCTCAATGATGAACAACGTAAAAAAGTACAAGACAGGTTTTTCAGATTTAAGCATTCAGACAATATTCAATCTACAGATGGGCAACTCAACATCCCCAAAACATCTAAACTTGCTAAGAAACCAGGACAAAAGAAAAGGGTCAGGAACGCAAAAACTACAACACTTACAAACAAGAAAATGAAACAAGTTTAAACACGCCTTTTCAGTCAAGTACATGTACAGATTTTTTCTTTTTTTCTTTTTTTTTTCTTTTCTTTTTCTTTTTTTTTTTTCTTTACTTTTTTTTTAATTAACTCGCCTTATCTCCTCCTCCGCATGACGGCTGTGACAGGAATTTGGCTAGTTTCAGTAAATTATTTATTTTTTATTCTAATGCACTTGAGATTCTTTAATGCACTTTTTGTTATATATTTCAAAAAAAAAAAAAAAAAAAAAAAAATTTGAAAACTCGCCCTTTATCCTCCTCCGCTAGACGGCTGTGACAGGAATTGGGCTAGTTCATGTTAATCTTTTTTTCCAGGAAAAAATGTTATTCTGATATTTGAATTTCTGACCATTTTTCATAATTTATATGTATCTTGACAAACTTGCTATATTTATATTTTTGAAAATAAATTAAATATGGACCCATAAGTAGAACCACGTCCTCGTCGTTGGGTCTGGAAACATATATTTTTCAATATGGCCGAGAGTTCTACATTCTAATATATATCCAAACAAAGTCCAGATCCTGAATTTATCACCATCATTCATATATGCTGTATGAAATTTTGTGACAAATAAATGTTAGAATAAAGTTCAGTAAAACATTCATATCTTTATATGTTTATTAATATTACATTCATCAAACTTGAAAGTAAAACCGTGTGACCTGTTGCCGATTGGTCAACTTGAATGCTGTTATATAGTCTTTTTTTTTTATTATTATTATTATAACATTTCACATCATCCATGTTATAAAATTAAAATGCTGAAATAAAAAAAAGAAATAGATTATTCATACATGTAGAATGGAGAAAAAATGAATTGCTTGTATACATACTAAGAATACAGGTAGGAATAAAGTTAAGAGTTACCTTTCCTAGCAATGGCGGCTATGCGCCAAGAGAAATATTAACTTTGATTGTCTATAACATGAAAAGTTCTACAAAATTATATGACATCTTGAGTTGTAAGAGTAGATATTTGTTAAGTGATTACAGATTAATCAATAGAACGAATAAAATTTATTGTATATAGCCCTTGGCGTGTCTTGGCGTAGTCTTGGCATTCATTACTCTCTTGGCGTTCATTAGTGCTACCCGATAAATCGATGAAAACAAACACATTTTTCCACGGTCCACGTCCATCCACTGACGTGCTCAGTACAAAGGAAACTAGGCTTCATTGTTTCAATTAACGTGTCTATAATGTACCGGTACCAAAGTAAAGGAAACCCTATGATATCGTCATCAAAATTCTTGAAGATTCGATTCTGGCATTCGACTTTTCCGCCTCGCCCGACCCTTTTAAAAATCCGATGTTTTGATTGGCTATTTCTTATCACAGTCGTTTCGTACACAATCATTTCAAACTAAAATGCCTCGATCTGCATAAATATACATTAATTATTTTCAATGCGTCTGTTTTACTTAATAATCTTAGTTCTTATATCCATTACTGACACAATGTTTAATTTGTTTTTTTTTTCAAACTGATTTATAAAAAAAAAATAATCATCGATCCATTGACCATATTTTTTTTTGCTAATCTGGAAAAAAATAGAATTATCTTGAAAGATTTTTTTTTATTTTCCGACCCTAGGAAATTATTAAATAACGAAAAAAAGAAGATATATATATATAAAGGAAAGAAAATAAAAATAAAAAACGATGTCAAATAATCGTATTCTAGAAATCATGTTATAAACACCTAAAGACCGATCGCCAAGTTTTCTGAAATAAGGCGAGATTAACTATGTATTGTATATGGAAAACGAAAAAAAAACATCTGTCGTGATGGAGATGGATACTAGTGTGTTCTGACAATCCTAGCCTAAATTTAAAGTTTTAAGACGGTTATTTAAAGTAATTACATATAGAGGTAACATTTTAAGTAAAAGAATTCTTGATCCATAGCCAATCTTTCTTAGTAATTAGTAATATATCTAAGTAAAGTTTTGGGTTTTTTTTGAGTGTACATTTTTTTGGAGAGAATATTCTGTGAAATATAATTGGGAACGGAATTTAATTTGAGAAGAAAAGATAATTAATTTTTCCTATTTCCTGACAGATTGGCAAACAAAGAATTCGTAAATTTTATGAAAAATTCATTGTTTAAAAAAAAGGGGGGGGGGGCAGACAGGGGGTACCCCTCTCCCACCCTTTTCCTCCCACCCCTTACCAGCCTCCCCCTTCCCCTCTTCCCTTTCCTTATCCCTCCCTCTCCCCCTTCCCTTTCCTCCAACCTCTTCCTCCCCTGCCTTTCACCCTGTCCTCTCCCTCAAAACTTGAAAAAGGGTTGTATTATAAAGCTTCATTCATTTGGTCATGCATGTAATGTAACTTTAAAGTACTTTCTATTTTACTAAATAATGAGACTATCTATAGCATGTTCTTTGTATTACATGTACAAATATATATTCATGAGTGTCAGTCATATTTTTGCTTGAAAATTGGCTAAGTGACAAAATTCCATACAGTCACAAAAATATGTACGCTCTGTTCATTGAAAATTTCCTAAGTCCAGAAAGTACGTGCTTTTGCAGAGATTATATTCAGAATATACGTATGAAATGTCAAGTTAGATTTTTACGTATACTGGAAAATTTGAAGATTTCCGTGCGTAAAAAGACATATAACTTTGAAAAAATTACGTGTATGCTTGTTTTCCATATGGAATTTTACATTTACGTATGGAATTTATTAGTACGTATGGATTCCTGTTGCATTACGTGTAGATTACGTCTGGAAATTTCGTACCGGAGTCAGAATTGTAATTAAGTTTATTTACTTTTATATATTCATTCATTGGCAATTTCAAAGGCAACTATAGCATTTAATGTGGTTTAATTTTACTTATAATTATAGCCAAACCATTTTTTTTATGATATATATTTTTTAAGAAAAAATTATGCTGATAAACTGAATAATAATATATTTTTTACATACCTTTAAGCTGTATGATTCACTAACTATAAATGAAATTTAGATCTTAAGTCTATCATGTCTATTATAAGCTTTATGGTTTAAAAAGTAGCTGGCAGCTGAGTACACATCCCATACATGTAATCCTATGATTCAACAGAACAAGACTAAATTTTTCACAGCACTTTAGTATCATAATTAAGTCAAAAAAACTTTGGAACAGGCTTGCACACTAGATAGTACTATATGAATCCCTTTGAATTGCTCTATGCAGCCATTCAAATGGCAACCTACATGTAGCTTATGTTCACCATGTTTACTGAGTCAGCACTTAATTCCTCTTCTTTGTTTGCTCAAAAATTGGCAGCCTTTGATTTGATTGGCTAGCATCTTAAATGAATCATTTTTCGCCGCAAGTTCGCCAAAATCTTGCTCTGGCAAACTTGCGGCGAATTTTCATTTGAATTTTGGTTGTTATTGCATTTTGGTGAACTTTTGACAAACACAAGTTTCTGTTCGCCAGAAGTCTGCCGGTAGCGGCGAATAGCTGCAAACAGCATTTCAGATTTCTGGCGATGTAAATTGTTTGCGGCAGGTTTGCCGCAAGTCTGCGGCAAGGTTGCGGCAATCTCACCAGTTTGGTAAGGGTAATGCAAATGTAAAAATCTAACTTCAAAAAATTAAAGAGGGCGCTACTGAAATTATTTTTGGTGGCTCCACTGAAAGCATCACTGATGTAAATTTAATAGTCGAAACACGTGTCTGGTGCATGTAAATTGGTTTGGAAATTTTCTTCAAGAAGGTAGAGAGTTGGAAACCTTCGACATTATTACAATAACTAAGTACCGGCTCTTTCGTTTCAGATACTACGAGTTGGAAGAAAAGTACGGTAAATTGGACCCATTAGCAAATATTGATCTCAGACCAAAAGACGTTATAAAAATGAAAGTGTTCTTCTTCGACAATGTGCAAGAAATCAACGTGAATACAAAACAGACTGTTAAAGAATTCAAGAAAGTGTTGTCAAATGTTGTCGGCCTTCCGACGTCAAAAATGATACTGTTCCATAAACAAATAGTCAATGGAAATCTGATGGATGTAGTGAACCTGAGAAATCCGAACAAGTTTTTATGGACTTTGAACCTTACTGAAGAAGACTGCTTTTTAGTAGACGGTAAAGACGAAGAAATACGAGCTGTCAGCTCAAACAAAGTACAAGTGTTAAAGGATGATAGTAAGGGAGCTTCTTTTAATATAAGGTTTTAATGGCTGTGATTTTTGATCTGATTAAAGTATTCATAATTATTATAAGCATCTTTTGTTCGTTCGTCTGTTTGTATGTATGTCTTGTTGATGTCCGTACTGTGACGATGCGATGTTATCCACTTTTATCTCCGTACTGCAATAAAGATGTCAAATTGTTGGTATAGACTCATTATACGACAGAGAGATAACTCCAAGATGTAATGTATCAGAAAGACGGAGTGTATATGGGGTGTCATTAGGCATTTTTAATATGGAGTCCAAAACTGTATTCGTTATTTGTCCATTCGACTACGATCATTGTTAATCAGATTGACATCTTGGTGCACCAAGTGTTTCATCGCATTCCGCGAGACGCTTCATCGCAAAGTACCCTTGGATTCAGGGGTCCCCAGTTTCGACAGGATTTCTGTCGGCGGCCCTATTATGACGTCACGTCATTGTAGTTTAATGACGTCGGAAAACAACAAATGCGATTACTTTTAATTTTCGGCGCCATAATTTAGAACAGTTATTCTAACTTTATCTCTATCTTCAATCTGAATTTATGTAATTTCCTTTTTAATTAATTTGAAAAATACATGGGAGCTAAGGGGTGAAGGCAAGGTCATATTGAGAGTGGAAAGTATTGGAAGGAACCTATGACGTTGCGGTGGAAGACGTCTGATTGAGTGAAAGAAAGGAGGGGGTGATCTCCAACAACACTTGGTTGAAGTACACAGCCAATTGTGCCTCACATGAAATTCATATGAAATGAGCATCATGTAAATTTCACATGAAAATTCATGGAAAATTCATATAAATTTCACATAAGATTTATGTGAAAAATATTTCACATGAATTTTACATAAATTTCCTTCACTTGAATTTCACATGAATTTTTCTAAGTGACCTTCACAGGAAACAGAATTCACATAACATCCATGTACAAATCTTCACATGAATTTCATGTGAAAAATTTCATGTAAATTTCATGTTCGTGCTCATTTCACATAAATTTCATGTAAATTTCATGTTCGTGCTCATTTCACATAAATTTCATGTGAACTTTCATGTAAAGTTAATGTTAATTTCACATGAATTTTATTTGAGGCACAATTGGCTGTGTACCAACAGCAAAACACCAAAAACAACCCATGCAAAACAGCAAGAAAGGGGCCAGGAACACCAAAACAACACAGAAAACCCACACATAAACCAACGAGATTAATAGGCAACTGGTACCGAATTAGGACGGCCATCTGCTATACGCCAGTAGATGGGTTACGTGTGCAAAATCCTCCCACTTTTCCAGTTACCAAGAGGTCTCAAAGCACGCACAATAGTGGTGTAAAATGACATCCTCATTGTAAGACGACCATATAAACAAACAGCATAACACAGGGACACAAGCAATACACATATGGATATATAAATGGATATAAAGATAAAGGGCGTGCTCTGCCGGCTGTAAAACAAGCTCATGCATGTTATCATCATGAGGAGTTAAGACTAACATTCAGAGAGAACAGGTGGTCGGGGCCTTTAATTTAATATTCGAAACACGTGTCTGGTGCAGAAAAATTGGTTTGAAATTTTCTTCATGAAGGTATAGAGTTGGAACACTTCCGTATTATTGTCTTCTCTAAAGAGGTTTGGATAGTGCCCGTCATGGAGTCCTGTCGTCACAGTTATTCAGAGTGCAAGTCTTAAGAATGCGCTGGTACAAGGTTGTAGATTGTCCCAGTACCAAGCAAAGTGTCCGTCTGGTGACATAAGGATCATATCCACGGTATAAAAGGCGTTTGATGGAGCCATATCGTCACAATCAGTCGGAGTGTAATTCTTAAGAATGAGCTGATATAAGACTGAAATAAACACTTCATGTCCATCTAATTAAGTTAGTTAGTCATGGTTTATTGTCCAGTAATTACCTTCGTCACATGAACCAATCAAATTATCACCTCGCCGCTTCGCGACTCGGGGAATTACTAGACGACAGACCACGACAAGCTAGTTGTTATTTCTCAAGTAAATTGTGTGTTATCTGGATAATGGAATCTGAAAACAGTTACTACAAACGAGTGAGGACAACGAAAACACCTGCACAAAATACACATAGAAACAAAGCAAATGCATCCCTAAACGACATGAAAACACATGAAAGGGGTAACTGTTACAGATTAATGCGCATCCAGTACCGAGTTTGGAGGGAATTTCAAATCCACTAAATTCACTATAGATGACGTTTTATCCGGATTACGTGCGCAACATCGGTGAATTTCATGTGAGAAATTGAAGAATTCTTATCTTAAGTAGCGTCGGTTTTGTAAACAAGGATTCGCCCAAGTCATATCTGCATTATCAAGAATGAATCACATCCTTAATGCCGGCGAACAAATTTGCGATATATTTTGTGATACATTATCACCCCCTTGCAACTCTGTTGCGGAAGGGATATAGCATTGCTGCTGTCTGGGTGGGCGGATGGGTTTGTCCGGATTTTCTTTTGAACAGGATAGAAGCAAAATCAATCGTTATGGAAACATCAAATTTACCACAAATGTTCCTTTCTTCATGGGAGAGGATGGACCCTATTTATTATCAAGGTCAAAGGTCAATGCCACAGTGGCCTAGTGGACTTAGATTTAAAATCCTGGTAAACAGCATAAAGCCAAAGCAATTATTATAGAAACACCTCCATGAAGAGAGGATGAACCCTATTGATTTTAAGGGTCAAGGTCACAGTGAAATTAGGCTTAAAATCCTTGTGAACAGCGTAGAAGCCAATTCAATCATCATAGAATCATCAAACTTTCCACAAATGATCACCATGGGAGAGGATGAACCCTATTGATTTTCAAGGTCAAAGGTCAAGGTTACAGAAGACTTAAGCTTGAAATTATTTCGCTGATTGCAAAGAACATGCAACTGTAAGGGAATGCTACGCTTGCGTTGCCTATATTACATAAGGGGATAAAAGATTAATCTCGGAAATGAGTGAATTTTTTATCCGTGGATAACCGTATTTTCACTTTAAATTTAAATATGGCTTTTATTCAAATCACAAAACACTGTTTGGTCCTGGAAAAATGTCTATCACATTAACAGGTTATTCAAAACCTGCAAGGATATACAAGTTTTGGCAAGTACACCTTTGATCAAACTTTGCAAGGAGTAAAATAAACAAAGATACAATTCTGTTGGTTTTTTTTTAATAATAATAATCATTGTTCAAAGGAGAAAATTCGAAAATGGAAATACTTTTAAAGATTGAATGCAAATTCAGTGAGGTTTTTTATCTTTCAGTTTATTTTACTATTACATTGTTTATTCATAATTTCCTCGCATTCACTATGGCATTTTCTCAGAGGAATTATCACGTTGATTAAAACATTACGTTTCCCAATATTAAGTGGGCAAAATAATTATAAACTTGTATGCTAGTTCATTTTTGCACCCACCTGCCCTTGGAGATACTATAAAACCAATACTACCATCAGGTAGGAGGTACCAAACTTAGTCAGAATCTAATCTCTTTTACCTGGTGCACACCTGGTACCCGAGATATTCACCTTTAATTAATAAAAATCCTGCAGGAATTTTAAAATTCCTACAGGAATTTTCAAATTCCTGCAGGATTATTTAATTTTCTGCAGGATTTCTTTAAATTCCCGCTGGAAAAATAATTTCATGCGGGAATTTTTCTTTTCCTGCAGGAATTTTTCTTTTCCTGAAGGAATATTCTACAAAAAATAATTCCCACAGAAAATTAAAAAATCATGCAGGAATTTTAAAATTCCTGCAGGATTTTTATTAATTAAAGGTGAATATCTCAGGTACCAGGTGTGTACTAGGTAAAACAGTTTGGATTCTGACTAAGTTTGGTACCCCCTACCTGACGGTAGTATTGGTTTTATAGTATCTCCAAGGGCAGGAGGGTGCAAACATGAACTAGCGTGCAAGTTCATAATTATTTTGCCCTCTGTTCGATTGAATACGTACATACCCAACCTATGGTACCATAACGCCTCCGCGAAGCGCCATCAGTGACGTAGCTAGGCCAAAATTAAATGGATCCTTTTTCATGATATAAGGGCACGGAGGAGGAGGAGGAGGTAATGGGGACCCAAAAATAGTCTTAACATGTTCCTAGATGTTCCCTTGAAGGAGGCAGAATCAATAGGAGTTCAATCCCAGTAGCTATGCATGAGATATTCTGAAGAGAAAAAATAATACAAAATTCGGAAATTTGAGAAAAAAGTGGATGCTTTAGCATAAAAGCATACATTGTAGCTACGCCACTGACGATAAATCATTGGACCTAACATATCTATGCTCTACAGATATTCTACATGAAGCATTGAAGAAAATATCCAATATTTGCTTTAGTATTGTTTGATAGCTCAAGGTAGGACCATTAAAATATATGAGGTACAGATAACGTTTTTCAGAAATTTGTCAAAAGATTCAAATAAAATTGGTACAGAAAATGTATTTTTACACACAAAAACAAATACAAGAAATATTTTTGAACAGAGCAGAAGTAATCACCAGTATTAAAGTATTCACATGACATTCAAAGGTCATGGCATAGAAGATCATCACGTTTGAAACCATGCAACAACCGAAAAAAAAAACTCATATATTAAAAATGAGAGTTCAACCTCTTACAGTACCATACTATTGCTCAGTTTTTATTTTCATTTTTTTGGTCAAAGGTCAAGGACAAGATACTGGAAGGGGATCTCTAACAGCACCAATACTTTAGCACCGAAACATCCAAATTAAACAAGAACATAGAGTAGACAAGCACAACATATAACACAAAAGGAACAAGGCGAAAACTGACACCAAAACACATAACCTAACGACTATAGTAAACCAATGAGGACAATGGGTAACTGATGCCGACTTAGGCGGACGGCCATCTGCAATCTCGACACAAGAACATCGTGTCAAACATGACGTGTCTGCCTTAAATAGTACAGTGGTTATGATCAATGTGAAATATTTTCAAATGTTGAAAAAAATTGCTCAAGGTAACATAGTAAACAAAATTGGTACCAATAGTTGGTTTCTAATAAGATAATCACATGCCAGATGTGAGAGTCCTAAGTTTTACAATTAGCGACAAAGGGTATCATTTACAGGCAATTTAAAAAATCGAATTGAAGGATACGCTAAAGGTTACACTATTCAAATATTTTGACACCAAAATGAAATCAAAGACACAAAGAATCACGCACCAAATAAGTGTGACCGGCACACCTCCTTTGATTCAGAAGGTAATATTACTCTTAGTCAGGGGCACACGCACGGACGGACATTCTATAGCAATTGGGTTTCTATATAAGATTTAATTAGGCAATAATTTGAGTATGAGAAACAAAAGGAAAAAAGTATGACGACATTCAGATTTCAGGGTATCGTCGTGAAATAACGTGTACCACACAAGTATACACAGCCAATTGTGCCGCACGTGAAATTCACGTGAAAATTTTTCACGTTAAATTCATGTGAAGCTTCATGTGAAATTAACGTGAACTTCACATGAATTTCACATGAAATTGATTCATGTGAAATTCATGTGACATTTTCACATGAATTTCACGTGAAGGTATGTTCACGTGAAATTAACGTGAATTTCTTCACATGAATTTCATGTGAAGGTATGTTCACGTGAAATTAATGTGAATTTCTTCACATGAATTTCATGTGAAGGTATGTTCACGTGAAATTCACATTAATTTTTAAAATGAACTTCATGTGAAGGTACATTCACATGAAATTCACGTGAATGTTTTCACAAGAATTTCACGTGAAGGTACCTTTACATGAAATTCATGTGAAATTTTTCATATGAATTTCACGTGAAATCTAATTCACATGAATTTCATTTAAAAATTGTAACATGAATTTCACCATGAAGGTATTTTCATATGAATTTGTGACATACCGTAAAGACAGACAGATAAAGGCAGATTATAATGTACATAGACTTTTTTTATAAAGCCCTATCAATGCTATGTACATACCTTATCAAAGTGGTTTTAGGTCTGAAAGCCATTGTTGTACATTTACCTATCTCTGTTTCTTCAATTGTTGATCTAAACCATGATGATATATGCTTTAATCATGCAAGCCAGTAGCTTACTTTAATTCATATAAATTGTCCAGGCTCACACGACTGAAGCCATGTTGTTTACTTGTTGTCATCATGAAAATTGTCCCGCCCCCCCCCCCCCTTTTTCACCCAAAGTTATTGATTCAGAGTACTCTTTTTATGCTTATATTTTCTTTACTTTTGGGGAAATTTTCGGCTTGCTTCGCTCGCCGCACTAAATTCTTCATTAGTTGTCTATTTTTTCGTCTTCACTTTGTCTTCAACTTTCTTTGTCATCGTGTTTTAACGGATTCATATGTCATAAACATATACAAAATTCAAAATCAAATTAACACTTGAATAATTACCAAATGCTTCATTTTCATGGTGGATAGTGGGGTTGTAATGCCCTAATCTTCCCAACCTTCCCCAATTGGTCAAACAAAAATGGAGCATAGAAAATGAGAGAGAGATTGTATTCTTATAACAAAATGTAACCATCTATTCCAAAAATTTTACGGCTCGCTCCGCTCGCCAATATAGAATAAAGTTGTATATACATGTATGGATTACTTCATTTGAATACAAATGAAAACTCCATATCTTAAAAAATTTTCTGGCTCGCTACGCTCGCCAGACTACCTACCTATTAACTAAAGTAAATTAATCACCCCCTCCCCTCCCCCCTCCCCACTTCATAAATAGATCAGCATTCTTACGGGTCACGTTTTTCGTCTCGACCTTTTTTTTTTTTTTTTGCTTGTCAGTTTTTCCGTGAACAATTTTCTTCGAGCTGAAACCTTGGGCCCCCCCTTTTCTGAAATCCTAGATCCGCCACTGGGATATTTTATATAAAAAAAAAATAATATGCAATTTCAAGATTGATCCCATGATTTGATCCCATGATTTAGTTTTTCAGACTCAAATTACACAAAGTGTACATCGTAATTAATTCTATCCCCTCATAATTCTTTTCCTGCATAATTATCCAAATCTATGGCTCATCACCTTCAACTAAATGCTCTGGTTGAAGTCCTATAATATATGACACTATGACAACCCACTCCAAATAACAAGGTCGAAGTCTTATATTATAGTTCTCTGTTAACCTGCTCGGGGTACCACTGACTGACTTGAAAATGTGGTTGAACTTGGGAAAGGGGGGGGGGGGGGGGGGGGGGCGCTTGTCTCAGTAAAAAAAAGGAGGGAGAGAGAGAGAAAAGTTACAAATCACTCATCATCAAAATACAGTATTAAATTGAGCACGAAAGGCATATATTATAACATGATCATCTCAAGTTACAAGCCGACTCAGCATCCCCCCAGTGGCAGATTCAGACGGGGTTATGTGCCCCCCAGCAGTGTCCAACAAAGGGGCACTTATAAAATGCTTTTGGAAGCATTAAACTACTGTTTCCTGAGAAAAAAATATGAAACTAGTCAGAAATAGCCCCTAAACACCCCAAAAACCACCGATTTTAATAAATTTTCCAAAATTTCCTTGGGGGATATATTTCAAAGTCGGGATGGAAACCCCCTCCCATACCCTCTGCCACTCGGTCCTTCGGGCCTCGCAAGTGATTCCCATCAAAAAGTGTACGTGCATATGGTGTTCTGGATCCGCCCTGCCGACCCCCTCCCCCCCCCCCCCCCCCCCCCCCCCCCCCGGATTACCACCATCACCATATCCAGTGACCCTCCCCTCAATCTCCCTCGATACAGAGTTGCATGAAGTGACCTTCCTTTTGACAAATTATCTATTTTTATTTAAAATGAAAAGACGCTTAGACGACGAGCGAATATACCGCGAACCAGCGAACCGCGAACCAGCGCGTGCACGAAGCAGACGACAATGCGACTTCACCTGCAGCAAAGCAGAAGCACAGGAAAAGAGACCAGAATCATTCAATATTTACAGAAAATTCATTTTAAATTGAAAATCAGGACGCCAATGCAAAAGAAAAGACCCAGGTTAATCGATAAATCATTTTTAGGTAAGTCTAGACGTTTATGGAACATTTTTTTCCGAGTTTGTTCTGACCAAAAACGGAAACATAATATTGTGATGCCTTTGTCTGGAAAGAAGTGGACCCCTTATTTGGCAACTGCAGAATTGCCAATGAACATTCTAATGGCTAGATCAAGGTTAATACATATCAGTTGGCACTGATTTTATATGGGGAGCATGGGGAGGAAGTTGTTCAAACCAATAATGCAATGTTTATATATATAAAAAAAAAAAATGGGTGGAGGGGGGTGGGGGGGGGAGGAGTAAATACAAGATCTTTGTGATGAGCATTTGAAAGATTTTTACTAATGAATAGGAAACTGGAAACTTTATACAGTAGGGATCATTATTGAGTTATAGTAAAATAACTATTGAAATTCAACAAAGTCTACTGTCCGCGCGGCTCACTTCGGAAACTTGATAAACGTGATTTTGCCTATTTTATCATTAAGAAATTATAATGAAATTGATACCATTCATAAGATCTCGCTTAGTCGTAAATTTTGGTATAAGTTTTATGATGGTCAGTGCACGCAATCAAATTTATAAACAAAACAAGTTTTAGATGGGCCATTTCCCATGCTTATTTTTCCTGTGACATCATGACGCGCTCCATATGTTCAATATTAAATTCAGCGACGTCACGCTGAAATTTAACATTGAAAACACCCCATCTAAAATTTATTTTATCTGTATAACATGATTGCATAAACCCACGACCATATAACATATACCAAAATTTACGACTATGCGAGATCTTTTCAATGATATAGATTTTATTTTAATATTTTCATAACAAAGTAACCAAAATTGCGTTTATCCAGTTTCCAAAGTGAGCCGCGCGGACAGTAATGACATAATATATATTCAAAAATGGTAAACACCTTTATACATTATTGTCCACGCGGCTCACTTTGGAAACTGGATAAACACAATTTTGACTACGTTATCATTCGAAAAATTTAAATGAAATTGATACCATTCAATAGATCTCCCTTAGTCGTAAATTTTGATACAAGTTGTATGATATTCATTGCACGCAATCAAACTTAAATTATATATACAAATGTATATAGACAATACAACATTTAGATAAGTCATTTCCCAAGCTAATTTTTCCAGTGACGTCATGATGTTCTCAGTAGGCTCAATGTTCTACTCAGCGACATCACACCGAAATTTAATGTTGAAAACAATATTTACTAAGCAAGATCTATTCCATTATGATTATGGTATAAATTTTCATTTTACTGTAATTTAATTTTGCAGGACAAAGTTATCAAAATCGTGTTTATCCAGTTTCCGAAGTGAGCCGCGTGTACAGTGCAGTAGATGTACATTGTAGCCCAGGCAGGGACCAATGTATTGCAATTTTCTTCTGAATTTATGTATCAAACAATGAATATATGCAGTGTACGTGAAGGTTCATCAGACATTTCCAGGTAATCTTTCATATTTCTTGTGGCAAGACCTTCCTACTGATACCAAATTTGACCTTGACCTCAAAATGTGAACTACTTTTGACCATGTTTGACATTTTAGCTGTTCTACTAACAAAAATGCCAACTGGGGCATTTTTGTTTCACAAACATGTTTTTGTGTCGCCTGCGAAGCATAGCGACACTACGGGAACACTTTGTCCGTTGTTCGTCTGTCTGTCATACTTGGGTGTCACACCCCAAAACCTCTCAGTCCTCTCTAGTTTCTCCACATACCATAATTTTTGACCTAGTGACCTTGACCTAGATACAATGTATTTGACCTATTTTGCACAAAATCTAAGAATGGCTATATATTTTGATTGGTAAGTGATATGGCTTTGATATTTCAAATGTGTATTTCTTGTGACAAGACCTTTCTACACATAACATGCGACATGTAACTAGTAAAGCAAATTAATGATGTCAAATGCAATAAATGATGACGTCACAATTATGAATAGCCGAACAGAATAAAAGTACACGTACAAGTTACATGTAGGAAATCTCAACCTCTCTATTGTTACACCCCTAATTATTATACAAGATCATTGGCAGGGCCCTTTACAACTTTGACAGTGTTTAAGTTTTGATGTACTACAGTATTTTGTACTTGCCCAAAAGCTCCTCTTATAATGATCAAGCTGCTGAGGGAAAGGGAGAAGGGGGTATTTTCAACATTAAATGAATTGAGACATTATTTCTGATCACATTTAAGAATATTTTCTTTATTTTTCAGATTCAGGATGAACTTTCAACATTGTGCTCAGATAATGCAGCTCTATTGTGGCATTTTGTGAATGAGACAATTAATTGTCAGAGGTAGTAATTCATATATTTGCATATTATACATTGCATGTACTTAGTCTGTTAGTTTTAGCTCGACTGCACTTAAGTGCAAAAGAGCTATTGCAGTACCCTCGATGTCGGCGTCTAGCTAAATGTTGAGATGATAAGGTAAATGTTAAGATACCGGTAGCTATATTTTGCCTTTAATGGCCAATATCGAGCAAAGTATAAGTGCTACATGTTCCAAACTTACATTGTGGATGTATCTTTGATCAAATGCTCATAAAATGACCATGACCTACTTTTTCCCCTTGAGTGACTTTCCCTTTAAATGCCAATATTGAGCAAAGTTCAAGTGCTACATGTTTCAAACTTACATGTTAGATGTATCTTTCATCAAACTTTCATAAAATGACCTTGACCTACTTTTCCTGCTTGAGTTGCCTTGAAAAGCCAATATTGAGCTTACTGTAAGTGCTACATGTTCCAAACTTACAAAGTATCTTAAATCAAACTTTCATAAAATAACCTTGACCTACTTTTTTTGCTGGAGTGATTTTGTTTATAGAAGCCAATATTGAGCAAAGTATAGGTAATACATGAGTATACCATTGTGTATAATTATGTCAATTGGGGGAAAAGTGAGCTTAAGAAATTGGCTGTCATAAAAGACATTATGTTAAGACATTATGTTATGCAGTCGAGCATTAGGTGACTCTGGCAACTATTTTTATAACTCCCCCCCCCCTTTTGAACCAAGGTCATAGTCAAAGGTCAAGGTCATAATAGACGTCACAAGTAAAACCTTGTCCAGATCACAACTCCTTCCCCTGTGGATGGATTTCAATAATGTGTCTCAGAAATGTTTCATAGGACCTAAGGGTTTGTCATGACCTTGAACCAAGGTCAACGTCTCAATAGACATTAGTAAAACCTTGTCTAGAGCATAAATCCTTCCCCTGTGGATGGATTTCAATTACAAATTTTAGAAATGTTCCTTAGGACCTAAGGGTGTGTCATGACCTTGAACCAAGGTCATAGGTCAGATGTCAAGGTCATAATAGACATCATCAGTAAAACTTTGTCTAGAGCATAACTCCTTCCCCTATGGATGGATTTCAATATTTCACAGAAATGTTCCTTAGAACCTAAGGATATGTTATGACCTTGAACCATGGTCATAGGTCAAAGGTCAGGGTCACAATGGTCCCTTGATTCCAAGATAATTTTTCAAAAAATATTGCATCGGGTATTTTTGTCCTGTATGGGGCAAATTTTTTATTAGCTCACCCGAGCCTAAGGTTCATGTGAGCAGTCAGTCACTAGACTGTAAACATTTGCATTTTCAATATTTTGTTTGGAGAATTTTTATGAAATTTTGTATGCATGAAGTACCTGTACTAAAGGTCCTCTACAAAGTTTGTTCATTTCGGTCCCATATCCCTTCGGCGTTGTCTCCGGGGGGGGGGAATCAATTAGATTCCAGAGGGTAGTTTATTGTTAATTAAATTGATAAATTCACAAGGTGTTTTATGCGGCAGCTACATTGTAAGATAGAGGCAGCACTTTAAAGTTTAAATTGGATCTATTATTAACAGAAAAGAATCTTATACAGGGATCACCCTAGCCCTGCAGAGTAATGAGATAAAAATCTCATTTGCTAAAAAGCAATGAGATTTTTTTCGATTTCAATGAGATTTTGAATGAAAAAAAATGTGAAATAGAAATCAAACTTCCGTTTCCCTTTATTTCCGTGGAGTCCACATCTAGCAACATATTATTTGAATGTGAGAATCGCCATGGAATTTTTTCCATTGTTTGAATGCCATTTTAAATGACAAATGAGGTCAAATAAGATTAATTCTTTGTTTCTTATACACCGCTATAATTTGTCGCCGACGAGACTTTTTTCACAACTTCAGAGAAAAATGTTGGCCTTGCCTCATTAACAATCGCTGGTTAAATATGAAGTATCTATATTCATTCAAAGGAAATTACATTGTCTTGTGAATGTTTTTTTTTTAATTTTCCAACGGATTTCAGCGCGTCGTGACAAGTCATTTTACGGAAACGTCTAATCTGCGAGTATGGGGTCATTGGGGTGCACGTCAAGACTTAAAATTCACGCATTGTAAATATTTTTAAGGAATTTGTATAACTATTTTTCACATTGACGATTTCAAGGACTTATAAACTGTTTACAAGTCATTGAAGATACTAACCCGTAGTTATTGCTGAGTACTGGCCACAAGCCGACACGTTTCGAGTACATAGCCGGTCTACTCGCGTACCCCATACTATGAAAGTGTTTGAACTGTGTTTGTATGTATACTATATATAGTAATTTTCTTTTCCGGTCATTTTCTATGCAAACAAAAGTCAATACCGAGACTGCATTGGAAGATTTCATACTCTATTGAGTCTTTGGTATTATAATGACAAAAGAGCACGTACCGCTGACAACCGCTAGAAAAACGTAAAACTAAATGCTCGCATCTACGGAAAAAAATGCCCGCATACAAACGTCAGTACGAGAAACGGGAATTTCGGGGAAAGATTGGGTATGTATATATACAGAGTCGGCAATACCTGCCGAGTTTTTATAAATACATACGTGATGTCCCACACGGAATTCGAATAATCGGCTTACAATTTTGAAAATTAAAGACGAAACACTTGTTCTGTCGCATTGTATCAATCTAAGTGCGATTTATGCAAAGGAGGTACGCGATTTTTTAGCGCGACAGAGCAGCAAAAATGCGATATTTGAGTAAAAAATGCGAGAATATCGCAAAATCGCGGCCTAGGGTGATCCCTGCTTATATATATCTCTGTCAATAAACATGCAAAAAATAATATGACAACAAAACAGGCTTTATGATTACAACAGTGTTTAACATGAAAAAGAGTAACTTCACTTCCTTCTCTAGTATACAACATATAAGATAAATGTAGCAACTAGAGGCAGAATTATTCCATGATCTACATCCCTTAATCTTTCATTCCTCACAGAAATTTTGTCATTGAATTTTCTCCACAAAACTTATTAACATCATTACATCAATAAAACTTTGTACAACTAGGCTTACAGGTATATGTAAATACAGTGTACATGTAATCTACAAATACATATACATTCAGAAAATAGCAGAAGATTAGAAATTTGACGAGTATTTTTACGTGTACTAGTATAGCTCTTAGCAATTGTGTAAAACTTTTATATAGATAAATGTTGAATTAAAAGTTATGAAATATGTATTTTACCCAGTACAAGTATTCATGAAATACATCTGCTATGTTTGTTTATAAAACAAAACAAAAACAACAAAATCAAAAACAAAAAAACCCAAAAATGTATACCCGTTTTATATTCATGTATACATATATAGCTCAAGATTGACACGTTCTCGACAATTTGCAGCAATTTTCCGTACACAATAAATAATGACGTCATACATAGTAATGGAGTCGAAATGTTTAAGATATAACAACTAGCTAGCCGTGGTTTGTTGTCCAGTAATTCCTTGAGTCGCATGAACCAATGAAATATGATTGGTTCATGCGACTTGGGGGAATTACTTGACAACAAATCACAGCTAGCTAGTTGTTATCTCTATTCTAATATTGTTCTGCACGAACTCCATAGCACGTGCATGGGCGGATCTTAGCGAACTGGAAGTTTGTTGGAGATTTTACACCAGGTGAGTTCTGTAGTACATATAGGGAGAAAATCTCAAGTCATGTTAGAATACACCTTTACCCATACCCAGGACGGTTTCTAAACCTCTCTAATAACATGTACATGTAGGTGTGCATGAAGAAGGAAAATATCGTTTGTTTACCAATGTACATTATCAGGTACATGTATGTCACATGTAATCTAAGGACTGCATTGTTTCTTTTCAGCAGGAGTCCAATATCCCAACCAAGGTGCATCCATTGGCTCGAGGAAGATAAGAGAAGATTTGTGTAGGTAACATTTGACAAACTAATGTATGACACTGGAATCAAAGATTTTGGGGCATATAGTGTTTTGCTTGTCTGTCTGTTTTTCCTTGCAACTGTCATATTTCACATTTATGTATTCTTTGTGACAAGACCTTTACGATGATACCAAAGTTTTTGACCTTGTAACCTTGACCTTTGACCTACTTTTATAAAACTTTAACCTTTGCCATAACTTTTGAATTGTAGGTGATATAGCTTTCATATTTCATATGTGTATTCCTTGTGACAAGACTTTTGATTAATAACAAATTATTTTACCCTTGACATTGACCTTTGCCCTACATTTTAGATATTTAAAATAAATTCTTTCCCATCGAGTTTGACATACTTAACAGAAAATGGTGTTAATAGTGACTGATGAGGGCTTTCATGTTTCACAAACACATTTTTAGCTCTACTGGACAAAGACCAGTCAAGCTTATGCGATCGCCCTGTGTCCGGCGTCTGTCTGTCTGTTAAACATTTCTCATGGTCATCAGTTCTCTGAAACTGTTGATGATGGAAAGCTAATTTTTTTTGCAACTTAAAGGGACCATGGCCTAGTTGTGCACACAATATTTTATTTTGAGCCACTGCCCCCAAGGATCTAAGAAAATGGGTGTGGTCATTCTCTCCTATACAAGTAAAATAAAATGTTTTCAGAAAAAAACAGATCTCCCTCTCTCTCTAAGATACTTTGACCTTGGGCCATGTTGACGTGAAACCTTTGAGTCATGAGCAACACCATACAAAAATTTGAAAGTTATTCATTTATATATTGTATAGATGTATAGCCCGTATATGATAATATTAGCATATACAAGTTCATTATAAGCATATTGAGTGACCTTGACCTTCGTCACATTGCCTTGGATATAGGTGATCTGAAACCTATGGATCATGAGCAACAACAGACTGAAATATTAGTGATTGGATACATGTTTCAAAAGATATAGCCTGGGCATGATTAGCATATACAATTTCATTACTAAAGTAAGAAGTGACCTTGGGACATTTGTGATGTGAAACATTTAGGCCTGAGAAATAACAAACTGAAATATGAAAACAATTGTAAAATCGGTTCAAGAGATATAGTCTGGACAAGATAATGAGGATTAGCATGTACAGTTTCATTAAAAAGAAATAATTGACTTTGACCTTGGACACATGATCTTGGGTTAAGGTGACGTGAAACCTGTTTTGTCATAAGGAACAACATACTGAAATATGAAAGTGATCGGGCAAACAGTTCATGAGATATAGTCTGACATGATATGTGACAGATGGATGCGAGAGCACCTTGTTTCATTGACCTTGAATTTTGACACACTTTAAATTGAAAAACTTTAACCTTTATATCTGTCAATCTTAAATGGTTAGTGATATGGCTTTTGTATTACTTGATAATTACATTTTACCACAGGAGTCTGTCACACTATTTATTTATCCCCCGTTGGTCAAATTATACCCCTTTGAGAGAGTCAAACACCTTGCTTTATAGGTGTTTGACTCTGACGAGGGTTTATTTGACCCACTTGGGATTAATAAATAGTGTGTCAGACTCCTGTGCATTTTACAACTTTCCACTCTGACATTTTAAGCATGAAGTAATATATGAACATAATTATAATTTGCCCTTGAGAGAACGTTTTCAGAAATACCTACTACTTATTTATTTGTTCAATTTATCTAGGAAATGTTTTGATAATCTAATATTATTTCTATTTTTACCTTTCATGAATGAAATTTCTTCCTTCACAGAATGTACCGAGCAAAAAAATCAATAGAAGATGGATAATTTAACACACCAGGCAGTAATGGAAGAAATGATAAACTGAAGAACAGTTTGGACTTCCAAAACAGAAAAAGAGCAGTGATCAATCCATTTCTTTTAGGACTATAAAGGCAAAGAAGATTATGATTGCATCAGGACTTTTAGTGATGAATCATTTCCGCAAGGATTGAGACAGGGATAACTTAGGCAATTGATAAAAGTTCACAGATGTTTTTTAATTTGAAAAATATTTGAAAAAGAATTGATCATGATAAAAATTTCTGTTACCTTGAAATAAATGTCACGGAATATTGAGATGTATTTATTGTATTCTTTATGTAAAATATCAAACTTCTGAACTTGGAAATAATGCAAAATTAGCAGAATAAGGGAGCAAACAATTTCATTAAATTCATGAATCCACAAGAAACTTACACAGAAAATTTGTATACATCATGTCCTTTTGACTTAGCTCCTATAGTTACAAAATACCAAGCATTTTCAGTGTCATCAAGATTTATAGTACATGTATAGTCTAAATATAACAAATACCTACACATGTCCAAATGTTTTCATGGATATTTACAATGCGATAGCAGAGTATTCAGTTTTTAGATTTATGCTGTAGTTTAACTGGTAGACCAGCTGAATACAAGTTGATTACACATATTTGCTATTGAAAAATCATATGCTGGAATGACTGGTCCAATGGAAAAAAGTAAAAACACCAATATTAGAGAAAAAAAATCAACCATTTCATATGGATAAAAAGAGCTCTCACATGAATTTCACATGAAGAAAATAACGTGAATTTCACGTGACAGCTCTTTCATGTGAAGTTAACGTGAAGAAAATAACGTGAATTTCATGTGACAGCAATTTCACGTGAAGTTAACGTGAAAATCATGTGAATTTTACGTGAATATCTTCACGTGAATTTAGCGTGTGAGCTCTTTTCACATGAATTTCACGTGAAATTTTTAACATGAAATTCACGTTAACTTCACGTGAATTTCACGTGCAGCACAATTGCCTGTGTATTAACACTCATATTTGTCAGACTGCAAATAAATTTCAAGGAATCTCATTGGTTGTTTAGCCGTAATTATGAGACTATGTTACCCGTCTGCAACAGTAAATATAGCGTTTTGTGACGTCACGGACACCTTATTGTTTCTTGACGTCATTGCGCGTATTTCCCGGCCGTAAAATCGTTCAGACGTTTTGAATATTTTTCTCGCTTCAGATCCTATAATTTTATTTTTCTGCTAAAATGAATAAACCATTTACGGGTACGATCTTTTTAATGGCGAAGAAAATTGTACAATCCATCGACAAATAAAAAAGTTAGAAATTTTACTGTTGACGCCATTTTGAAATGGCAATTTATAAGTGATTTGCAGCATGACAAAAATTTATTACGGTTCCAGACATGTAATATGGTCTGATATACCTTGCCTGGAATTAATAATCCCCCCGCCTTCGACTCGGGAAATATATTTCCAGACAAGGTATATCAGACCATATTACCTATCTGGAACCGTAAAACGTATAAAAATACTGTGGCGAGTAACAAGGGGCGAGTTTTGTCAATTCTGAAATTCAATTCAATTCAACAGATTGTTCAAAATTGGATCATTGTCACTTTGAAATAATGATTGGAACAACCCGCCACTATACTGTTCGCTTATAAATGAGACATTCTTCCTGTGTGGTATATAATTATATATATAGCTCAAAATGAATAACATAATATGACAAAACTATTGAATAAAATGATCAAAACAGTATGACATACTTTAAAACAAAATGACAAGAAAAAACATAAACGATTGACTAGGGTACTGAATGAAAAACACTAAAGAGTACAATATTTAGTTGATTATAAACTATTTTTAAAATGTCATTCTCATGAAAACTGCCAAAAGTTATTCTTGCATGTATTTTCTAAATCTCGATGGCATAAATCTGCCCATCTACACCCTTCCGTCCGACGAACGGACAAGGTACCTCTAGAAAAATGTTCCAAGATCCTATCTTGAAAACTATCCTGCTAACGTGTTTGCTCAATCGCACTCGCTTCAAAGTCGGAACTATTCACTATCCAACCATGATGAACAGATTGTGTGATAAGACTCAATTTCATAGCATTGTTTACATATTTTTCCTTAATAACCGTTCTTTTTCAATAATTTGATAAACAAATTGTCATGAGAGAAACCCGGGGCGGGACCACGTGCATGTTGTTTAAAAGTTCAAAGTGAGTCTGATGATAAACAGCATATTTCATTTGAAATACTTCCAAGCTCACAATATTAAAAGAGGTTGAGCATTCTGAATTGATTGCCTTACTTTTCATTCTATGTTTTAGAATAAAGCAATTGAAATATCTTGAAGTAATGTCCTACGTGTACATCACACGGGCGACGTGTAGCTTGTGAAGCAAATGACGTCCAACGCAATAAATAATGACGTCCAACGCAATAAATGATGACGTCACAACAGTGGTTCAGAATACAAGCACACGTACAAGTAAAAGTTAGGAAATATCACCGGGAGTCAGTTTTAATATCCGTGATGAGTGTACATTTGGAATAAAATAACGATGACTTTGAGCTTCCGGGAATAAGGAAAACACAGCCAATAAATCCCTGATAACCTTTCAATCAATCCTCAGATGACACCAAGTTGGAACTCTTATCCATAGCCTCTCGGTGCTTCTCCTTAAAACCCAATACCAACCATATGTTAGCCAGTTCTTTGTAAGCAGATGATGTAGATATGATGTCACAAACAGATTCAAGATCTTCAACATGCTCTGTGAACATTTCAGGTTGCCCAAGAATTTGGTATGTTCTGAACAAATAGATATAATCGTCACAAAGGTAGACTTGTAATATATTGACCATTCTTTCGTTCCACAAGTTAATTTTTTTCGCTGCGGTTTTCTCGTGACTCCCTGATCCATTCGCTGTATCGGTTGCTGAAGAGCCACTTTCCTCTTTTGAACATTCACTTATATGTTCTTTCCTTTTCTGTATCAGGATCCTTGAGTAGAACACGGAGTGCTCATGTAGTTGCTGCTTGTTCAATTCTATAATCAACACGTACAGAAATGCTATTTGAATGGACAAGTGGAACGGAGGTCCTTGTATCTGGGATCTGCTAAGTTCTTGGAGGAGAGGGAATGGAATCTTGATACACCAGAACACGCCAGCATCGTCAGGGATATCGAGGAGATGACAAAGATGAACTCCAGGTATAGAACCAAACATCTGGCACAAACTTTTTGTCTTGTGGAAGAAATCAAGGAAAAAGCAGAACCACCATTGGATCGGAGGTGGAATTCCATGTACAGCTTCATGCAGAAAATCTCTAAGGGACAATATGGAAAATATTGACCCCTTTGAAATTTCTTGAAATGCGTCCATGAATGTTTTAGCAGCATCTCTAAAGGCACCGCTGACTATTTGTTTCTGTATCTCTGTTATATAGGATGGAATATATACATCAAAGAAGATATCATGACTTCTTTTGAAGTTTGGAATGTCCTCTATGACACGATCTGCAATCCAAGATGTATTCAGGTTGTATGCCTCGGCAACCAGAATGATGGAGGTAATAGGAAATTGGCGAATAGCCTGGAGCTTTGTTGACAATGTGTTGCAGCTTTCTTCACTCAACACACATAGTAGGTTGTTACCGGGGACAAAATAGTGAGGCAAGTTCCTCGTTATAAGAGCATCGATCACACGGTCGATCAGATACATTACACAGGCACCCGGATTTGAGTTCCATAGATCAATATGTATGTTCTCTAAAGCATGGAAAAATATGTTCTTGAGATAATAGCGCTTGAGAATATGATCTCCTACATGAAATCGAAGAAGGACTTGCAGAACGTGAAAACAGTACTTCTGGTTGTCATTTAAAGACATGGCCAACAGGAATTCCTGTTTAGCAAAGCAGAATTGCCATTCAATATCGGGATCTGAGCTCTGTGGATGAGCAAACGGCGCGATTGTAAGGAATTGCGCCAAAATTTCTTCCATCAAGTCACCATTCGGCCAACCGCTTGGACGTTCTCTGTCCATCCAGTCAGATATTATAAAAGTAGGCCAATCCTCGCATTTAAAGGCGGTAACAATTCCTTTCGAACCTCTGTAACTTCCATTCGAAAGATACATATTATCGCCAACGGGCTTTACTCGATCAGGAAATCTTTGTGCCAAATTTTCAGAATGTAGACGAACGTATCCTGAATTACATTCGTCATAGTGCATTTCAATTTGAAAATTAGCTCTAGCACTCTGTAAGTCGATTTTCTCCACTACGTCATCATCGGGTAAAATCATGGCGGCATGGAACACTTTGTTCTGTTTTGCCTTTAATGGTGCTTTGTTCACTGCATTGGATAATATTCTATAATCAAGAGATGTAGCCAATCCTTCCGCTGCACTGCCATACTGAAAATATATATATATATATATCATATGATTAACATATTATATGATATATACTATATGATTAACATATTATATGATTAACCATGCAATCAGGAGACGCTGACTCTCCCCGGGCACCTGGTCTTACTAAGGAATGTTGATTATTCCAGGTTTTCTTAACAGTTCCGATGGGAATTTTCACGATTTGGCCTTGCCTTATCGACTTTGAGACTGAATAACTGCTAGGTACTTCTTTGATGTTTACATTTTTTTCTATACATTTTACATATATAGTATATCAATTTCGCATATGGCTTTACTTTTTAATGAAATTACATTAAAAGGAATATTTTAAAACATGTGTATACTTGGTACATATAAGATTTCGTTATCGAGTGATTACAAAGTTGGGGAATGAAAGGAATTGGAAGACAAAACTTATTGTTAACCAATGTAAACAAGGTAATATCATCCCACCTCCTCCCAAAAAAAAATATGCGAAATAAAAAACTAGGTGTTTGTGAATCACGAATGCACTCGTCTCCTAAGAGAACAGATAAATTTGCAGCATGGTCCAGACATGCCCCCCGAAATATGATTTCACAGTATTTATCAAAGACCGTCAGCTTAAGTTGGTAATCCAGTTTTATTTAGGATAACTACATTTTTTGGGTTTACCGTATCTTTGCTTCTGACGTGGCAAATGGCAATTCTTACACCGTTTTCTAAATTGTCTCGTTATTTTATGTGTATTCTTTATTGTTTAAAATCTTGATGTCATCGTTGCTTTATGCTGCGCATGTCCCCCAGTAATTCTGCATTTGACGCATGTCCCCCAGTAATTTTGCATTTGAGTTTTTCAGTTTTTCTGTAGCTGCTACAATGGGGTCCTATGTTCTTGTTTAAAATAAAGTGTCTTTAGTGTATTTATTTGTGGCATTAATGTCTGCTTAGAAACATTTCTTTTTACAAGTCTTCGTGTTTTAATCAATTGCCGTGTCACTTCTAAGGAGATCTTTCTTTAGTTGTTCAAAATAATAAGAATTATAAAAATTTACCAGCATCACAGGATATCCTTTGCTTGACATCTCCTTTGCCGTTTGTTCTACATATTCTTTCGTCAAAGTAATGAAGAATCTTTCTGGTAATAAACGTCGAACAGTGAATGTCAGATGTGCCATGGGAACCCCGCTGTACTCATCAACAGTAGAAGGCAATTCTTTAGAATTAAGGGCATTCTCCATATCTACTTGAATAAAAGACAAACGTTTTGTATCAAGGATAAACGAGCGTACCCGTGTAAATAAAAATGGCCTGTTAATACAGCTCAATTAATGGGTAAAGAGCTTTGTCTTTTATTGTAAACGATATTATTATCGCTGGGAGAATTTCGCGATTATAACATCAAAACCTTCCGCGTGGGGGTGGGGGGAAATTCACAATAGAACCGTCTCTGTCTTCGTAATTTCGCGTTGTCCATTGACCCCCCCCCCCCCCCGCGAAAATTTCAAAGTTTACTATAAATGATTATTCTATAAACTTTAAATAGCGACACTCTGATTGGCTGATAACGTTAACGACGCTCCTGGATAAATCACCGTATAACACCGAGTAAAAGTAGACCGAGATTACCCCACTAACTTCTGCAAATGGCAACTTTGTTTATTGTGAATCAAATATGAAATTATAGAATTAAACAGCTTCGCCTCGGCCAATATTTTCACAGTAAGTGAATATACAGTTAAAGTATACCATTGAGGGAGTTAGCACGATTCTGGTTCCCCGAGACCAGACCTATTTCCCGAGGCGAAGCCTCATTGTCCATATTTGTCCCACGTGTTTGGATGTGCTTCACTTCAATGCGGTTGTGTTATGTCCTTAACATTATCACTATTATTGTATTTGATATCTTACGGAATTATGAAAATGCCAAGACACAATATAAAGGACGAAAGAATCGTACATTCATTTCGAGTCATATATATTAGCTTTTTCATCATCTTTTTGGTGTATGTTGATATAGTAGTTATGCGTGCTGTTCCCCTCCCCCTTTCTCATTTTCCGTGTATGTTCCGCCGTGATAACTGCGATGTAATCTTGTTTTGGATCTCCTTTTTTATACTTCTTTCGAAGATGTCGTTCTGTGTCTCTTAATTGTTTCATTATGTATACGTATCTGTCCTTCTCTATCATGAAAATGACAACCATTAGGTAGAATATAAAATACGATGGAATCTTACCTTTTGAGTCATATATCTTAGCTTTTTCACCTTTTTGAACACTGACGGTAATTGCATCTAAAATGATATAAATACAGTCCTATATTCGTATATTCGTATATTGAAAGTCTTAAAATGAACATTACGTCTTCAAATTCATAACATTATTTAAAACAGAGAAATTTGCAGCATGGATCAGACTTGCACGTCTCGGATACTTGGGTTAGCCCTCGTCAATACGGTCAACACTGTGAAAATTATGTCCACAAAATCCGAAAGAGGTAGAAAGATGGGTGGGACGTTATTTGTACCTTTATTTATTGCGGTGTTGTACAATGTAGATAAAGTTGGTCTGCATAAATTTTCAGTATGAATTCTGAAATTACAGGGTAAACCCTATTCATTTAATTGATAATTCTTCTCCAACAATGTCTGTAATATCTAAATTCTGATTCCACAACCAAAGTACAACGTTACCCTCTTTTTTTCTACTAATAACGCGAGAGAATTTTAAATAAACTTGGAACTTCCTTTTCAATCATACTCGAATACTGTTGTGAACATTGCATTTGTAGTACTTATGTGATATTTGAATATGTTTAAACTAATTATACAGCGCATTTTCTAACAGCGCTTCCTATGTACAATATATTCAGTTCTTGCACTGGGCTATGGAGATTGCTTATTACAAGAAGACAGAGTTGTCCTTCGTGTTTCTATTGTGCTGTGTTAGTGTCTCGGCGGTTTGTCAGATTTTTGTGTCCTCGTGAGAACAGCCGGAACGCCAATCGGCACTTGCCTTTGAATTTTAAAAACGAAGTCACGTGACAAATGTTTTGAATATGACGACATTGTACCACGTCATCAAAACTCGTCATACTGACTGTACTGCATGTGTGGACAAGAATGGCACAAGTGATTTTAATGGCAATAGAGATACCGTTTCAAGTAATAACACTTAATCAGGTAAATTCTGTGACATTTTGAAATTTTGGGTCTTGTTAAGGGCAGTTTCTCACCAACGATTTGTTTCCTTGCCTTTTATTGCTAATTTTCTTTTCCCGGCTGGGAATGATTCGGAACCATCTGAATGTAAACTTAAGACACTAAGTCCAAACTTAGTTTGCCGATCTTTGCCCTAAGGTGTTTGTGTTACCTTTCAAACTTCGATATGCTTCGGACTTTCAAACTTCGGACGTCCCTCTTCCATGTCAACGTATGAATGTTTAACGTCTTCAAATTCATTATACTCGTTTGTAATACAACAGAGGGTACTGCGAAATGGTAAGATATGCCAAAATGAAACATGAATCCGTATAAAATCATCCACAAGTTATCAAACCATCAAACAAATGTTCAAACATCCATTCCCTCTTTAATGTAAACGTCTTCAAATTGAATAGCCTCATTTAAGAACAGATAAATTGGCAACGTGGACCAGACATGCACGTTTCGGGTACTTAACCCTCATAAGTGATCCAATGTAATATGCCAAAAAATATGAAAGTTACTATATCGAAAAAGCGTACCGAAAGACGTGGCAGGATGGGTGGGATATGATGCTACAGGACCAATGTTTAGAAATTTCAAGAAATTTTGATAACAGAAATTTAGAATGGCGTTGAAGAAAGGATCAACCAAAATTGATCGGACTTGGCTACATGTGCCCTCTTGGACTCCTGGTCCACCAGCAGTGACACTCACCAAGTGGTATCAATGTAAACTTCTTCAAATTGAATGGTTGGTGTAATCTGAGTCTGCAGTAATACATTTTAATTAAAAACTGATCCTCGTAATATCGTTTTATTGACATTTAGTGATCACTTATTGACTAAAATTCTAAAAAGGTATCTTGATTGGGTCTCGAATTTTGGGATTTGGGTTTGACCTTCTTTTACTGATTGGTACCAAACTATTTGTTATAAACGTTAAAGATTGGTTGATGCAGAGATGAATACAGATGTAATATTTATTTTTAATAATCTGATACCCATAAGTCTATGTGTTAAAGAAGATCCTGAAAATAATCTCAACAGCACTCACAATAGAGCACTAAATTGAGCATCGACTGATACCTAGCAAGCTAAGGGCGAAGGAAGAACAAACACCAGAGACGACATAAAACACTAAGCACAAACTACTACACATAGACTGATGACAATGGGTACGGCAAGCCAACAGGGGATGCTTACTCCTCTCGGGCACCAGGTCCCACCTCTAGCTATTTGTTTTTAAGCTTGCACTCCCTTTTTTTCCAATTTGGTGATTTGTTGTTTTGCTGTTAATGCAGTCCTTTTGTAGATTCAGTTCTTTCTTTCTTTATTTCTTGTTTAATATATTTTCATCTCTTTTAAAACTTCAAAATCACAAAAATAATTAAAATTATATCCTTACTTTTGTACCAAGTTTCCCTCCAATCACTTTTTCTTAGACTAACATAATGTTGATCATCAATATGGCCAAGGAACACGTCTTCTGATTGGTCAGATTTGTGTTTTTCAGATGGTTCAACGGTAGTTTGGTTATGTACCTCACCAAATGTGCTGATAATGCATATTTTCCTTCCTAAAACATCGGCCAAGCCTCTGTATGTAAGAAAAAAACCTGAATGGAATGATTCTATTTCGATACTATTTTCTGAAATAATTGTGATTGGCTCGTCTCTGGTTTGCCATATCTAGGAAAAAAAGTTAGCACTTATCAATTCGATTTAAAAAAAACCCCAATTTAATCATACAAACAAAACACGAACAGGTAATGTTACCAAAATTACCCCCAAAATATGAATCGAATACATTTGCCAAGAAGCCTTAACACGTACCTTAACATTATATTGTCACCCCATTCGCCTTCTCTGCCCATCCTGTTTAGATAGTCATACCATGTTTCTCCGTCTGCAGTAAGAAATTCGGAGAAATGTGTCTTGTCCTCTTGAAATGGGTTGTCCCTGAGAAAGTTCACAGCCTGAGTGCGCAGACTCATAGATGTCCAATGAAGTTCACCCTTGAAAACGAAGGAGATGTTACTTCTTTCGTTTATCATGAGAATTACACCCTGATTAGGACCTTCCTGTTTTTATAAGACTTTTTACCATGACGAACTTCGCACTTCGTACTTCGAACGTTGCACTTTAATTTTCTGAATGGGTTGCCATAAACGCGCCAGTAGTACAGGAAGTCCAATATATCAATTCTATTGAGTATTCTAATCAAGAGGTAGATGACTCCGCTTATGCGTTTATACGTGAATGGCAGATACTCCACTGATTCTTCAATTTTCGAAGTGCAAAGCTCGGTGAAAATGTCTAATAAGGTATTAGAGGTATAATAATAATATCGCCGAAAAGCTAGAAATTATGTACTCCCATATCTTGCATATTTTTCGGTATTTGATATATATATATATTCTGTTTCATTCACCTCATCATGGAAATGTATGGTCACGAACAATACCGAAGTCGTGCATCTTCGGCCAACTTCGTGGTATTTATTTTTCTGTTATCAAAAAATTCGGAAGTAAAGTATTATACCTCTAATGCCTTAATCATTATTGCTCACATTTAGCAAAATTATCAATATTAAAATGGATTCGTACGACTCGTAACCTGCTTGAAGTAAATTCATTACCAATTTTAATGCACCAGACACGTGATTCGGACAGTATTCACAAACAGTATTCAAAATACATGTACATTGTTTGAGCAGTATATTGAGATAAGAGGGTATCAACCAAACAATGAGTCCGTATTTCAGTATTATTTTTGGAACGCTGCACGTGGAAATTGTACATGTGACCAACAGGCAATACTTATTTGTCTGATTCAGATTTATTACGATTAAATATGTTTCAAACATTGATTACCAAATATTCAGACATTTGAGTGAGGTACAAAAATAAAAACGCGTTCTTTTGTGGAAAAAATAGCGAAATTTGATACTCGCGAAAAAAAAAATCCGGCAAAGGTAAAACGGTAGTCAGCACAGGTTACCCATTGTTCCCTGGACCCTCCCGTTGGTTTATGTGTTGTCTTTTGTGTTTCATGTTTCTGTAGTGTGAGTTGGTCTCGTTAGTTTGTGTGTGGTCTTTTGTGTTTCATGCTCCTATGGTGTGAGTTTGTGTTCTTTGTCCCTTTCGCGTCTCTTTCTGTGAGTATCTGCTCTGTGTTTTTGCACTGGATGTTTTGGAGTTTTGCTGTGGGTGCTGCAACCGAGTGTTGTTGGAGATCCCCTCCATTCTTGAAAAACCACTAACGCTGATGATATCATTACCTGCATTCTTAGCTGATCTACTATGGACCTGAACATACAGTTTCCATCCGGTATGACGTCATGAATCTCCCTCATAATGCTCTCTACCAAACTGGTCATCAAACCCACTGTACTGTTGTACTTACAATTTCGGCAATTTCCACATCCTAAAAATTAGAATTCAGAACTTTATCTAAATGTTAAACGTCTTCAAATTCGAAAGCATCATTTAAGATCAGATAAGTTTTCAGCATGGGCCAGACATGCACGTTTCGGGTACTTTAGCCTCGTCAGTGATCCTCAATCTAAACTATGTAAGATAGCCAAAAAGTGTGAAAAATATTGTGTCCAAAATTATACCGAAAAACGTAGCAGGATGAGTGGGATATGATGCTACAGGAACCAGGTTTTTGAAATTTCAAGATTTTTTGATAACAGAAATTTTCGAATGCTGAAGAGACGATCAACCGAAATTGATCGAACTTGCCTACATAAGCTTTCCACCTGCTGTTAAAGTTCATGAAGAAGAAGGGGAGGACGCGTAAATCAAAATTTGAGGTCTTAAAATGTGGGATTTTTGTATTTGTGCACTTTTCTATTGCAACAATTAATTCAGAGATTAAACATTTACGTCGGTCATATACTTCAATCCATGTATGTCTGTGACGCTGAAACTAATATTCTTACAGATATGTAGGAGTTAAATAAGAGAAACAGTATAATTAAATTGACCAGGAATATATATTTTCATAAAAACGGAAATATATCAGATTCGCGGAGGGACTTTATTGAATAAAGAAGATTCATTGAGTGAGATGAACAAATGATGAAATCGGTGAATGAAACCAAATTCCAAAAAAACCACAATGGAATGGCATGCGAAGTTAGGGAAAAAACAAAACAGAACTTTCTGATGCGAAAAGAAAACATGACAAACAGACGGAGACAATGACACGAGCTCCACAGAACCACGAACTTACGCAGAGAACATATACACATACACAATGTACAAAGAAAGCAGATGTTTGAGTTTTATACCCGTTTGGGTTGAAATAATGTTTTTTTTTTCATGAATCATTCGTTGAATGTTTATTGCTATTCAAATTTTCATTTATAATAGTATGAATGTCAATCGACTTCTCTATAAGAATAAGCATCAAAGAAGTAAATAAATTTAAAATAAGTGAGACTTTTTTCAAATCATTCAACAGAACAACTTTTAAAACACCTCATCTGATAACAAACAATGATTACATCAACCTCATAGAAAATAAAGAAGAGTTGTGAGATGCATGCGAATGAAACTGTTATAGGGAATCAAATACTTATGTTTAAGACCCGAAAATCTGTATCTGACTATGCTAAGGAACATTCAAGAATCAGATACTAGTAGATAGTAACGAAAATTAAATGAAAAATTTAAATTAACGTTAAGATGCTTGCAACTTAAATGTTATCGGGGATAGACTAGCAAACACTCCAGATGTTTTTTGTGTATGCAGATGATTTGTAGTGTTCAACAATCAAGGAAAAAATTGAAGGCGTTTAAAAACACGTATCACAATGCAAAATGAATAAAGCTCAAGATAAACTGTCTTCTCCAGGCAATTAGTAGTTCCATTATCCGATTCGATTCTGAGCAAAGAAATAGCCGAACCACCATTATTTTTCCCCATTCCTCAGGAAGCATTCCATGCAGCTCATATAAATCCGTTACAGAGGAGTTTTAATGTCCTCTCTCACCTTTGTAGAATGGAGGTTCTCTAAGACAAAGAAGAAACTTCAAGCCATTTACTGGTGGATTGAATGTTTTTCCTGGAGCGCAGAGGGGATTCGGTTCCTGTGTATCTTTAGCGTATGTCTTGGGTTCATCTTTAGCCGATGATTCATTTTTGTCTGATTCTGAAACAACTGAAGTATCGTCTGCATATGCCAACGTGGGGTCTTCGGTGGGAGGTAGCATCAGTCGATTAGGTATATCTTTCCTCTCCTCATCAATTGAATCTATTTGCTTTACGCTATCGTTCAAATGACCTATACCTTCATTGGAAAGATCACCATTATCATAATTGTCCACAAATTCATTGGCAATATTTTTAAAGAGAGGTTACTTATAGATATTCTACACTAATTGTCAATATTGAAATATATCTTTTATAGTACCAATTTTGTTGTCCTAGACACGTGTTTCGGATATTTTAATCCTCGTCAGTAGTACTTCATGCCAGTTTAAACCGTTTAAATAAAGCCAACGCGAATTTTCCTGGCGTCATCTACAATACAGAGCTTGAATTTCCTATGGCCAAAATGAGCGGCTCCAAATTCTGTGTAGGGTTTATTCAGAAGCGTATTTAAGTGGAAAATATGGTCAAAAATCGTTGGAGGGTAGGCGCAAGGAGCTTAATTCTAAACATGACAAAAAAATATGCCGAAACCCAGCTAAGGACAGAGCTATGCAATGAGGGAGCTACCCCTTAGTTTTAGAAATTTAGGTCTAATTTAATTACTGGATTTTTTCTTTCATAATCTTTAGAGATGCTGATGAGACATAATAAGGTATTCAAAGAACATATTTTTCAAAATTCAGTCCAAACAGATCAAATACGACAGAAGAAACATCCTTTTCTATATCTCGAGCTTTCACACTTGACCTCATCTGTGGGCTTACAGCATTATGCATGTTTTTTTTTACAATTCATTTTGGCATCACATAATACCTATGATTTATCAGCCTTTGACCGCTAAGCGACTGGTTCAATTAACATTTGCCTTTATATCTAATACATCTATAATATTTGTTGGGGGCTGATTTCTGCTTTTACTTTCACCCCTTTCATTTACGTTTTGTCTCTTGACTGGTAATCCAAGGCCACACTAAACATTCTAAACTTTTAAACATTATCTTACAATGTTTAGACTTACTATATCGATCATGATCCAACAACACGTATACCAACGATACCAATGGACAACCAATGAAGACTTCGGACGGGCTTCTGCCACATTAGTGGCAAATGGAGTAGTTATCTGGATTATATATACACAAACCTCCCACTTGTCCGGTTACCCAGTGGTCTTGAAGTAGGTACACATAGGACAGGTAGTCAGTTAAGATTATGGTACATATTTTCATAAAGTCCCATTTCCACGATCAGTCAATGTGCAATGTATGTAAAATACTTGTCGAAGGTTGCACATTAATTGAGTCCTGACATGAAGTGCAATTACTGATTATCAAAGCAGTGATTCGATAATTTGGTCACTTTATTACTTGAAAACAAAAAGGTTTTTTTTTCTATACTGGGCTGCTACCAAAACATATGTGTATAGCAAGGACAAGTATTGGATAAAATAATTATTGAAAATAACTGCGCATATTTTACCTTGTCGAGTGTTGTGGTGATGATGGTGACGATAACCTTGGTCAATCTCAAAATCATCTCTGTGGAAATTATGGTGACTATGGTTATCATAATAAGGGGTGTGGCTTAACGCTTTCCTGTCCTCGTCGTTCTGTTGATTGGCATGACTGCAGATGTAATGCCACTTGCACGTGGGTTGATGGGCGTGGCAATGGTTGGTGTGACAATGGTGGTCGTGCGGATGGTCGTGAAGGTGGTCGTGAAGGTGGTCGTGGTAACTGGGACAATTTTGAGAATTGAACTGTCTTGTTTGACCCTGATGATGAGAGCGAGGCTGCCTATTACTGTGACCTAAAATACGCAAATCGTGTAAGAATTAACATATATTATAAACTTCCGTTTGTTCAAAACGCTCAGTTTGAAAAGCCAACAATTAATATCACCTTTCAAATAAAGTAAAGTTACAAGACGAATTTCCTCCGTACGCTCTCTCTCTCTCTCTCCCTCTCTCTATCTCTTTAATTTTTTTACTTTCTCCTTATAGCCATAACAATTTAATACTGTAAATGCATTGAGTGTGTATTCTTAACACTTTTTCTCTACTCCTTTTTATTAACAAAAATTCTTTACCCCAGGGCTGAGATGTATTGGGAGTGACTCTTTTATCAGAACCATCGTTGAGAGTTTTGTGCCTTGAAACCAAAGAATCCCCTTCGTCATAAGTTCTGTCCAAAATCCTTGATCCGTTTGATGAAGGTTGGTGATCATCTTCATAGTTGTCTCCATTGCCATGTGTATTGCACTTTGGTGAGTGCTTGTTCGTATTATGACCTTCGCTGTCATGCCAAGCGTGACCGTTATTTAGCATACCCCAGTCCTGATAACGAGATCCTTGGCAATCGACTAGTCTGGTTTTGCCATCTATCTTCCTCCAAAATTCTACATCTTCTGGACTGGAGGAGGAACCAGTTTGGCATGAACTGGACGAGGACCTAGTTTGACATGAATGGTCAGATGTTCCGTTTGCATGTGAAGTAAAAATTTCGTCCTCGTCCGATGAAAACTCTTGACGAGAGGCAGTACTTATTTCTGTTTCCGTAGAGAATGTCTGAGGGTCAATTTCATTTCCCCCTCCTTCTGTTTGATGAAGATCTAACTCCTCTAAAGTGTGAACCAGATGAGGATTATTTGTCTTTTCGATCGATTCCGTGTCATCTTTAATGTGAACACCATGTTGTCCCTGAATCAGAGAACTGTCGTCTTCTTCATTGCCATCACGTGACATAAATGTCGGACCACTTGTTCTCGCAATATCAAAACTTTGATTTCGCCCTGCAGTTCCAGGATATGGCGACGCTTTGTATTCGATGATTTTGCGTTTCTTGTCGACATCGGTTACGTCGTCATTGCCAACGTCATAAGAACTATTTTTACTTCTAAAGAAAAGAAAAGTCAGAGGAGGTTCCTCGTTGCTTTGTGAACTATGTCGACGATAAAAATCGTTTTCGATTATGTTTTCATCTTCATCGGAGTAAACATCGTCATCACTCAAATCCGGAGGGAAACATTTCCGGTCACTATCTTTAAAATAATCAATACGGTTTAACCCTAAGTGTGGTTTCATTTTCCTTCTTCGTGTTTTTTGGTCGAATCTCACATCTGTTTCCGTCCGCTTTAATACTCCATTCTCTGTTTTCTCTGCTAAGATGATGTCCTTTCCTTTACTTTCCGGTAACACTTGCTTTTTCTTCTCTGTGAGATGTGTAGCTTTCTCGTGTTTTTCCTTATTCCACAGACTTTTAAGGAAAGTTACATTTCTATCTTTAGATTTTTCTGTATCATTACATAGGTATCTGTCCGGATTCACCTCAGTGCCCTGTGTTAAATCCATGTCTTCGTCCGTGGAGTTATTATGGTCAACTTTGAAAGTCCTGCCCATGTCTAAACATTATTTTATTTTTATGATTTCTTTTTTTTTTCCTCGTCAAAAGTTGATATAAAATGTTGATCTTAAAGTTTTTCTCTTATTAAGAAAATCTGAAATAAAAAAAATTTTATACTATAGTAGATCAAGTAGATTAAGTTTATCACACTAATATCATTCCATGTAATGTTGATGAAATGAATAAAGAATTTTATATATGAGATTTGAATGTGTTTAAACTTTACTAATTATAACAGCACCGCCTGTACGAAATTCCTTTCATGCACTGTATCCATGAATTTATTACTAGATAGTGTTGTTTTACATGTCAATGAAATTTTACTTTTTTAATTTTTTTTGGGGTGGGGGGGTCATTTGAATATATATAAATATATATATATATATTATACAAACCCCCCCCCCCCCTTTTTTTTTTTTTTTTTTTTTTTTTTTTTTTTTTTTTTTGCTCGTTTTGTTTGAATGTATTCGAGTTTAATTTGTAGGTTGCATTAACATTTTGTTAGTTTTGTGGGAGGGTTCGGTTGTTTTGTTTTGTTTTTTTTTTATCTAAAGTAAAGCACAGTATACCGTACCTATTCAAGTTCTATAGTATAAATGTATTTCAGAATTTACATAAAGTAAGAATTCTCGGGGTAATCTCCAGAGAAAATCACGAAAATAAGGACAAGTAAAGACTTAAAAAAATCTCTGGAAGATAGAGTTAATTGCACTATTAATTAGTATTTAGGAAGTAAATAAACTCTTCAGACGGGAAAAACGTTTCATGTTTATTGTAACTTTTTAGATGCTAAAGTTGTTTTAAAAATTGATCTTTTCTCACAAACTAAAAATATTTTGAAATCATAATGGTCTGATTTTGGGTAATACGTGAATTTCTTCCAGTTCAAGTTTATTTAAGAAATAAAATGGAGATGGTCAGCCAGAAATAAAAGTGGAATTTTCAAACATATCGAATGGAAATTTGCAATTTAAAAATATACATTCCAATGTTATGTTATTCTAGTGTATACATATATCTGCGTGAAACGGCATCCAATATATTTACCCGTCAAATAAAGAAACGCATATTATATTATTATGATTATATGGTGATTTTTTTTTCAGTTGATCATAAGTATTTAGTGAGACATCTAATTATTATAGTTTTCTAAATAGTAAATCTTTTTCCATTACTCGCACTACCGAGGATAGAAAACATTTCAATCATTTTTTCGCAACATATCAAAATGATAATGCTGCATTCAGCGTTTCGTTTCTAAATTCTGTTGTATAGCCGCGGACTTGGTATTCTATCGAATTTTGACCTCTTTCAATTGAGTTAAAGAAAATCCAGACGATAATCTCAACAGCACTCACAACAGAGCACCAAATTGACCATCGACGGACCCCTAGCAAGCTAGAGGTGGGACCAGGTGTTAAGAAATTTTCAGTAAAAATTTAGATGGATACTGGTTTTTGTATGCAAATCTAGTCTAGATATGGCAATAAATCTGGAAATGAGATTTCGACGTTTAACATTCTTAGTTGAAATAATCGTAACTAGGGTATATCTTACAATGAAAGGATAATTATTTTGCAATTCGGGTTCCAAAGGAAGACATTTTTAGCAGCATTAATTCTTATCTATCTGTTGCAGATTTTTGTTCAACATCGTATTGAAATAATCGAATGAAATACTAGACAATCTAAAAACGTCGAAAACCATTGAAAATGCACTTAAATGTTTTTGAAAACGGTGCTTGCGATAAGAGGTCAAATACTACCTGTAGTAGGGTAATCGGAGGGGGAAAATATCAAAACACAGACTAAATTTTCAAAAGGGTTGATGTTTGGGATGTTTTTATCAAATTTAGATTTGATAAAAATTGCTTTTCAATTGATTTTCAATTGCTTCATTTGAAACAGTCATATGAATTTGTATTTAGGAAAAAATACTTATAACTGAAAAACAAATCGCAACGCCTGATTGATCAATTTGGACAGGTTTAACAGCTTTAATCATTTTTGAAAAGTGAACGGACTTCTACAAAGCCATTTTGTGACATTGAGTTTTGAACCAAGTGTCTTTATCATGGCGCTGTGTCTGATAATGAAGACGGATTCGTGCGGCCTTTGACAGATTAGTCACTCGTATACTTGCGATTTATGATGGAATGGAATAGAATATGTACCTTTGATTACATCATAAATTTCACAGGATGAAGATTAATTATAACAGTTGCTCTTCTTTTTTGTCGGGTATATTTATCATATTGAACTATATATTCTATAAATATATAGAGATATATAGGAATATATATAGATATAACTATATATATCATAATATTTAGTGTACCATATGCGCATTTAAACAAACTATATATCATCAGTGATGCTCGAGACCGTAAGAGGGGAAATCCAAATAGTGAATTTATTTATAGAGCGAAAAATGGCCTAAAATGTACATGTATGTCAAAGAGCTATAGACAGCTAAGAACAGAGCTATGCCTCCTTAGTCACGAGATAAATCAAATGTAATATCAGAGAAAATTAAAGTCGGTACAGAAGTACAGTACTAGACTTTTTTCAGCGTGACGGACTTGGCACTTCACACTTCGCACTTCGCACTTCGAACATTGAAGAAAAAGTGGCGTAGCTGCCGTTCACGTATAAATTCATCAGTGGAGTCATCTACATTTTGATTATTATACTCAATGGAATTGGTATATTGGACTTCCTGTTCTTTTGGCAACCCACTTATAAAACTTTCTATCATAATCGAAGTGCGAAGTTCGTCACGCTGAAAAATATCTAGTATGAAACCAGTCGAACGGTACTATATAGTACGCATTGACCGACTCCAACCCCCCCCCCCCCCCCTCTCGTTTTCTTAGTCCTATAACAACATTTTGATATATGGATGAAAAGCCTTATCCTGCACAGACGGATTTGTCATCTATTCATTTATCTCCGTTTTTATTTTTCAGTTAATGTAACATTTTTCGTTATGAAAATTATTCTATATATATACCTGCATGTGCATGCTGCCAGCCTAACTACATGCCTAAATTATATAAGTGATTACGTAGTTTAAAGCCCTCACCTGAATGTGCATCTATTCATTTCAATTGTTCAACCATTTTCACACATATTTCAGTATTGTAAATTATCAAAAGTTGACGCGACAAAAACAATAAAAATTTCCACATTCTGAGTATTTCTTTTTTCATCATAACGTAAAGAAAGCAGGAAGTTATTTTAGTGCATTGAAAATTCCCATTAGGGCTGAGGCGACTAAAGGGGTCTTTATTTACACATTCATGGGATGATTTACCGAAGGAGGGGGGTCCAAACTGAGGTTAGAGTGGGAATGGTTCCACGCTATGGTTTGCAGATAATTCAACGTAAAAACGAAAGGAAAGGAGTATTTTTCGAGATACGTGTTAATTTGTGGACTAATCGTCCATCTCACCTTACATGTATTTCTACTTCACTAATGTTGCTTATTTTTACCATTTTTATTTTTTTGATAAACTTCATAACTTGTTAAGAGGCTATAGGGCACAATGACCTTTGCATTTAACGACTGAAAGGGTTGGGAACTTTCTTATGAAAAAAGAGAGGGGGGAGGGAGGAGGGAGGGAAGGGGAAAAAATGGGAGGGAGGGGGAGAAAGGGGGCGGGAGGAGGTAGAAAGGGGGCGGGAGGAGGGAGGTAAGGGAAGGGTGAAAAGGAGCGGGGGAGGGAGGGGGGAGGTAAGGGGGCGGGAGGCGGGAGAGAGGTACCCCCCTGTCCGCCCCCCATATATACCAGGGTCTTGGAAAATGGATGTGGTCATTTTCTCCTATATAACTCTATGTAATCTTGTGACCACCAATTCTAAGAAGTATAAATGATAGAAAGATATAATTGTTTTTGCATTATTCTCAGTCTGTTGTCTAGATGTGCACCTTTTAATCTAAACAAGTTTAGATATATTACCCAGGTAACACAAAACATTTTTGAAGTATTTTTGTATGGATTCAAACTCGTTCTTTTGAAACATTTCTGACAAAACGTTACAGGAACATTTTTAAAACACTGTGCAGTTGCATATTCTAATGTTTTTAAAACGTTTTAACAACATCTTAGAGCGCTGAACAAAATGAAGTGTTTCCCAAAATATTTTATTGATATTTCTGGAACTATACAAAATCACGTTTCTATAACATTTACTGAAATATTTTTGACATGTTTTTAAATCATGCTTGTGTTAAATGGGTAATTTCTCCTATGCTACGTACTAAGCTAGTATAAATGTATAATGATTCATGTTATAGTTGAGCCTACGAACATCATATCTATACTCAAGTGTTGTGTTTCTCTAATGTTTTTCATCATAAAACTACATTTTATCCCCTCTATAGTTGAAGATAAGTGACCTGAACTCCCTATTAGATATTGAAGAATTGCATGGGGGAATTTTCTAAGGTACAAGAATGGAGGGGGATCTCAAACGAGACTCGGTTTCAGTACCAACAGCTTCTTCACATCAATACTCCGCTTTCGCTCCTACGCTTCTTCATATAATGCTATATATGGGTCATATATACACCGTATTAGGCCATTTCTTGTTTTTATTCTGTTTTGCGTCCTTTTGAAATTGAAAAACCTACCAGCCAGCCAGGAAGAAAAACAAACAAGCATATAAAACAAAGTTGCAATTTCATAATATATGAAGTACTATACATTGTACGTACCTTGTGAAATCTGACAGAAACTTGTTTCATTTTCATATTAACAGATTTTGGACAACAAAAGAATAAATGAAGTACTTTTACATTTTTACATGTGATATAAAAAAAATACAAACAATTTCTCTAAAATTTTTGTACAAAGTACATTAAATGTGCAAAGATTTTATCATTTTTTATTTTGTTTTGTTTTATGACTTTGGGCTCAAAACCTACCAGCATGAGGACGCAAAACAGAAAATAACAAAGAAATGGCCTTATCTACCTTTAAAAATACAAACCCTTTAAAATACGATGTTTCTCACACGTGTGAGATTGAAATTTATTTATATATGCATTCTTCGTGAAACTTGTCAAATACACATGGTCGTTACAAAGGATGGAAAAAGGATTGGGACCTACAGATAGCAAAATGAATCAGAATATGGAAGCCCATGTGTGTAATAATGAATGTGGAGAATTAAAGACAGGTAAGAGATTGTGGATTTAGTTTAATGTTGTTTACTACCGCATTTTTTTTTTCAGCTTCCCTATTTGCACTTAAATTTTAACTGTTATAATTATGACCACAGACATTACCACTCTGAAGTTTTCAGGAATTTTTTGTTTTTTTATTTTGAAATCTCATATATTAACTGTAAAAATGTCATACACGTCGTTTACAATGTCAATGATTCGCTGAAATTTTAAAGGTATCTCCCTACTCGTTGTGTGCTTTGATATAATTTTGTACTAATCTTGGAGTTATCTATCTTGATATACTGGATAAATATACGGTATAACTGAAAATCTCTAATGCTCGGAGTTAAAAAAAATTTTACAACCCGACGATATGATCTTAAATAACTACATCTTTAGTATATCACATTAATTTACTTAAGCAAATTCCATGGGGGTCCCCTGGTCAGAAAGTTACACAGCCAATTGTGCCTCATATGAAATTTATGTGAAATTTACATGAACTTTACATGAAAGTTCACATGAAATTTATGTGAAACGAGCACGAACATGAAATTTTTCACATGAAATTCATGTGAAGATTTTTACATGGATGTTATGTGAATTCAGTTTCGTGTGAAGGTCACTAAGAAAAATTCACGTGAAATTCATGTGAAGGAAATTTATGTGAAATTCATGTGAAATATTTTTCACATAAATCTTATGTGAAATTTATATGAATTTTACATGAACTTTCATGTGAAATTTACACGATGCTCATTTCATATGAATTTCATGTGAGGCACAATTGGCTGTGATATGTCTTGTCACACTGCCATCTTGGAGAAGAGGAAAAGTGCCCGGATGCGGATCAGTATTTCTACGGGGTTTGCTTGGTAACTAATTTGCATACGATTGCATGCACTATTTTTTTCTGCGCTACAATAAATTCAAATATTACATATTGGCCTCCGGCCGTAATATTTGATGACATTTTAAATATTTTGTGCTTGATGACTTACTTTGTGAAGTTTAAGGGTGGGATACGTGGGCACTCTCCAGTCCATCTCTACATCCGCCACTGATAGTTATGTTTGAGTAGAGTTAAAATAAATAATCAAAAAGGATACAGCTCTGTTGATACTTCATAAAGTTAAGGATGTCAGGAAGTAACTTAATTGTCAAAAGCTACAAATATTAAACTTTAGGATACACTCATTGGTGGTGGAAGGCATTGATTAGCAACTCTTTGTAGTTTAAGGTAAATATAGAAAAAGGAATGATCTCCAGCATGACCACCCTGCATTCACCTTTGTTAAGGTAGATTTTATTTAATTTTAAATAATTCTTTATAGACTAAGAAGTTTGATCATTTGAAAATCTGTTAATGACGCGAGAATGCAGAAAATAGATTACACTTTAAATGCGATTTAATAATGTGACAAATAAGTAAAATTCAGCTAAGTGATATGTGATGTACGTGAAGGTATATAGTTAAGGAGAACAGATTGCTCTACAGAGTGGATGTTATTCACGACGAGGGATAAGGACCCATCCACTTTCGGATAGGTGAGAAATATCGATCCTATAAATTGGGGGGGGGGGGGTTGTTGTTCTCTTTTTCTTTGTATTTTTTTCTTTTCTTATTGCTTTTTTTTTTTTTTGTTTTTTACTTATTTATTTATCTATTTATCTATTTCATTTGTTTCTATGTTTCTGGTATGAACATTTTTGTAAATCACCTGCAGCCACACTCCTGCAGGTCTTCCACTAAGAACTTGGGTATCATAACCTTGATCAACGTATTGTTTTACACTTCAGTCAAGTAAGGAATCCAAATGTGTGTCCTGTATCATATCCCACCCATCCTGCTACGTCTTTTGGTACATTTTTGGACATAATAACTTCCACACTCTTTGGCCATATCACATTGTTTAGATTGAGGATCACTGACGAGGATTACGTACCCAAAACATGCATGTCTGGTCCATGCTGCAAATTTATCTGTTCTTAAATGATTCTATTGAATTTAAGACGTTTTTAAAACATTTGTAACACTTGGCGAGTGTCACTGCTGCTAGACAAGGAGTCCCCTAGAGCACATTTAGCCAACATGGCCAAGTTAGATTAACCTCGGTTGATCGTTTCTTCATGCATTCGAAAATTTCTGTTATCAAAAAAAATTTCTTGAAATTTCTAAAACTTGGAACCTGTATCATATCCCACCCATCCTGCTATGTCTTTTGGCACGGGTTTGGACATAATAAATTTCACACTCTTTGGCCATATTACATCGTTTAGATTGAGGATCACTGGCAAGGGCTAAGTAACCGAAACGTGCATGTCTGGTCCATGCTGAAAATTTTTCTGTTCTTAAATGATTCTATTGAATTTGAAGACGTTTAACATTCATTATCTGAGTAATGAAATACTGTTACTACTCATGGTTTTATGTCTTGGGGAAATTTGGGATAAAAAGGTATTTATCACAGATCTCTGAGTTAGAGAAATGAAGAACATGTTACTAATGGATATTTCTAACAACCCCCCCCCCCCCAATTCATTACCTACTGTAATCCTGGATATTCACCTGCTACAAATTACAAAATGACGCTAAGTAGCAACATGACAATCAATCTTTAATAAACATTGAAAAACGATCTTCCCCCTAAATTCCATATTTGTCTCGGTAAACTATTTACTCTATCGATCATTTACAAATAAGAGTAAGTTTAGATATTTTCTTTGCCGTGCACAACGATATTAAAATCTCCAAACTTGGTACTTTACTATCACTTACCTTGGAGGTTCACGTACGAAAACTTCATTAACGATTAGATGCTATCTATTTAACATACTCGTAAATGTACACGAAATATGATAGAGACACGTGCATTATCGTTTTTATTTATGATACATTAAAATGTGTTAATCAGAGTTATAATATTCGGGTGACCGATCCGTGGAAGAAGTTTGCAATTTAGGGGGGAAAGGTCCATGCAGGAATATTCAAGCCAAATGAATTGCGATCCTTAACTTATTACATTAAGTTCAGTACGTTTTCATCTAGAAAATTCTGCAAAAAGTGGGTATTACCAGGCTTGACCATTGTGTCAGGGGGGAAGGGGGGCGATTATCGCAAAGTTGAAAAGTTTAAAAAAAAAATACTCCTACACTCCCCTGGGACTCCCTTTGGATCCGCGTATGACTATATAATGTTGGGATGATAATTTTATTAAATAACCTTGTATTGTTTTGTTGTGTTTTTTTTTTTTCGAACGTAATTCATTACTACACTTTTAGGTTGTGTACTTCCTTATTCAAGTAAAATTGAACTTTGACTATTTCAAAAGCACGCTGGAACAATAATTATTATCCTTGTAGGCAGAGATTATCCCTATAGTGGAAGATCGGCGTTTTGCAGTACACCGGGTGATTCTCCAGAATTCGACTGCACAGCGTGACGCCAGGATTCTGCGGATACAGTGACCAAGATCAACATACTCGAAATGATTATTTTTATCAATGGTATTCTTTTGGCGAGTTTTGTGATTTTTCTGGGAACTTTTGAAGTCACAAGCAATCAAGATGTGTTCGCATGTGACCAGTGAGTACTTTATGAATGCCTTTAACGATAGTTTAAAATAAGGACAGAAATACAGAGTTTGAAATTAAACTGTGATTTACGCCTACACGTTGGAATATGATGTAATATTAGAGAGGTTTAGAAGGCTAACGTGTACGGGTACGCGTACGTGTAATCTACAAGTACATCTACACGTAAAAAGTAGCAGAGGTTTAGAAAATTGACGAGTACGTGTACGTGTACTGGTGCCCTTAGCGATGACGTAAAATATACATATCCAAACATATACGAGACTAATAAATAGATAAAATGTTGAATTAAAACTTATAAAATATTTTCGGTACAAGTATTCATGAAATACATCTGCTATATAAACATCGCGAGCTACACGTTTGTACGTACGTGTAGCTCGCGATTTACACGTTATTGACAACTTGTAGCGATTTCCCGTACGCAAAAATAATGACGTCATACACAGTTATTGCGCCTACACGTACACGTACCCGTACACGTAACGGTTTCTAAACCTCTCTATTGTTTGATTTTAAATATCAATCTTGATTTTGGTTGAATTCGCCCAACTAATGAATACCAAATAAAAAATCTCGACATTAGACCAAGTAGAATATGTAATGGGCATCAAGGTTTATGTTTTATGATTTTTCACAAAAAGAAGGTAATTGACCTTTCCGATCGCGGGGAAAAAGTGCAAAATTTCGTGACGTCACAATGCTTTTACCTCGGACAAACAAGCTACGAACCTCAGCAAATATCGAAATTTCATTGTGACGTCATGGAATTCCTCAAATTTTTCCCGCGTTCGGAAGGGTCAATTCTGCCTGGAAAACGCGAAGAATATACTTTTTCCACAAATTTCAGAATGCTTTTTTTTTTCTAGCGGAGCAGCTATCTGTATGAAACTTTATTAGTGTTATGTACCCCTGTTTTCTCTTTCCTATATTCAAGTGAAGTATATTGTAAAGGAGACATACTGGACTATATACAAAGGAAAAAGATTTTTGAAGACGGGAAAACATTTGTTGATATGAACCTGAAGGAATCGCCAGGTACGTGAAAAAGAACGGACATTCATAAATCATAAAAAGAGTGTTCGAATTGAAAATAATATGTTCATTAGGTTGCATGAACGAAATCGACACTATATTTGAAAATCCATCTTTTAAATTGCACAAATTTATTCTAAATTAGCATAAATATAAGAGGGGAACTTAATGCCATCACCATCTCCTATGAATATATAGCTGATTACCCAAAGTAAACGTCTATTTTGTGTGGATGTTATCGTTATCTGTTGGTGCAGTTGTTCGAAGCCTTGCATTAATGTATAAAACATTCTGATAACGGACATACACCAGACAGCCACAAAGAGTAATATTTCATCGGGTGTTTATTTTATTTCTCTTTTGTCGTTTCTTATATTTCAAATATGTTTTGCCTTAATTATCTAATGGTCCCTCACAATTATTTCATTTGATATGTTTCAGCTACATTAGTATCAGCATTCCAAGCTTTATTAAGATCCACTTCGGGTAACCCAAGTAAATCACAACTTCAAGATTTCACTAAGCAGTACTTTGATGGACCTGGGACAGAGTTTGAGCCCTGGGATCCGGAAGATTACACTCGATTGTAAGAGGAAAAATCCATTTTGGATCATGATATTTTAGTAAAAGGGGGATCCCCAACGGGGCTCGGTAGCAGTAGCCCAGAACAAAAGATACCGAGACACCCAAATGAGAAATCACAGAGTGTATAAATAAGCACAACAAGAGATACCAAAGTATCAATGAAGACATAGCCGCAAAAACGGCATGAAAACACCAAATAAAAAGACTGGCACAAATAAAAGAACAAGATCAATGGTCAACCGGTGTCAACCTTAAAGAGCCATCTACAATAATAAAAGGAAATTGTGTAGTTATCCGGATTGTACGCGCGCATAATATTGATTAAGAAATTTGAAAATGTTAATTTCAAGCTAAGGGAATAAGTACAATGTATCTCTGTGCAAGAATACCCACTTTGATATACGTCAAAGAAGTACCTAACAGTTATGCAGTCTCAAAGTCAGGATTGCTACGCCAAGTCGTAAGAATTCCCAACGGAAAGATTGTGAATACCGAAATGAACAACATTCCGAAGTGAGATCAGGTGCCCGTGGAGAGTCAGACTTGTTACTGACCTTTTATCTACTAAAACCAGAATTCCTCTCATTTTCAAATGTTTAAAGAATGGAGCCGTGTATAATCTTTAAGGCAATAGATGTATAATGAGGGATCATTGATTCACCCATTTATCGAGTTTGGAATTCTGAACTTACGACATTTTTGACAAAAGTTAGTTCCTGCAAGAGTTATCGGCCCTTAGAGTTTACATTGAACTACATAGATGAATAAATATTTCAGCCATATTTTCCAAGAAACTGATCGGGGTTCAAATATGGATTGCTGAAAAAATTCAAAAATTGACTTTTATCAAAATTCACGGAGGAATCTCAAGTTCACCGTTTAAATCTTTCGCAATTGATTTTTAAGTATTCTCCACCAAGGGGAGATAATTCTTAAAGAATGTCCCCTATTAAAAATCCTCTTTCCGATACCTACCATTATAGTATAAAAGTTTGTGCAACATCATAATCGATAGGGAAATATAAAATAATTCATACACAACTTTACATTATTTTGAACATGATTTCCTTCGTTATACATCTAATACCTTAACGGAATTATGGATATTGCACGACAAGAAATCCTTCAAACAATGAACTAATTGTCCTCTCATTATACCTCAGACCATCCTTCATGGAAAAAATAAAAGATCCTCTCTTGAGAGATTTTGGATGGAATCTCTGTCGCACTTGGAAAGATCTCGGACGAAAGGTATGTCAAACGTCTATATATTCAATCTCTAAGATTAGGATACATTTTACGCTTTGCATTCGCACATCTAGGTTTTAATACAGACATCGCATCGTGGTGTCTGTAATGATATTGAAGAGAATTGTCTCCTGCATGACGCCATTCTGGTGACGACAACTCAGAGATATACAAAACATATCATATCTTTTTAACAACATAAGTTTTACTATGATCTATATTGTTAGATCTTCAATTTGTCGGCAACTCCCTTTGAATTGCCTTACCAAAAAGTAAAGCAGTAGATATCTAATAAACTCGAAACATTATTACAGTTGTATAAAGTGTTCAGAGCGGGTTGCATTGGTTGACAATTGTAATCTGATATACCATTTTCTAACACAAAGAATTAATTAATGAAAATTCTTATCTCTATCAACAATCAGCGTAATAGACCATTTTCTTATTACCGTTAGACTTGCATTTTCGACACTCCAAGACCCGACATCACTACTTTTGACGTTATTTTTCATTATGATGTCATAGATTTGTTTTGACGTCACAGTACGAAATAACATCAAATGTTGTGATGTTGGGTCTTGGAGTGTCTAAAATTCAAGTCTGCTGCGTTAATGTGAAGATCGTTACGTGAGGGGCTCTCCAACAAGACTCGAACGCAGCAACAACAAGAACACCACAAAACACCCAAATGCGAAGACAAATATCATAGCGTACAAGCGCTAGGACCAAACACAAAAATCCACACCAATAAACATCAAAGATGAATTATTCTTTTCCAGTTCTGCTTGTGCCCTGTGAGACAGCCTATGTGAGACACATAAGTTGTCTCAATGGCTCCAATTGACCAATGAAAACAAGCGACTCTTGTTGTGACGTCACCGTAACGTCGTCAGAAAACATGGCGTTAGATGGGATGAAACGTTGTTTGAATTCCTCTTTTTTTTTTTTTCTTATGTTTCATGGAAAAAGAAATAGATTCCATCACTTTCTACTGAGTGAGACATAAAAATTTACACTCGTGACGAAATTTCCGTCATTAGTGTAATTTTTTATGTCTCACTCGGTAGATCGTGATAGAACCTATTACTCTCAAAGTCGATAATGTATTTTAGGCAAAAGCATTAGAATTTCCATTTGAACCGTTAGAACATATAAATCAACGTTACCAAATGGCAATCGTACCGACTTAGGACGGCTATTCGCCACGTTAGTCGTAAATGATTTGTTGTTAAAGAGTTATCGTTTTACATTAAGATCAAACTAGACGTACGGGATCGTCCTGCTAGATATTCGTTGGTTTATCTACCCAATCCATTCATTGTACCAGGTGGACGGTTCAGGGAAACTTACTATTGGTAGGTAGTCTGTAGTTTACATTACTTTAGGTAAGCAAAGTTATTGGAATACCGGTAGTAAAGCAAAAAGAACTGATCCAGTGGCAGTTCACACTAGAGAAAGTCAAGTTAAATCAAATGAAGTCTTTGTTAGATAGAGTTAAAAGTTGATTCTTTCTTATTCAGGAACTTGAAAGTGTAATGTGGAAAAGGTAGAAAAGTCTGCCTTACAATTCATAGCACACTTTTGAGAAAGTATCAAAATCCTCGCCGGATTGATATCTGACGAGAATTTCTCTAAGCTCGTGTATAAACATGGTAATACAGTGCTCTTGAAGAATGAAGTTTTTTTTTCAAGAAATTTTCAAATGAGTTAACAATTATTCCACAAAATGATGTCAAGACCATTTTTTGCGTTGCCAGCGAAGCAAAGTGCCACCAAGGGCTAACTTTGCTGTAAATTTATCAGGTTTTAAATGATGCTATAGAATTTAAAGACGTTTAACATTTGTCGGGCATTTGTCTGTCCGTCCGTCTATTTGTCTGTCCGTTCGTATTTCCATTTGTCCGTTTGTATGTCCGTCTGTCACAGGCCAGTGCTTGTCAACTGAAAGTGATAGGAAGTTGATATTTTCTCTCTTTTTTTCTTGTTTTGTTAACAGGGATTCTTATTGGGTGATAAAAGGACTCTTGATTTGTGAAATGAACACGACAGTAAGAGGCATGCTAGAAAACTTTTCTGTCCTTGTTAACAAGTAAGACATAGATCTAGATAATCCATTATTATATTATATTATATTATATTATACTATGTTCTATTATATTATATTCTATTTTATTTCATCTTATTTTATTATATTTTATTACATTGTATTATATTATATAAAAGGAAAATTATAAATGTATATAGCTTACTAAACAAAATCGAAATTGCAATAGAATTATAATATGATATGATATAATATAATATAAGATGATTTGATATAATATAATGTAATATGATATAATACAATATAATATAATGTGATATAAAAAAATTATAAATATATATAGCTTACTGAACAAAATCGAAATTGCAATACAATTATTTTTGAGCCATTACTAATATATATGATTGTGTACAATTTTTTCCCAATAGGGTTATCGAAGATGGCAAATTTAGAATATATTTCAACACTTTCTTTCTCTGTAATTTTCTAGATTTGGCTTTATTCCCAATGGCGGAAGGATATACTTTTCTGGACGGTCACAACCACCATTTTTCATACCTATGGTGTATGAATATTACAAGGCCACACAAGATCTGGAATTCATTCGGAATATTTCGTCGTCGATGGAAGAAGAGTACCTTTTTTGGAAAGTAAACCGAACCATTGATGTTATGAAGAATGGAGATGTATTCCAAATGAATAGATATTCATCCGCGGTGAATACACCAAGGTAAGCATAAGGATTATATGATTTGAAACTCTTTGATTTTGATTGATTGATTGATTGATTTTTTTATTTATCTATAAATCTATATATTATAACTTGCAGACCAGAATCATACCTTGAAGACATCAAAACTGCAGAAAACCTCACTCAGGGTAAAAAACTTATTTCTGTATTAGTTTGTGATTTTAGTCAAAAACAAAATCGTTGTTGTTATTACGCATTCTTACTTCATCGCAACGGGAGCACAGAATTAGAATAAAATTACCTTTTTTGAGCCGACCGTACTCTTAAAGTGTTGTACTTTTATCATGATTACAATAATTATTCAACTAGTTTGCTTAACTAAAAATGTAATCATGATTACTGGTTAAGCCCCTAGGTGAATCCAAAATGTTATCATGATACATTTGTGTATCTGTGATACACCCTACACGGTGTATGCGCCGATAGGATCTGAGAATAGTTATGTTACCATTTTAGAGATAGTTTGATATGTACTTGTTTATTTTTCATATTTCTACTTCACAGAGGAAAAGAGGGATTTATTTTCGGATATTTCGTCAGCATGTGAATCTGGATGGGATTTCTCTTCACGATGGCTGTCACGTGACACCGAAAGTCTTTCCTTGAGCACACTTACTACACGTGACATAATCCCTGTCGATCTCAACAGTCTCCTATACCTTAATGAGAAAATTCTATCAGAGTTCTTCCATCTATTAGGTGAGTTATGATAACTTGTCTATCTTCATTAGTATATCATAAATGTTTTCCGACTAACATCGTCACTGAGGAAGTTCTACGGTCGATATGGGGAACTCGTCATACACTATGATGTCCCACTCTCCAGAATGGTGGATGATATTCTGTCATAGACCGTTTGAACCATCCAACCAAAGATTGTATTCTATGTCTTCCGAAATGAGAGTAACCGGATGTGACAGCTACCGAATTGAAGCGGCGGATGTTGCATGCAAGCAGGAGATGCTTGCTCCTCCTGGACACCTGGTCTCACTCCCATATCGGGAGTTCGCTTCTTTTCATGTGGTGGAGGTTTTTGTTTGTTTGCTTTGGTTCCGGGTTTATCCTGATTTTGTATGCCTTCGGTTTATGATTTTCTGAATTATCGATTTTTTGCTGTATACAGGGATATGATCATTATCCATATTTGTCATTCTTCAGCATAATGATTATTAAGTTGCTTCTACTTATCTTGGCACCATCCCTCCAATGCTATTTTGAACATAGATTTTATTTGGATATGCTGCTGAATCGACCCCACAGTAAATTTGGAGCTGCGCACTCTCTGTAAAGTAAATACACAAATTTAAATTCTAAAAATAAAACTAGAGGGTGCTAATGAAATGAATTTTGGTGGTTTATGAACAGCACTTTGGCTGGAGGTATCACTGATGAGGATTTTAATATCCGAAACAGTTGTCTGATGCATGAAAATTGCTTTGAAATTGTCTTCAAGGAGGTAAATAGTTGAAACTCTTCCGTATTATTATCAAGTGATGACAGATAATATTTTTCTATTATGTTTTGGTCATACACCGTATCATTATGTTGTGTAAGACGGGTGGGTTTAAATCATCCCTTCTATTTCATCGCTGCTGTGCAAGTAGATATTCCTTCTATTTGTCTACTCTGTGTTTTCTGATGATGAGAATTTAATTATTCGAAACACGTGTCTGGTGCATGAAAATTGGTTTGAAATTTTCTTCGGGAGGGTATAGAGTTGGAGCCCTTCCGCATAATTCGCAAATTCGCATGGTATGTTTTGCTGTTGGTGCTTTAACCAATCTTGATGGAGATCCGCTCTTTTTTAGCATGCCGAAGACATGTCCTAGATCCACGTATATTCTTGTCTGAAATTTTTTCTCTTGACTCATACTTGTATGAAATATAACATTTTCATCGATAGGTGATGACAGCAAATCAAGCATGTATTTGAACTATTCACATGTACGGAAGGAAGCAATTGAAGCAGTTTTCTGGAACGAAGAACGTGGAATATGGCAAGACTATTCAATTGCTACCAACGCTTCAAGGGATTACTTCTTTCCTTCCAATCTTTTCCCTCTTTTTGTTGACAGCGTTGACGACAAAGCAACGAAAATAACAAAAGTCCTCGAATACCTAGATGTATGTATAACCCTTGTCGTAGCTATTCTTCCTGATTTGTGTAGGTTTGTGGCTTTATTTTCCATAAAATATCGCACGAAATCAAAATACCCATTTTCATACTTTTTCACCATAGTCTTTATTCGTCTTCAGTTGCAAGACAGATCAGAAGGCAATCTTTAAGTACAGCTTAAAGTTCTCAAATTGTGAAGAAAGCCGTCGTCATGGTCGTCATTGATGCTGCAATATAAATTCTTGAATCAAATGCATGTAAAAGAAATTACCATCCGATGAAGGGCTAGGACATTTTGAACAGGATTTTTTGAAAAGAAGATAATTAATCTGAATTGCATTTTCCTCTGCGATCATTCTAGTATCTTGACATCATAAACTACGACGGCGGAATTCCAACATCGCTATTGGCGTCTAACCAACAATGGGATTTTCCAAATGGGTGGCCACCACTTCAACAGACATTCATTTGGGCTTTAGAAAACTCCGAAAATGCTAAAGCCAGCAGCATTGCTTTTAATGTTACAAAGAAATGGATAAACAGCAATTGGATAGGGTGGAATAGAACACGAAATATGTTTGAAAAGGTATATCATATCCAGATTTTGGTTCCCTTGTACTGTGAATAATATTTTTGTTTCAAATGCTTCTCCTCCAATGCAATTTAAATCCTTCAAGTAATTAAGATATCCAATGAATAATGAAAGGTAATGTTTTTACATAGTTATGATGTAGACATTAATTTCAAACATTTTACCATTTTGTATGTGTGCTCAGCGTTGGTCAATCCAAGGGGATATTTTGGGAGATATTAATTAATTTGTATTCATTAATCTGTTACTCAAATACATACTAATAGAGTATCTTTTTTCAGTATTCAGTCGTTCATCCAGGATCCAGGGGAGGTGGAGGGGAGTATGGTGTTCAGGTATATATGGTATCATAATAGATTTAGATTTTAAGTAAGAATTTATGTGTTTCGTTATTGGAGGAAAATTCTTATTGTCGTAGGTATTGCAGAATTTACGATGTCTATAACAATGATAGTTCTTATAAGTGTATCAAAGTGAGAAATTTCAGTATCTAAGGATTCAATATTCAGATTTATTTTAAGATGAAAGTTGAGTTTCAATAATTTGATTTTCCACTGGTCAGAGGCCTTTAAAATCTCTGTGATCCATCTCTGAAACCTACAATGCTTCTTCACATTTCAAGCAAATGTCGTCCGCGGTGACGTCATGGTGGCAGGAATGTTTTTGTTATACATTGAACATGAGAAAGTTAACCTTTCATAATCAAATCAATAACTTAAGAATCCTGTAGAAGAAACACTTTTTATTGAGCATAATTTTATTCTTATTAATCACCAAACGCGGATTTCTCTTCTAGAGCTAAAGGCGAAATCTATTGCACTACTTTGACAGTCCTATATATATTCCTACGCAATTTTACCGAAAGTTACTTTCGTTAATCTAAACTATGACTGTTTTTGTTTCCCTAGCTCCCCTAGCTAATGAGTTTTTCTATCAAAGATCAAGATTCTATCTTGATACATTTCCCTATTCCAGAAAACAATGTAAGTAAGTTAAAATCACAAAACGACAGACAGTGACACAGAAAGACAAACAAAAAGAGGTAGACAGATAGACAGACAGGCGATGCAATGCTAACTTACCTTTTTTCGTTTATCTATTTATTTCATTCTACTCTTTGATCCTTTATGTGGATCACGTCCTTTTCTTCCTTTAGGTCAAACAATAGGTGGTGTATATACCTATTTATGATTTTAATAGACTTATATTAAATTTAGGTATATTTAGGACATGATTTTCATAGATTTTGGCCATATTTCATTGTTTAGATATAGGATCACTGACGAGCGTTAAATACCTGAAACGTACATGTCTGGTCAAATTGCTGTAAATTCATATGCACAAAAATGATGCTAATAAATTTGAAGACGTTAAACATTCATTCCACACGTGTATTTTGTGCATATTGTCTACACGTGTAGTTTGTGGATATTGTCCACAGGTGTAGTTTAAGGATATTGTTCACACGTGTAGTTTGTGGATACTGTTCACACGTGTAGTTTGTGGATATTGTTCACACGTGTAGTTTGTGGTTATTGTTCACACGTGTAGTTTGTGGATACTGTTCACACGTGTAGTTTGTGGATACTGTTCACATGGTTAGTTTGTGGATATTGTTCAAAATTTTACATTTGCAGGAGGGATTCGGATGGACAAATGGTGTAATCCTTGATATCCTTGAGAAATATGGCGACCGTCTGACGTCACCAGTCCATACTCCAGCAGTAATAGTACCCGTATGTACAAGCAGAGGCATCAAATGTGAAACTACCTCACTAACTGTCTTACTGTTCCTTATTGTAAATTTTTACATATTCCGATAACAGATTTCATACTAGGTGTATGGCGTAGAATTTTAACCTTCAATTTAATGTTTTACGTTATCCATTAGTACATCTTTTGTATTTATATCACAAAAAATACAAGCTCTATTGAGTATTTGCGGAATACAGAGTTATTTCCCATTTGAGAAAGTATCGGACGTAAAACTATTATGACGTCATGGAAATGATATGGTAACGTCGAATATTTACCGTCATTTCCAAGAGTTTAAGGACGGTTTCCATAGGTTTTGTTGACGTCATAATTACTCTACGTCTCATATTCGAAAACAGGGAATACGTACAAATATATATGGCAGCAGAACATGTACATGCATACTTTAATCTTGTAAACTAATTTTTCTGTAAAAAGTAAACTTAATGTGTATTATAAAAAGATACATTTATGTGTATACTCTTGTGAAATAAATTTTCTGTGAAAGAAAATTAGACATTTCAAGTGACAAATATAGACAATCACAATATCCCAATACACAGTTAAAAAATCGGTAAATCAGGTAATCACAAACCAAAGGCATACGAAATCAGGAAAGAAAAACAGGAACCAATGCAAAATCAAAAACAAAAACCTCTACCACATGAAAAGAAGCTAACTCCAAATTACGAGAGTCAGGATATATGCGACACCCGTCGCTTCAATTCGGCAGAAATATCACAAGATATCGGAAGATATAAGTATAGTATCTTTACTAATTGTGCGCCTCTTGTTGCAGATTTATTTTTATACACGTTTGGATAAGTATTTATCCAAAATCTTCAAAAGCAAAGAAAACATGGTGATGTGAAATGTTTCATTGGTACTTGTAGGTACCTGGATGATATTCTTACTATCGACAATCCTGTTTTTGAAAAGTACAAAGATGTTATTTATCAACAAGAACTGACTCTAAAGAAAGCAAACGTTACAATGACAAATATGGATAATGACCATATCCCTATTTAGAGCACAAAATCGATAATTCAGAAAATCATAAACCGAAGGCATACAAAATCAAGATAAAACAAGAACCAAAGCAAACAAACAAAAACCTCCAGCACATGAAAAGAAGCGAACTCCCGAAATGGGGGGTGGGACTAGGTGCCAAGGAAGAGTCAGCATCTCCTGCTTGCATGTAGAACAAAAGAGGGGATCTCCAACAACACCATGTTGCAGCACCCACAGCAAAACCCCAAAACACCCAATGCAAAGACACAAAGCAGACAAGCTCAGAAAGAGACTCATAAGGGACAAGGAACATCAATGCACAACACAGAAACATCAAACACAAAGGACTACACATAAACCAACGAGACCAATGGGCAACCAGTGCCGATTTAGGACGCCCATCTGTCACGGAAATAGCAGAAGGTGTGGTTATCCTGGATTACGTGCGCACAACCCTCCCACTGTTCCGATTACCCAGAGGTCTCGAAGAACGTACAATTATGATGTAAACAACCTCCTCACTGTCAGATGACCACTCACAAACAAGACCGCAAAATACAGGGGTCCAAGCAACACAGATGAATATGTAAATGGATATAAAAAGAGGGCGTACGTAATACTATCCGTGCTCTGCCGACGCGAGCTCATGTATGTTATCACCCGAGGAGTCCGACTGACATTCAGAGAGGACAGGTGGTCGGGGTCCTCTCTTCTCTAAAGAGGTTTGAACAGGGCCCGTCATGGAGTCCCGTCGTCACAGTCAGTCAGAGTGCAAGTTTTAAGAATGCGCTGGTACAAGACTGTAGAATGGTCAAGTACCAAGCCTAGTGTCCGTCTGGTGACATTAGTATCATATCCACGGTATAAAAGGCGTTTGTTGATTCTGACGCATTTTCGATCGTAATGTTGTCTATCTTTGATCCTTCTTATCTTGTTATTTATGTCAACATAAAATGCAGGTTGTGAAATACCCAAAGTAATATACTCTGTTGCCTGTATTGGTCCGAATTTCAGAAGAAGTTGACAATAATTTTTGTAAAATTTCCAGAAAGTCTTTACTAGTTTGTGAAAGCGAAAACCTTGTCCTAAAAGTTTCTTGGTAATTTGTAAATTTCTACAATGAAAATCCAAAACATCAGTACATGCTCTAGCATACCGGATGAGCTGTGAAATATAGATACCACAGGACGGTAGTCTAGGAACATCACCGTCAAGCCAGGGGAAATTTAATATGTTAAATCCAAAATCATCTCTTTTGTCATACACACTTAAGTCTTTCTGTGGATGTCTGCTCTGTGTGTGTGTTTTTGTGTGTGTTTTTGTTTTGTTTTGTTTTTGTTTTTTTGCATTTGGTGTTTTGAAGTTTTGCCGTGGGTGTTGCAGCCGAGTATTGTTGGAGATCCCCTCCTTTCTTGTCATAGTTAACAATAAATTTGTTTTTGCGATTGCCGTCCTTGCTTGTAAACGTATCACTTATAATTTTTGTTAGTCTTTCTTTCGATTTATAATGTGGAATTGTAGTGTAAAGTGTCGAAAAATCAATGACTTTAATCTAATGGACTCGACTTAAAATGTTCTTAAATTTCCTTCGAATTCTTTAAAATCCACATCTGGTTAATACCGCTACGAAAATATACTGTCGTACAATATTTCTAAAGTCCAGATTTGAATATGAAGACTAGAATTCAAATAGATATTTCTTAGAATATATTGTATCAAGTTTCTCTTCCAGGATAAACTTTTCTCTTACATGTACATTAGCCTAGTTGAAAAGTAGCGCAACATGTTTGGAAAAAATGATTTATAGGTCTTTCCTGATTTCATTGTGTATAGGTGGCATGATTAGTCAGAACAATTTCGACATAGAAAAACGAAAATGCTTGACGTGCAACCCTCTTATTAGACATTTTTCATCGTGACGAACTTCGCACTTCGAACTTCGTACTTCGCACTTCGAACATTGAAGAAAAAGTGGCGTAGCTGCCGTTCGCATATAAACTCATAAGCGGAGGGATCTTTATTTTGATAAGTATACTCAATGGAATGGTATATTAGACTTCCTGTACAACTTGCACGCTTTTTTCGGCAACCCACTTATGAAATTAAAGTGCGAAGTTCGAAGTGCGAAGTGCGAAGTTTGTCACAGTGAAAAAAGTCTATTTAACAAATATAAGTTGTTGATGTTATCAGAATGAATCTGGAATACTTTTTCTGAGAAATTGATTTATTTTCATTTGTGAATTTACAAGCGATATAAAATGAAAGAAAAAAAAACCGGAGAACATGATGCCTATTTTTTTTTCCTTTATGGGAAATCGATGACGATCGGAATACTAAGGTATACTAAAGTATATAATTTTTTTTGGGGGGGGGGGGGGGGGGGGTATTCAGTTAATTTTTAGGGAATTATGTACTTATAGTAATAGCAGGTTTTTCCTTCAAATAACATGAACGAGTTCTTTTTCTACATTTAATTCAACAGAACTGGTAGCGGCCGAAAATTCCTCATGAGTAAAATGCATAAATCTAGAAGCAGGTCAATTTAAACTTTTCAATTTACATGTTCGCCACGGTGTTTCCATTATGGTACATGTATATTAATAGATAAAGGAAATCATTCAAGTAGGTAATTTTGAGAGGAGACACACGGGGTATCGATAATTATGGCCGTGTATTTAAGTCCAAATTTAGTTAAAATTGACAATGACTTACACACTGAAAAGGTATGAGATCAATGATATTTTAATTCTGATGACATTCTATTCTGGATACGAACCATTTTTATGGTGCCTGCGAAGCATAGCGACACTTAGGGATCACTTTGTCCGTTGTCCGTCTGTCTGTCACACTTGGATGTCACACCCTATATAAGTGATTCCTGAGTGTCGCTATGTTTCGCAGGCGATACATGCATTCCTTGGAATGATTTATTCTTCTTTCTTGTGACCATAACAGAGCACGCACGCCGTGTGTGCAATCTTCAATTCAACATTCCTCGCATAAGAAAAATCGTTCCCCAAATACAGAACAAGCTGTAAAATTATGATTATTAATTCGAGTCAAATTTTCTGTTGAAGACAATGCAGAGGTTATACATTTACAAGTGTGTATCCAGTGGTTAAAGGGGAAGGTTTTACTCCGTACGGTTTTTATCACGTGACCTTATATGGACGTACCCCACAGTCTATATACCTGGTCTTACACGGTGTGAAGATATCGCATCTCCCTCAGTACAGGGGGTGATGTTGGTAAACAGGTAGGAGCACAGGGTAACTTAAAGATACAGTGTCCCTGAAAATAATGTTTAATTGAAAACGTGGAATTTATTCCAAAGGGTTTAGATAGAGGAAAAAAGGATTCATAAAAAGTTTTGTTTGAAAATATGCAGTAACGACCCTAATATTGTCGCTATTTTAATAATTAAATTTCCATATACCTCTATTGTAAAAATTCAATACATTGTAGGTGGCGCTAGTGAAAAGTATTAGAACTGCGCACCCCAAATTCAAAATTACGTTTTTAAATGGCTATATCTCCGAATATGTGCATTAGATTCGCCGGAAATTGGAATATATACAAATGAGAATACGTACTTTCTGATGAAAACGAATATTTTGCATTCCAAAATTTTGTGAAATTAGTTATTTTTCAGGGACACCGTCCCTTTAAAAGGTGTGAACAATTTGTGATGCATTGTTTGGCGTTCACCGGTTTACCTTCGGAATTCAGTGGGAAAAAAGAGAGGGGGTGTTGATTTTATCACAATTGTTTTATTATTACATGTAGGCTATCCTCCTAAAATACATGTAATTTTTCTTTCTAGTTTTGTTTGTGTTTTTATTTATTTATTTTTTTTTTTTTTTGGGTCATAGTTTTAATTGTTTTGTTTTTCTTTGAAAGCGAAGATCCAGAGGGGGCAGGGGGGTGTCCGGACCACCCCTGGATTTGTTTGTATATATGTACATATTTCATAATCTTGAATAAGCCCCGATTCCCGTTTTGTTGACATAATATTTGAAAAAATTTACAGAAATTAATATTGGAAATCTTTAATTTTGATAATATTCAGCGATTCAAAATTTTCCTATATTTCATATACATTATACATCTTGTTATTTAAAAAAAAGCCTTTTATGAACAATTTGCGGAAAACCCTTGCTGGGCATCCTGACTAATTCCGACCACCCTACTAGTATTCCTAGTAAAATAAAAAAAAAATAAAAAAGTAAACATCCTACACACTAGAATACATTGTACTTCGATCGTTCAGGTTTTCCTTTTATCATCATCAGCAAGGCCGTTTTTAAATCATTTTGACACAAGAAATATGATCTTTTAAATCCTAACCAAGGCAATTTAATATCGTTTATCAAGCTGAAAGTTTCGTTTAACAAATTGACCCCGCCGAACTGAATTTATTCTGTCCAGCAATCACCTAGCCCGGTAGGGCTACTTTATCATTATACCCTGGTTCTATCCCCTCCAGGCATCATCGGCGCTCTTGGGTGACAACAGGGCCGTACACATACGATAGCGGTATATATCAAAGGTAGAATAAATCACTCTGCCAGTGGGCGTTGATTTTTACCTGAGCGATAAATCCACCGAATTTGGTGATTAATTTTAGTGCCTACCTGAAATTCTGCTCACCGAATTCGGTGAAAAAATTAAGAGTTGTGTGCCCCGTACTGTATTTTTAAAAGCTTTCGATTATCATTTCGTCTATTGAGTGTTCATATTTTACGTTTTCTAATGTACCTGATTCCTTTCATAAGACCCCTGCGACGTCCGGAGAACGTCAACTTGATCCCTTCCTTCTTGAAAAATATAATTATGAACACTGGTAAAGTATTGTTATGTAGTGAGAATGTATCAGTGTTTGATGCGTTGTACATTTCTATGATCCCAAGAGCAACCCTTTGGACAAAAATATCGAAACTTGTATGGTACATCAAATAAACATCAAAGAATGAGGTCTTTTCGAAATACAGAGTTACTTCCCATTTGTGCAGGTATCTGACGTCAACGCATTGTGACGTCATCGAATTCTATGGAAGCCAGCATGAAATTCAGGGAAATAGGATTACATATATGACGTTTTCAAAGAAATTTAATGACGTCACAATGCTTTTACGTCAGATACCTGCACAAATCGAACACAGGACTGCAAAATCGAAAAGACGGAATTACCTAACAGTTATTCAGTCTCAATGTCGAGGAGGCAAGGCCAAATCGTGAAAATTCCCATCGGAACGGCTGCGAACTCCGGAATGAACAACACTCCGAAGTGAGACCAAGAACTGGGTGCCCGGGGAGAGCCAGCATCTCCTGATTGCATGCAACACCCGTTGCAACAGTTCCATGGAAACCTGTCAAAAAATTCGGTGATTGTCTCGATATACATTTTGATGTACATATCAGGTAAGTATGTCTTGTTTGGTGATGACTACATCCATAGAATGTCACTGATCATTCTGGAAAGGGGGATCTGATATGCTTTTATTATATCCCCGTAGCGACCGAAGAACTTCCTAACGCTAACGCCTCGCGGTAAAACTAAATTTCTGACAGGGGATTCGCCGATACCCTGTCAGTTTTTGTAAAACACACGCATGATAACCCCTAAATCATCAGAATTTCCATCTGGACATTTGCGATCCCCAAAATAAACAAAATTCCGAAAAGAGAGCAGATGAGACCAACATTTAAATAACGCTATTCACTGATTACCCTGTTGCAAATCGTTGAGTTCAAAATGGTAACATTATCCATTTGCCCTATTCATAATTGCCATCTTTTAATTTATATAATTTCTTCATGCCAACTATATTCCAAGTCCATAAATCTTTCATTTGTGCAAACTCTCGATCATAATATTTCGGTCTTTTAGGTCTTTTCATACCTACAGTGCGTACATTTATCACATCAATTCCAAGGTATTTTCTACATGTAATTAAGAAGAAAGTAATATTATGGGAAATGAATTTGTTTTCGTCAAATCAAATTTATCTATGGTATATATGTATTGGTGTTCACATTGGATGACGTCAGTGACTCAAGATATATGGCCCGATTGGACACATTGCGTAAATTAGAAAATATCAATGACGTCTAATTAAAGACATGCTATCTGCTATCTTTAAATACTGTGCAAATTAATACTCTGCATCCATAGACCTTTTGTCATGACAAATGGACGCTACTATTCTAAACTCAACGGATCTGCCACTGATTTACTCCAGTCCGAAATCTGTATATCACTTTCTACCATTGTTTGGATTAATAATTCCCATTTATGTACTGTGCATTTGGATCTTTTCTAAAGGTAAAAAGATTGTAAAAACTGCTAAAGTTTGGTTTCAACACGTTCTGGTGTCAAACATAGTGTCATTTGTCTTTTTCATCATTTCAGTATTAATCATTCGAAATAGTGAATCATACCACGCTGATATAAATAGTGTAACTATTTGCAATGGTATCGCACGATTTGGTTTATTCGCAGGCATTTTGGGAACACTTGCACATGGATGTGAGCGATTATTTTCCTTATTGTTTGCGATCAGATATCAAAAGTATACGACAACACGACGACTGTGGTGCTGTTTGTTTTTAGTCGATTTAATCAGTATTATCGCCTCCATACTTGTCTATTTTGGGGAAGACAAAATCGTGCCAAAATACAAAAGGGTGGACAATACTACGTTTGTTGCAGATTGGGTTACCTGCATTGTTATGCTGACGACATCATTTGCTAACATCTTAGTTTATACTGTGGTGGGAATTATAGCTATAAGGAAAAAACAAAGGAGTGAAACGCCAGGATTATCAGACGACTACTCTAGATTTATCAAACGATCATTGAAGGCATTCATTCTGGTAGTAGTATATGGAGTATCAATGACGCCTCGTTTTGTGGGTGACATGATATGTCTTATCCATGGATCCTGTCCGGAGTGGATTAACAATTTACAAACTTTGAAGTTGATGATGACGATCTTTTTCTTCTTCGGCGTACCCTTAATTTTCGTGACAAGTTTTCATGAAAGCCGCTATATCTTAAAGATGATGCTATGCCGATGCTGTGAATCATACCGACGTGAACTTGAAGCAAAGTACAAACAGAAATATGCGACGTATGAAATATCAACTGTCCATCGCTCAATGCCGATTGCCAATGAGGTTGTGCCTTACGTTCAGGATTATATACATTGCCCAATACCAATGGCCAATGAGGTTGTGTCTCACGTTCAGGATTCTGTCCATTGCTCAATGCCAATGACCAATGAGGTTGTGCCTCATGTTCAGGATTCTGTACATTGCCCAATCCCAATGGCCAATGAGGTTGTGCCTCAAGTTTTGGATTCTGTCCATTGCCCAATCCCAATGGCCAATGAGGTTGTGCCTCATGTTCAGGATTCTGTCCATTGCCCAATCCCAATGGCCAATGAGGTTGTGCCTCACGTTCAGGATTCTGTCCATTGCCCAATACCAATGGCCAATGAGGTTGTGTCTCACGTTCAGGATTCTGTACATTGCCCAATCCCAATGGCCAATGAGGTTGTGCCTCACGTTCAGGATTTTGTACATTGCCCAATACCAATGCCAGATGAGATTGTGCCGCAAGTACAGGGTTCTACATATCTACTAATGCCAGTGGCAAACGAGGTTGTGCCACATGTTCAGGATTCTGTGTATTGTTTCATGCCACATAAGGCTGCACCGCAAGTTCAGGATACTACTGATCATTAGGAACTAGATATAAATGGAACCTGTTGGGTACAACTCACCTATGACTATATCACTTTTTCCGTATCCAAATCGTGTCCAGGCACGTCAAACTCCAAGCAGCTCAAGTTTACGTTCCGTTACCCTACTCTCAGAGATTGTAAGGAGGAGACAACTCTGTTCGGAGAATGCAGGCACGTATCGTGTCTAATATTCTTACTGTAACGGAGTAAATACCCGGATTCTGTATTCATCTTATTATTAATTTATTTATTTAGCTTTGTTGGAAAAGAAAGGAGGGGATCTCCAACAACACTCGGTTGCAGCACCCACAGAAAAAATCCAAAACACCCAATGCAAAAACACAGAGCAGACACCAAACAGAAAGAAACGCAAAATCAAAGCGACAGGGAACACCAACTCACATCATAGAAACACGAAACATGAAAGACCACACATAAACCAATAAGATCAATGGGCAACCGGTGCCGACTTAGGACGGTCATCTATCATGCAAGTAGCAGACGGTGTGGTTATCCTGATGATGTGCGCATAACCCTCCCACTTTTCCACTTTTCCGATTAACCAGATGTCTCGAAGAACGCACAATTGTAGTGTAAAATAACCTCCTCACTGTAAGATAACAATACAAAAGACAACATGACGCAGGGGCCCAAGATACACACAGATGGATATGTAAATGGATATTAAAAACAGAAGGCATACGAAAGACAGTCCGGCTGTAGGGAGCTCAAACATGTGATCACTAGAGGTGTTTGACTAACATTCAGAAAGAACAAGTGGTCGGCGCCCTGCATTCTCTACAGGGGCCGTCATGGAGCCCTGTCGTCATAACAGTCAGAGTGCTATTCTTAAGAATGCACCGGTACAAGTCTGTAGATTGGTCTAGTACCAAGGCAAGTGACCGTCTAGGAACAGAAGGATCATACTTACGGTATAAAAGGCGTTTGATGATTCTAACACAATTTCGATGGTAATTCTGTCTACCTTTGATCCTTCTTATTTTGTTAATTATGTCACCATAAAATGCAGGTTGTGAAATACCCTGTAAACTTCTTTTGAAATTTGAGCTACAATATTTTTTTTGTAAGATTTCCAGAAAAGATGGTGATTAAAAATTTAAGCAAACTAAAAAGAGAAAACGCCAGGATTTTTCATTAATTGTAGACCATGGGTCATTCTACAGATAAAGTTATGTTTTTAGAATGAGCGACGTATCATTTAATTTCCATTGTTATTTTCAAGAAACGAAGATTCTGATTGGCCGAGAAATTTTGTTGATACCTGCATCAACAGAAACCGGAAGTACGCGCTTAGCAACGTCGTTAGCGACGTCATTTTAAATCTACAAATAAACGTTCAAAAGCGACGAAATGAAATGATAAGTAATCATTGTAATATTTTTTTTTTTTGGTTGATCGAGGTATCAACACCAAAAATGACGGAAAACTAATGCATCTTGCGCTACGCGCACGATGCAGTTTTACTTCAATTTGAAATAATAAAAGGTGTCCTTACAAATGCTGACTTCCTCTTTGACACTTGACTAGGAAAGGAAGTAGTAAAAATGATTTATGTTCGTCCGTCATAAGACAGAATGTACTTTTTTCCATATAAATCTTGATGTGTATGCAAAAACTCTAGTTTTGTGTATGTAAAACAATCTTTATGTGCACTTAACATAAACTTATGTATTTTTAATCTTTTTTTTTTTTGCATGAAGATATTAACTCGCAGGGACGAGAGCTAATGCCATACCCTCGGCGTCGTCGTTATCGTTGTCGTCGTCGTCCGTAGACAAAACTTCAACCTGGGCTATATCTCTTGAACTATAAGGGGTAGGACTTTGATATTTCAAACCTTGTGACGAGACCTTTCATTTGAGACCATGACCTTTGACCCAGTGTCCTTGACCTTTGACTTTGATTTACTTTTCAAAATTTAATCTGGGCTATATCTCTTGAACTATATTGGATATGGCTTTGATATTTCACATGTTGATACAGTGTGACAAGACCTTTCATTTGAAACTATAACCTTTGACCTAGTGACCTTGAACTTGGACTTTGACCTACTTTTCAAAAACGTTAACCTGGGCTATGTCTCTTGAAATATAACGGGTAAGGCTTTGATATTTCACATGTAGATACCTTGTGATGAGACCTTTCATTTGAGACACTGACCTTTGACCTCTTGACCTTAGACTTTGACTTCATTTTCAAAATCTTCAATCATGGCTATATCTCTTGAAATAAAAGGGGTACGGCTTTGATATTCCACATGTAGATTTCTTATGATGATACTTTTCATTTGATACCATGACCTTTGACCAAATGACCTTGACCTTGGACTTTGACCTTCTTTTGAAAATTTAGTTTGCATGGTCTTCGATCATCTCTTTATTTCTAAGGGAAAGGAATTTTACATTTTATGCATATGTTTATTATTATTACCAAGACCTTTCATTTGAGTCAATGACCAATAATGACTAATGTAGTAACCAAAATGACCTATACCTTTTACCTACTTTTTGATAACTCACACTTTGGTTGAATCTTTAGCTCTCTATAGCACTGTGTAGCATCACGTGACTTTAGTTGGTGAAACCACGAATAAATAAAAAGCTCAGTTGGAGGAAAGAAAACAGGAACTCCAATAATTGCTTTGATAAAATGTTATCTTTTCATAGCCTATATCCTTGTCTAAAATGGTACTTTTACTATCATGGAATCGTTAAATAGTAAGTAAAACGCCGTTGTTCTCTTGACCTTGTCATTGATCATGATAGATCAATATAGACCAAAACATAAATAAAAAAGAAACGATCAAAATCAATTGAACATGATTTAATTATTCAAATTAGGAACTTCAAGGCACGCATATACGCAGTGTCGATGTATACAGTCCATTGACAATATTCAAATCAATTGATCTACATCTAATCATAGTTCTCCTCAAAACAAAAACACCGCACTATCTAATAGTCAATCATAAATAAATTCACAATGTGAGCATAAAAATGCTCATATACAATGTACGAAAAAAAATAAGTGTAAATTCATATGAAAATATAACATGAAAAGCAGCAAATCACCCTGAAACCCGTTTTTCTGTAGAAAGACATAATCAATATAATAATAAGATTAATCACAAATGTAGATATATCAAAAGATATATAAATGAATATATAATCGGATTTCTAATGAAAAATTAGAAAATTTAACAATATGATGTTATCGACAGGGCGTTTACGTGTCGAATGACCAGAATGAGACACGGAGCACACTTGGCGCGAAAAAAACAGAAAAGCGCCCTCTATCATGACAAATGAAAACCAAGAAAAATTAATTTCAGCCTTATGCACTCCGTTTAAACGAATGAAATTACATTTCTCTTGACCTTGTCATTGATCATGATAGATCAATATAGACCAAAACATAAATAAAAAAGAAACGATCAAAATCAATTGAACATGATTTAATTATTCAAATTAGGAAGGCACGCATATACGCAGTGTCGATAACAAAGAACGGGAGGATAGAAATTTTAAAAATATTAGATGCCCAGAGATTTGGAAACTGATAGACGTAAAAATAAATCGTCTTTGATATAGCCATCTTTGGCGTTCTCAGAACGCCATCGACCATGACGTTTGAACAAACGATCTGGGACACCCCTATTGGCAGCTGAAGTAACACCACCCGACCTTAGACTGTGCAGACCAAATTTAGATATGTCTGGAACAATGGAGGAGAAAGCCTCTATAAAAAGTTCCCTCATCCTTGTATAAGTTAAAGGTTTGTTTTGAGATCTAAAATCATAACCAGTTTTAGTCTTATTCAGATTTTGAAACAAAAAGGTATCATCTGAGTAAGATTCTAAAAAAGTGAAATACTTTTCCATGATCTTAACAGGGCATAATGTAGAATTTGTTCGAGAAATAACTACCCAATTTCCATCTCTATAGATGTCGGTCTTGCTTTTCTCAATGAAAAGAGCCATATGAGTGTCAAAAAATTCAACATCTGATTTCTTTAAATGCAAAAGTTCAGAGACACGGAAAAAACCAGCATAAGAAACAATACAAGCAACAATAGTTCTTAAATTATACAGATTTCCTTCATGATATAAATTGTTATACATTTGTTGTAACAAATCCGGAGTTACGGGTTCCTTTTTTACAAATTGGAACGCTGAGTTTCCGTTTAGCTCCTTCGAGGACGTTTCGCACTAAATCTGAATCAGTCGGTGATGAAACAGAAATGAAATGATGTGCCCATCTTATGGCATAAAAAGCACTCACTACAGGACTGGGTGATCTGCTGCTTTGCACAAGGCTAGCAAGGTATAACGCTACATGAAACGCCTTTGCCGGTAAATGATTTTCTTCTGAAATTCCATGAGAAGATGCCCAAGATTTCCATCTTTTGAAAGAATTAAAATAACCTTTGATCGTCTCGGATGATTTACTCTGGATCACTAATTCGGGCAATAATTCAACTGAATTTAACAAGGCGTCAGGTATTGCGTCAATATCATGCTTAAAAGCCTGCAAAAAGAGATGTAAAAGAAAATAAACTATTAAGCACATATATTAAAATATAGTATTTTGATAGATAAAAATATCATACTTGTCAAATATCGTATTTTCATCATCCTTGTCAAATATCGTATTTTGATATATATAAATATCATACATGTTAAATATCGTATTTTGATATATATAATATCATACATGTCACAGTGTATGTAGATACCCATCACCAAAGAAAATCCGTTCTCAAAAATTACTGAAAATCTAATCTGAGTGCCAACATCTTAAATTGCAAGTTTTCTCTGCCAAAGATACCCGAAAAAGATCCAGGTACATAAAAGTCTTTAAATGTTGGCAACTCAACACAACCCACCACCTCTCTGATCAAACCACCACCATCTACGGAAATCAAAGGCCAGTAACTGGCCGATTTCCACTCAGGCATAAGTAAAGTGCAACATGCTCTGCACTGCCTCATGTACATAATTGTCCTGGCGATCAAAGATATCGGAGGAACCAACCAGCCGTTCACTCCGTGCCAGTCAACTGTGAAAGCGTCGACTCCTATACAACCTGGAGTCCAATATCTAGAGTAAAACACAGGTAACTTCGTGTTCGTATGGCTAGCGAAAAAATCTATCTCATAAGGACCCCAAAGGGAATTCAATTAATCAAAAATGCTATCAGTCACACCCAAATCATCAGAATCTATAAATTTGCTAATAGAATCTGCATGTTGATTCATAGATCTTGGTACCCATGTAATATCTATTTTGATACTTTGTTTCAAACAAAATCTAAAAATACATAATGCAATATTCAGGAGTTCGGGTTTCATGCTACCTCTTTCAATAATTCGGATCACATTTTGGTTGTCAGAGAACCATTTTACTTGTTTCCCCGTTAAAAAAGATTCCAAAGAAAACAAAACTCTTTTGACAGCCATAAGTTCTCTCCAAGTGGAGCTACACAATCGCTCATGTTCAGACCACATACCATGAGCAGTACTACATGGATTTTCAACAATGTACCCTCCATAACCTAAGGAACTAGCGTCGCTGTAAGCAATGACATAATTAGAAAAATCAGAAACAAAAGATCTTTCGTTCAAGATTTCTAGATTCGTTCTCCAAAAATGCAACATGCTAACACTCTGTGAAAAATATGAATTTCACTATTCCATGTAGGTGCTTTTTGAACATCTATGGACAGAGATTTTGTCATAAGATAAATAATGTTTCCTATAACATAGTACATAGAAATGATCTGTCCTACAATACTCGCAACTTTACGTATACATGAATTAAATGGCATTTCTCAAATTCATTCTCTACAGATTCAATATGAGAATAAAGTTTGTCTAATCTACGATCAGCTATTTTCAAAATTCCTAGTTCAGAATTGATGTCAAATCCCAGAAATGTCACGATTTTAGATGGCAACCACATAGACTTTTCGTTTTTCGGTACAAAACCAGATTTTAGAATATCTGCTTTCATATCTTCTGCCATTTTCTTACAAACATCAAAATTCTGATGAACACCTAGGCCATCGTCTAAGTACATAAGTACCTTTTTGCCCTCCCCCTCCATTTTTTGATTAGGGGTCTACAAAGTTTTGTAAAAATGTAACAGGCAGAACTCAAACCAAATGGTAACACCGTAAATTTGAAAAACCTCTTTTTTCCATCAAAATTCCATGAAAATCCCAAAAATTTTGTGTGATCTTCAAAAATGTCATGGTGATGGTATGCAGAGTGAAGGTCGAATTTAAAAAAGAAACTATCTTTCGAAATATACTGCATAGCTACCTTTATGTCTTCAAATTTTATCTTAGTCTTCCACAGATGCTTGTTTACGTGACGAAGGTCTAAGATAAGACTTTTCTTTCCGTTTGACGGAATAGAAACAGTTAAAGGATTTACAACAAAGGGAGCACTCGAACACTCCTTTACTAAGCCACGGATGAGTAAATCGTGAATTGCCTCACAAACAAAGGAGGGGTGCTGTAAAGCGGACTGATTATTTTTCAAAATTGCAGAAGGGGGGGTTGAAAAAAAAGGGATCTTATACCCTGATTCTAGTGTTTCCAAAATAAAATCGTAAGCACCGATTTCTTTCCAAAATGAAACATTAGATTTTAATCTACCTTTTACAATAATTTGTGCTTGACCTTTTTCATATTCATAGTAATCATTGGTAAGATTTTGAGAAGCAAGCAAGTGTTCTAAATACTCATCTTTCAAATCAGTCTGCTTTCTGCTTTGATCCAGAAGTCTTGGAGTTGTATGGACATTGGTTTCTCCAGTGTGACTGCGATCCACAGCCAAAACAAGCTCCTCTTGGTTTGAAGGATCCGCCAAAGTCACCGTACTGCTGACCAATGGTGTGGAATGCCGGCGCTCCAGTGAACCATGACTGGGGCCCAAGAAAGGACTGAGGGAAACCGGATTGTTGGTTATGGTCACGAACATCGTGTGGACCCCCGCCTCATCGCTCCTTTTCTCACTCTTCCCAGAGTGAGAAAAGGAGCGATGAGGCGGGGGTCCACACGATGGGTCACGAAAAGAATGCATAGAACCAGTAGACTCGGTACTTGTGCGAGGCTTCTTTTGTTGGGGCTTGGATTTGGTTTTGCGTTTTCGTATCGCACGAGTTTCAGCCTTAAACATTTTTGACTCATCGTCTGAATCACTGGCCACGGGATTAGCTTCATACTGTCGTACAGTTTCCCAGCCGGCCTCACTACTATCGGCTATCTTTATGAGTTTATTTCTTTTGTTTATTTTCTCTTTAAGGCCAGATACTAGTTCATCAACGTAATGAATCTTACTGTTCTGCAATCCCCAGGAAACTTGCTCCAAATCCTCCAGAAGGTCCGAGTTGAAATTATGTTGAAGTTTGTTACCCTCGTATTTCCACTTTATTTGTGAGTCAGATTTCAGTTTTTTTACAGCTTGTGCGGACCCTCTAACTTCAGTTTTTAGTTCAGACAGTTCTCTTTTTAAAGATTCACCTTGTCTCTCTACCCTTTCTAAAATGTCTTCAAGAGATACGCGATTAGACTCGCCCGACTCCATTCGGCAGAACTAAATTTAACAATATGATGTTATCGACAGGGCGTTTACGTGTCGAATGACCAGAATGAGACACGGAGCACACTTGGCGCGAAAAAAAAAAACAGAAAAGCGCCCTCTATCATGACAAATGAAAACCAAGAGAAATTAATTTCAGTCTTATGCACTCCGTTTAAACGAATGAAATTACATTTTTTACAAACACTGTGACAAAAGGTGTAGACATTTTCGTGGAAACCACCACAACATCGTGTTTAACATATTTCGACCACGACGTTTCTTTTTGTCAGAATGTTTGTAAAAACTATAATGGTCTCTTGATTGACAGACAAAGAATCATCAAAATATCATCTCTTGCAAGGACATCGGCTATGAAAAGATAAAATTGAATCTAAACAAGCATCACAGTACCTGTTTTCTATGGAACGCCATCGCTGTCTTATGATGAGATATTTCAATATATGGTATGGTTTAATCAATATATGCGGTGGTAAGTACATTATATGCGGTGGTAAGTACATTATATGCCGTGGTAAGTACATTATATGCGGTGGTAAGTACAATATATGCGGTGGTTAGTACATTATATGCGGTGTTAAGTACATTATATGAGGTGCTAAGAACATCATATGCGGTGGTAAGTACATTATATGGAGTGGTAAATACGTTATATGCGGTGCTAAGTACATTATATGAGGTGCTAAGAACATTATATGCAGTGGTAAGTACATTATATGGAGTGGTTATTACATTATATGCGGTGTAAGATACATAATATGGGGTGGTATGTTCATTACATGGGGTGGTTAGTACATTATATGCGGTGCTAAGTACATTATATGGGGTGGTATGTTCTTTACATGGGGTGGTTAGTACATTATATGCGGTGCTAAGTACATTATATGCAGTGCTAAGTACATTATATGCGGTGCTAAGAACATTATATGGGGTGGTGAGTACATTATATGCGGTGCTAAGTTCGTTATGTGGTGATTTCGTTATGATAAACATTCTTATGACCAAGATTAAACATTTCTGAGAATCGGATCGCAGCTACTCGTTTTTACGTTTTTGTGGCCTTTAAACACAAATATTTATATGAGAAGATAAAATAAATACTATGCTGTTTAATGAAGGTATATTTCATTGTATTTTAATCAAAAAAGTGAAAAGATTTAATCTTTGGCAATCAGTCAAATTTATTCTACAATTTCATCACGTTCATACAATGGAGAGGTGGCGTAGTGGTGAAGACGCAGGACTGCAAATACCTAGGTCGCGAGTTCGATCCTGGCTGCGGGTATATTTTATTTTTCAAAATTTTTACAAAGTTCTTGCTTTTTTGAAAGTGAGAGGCACTTTGTATATGCTTGTACTTATTAGAAGAGCTTTGTACAGAAAAATTATGTGATATTAGGACAGAGTAGATTAATTCTGTAACACTATGTTCCTAATATATAAATTATAATTTTTATTTTAGCTTGTGATATTCAATTTACGTGGTCTAAGAGAGAGAAAAAAAAAAAAAAAAAAACAGATTGACGTGAAAATTCTATATCATTATTTTTTTTTATTCTAAAAATTAGAATAAAAAAAAAATAATGATATAGAATATCAATGTAATCGGCAATCTCTGAAATCCAGAAACTGAAAAAAAAAAAAACAGTTGTATTTCTTTCTTCTCGGCCACTTCTGTAGCTTTCTGGTGCGAAATACACACAGTGTAGATATAGACAAATTTATTTCCTTCCAAACGGTTAAATATTTGATCGGAACACACTATGAATAGATTGTTCCATGATATAAAAAGAAAAACAGGGCAATTATAACCTACTTTTAATATCGCTCTAGAGATAAATTTTAAAATAGTCATCCATCCCCCTTATTTTAGTTTTTGCCTGTGGACATTGTTTCCCCCCCCCCCCCTCGCTTCAGATCCCCACTTGTCCAGAAAATGTGTTTTCTTGATATACACCTTTGGTGAATGTGGCATTGTCACAGTAAAGCGAGGGGGGGGGACGCTGTTGTGTAAAAGCGTTTCCATTGTTTTCTGTGTAAAAATGCTTATTTTGACCCAAATACCGGCCTTTTCTTCCAACCCCCCCCCCCCCCCCCCCCCCCCCAATGATAGAGCTGGGAAAAATTTTGAATCCTTTTGTGTTTATGTGTCCTTTTGGGTTAATGATAAACCGAGTCTCAAAAATGTTTAATCTTGGTCATCAGAATGTTTATCATAACGAAATCACCACATAACGAACTAAGCACCGCATATAATGTACTCACCACCCCATATAATGTTCTTAGCACCGCATATAATGTACTAAGCACTGCATATAATGTACTTAGCACCGCATATAATGTACTAACCACCCCATGTAATGAACATACCACCCCATATAATGAACTTAGCACCCCATATAATGTACGTACCACCCCATATAATGTTTTTAACACCGCATATAATGTACAAAGCACTCCATATAATGTACTTAGCACTCCATATAATGTACTTACCACCGCATATAATTGTCTTAGCTCAGCATATAATGTACTTACCACCGCATATAATGTTCTAAGCACCGCATATAATGTACTTATCACCGCATATAATGTTCTTAGCACCGCATATAATGTACTCAGCACTCCATATAATGTACTTAGCACCGCATATAATGTACTGACCACCTCATATAATGTACTAAGCACTCCACATAATGTACTTAGCACCGCATATAATGTACTTAACACCGCATATAATGTACTTACGACCGCATATATTGATTAAACCATCCAATATATTGAAATATCTCATCATAAGACAGCGATGGCGTTCCATAGTTTTCTTTCCTCCAAACGAACGGCATGTCTCTATTTTGTGTTCGTGGTTTCACCAACTTAAGTCACGTGATGCTACACAGTGTATAGGAAAGGATTAATATTAGATGCATAGACTCTACATGACAATACTTTTTGGATTTTAGAAGTTCTTTGATTTTTTACAAAAACCTGCTACGGCGAGCTTGGTAATCTTTGATTACCCTAAATTTAACATTAACATCAAGGTTTTTTTAAATACGCGTCAAGATTTTTACAGGAACATCAAGACTTTTACGTCAATATTCTTTACAGGAACATCAATATTTTTTACATGAACATCAAGCTTTTTTACATGAACATCAAGACTTATACATGAACATCAAGATTTTTACATGAACATCAAGATATTATACATGAACATCAAGATTTTTTACATGAACATCAAGATTTTTTACATGAGCATCAAGATTTTTCACATGAACATCAAGATTTTTTACATGAACATACATGAGCATCAAAATTTTTTACATGAACATCAAGATTTTTTTCATGAGCATCAAGATTTTTCACATGAACATCAAGATTTTTTACATGAACATACATGAGCATCAAGATTTTTTACATGAACATCAAGAATTTTACATGAACATCAAGAATTTTACATGAACATCAAGATTTTTCACATGAACATCAAGATTTTTCAAATGAACATCAAGATTTTTTACATGAACATCAAGATTTTTACATGAACATCAAGATCTTCTACATGAACAGCAAGGTAACAAGATTTTCCGTTCTCGAACTTGTACATCAATCCATTGCTAATTATGAGCAATAAATATGTTGAAACTAAACTAACAGAATTTCTTTATACACATTAAGATTGTTTACATACACACCAAGGTTTTTTGCATACTAGTACACATCAAGTTGTTTACGTATACATATGTATCAATCATGAATTTCTACATCAACTTCAAGGCATTTTAAAGACGGATAAAACAGACATATATTTGGTCGATAAAAAAGGTTATGTTTGGCGTGATGAAGTTTTGACGCAATTTATTATTAAAATAAGCATGATAAGAAGTCGTAATATCGTGAATAAAAAAACACAGAAAAATCTCTTTATACGGTACAATGTTTTACAAGGGGCTGCAAAAAAATTGTGTGGATCCAACCATACACATTGAACGCTACAATGGAGCAAAACATGCTCTGGATCTGCGCATGTTTTTATCATTTTTTTTTAATCGAAGCATATACTACCTGACCGATGAAAAGCATGGGCGGACTCAGAACAAGCCCATCAGGTGGAGGTGAGGGGGGGGGGGGGGGGCTTTCAGCCAATGATTTTCGATAGAGATAAAAAAAAAAACGTAAACGCCGGGAAATAATAATTTTTGGAATTTTTCAGAATAAGGGGGTTCCTTAATCCCCTTCCATTGCCCCCTCCCCCCCCCCCCCTTCCCCTCATCTTCCGATCTGCGCATTGGTTCGTCACTTTGTTGACATCATAAACCTATCTGACGGTGATTGATGACAGCGCTTACAAGATGACCCACGCACGTACATTTGACGATATACCTGAGTCAATCGATATACAACGATTATACAAAATATATATATACTTAATGAAGTTTCCCTTTTTGACACCATTATTGTGAAACTGTGAGAAAACTTTGAGGAAAATGCCTCTTGCCAGATGTAATACCATACCACCGATGGAACCGAGATATCACGTGACAGAAACAGCGGCGGATCTAGTACCAGATGAGGGGGTGGAGCGAAAAAACCCTGTATTCGTTCCTGTGGTACTCGTCATGATGAATATTCTTCAAGGGGTAGGGCAAAGTATTCATGATCATAATTATGTAAATGAATTTCAGAAGCAATAGATACATGAATACCATGATTAACTACCTTGATTTATATGATATTGATATTTTCAATCCATTTTTCATTCATTCATGTATTCATTCATTCATTCATTCATTCATTCATTCGTTTGTTCATTCATTCATTCATTCGTTTGTTCATTCATTCATCCATTCATTTCAAATATTTTAGAATTTATTCATGTTTCCAAACATTGTTTTCCTTCTCTTTCATTGACAATGCAGCAATGAATAATACATATTTAGAAAATTTTAAAATAAGTGAATTAATTCAGAAAGAAATATAAACGTATAAAACTCATCTAAACTATTATTTATTTATTTATTTATTTAGACATTCATTGATGCATCAACTTATTCATTAATTTATCATATCTTATCTATTTATTTCATTTTATTCATAAATGTTGGGTTTTTTTTCATATTACAGATTGTTGGTATATCACTTTTCATTCTCCTGTTATTTATAAGGTATGACGAGTCTGTCATACAACCTGCCGTAACAGAGGCCATTCGGGGCACACAACAAGATCTTCTACCATTCTTAATGCGCATGCGTGGGTAAAGATGTACACGCTTTTTCCAGCTGTGATGAAAAATGTATTAATACGACATTTATAGAGACATTGAGTGAGTACGTTCATTAACTCTTATAATTGACACTCTGTGAAAGTTGTGTGATGAGTAAGGAGAGTAACGAGAATAAGCGAAGGCTTTCGTCTGACGGTACAACCCCCAAACCCTCTACCAAAAACACCAAAATGGCGGATAGAGGTACACGTAATAGTACCGACGAGGCCGAGGGAGAGGGGGGTTCGGACACCACTGATATACTACAAACAATGACAATAATTGCTACAGCCGTAGACAAACTACAAAAAGGTCAAGCTTCACTGCAGTCCTGTCTTGAGAGCAAACTCGACAGATTTAAAAACGAGTTCATGTCCAGTATAGATGACAAATTTAAAGCGCTTAGGAGTGACATTGACCTTGAATTGGCTGCTCACCAGGCCCGTATTGATACACTGTCACGGTCCATTGGAGACATAGTAATACGGTTAGAGGCAATAGAACACTCTCGCTCAGCTGATCAGGGACCGTCTCAGGAGTCGAACAACAACAGCAAATCACCATTGGAAGAGAACGACCTTACTATCGTGGCTTTAAACGTACAATTTACGGAGGGAGAGAACACCCTCAATTTAGCACGGGATATAATTAGTAAGCTACAGGTACAAGCGACCGTTCTTGACGCAGTTCGCCTAAGAAGCAGAAACCAAGGAAAACCTGGCGTAATCAAACTGGCGGTATCATCTCTTGACGAGAAAAAAGCTGTTCTACGAGAGAAGCTCAAGCTTAAGGAAATACCGGGATACAACACTGTATTCTTGCGATCAAACAAATCTCACGCAGAACGCTTGATCGAATTAAATGCTCGCACATTATTACGGGAAATGCCCCAGGGGAAGCAATTCAGGATTACGTCCAACGGGCGGATCGTTAAACGTAACCCAGTAAGTCGTAATGAGCCCGACGTACAGGATGAAGACTAGGATAATACCCGTCTCATAGACCTATTGAAAATAGGGCATTGGAATATATGTGGTTGGACTCAATGGAATTGTATGCTGCGAGAGGAAATTATTGATCACCTTAATGTTGATATACTATGTTTAAATGAAACTCACCTCACGGGCTCCAATGAAATAGACATGACCAGATATGGATATAAATGGTTTGGTTTTAATAGGAAAAGCATCCATGTTAATGCACCGAAAGGTTCCGGTGGTGTGGGTATTTTAGTGAAAAACTGGATTTTTGATTGTTATACGATAGACATCGTTGATAAGTGTTATGAGGGTATTTTTGGAATCAAACTGACAAATAAGCACACGGACTTAACATTTGTTATATATGCAGTGTATCTACCCCCAGAAAACTCGCCCTGGGGGAGGGACGCGTCCTCATTCTTTGCACATCTACTTACGCAAATTTATCATCACTGTGAAGATGACGTCATTCTGATATGCGGAGACCTGAATGCGCGCATCGGGAAAAAACAAGACGTCAATATGTGTACTGACAGTATTCCTCCCCGTTCATCGTCAGACCTAGTATCAAATAATCACGGACAATCGTTCTTGGAATTTTTAAACGATAGCTGTTGCTGTGTCCTCAACGGACGTTTCGGAAACGATTCGGGTCGACCTACATTTCATTCTACTAGAGGACAATCCGTCGTGGATTATATATGTGTGCCGCATGATAATTTAAACTACATAAACGATTTTAAAATCGTTAATTGTCGGGACATAGTGGACAGGTGCAATCTCGTGAGTCTCCTAGGAGAAAGATGTAAAATCCCAGATCACAATCTGTTACTATTCGAACTCCGAATTAGCACACTGCATGCACCAGCTGAAAATTCTATCACGAACTCGAAACCCAGATATAATCTACGCAGAATTCCAACGGACTTTATGCAATCCGAGAATGTGATCAACGCCCTTAATAACCTCATTATCAACATCGAGCAATGTCGAGAGCAACAAACTACTATAGACTCTCTATATGAGGAGTTTTGTGATATCGTTTCGACGGAAATGGCCGGTAAGCTGCCGAAATATGATTGGACCAAACGGTCCCGGAAAAGACTTCGCCCGCATAAACCCTTCTGGAATGACGAACTTACGGATCTCTGGAAAAAGATGCGTGATCTTGAAAAACAGTACACTAAATGTAATGCCGCTAACAAAATCGTTCGAAAGCAGCTAAGATTAGCATTCAAAGACGCTCAAAACGTTCTTGACAAGCGAATTCGTTTCCACGAGCGAAAATACAAAAGGGATCTTGCGCTTAACATCGAATCCGTCTGTACAACGCACCCTCGGGACTTTTGGAACCACATTAATAGACTGGGCCCAAAACGAAAAAGTGCGCTACCGAGTGAGTGCTATACGTTAAATGGTGACGTATCGACAGATCCCGATATAGTATGTAAAACATGGGAACACGATTTCCGGGATTTATACAACCCAGGGATCGACTCCACATTTGACGTTGATTTTAAAAACGACGCGATCTCTTACAAACAGCACATGGAACGTAATATGTTAGACCCTCTATATGAATCGAACAGCCTGTTAAACTCACAGATAAACGAGGCCGAAGTTCGGAAAGTGATTCTAAAGGCCAAGGCCGGCAAATCAGCCGGGATCGATGATTTACCGTACGAAGTTCTTAAATCGGACAAAATCATCAGTACTATTCAAAAGATGTTATCGTTGACTTTTAGTTGTGGGCTTATTCCCTCAGTGTGGAGAAAGGCCATTATATGTCCTATTCTAAAGGATATTAATACGGACCCACGAGTACCGTCTAATTACAGAGGGATAAGTCTCCTCTCCGTCGTTGCAAAAATATACAGCTCAGTGCTCAATAACAGATTGACGTCACACCTGGAAGAGAATGATTTACTGGTGGACGAACAAAACGGTTTCCGGGGAGATAGGTCGTGTCTTGATCACGTGTTTACACTCAGCAGTATAGTGAAAAACCGAAACTCAACATTCGTTACTTTTATCGATCTGCGCAAGGCCTTCGATATGGTTGATAGAGAACTTATGGAGTTTTGCTTATTGAAAAACGGAATAGACGGTCAATTTTACAACGCAATAAAATCTCTGTACACGGATACAGAGTCATGTGTACGACTCGGAAACAGATTAACGGATTGGTTCAGTTGCAGATCCGGAGTGAAACAAGGTGACAATCTATCACCCACAATTTTTTCTTTGTTCATAAACGATCTTGCCATACAAATTAAGGCACTTAATAAAGGAGTACCGGTAGGCGATCTGAATATAAGCATCTTGCTTTATGCGGACGACATCGCCCTTATAACACAAAACGAAAAAGACATGCAGGACCTGCTAAACACAGTAGAATCATGGTGCAAGCAGTGGCGTCTCAAAATTAACACCGACAAAACAAAAGTTGTACACTTCCGGAAAAGACAACGGAACCGAAGCCAACTTACGCTTAAGCTCAACGGAAGAGACCTATCTTACGAATCGTCGTATAAATACCTTGGCGTAATATTCGATGAATTCGCTAGTTTCAAAGATAACGCCGAAAATCTAGCAAAATCTGCGGGAAGAGCTCTTGGATCAGTTATTTCGAAGATTCATGGGATAAAGTCTGTTGGGTTCCGAACGTTCGAGAAACTTTTTCTATGCGGCGTAGCTCCGATAATTGATTACTGCAGCGGTGTGTGGGGTCATAAGGAATTTCATAACCTACATAGTGTTCAATTAAAGGCAATGAGATATTTCTTAGGGGTTCATCGTTTTACACCGATTCTTGCTATCCAGGGTGAAAGTGGTTGGCCTCCAACAGTCGTACGTCACAGAGTCAACGTATTGCGTCTTTGGAACAGATTGACACAGATGGATGCGGACCGGGTAACTAGGAAAATTTTCGAGTGGGATTTAACCGAGTTTAAACCGGGCTCATGGTCGTCACAAACAAATGATCTTTTCGCCTCGCTCGGTTTGGACTCAATGTTTAGGAATCGTCAACCTTGCGATATCTCGGCTTCGGAGGGCAAATTGATAGACATTTATAAAGATAAGTGAAACTCCGACCTTGCTACCGTGTCGAAGCTCAGAACTTACAGACTGTTCAAAACAGTATTCAAGACCGAGGACTACCTATACATGAACATTCCGAAATCCGTCAGGTCCACATTTTCGATGTTCAGATGTGGAATCCTGCCTTTACGCATAGAGACTGGTCGTTTCCGGGGCGAGTCTCCCGATGAGAGATTGTGCACAGTTTGTAACAGTGGTGAAATAGAGGACGAAAAACATTTTCTTTTATCATGTGTCAAATACCAGGAATTAAGATCAACCTACTTAAACGAAATATTTTCAAATAATTCAAATATTCCTTCTGATACTGATAACCTTTTCATTTACTTACTCAATAATTGTCATAAAAACACTGCATTTTTCATAAACAAAGCTTACAAAATTAGACAAAATGTAATCAATATAAATTTCTGAAATTCAAGTATTCTCACCATGCGACTCTTATGTATATATGTTTTGAATTTAAAGTGACATATAGGTCCAATGGGCCGGGTGCAAATTTTTGAACATTCTGTTGTATATTGTTTGTCTCACGTTTCATGCACATGTCACTATAATAAATAAATTACTTACTTACTTACTTACTTAAAAGGTAGACCAATAAACAAACAATCAATTCGATATCAAATTTGAAGAATCTGAAAGAATGATTGGTTTTTTTTAAGAATTGACTGAATAAAAACTCATTCTTTTCATTTTTTTTTTTCTATTTTTTGTTTTGTTTTTTTTTGTTTTGTTTTGTTTCTTTTTTTTCATAAAATAAAAATGAAATAAAAAGATAAATAAATAAAAATAAATAAAATAAAAAATAAAAAAAAAATAACAAGAAAAAAAAAAGAATGATTTTTTATTCAGTCAATTCTTTCCAAGGGTCAATTTCTCTTTGCATTACTAGAATTGTACGTCATACTTATATATACATGATACATGTGTATCTTTACTTACATGACTTGCTTATTCTGACCGGAGGCAATTGTTTCATACAAAAAACATCGAGGTTCTTTTTCTAAATCAATATGTACAGATTTGTCACAAATCTAGCGAGATTTTTGTTATCTTTTTGGTAAAAGATTTAGATTTCTTATTCCATTTAATTTCTAGACTACATGCATAATCCAGTCTCAACGGCAGCGATTTAGTCTATTTAATTTCGTAATTCAAAGAAAATTCAGAGTTGACTGCAAAACTCCCTGATCTGTGCAGTCAAAACTTCATTTTTCTTTCACATAATGATCGAAAATAACCTAGATCTAGAATACGCCATTCGAGGGCATATCTAGGGGAGCGGTATTAGAGCCCCAGCCCCTTGAACTAGTATAAAACTAGTAACCCCCCCCCCCCCCCACCTTTTGAAAAAAAGCAACAAACAAACAAACAAACAAATTGTATATAACAATTTTCAAAAAACTATTTTATCATTATAATTAATCTCTAGCTTCAGGTATTTCTATAGACGATATCCTGGCTAACTTTAATGTACAGGAAGCTTTCAGCGAAGTCAGCCTCATTTTGATACCTGCCGGATTTGCCATTTTACTTCCGGTTTTGTGGGGCATCGTTGCTGTCATTTCGAAGAAAAAACTTCTGATTTTCATAGTAAGCATACTTTTTATATAAGTTATATATTATACTGTAAAGATTTTTTTCATATTGATATATTGATTGTTATAAATTATTTAAATCTGATGTTTTTAATATTTTGCGACATAATTCTGATTTTCTATGACATATGAAATATGTGAAACAAATCCATGTAAAAGTCATATATTTCATCATTATAATTATTTTAAGGTATATTGTTCTATATGAAGTTATAATTTCTATTCATTGAAGATTTACCCGACATTGTACATGTACATTTCGCAAAACGAGTGCAAGAGTGTTCTATCTGCCATTTTCTTACATAATTGTTTTCGAGAAAATTGACTTTGAAAATTTTGCCATTCTGTTTGATATTTAAATTACATGATCCATGCCATAAAGCATTATGTATCAACATAATACATGAAAAGTCGCTAATATGTGTATTTAATATCAAACAGTAAAGTATTTCTCATGAAATTCGAACTTTTACATTGAGATAGTACAGTGACGCTAAAATCCTAGAGTGCACAAGTGTTCCAAAAGCAATAAAGGCTTTATTAAAAGAATAAAATGTAATTCATTAACGTTGTTTCTTAAACAACTTAAAACAACTCAACTCAAACCCGTAACATCAATTATTAAGAATGAAACAAATTCGAGGGAACGGGAGGCACTGCAACATCACCACCACCCCCACCCACACCCAACTTCCACCCCATCTGTATCTTCTCTTTCAATTTCCCCGTCTGTTTAACCAATATCAAAATTCTCCTCTTTTCCGATGTTTAAATCCTGACGATACAGCCCATAAATTTCTTGTAGCTATCTGTTTAAAACACCCTTCCTCCTTCTTTTCCCTCAAAGAGAATTCAATGAATAAAGGAAATCCGATAACTTCTAATGGCTTTCAATTTGTCTGATAGTTAATACAATGATGATAATCTCTTAAATTGTGAAAGCATGCAGGGTGAATGCTTTATTATTCAGAAAAATGGAAAACTAACAGTACATTAAACAAAAAAATACAACATTTTGTAGAGATGGATATAGAGCAATATTGCACGCAACCTCCATGAAAATATATTGGTCATGTGATCAAATCTTACTCGTTGATTGGACATTAGGGACAAACAGCATTATTGCACTGAAAATAGAGCAATTTTTCAGATGGTACAAGTAAAACCCGTAAATATCTTTTACTAGAAAATAGGAATTTAATTTTTATTTACGGGAGGAGATAGACCAGGTTCTGGAGATGCCGATGGTACGTTTATCTCATTTTTATTAAAAATGGAGATAGAACACTCATGCACTCAATGCGCGATTTCATGAAATATATGTTTGTTTTACTTTTTTCACATGAAAATGTTCCTATATATATATATAAGCGCTGGCTGCTATGATTGCTCATAAATCCAAAAAAAGTAATAATGAAAATCCAAAGACTATATCCGAAGTAAATTGTTTGATTCAAGCGTGGATCTAGAGGCGGGGATAGGGATAAATAGGATCAGCCCTCACCCCCCCCCCCCCCTTCCTCTGAAACTAGCCAAAAATGATGATTTTACAATATTGTCAAACATAGAATAGACCCCTCCCCCTGACGGCTTGGGCCACACCTCTAGCTGATCTGCCCACACCGTTTCACATATTTTTAAACGTTCAATATTGTATCTTTCAGTATTTGACAGTTGTGGTGTTAATGACGCTGGCTGAATTTGCCTTCCTTTTTATCATGGTGGAATACAGATATCTGGTATATATCATCTTCCAAGATCGATGAACTGAATCAAATCAGCTTTTCTAAAAACTCTCTGAGGATAATAAATTACTTTCGAATTCACCACTTTGAATTGTTTTACTGCTGATTTCCTCCATCAAGAAAATAATGAAATTATATTTATTAATTTGTTCTTGCAAAAATGTTCGTGTAGACATTTCGATCGTTGGACAATGGATTAAAGCTGATCTGACAATACTCTTCAGGTAGACAATAAATTAAAGCTGATCTGACAATATTCTGTAAGTTAAAGCAAACAATGAATTTAAGCTGAACATACAATATTCGTTCGGTAGACAATGGATTAAAGCCGATCTGATAATGATAATATTCTTTTGGTAGACAATGGATTAAAACTGATCTGACAATATTCTTTATGGAAGACAATGGATTAAAGCTGATCCGACAATATTCATTCGGTAGACAATGGATTAAAGCTGATCTGACAATATTCATTCGGTAGACAATGAATTAAAGCTGATCTGACAATATTCTTTAGGTCAACAATAGATTAAAGCTGATTTTACAATATTCTTTATGTAGACAATGGGTTCAAGCTGATCAAACAATATTCATTAAGTAGACAAGGAATTAAAGCTGATCTGACAATATTCTTTAGGTAGACAACGAATTAAAGCTGATCTGACAATATTCTTTCGGTAGACAATGGATTAAAGCTGATCTGACAAAATTCTTTAGGTAGACAACGAATTAAAGTTGATCTGACAATATTCTTTGGGTAGGCAATGGATTAAAGCTGATCCGACAGTATTCATTCGGTAGGCAATGGAATAAAGCTGATCTAACAATATCTATTAGATAGACAATGGATTAAAGCTGATCTAACAATATTCTGTAGGTAGACAACGAGTTAAAGCTGTTCTTCTCGGGGAAGCTGATAGAGAGCTATAAAGGAGACCAAGCTACGGACAGTAACTCACTCCTTTGGAACGCGCTGATGCTAAAGGTATTGTAATCTTCTCCTTTGTCTATATGCGAATCCACATCTTTTTTCTAGAGAGGGGGAGAAGGGGGAAGCAGTCAAGTCCGACAAGAAAGGATGGGAGGCTTTAAAAAATTATGATTTTGAGATAAAGAATACGCAGATATAAGAAACTTTAGAAATTGTCAGTAAATTCAAAGATATTTCTTTTGTATGTGGCTTTTTAATCATTTGTTTTTGCTGATGTTTTCTGTTTTCATTTGTTGTTGTTGGTGGTGGTGTTTTAATTTAATTTTTTTTTTCTCTATTTGCCGAGAAGATTAAAAATATTATGAAATTAAAAATGATAGAATTAAGATTCGAACGTACTTTCATTTTAATTTGTTAATCGAAAGGAATAACGTTTTCAGTTCTCCTGTTGCGGTGTAAACAATTATAGTGACTTTGAGATGTCTAAATTTAGCCGTGACGTCACGTTCAAAGTTCTTGGAGAGCCTTTTACCATAAATAACCTTGCAATTCCATTGGTGTGCTGCAAACATGCAACTCGAACTTCAACGTCAGATCCAGGCGCATGCGCAAAAGAACCCCTGTCACCATATACGTCACATTTTAAACATGTAAGTATCATATTATAATTCATTTGCTTAAAACCAAAGTTTTTACATTATATATGTATATTTCTTAAAATAGTTTAAACATTATTTTGCTGAAATTTCAAATTCGGCTGTGCTTGCTAACCTTCTGTCCGTCCGTCGTGAATCTATTTTGTCTGTAATTTGAACTAGTCAGTTTCGTAATTTTTTTTTCTTTTCTGTTGTCTCAAATTTACCGAACCACATAACTTGCTAATCAGATGTCACCAATTTTAATTATTAGAAAATTGTTCTTTATTTGGCTATATCGAATTTGCGTTTTTACAATTTACAGGGGTGCTATGATGCCGTGATGGACTACCTAGATCCATATAATACTTATCTCATGTCATTTCTCGTGGCCCTTTGTCTTTGGCAGGTATGTACAATATTTCTGTATTTTATGAGCATTAATTGTCGAGGCGCAAAATTATCTTATCTCCATGCAAAATAAAAATTAATGTAATAGAGACGGAACATGCCGCGTGGAGGGAGAAGAAAGGAAATGGGGAGGAGGGAAAGGGTCGGTTAGCAGAGAAGGAGGATGAAGGAAAAGGGAGGGATTAATGGGACAGGGATGAGGGGGGATACAGGAGAGGAGAAAGAAAGGAGGGGGAGGGAAGGGACAAGAGAAAGAGCAGATTGGGAGGGAAAGAGACTGGAGACAGGAGGGAGGCAAGGGAGATGGAGTAGTTATTGGAGGGAAAAAGCTAGGGAAAGGAGGAGAGAGAAAATGGAAAGGGAAGGTAGAAAAGGAATGAGAGGCAAGGTTGTATAGTGGGGGGCAGAAAGGGGCGGGAGGGGAGAAAAAGAAGAGAGAGGAGGGAGAAAAGAAGGAGGGGGGAAAAGGAGGGAGAAAGGGAGGGGGAAAGGGCGTAGTCCTGGGAGGGGAAGCAATGGAGAGAGAGGACAGAAGTAAGAGCTAGGGAAGAAAGGGTAAGCAATGGAGAGGGCTTAAACCAAACCCTACCCCTGTGCCCCCCCCCCCCCACCCCCACCCCTCCCACACACACACATAAAGACTTCTTAACTGGCATTTTGATTTCTATGTCAATGAATAGCTTAACAGAATAAAGTCAGAAATAGAACATTTTTACAACAAGGCAAGATAAATGTGTACATCATCTGATCACGATACATTATTATATTAACCATTGTTATTTCAACTCACTTTCAAGTGACCTTCAAGTTACGATTCCATCTTTTCGATTTTACAGGCCTATGTTCGATTTGTGCAGGTATCTGACGTAAAAGTATTGTGACGTCATTAAATTCCTTTGAAAACGTCATATTTGTAACCCTGTTTCCCTGAATTTCATGCTGGTTTCCATAGAATTTGATGACGTCACAATGCGTTGACGTCAGATACCTGCACAAATGGGAAGTAACTCTGTATTTCGAAAAGACCGAATTGCTGATATTGTGGTTTTTTTTTTCAGATTGTATGTATTGTATTGGTCATCTTATTGCTCAGGCAGCTTAAGTCGGAATGGAAATCCTCCAGTGATATTGATTGACTTGTCTGCTATTTGATTTTATATGTCAATTATATATTATGCTTTCATAAAAAGAAAATATCTAAAGCCTTGTGTTAATTTGAATTTGTGTTGTCATCGTACAGTGAAGAGACTATTACGGTATACACAATCATGCGTTCTTCGAGACTACCGGGTGACCGGACAAGTGGGAGGGTCATGCACAGGTAATCCGGATACTCGTAAGTCACAATTTGCTTCTAACGCGGCGGATGGCCGCACTAAGTCGGCACAGGTTGTCGATTGGTCTCGTTGGTTTATGTAATTTAATTGGTTTATTTATTTATTTATTTTATCTATTCATTTTTTTTTTTTTTTTTTTTTTATTTTTTTTTTTTTTTTTTTTGTGATTTATGATACACATGTTGGACCTCGATGACAATTTTTAAGGCGACGATATAGGATCTCAAATGAATTTTTATTTCATACGGTATTTATGAAACGAGTTGTGAGAATTTTACATCCCCGAGCATTGGCGAGGGGATTAAAATCACACAACGAGTTTCATAAATACTGTATAGAATAGAAACATCTTTTGATATTCTTTTTATCACATGAAATATGACGTAATTGATCGGAATAACGTCAAAATGTTATCAATAATTCCGACTGCATTTCTTGCAAAATAACGCGCCAACGTCGCCTTTTCTATTGTGACGTCACAAAGGATCTGGAGCGCGTCATCCAATGACCACGCTCTCAACCATTCTGCACACAAGCGGCCTTTTCCGCTAACGTTGGGAACCATTCGGAACGCCCTCAACCTTTTCTTAAGAAGGTACGATTAAAGGGCGAGGGGTTCCGAGTGGTTGGGAACTTCACTATGCAGAGGTTACGTCGCTTGTGTCATTGCGTGCGAGATGGCTCTCAACGTGATATGTAACGTGTTATATCATAACATTTATTTATGACATAGCTTTATGTAACTGAATAAACTGAATATCATGTGATAGTTAAGTATATGTTATTTAGATAAAAGAAAGAGTTAGGGGATCTCCAACGGGACTCGGTTACAGCCACCACAGGAAAACACCGAGACACCCACTTGGGCACATATTGAGTCTTTGCGGAATGCAGAGTTTTTCCCCTTACAGACGGTATCTGACGTATTTATTCATTGTGACGTCATGAAAATGGTATGGTAACATCGATTTTATACCGTCATTTCCCAGATTTTCACGACTGTTTCCATAGAATTTGATGACGTCATAATTAGTCTACGTCAGATACCGTCTCAAATGGGAAGTAACTCTAGTTTTCGAAAATAGCGAATAATTAGATAAGAACAACAAGTATTAGCTTTTACAAAAAGCTTGCCGTCAGTAAGCTGATTCTAAATGTTGTAAAAAAAATGGAAATAAAATGCATTTACCAATCGCACATTTCCGGGCTTTTCCGATTCAAGTGACATTTCCGAAAATCTGCGATTGTTATAGGACGTATCGGTATAAAGACTTTTCGATGCATATTTCAGAAGAAAATACACTGATGCGATATGACTTTCAATTGTCCGGTCATCTAGACTCTTAAGTCGACCTGATGAGAGAATCTTATACACAGATTCTGAATAACCTAGACGAATATTTGCATTTTATGCAATTGTCAACCAATCATATTGCCAAGAGGTATTCAATCCGTGCAAGTAGGTTACGAATGATTACAGTATACCGTCAGTCATGACTGACGGTAACAAATGAGTCAAAGGAGATCCTGAAGACAATCTCAACAGCACTCACAATAGCTAGAGCACCAAATTGAGCATCGACAGACCCCCCGCTCATGACAACTATAAATATTTAGTCTTGTATTTTCATTACATTGTCAAAATATTTCTGAAGTGACAAATTTTAAAGTTAGTCGCTCACAAATATACATGCATACTTTAGACGTTTTTTTCTCGCAACAGCATTTTTCTAGGCATTGTACGCTGTCCAACCGTGACAATGGGACTCGATCCATGACGGGCAATCATCCAAAAGATGATCCAGAAGTTTGGTCCCTGATCCACTATCCTATCTGAAAATTGAGTGGCACTACTCAATAGTTATACTGAAGATGAGCCCTACGGTCTTGTCCATCATCACATATAAAACCCCTGAGTGACTAAATTAAATATTTTTTTAATTGTTGGGTAGTTACTGTAGGCTGAAAACGGGCAAAAGTTACAAGAAAATTATGTTGGCCTTGCCTCGATCTAAGATTTTGTTTTGTGTGTGTAGAACTTTTGGTTTAGCCTGACTGGCAGTCCTGTGCATAATTGGACCATGCAATGAGAAATATAACTCATCACTGGGAAAAGTATCTGCATTTTCTTTTTTTATTCCAGACGTTCAGACCCCCCCCCCCCCTTTCCGATGTCCTGCCTACAATTTCAAGTCCAGTCACGGTGCTCTCTTTTGTGTTGCATGTCACTGAAATTCTCTCATTTTTTCTTTTAATTTCAATTTTCCTGTTTCTCAGTTCACAGTACTTATTGTTTATATATACATCATGAAATACACAGCTTTTACTTTATTTTTGGATATTATTTCATATTCTAATTCATTCTGTTTGTTTAAATTTAAAGAAACATCGAATCTCAAAGACGAGAAGGTAAGAAAAATCATTAGCAGTGGCGGATCCAGCGCCCCCTTTGCCGGGGGGTCAAGGGCGAATTTTGCCGATTTTTTTACTGAAAATGGGCAAAAATATACCTGTTTTTGGAAAATTTGGGGTCAGTGCCGGGGGGGGGGGGCGCAAAAAATCCAAAATAGAATAATGTAAGACATATCGATAGATTGAAAATATTAAAGATAATAAAATGTCACACTACCACATTCCAGTATTGTTAGAGTAACAATACTGGTTTTCCAGTATTATCAGATGAACAATACTGGTGTTCCTTTACAATACTGGTATTCCAGTATTGTTGAATTTACAATACTGGTATTCCAGTATTCTCAATTCTACAATACTGGAAAACCAGTATCTGCAAAAAAAAATATGTTGTTATTTTAACAATACAATACTGGAATACCAGTATCTTCCAGTATTTTACCAGTATTGTGTATAACGAACAATACTGGAAGATACTGGTGACAATACTGGAACAAAAATTTATACCAGTATTTTCAACAATACTGGTATACCAGTATTGCGGTCGCCAAGTTTACATGATCCAGAATTTCATTCTAAAATAGCATAGAAATAACAAAATCCGATTTTTTTTTTCGGTCCGAAGACACCGATGCACTGGTTTGGGGGAAGGGAGAGATGATTAAACGTTAAAAAGACTAAAAAGCGTCAATGTCACATAGAGTTAAGTGTCACGTGGTAAAAACATGTCTGCCGCCGGGAAGCTCGGCGTGGATTTCCCCAAGGAAACGTTGGCTGAAGCGACAGACGAGTGGCCTAAGTGGAAAATAGGGTTGGCAGTCGGAGCACCAATAGCTCTTGTATTGGGGGGCATATGGTACTATCGCCGAAAGTCCGCAAGGAGCGGGAAAAATAAAGCTGATGCAAGGAAAAGCAAAAATGTCTCGAATGCCGGCAAAAGTGAAAGTAGAAATTTGAACAGCACATTGTCGCCTGAAAAAGATGTCCCAGAAAATAGCGAGGTTAATGTTCATTTAGTGCTTTTTTATATTTATTATACTTTATTCTTTTCCTAAAAGTTTGAATGATAAACATTACGGTACAAGGACATAAATTTATGTACTGGTCGGGAAGTACATACTGGTGTCGGAATAGTTTCCGGACAGTAACAGTTCCCGGGCAGTCGCCCTTTTCAAGTACATTAAGGGAAATTATTTTTTAACTTTTTGACAATTTTGTAGATTTTTGAATGCAGAATTCAAATAAAAAATCATATAAACAAAATTTTTCATCTAAGTTGCTTTATCACACCACCTTTTTACCCCTTTCTGCCCCGTTTTATATCGCGCACCGGGGGAAGTCGTCGAGAACCATACTATTTTGATCTACGTGATTTGAGAAGTTTTGGTTCTATTTTCAAAATTATTTTTACACAGTCATTTGTAGAACAGATTGAAGAAACCAATCTCCAAAAATCATCCAGTTTGGGCTGAAATTGATCGAGATTGACGGATTTAAAATCAAGTGTCCGGAAACTGTTCCAGTGATTTGCGAAAAATGGCCAAAATATAGGGTCATAAAATCGGTCTAGAAACCATATTTCTTGAGATATTTAATATTTTCTTTCAACATGAGTGTCTATGGGAAGGGCATAGCATTATTTGAGCAAAATTTGAATGATTTCCATTGATGGACAGAGGAGTTATCCCCGAAAAACCTTCAAAATCGTCCGGAAACTGTTCCAACACCAGTACTGTCCGCGCGGCTCACTTTGGAAACTGGATAAACACGATTTTGACTACTTTATCATGCAAAATTTTTGAAATTGATACCATCCAATAGATCTCACCTAGTCTTCATTTTTGGTATAACTATAAGTTAAAGGATAGTCAGTGTACCCAATAAAACTTTAGAGACAAAACAAGTTTTAGATGGGCCATATCCCATGCTAATTTTTTCCATGACGTTGTGACACTTTCCATAGGCTCAATGTTAAACTTGGCGACGTCACGCTGAAATTTAACATTGAAAATGCCCCATCTAAAATTTATTTTGCCTGTAATGGCTGTATAACATGTATAATATGATTGCACAGTTGCATAAACCCTTGACCATGGGTGCGTTCCATTTGCAGAATCGATCGGGTTGTTCCAGCTGATTCTGATAATGGAACGCGCCATTCAAGCGAATCGGATCGGATCGTCTGGCTTGTATAGGACCGACGTTCCAGGCTGTTCCAACATGGAAAGTGCTGGAAAGTTTTGTTGTAACTGGAAATTTTGGTATGAATGTAACTAGAAATGATCAATATTTGATAAAAGAAGTAAAAATAGAACTATTCCAACAATGATTTCAACTTTTTTTTTTTGGATTTGGAGAACATCGAGATTTTCCTCTATCTATTGTTGCTATGGTGAAGTCATTCTGGAACCATTTTCGTTCCGTTATCAGAATGGGATCGTTCTGGAACGATCCGGCAAATGGAACGCAGCCCATGTAACATATACCAAAATTTACGACCAAGTGAGATCTTATATTCAGGGAGTAAAATTTGCTGCAGGACTTAGGGGCCAGCTGGGCCCTAGAAAATGAAATTTAGGGGCCCAGCTAGAAAATTAGGGGCCCAACTTTTTTCTTAAGGGTGCATTCATTTTAAGAAAAAGTTGAAAAAAATGAGGATTTAAGGGCAAATTCCAGTGGGAGTCGGATCCTATCCCTCCCCATTAACCTGAAAAACAAGGACAAATTCCAGGGGTTCTACTCCTCCTCCCTCAACTCTGAAAATTTTCGGCAATTCCGTAAGTTTGCACGTGATTGCCATTCAGTTTGAAGAAAATGTGTAGGATAAAATATGGTTGCTGATTGCTATTAAACTAATAAATAAAGGTGTAAATCCTTTGTTCAACAAATGCCTGATGTCTTATTTTCATTTTTAGCTCACCTCGACAAAGTTGAGATGAGCTTTTGCTATAACCCTGGCGTCCGCGTCCAAGTCCGGTTGAAGTTTTTGGGGTAACTCATTATCTGACAAAGTACTGATGCTACAGTAACCAAACTTGCACAAGTGATTCATCTTGGGATGCTGAGGTGAACCCATGCATCGGATGCAGCATCTGACCTAAATTTTCCGGTTGAATGACTTTGTCAATGTCTGGTTAAAGTTTTTGGGGTAGTTCAGTATCTGACAAAGTACTGATGCTACAGTAAGCAAACTTGCACAAGTGATTCATCTTGGGATGCTGAGGTGAACCCATGCATCGGATGCAGCATTTGACCTACTTTTTCCGCTTGAGTGATTTTGCCTTTAAAGGCTAATATTGAGCAAAGTATACAGGGAGTTTGTTTAACTTGAAAACCTTGGTAGCCAATTGGGCCCCTGGCAACAGAAAATTTAGGGGCCCAGCTTAAATTTTAGGAGCCCAATTTTTCTTCGGCATTTTTTTTGTAATCACAATTATGAAAAGGATGAAAAGCAATATTTGATTAACTATTTTATGACAATTCAACATGAAATGATGACACAATAAAATTGCAAGATTAAAATTCCAATGATACAAATTGAGCATGTCATCGGGTCCCTTTAAAGTACGAAACGAAAACGAAACGAAACGAAAAGAAAAGAAACGAAACGAAACGAAACGAAATGAAACAAAACGAAATGGAAAAAAAATTTGCATGTTCAGAAACATTTTATAAAATGATAGCACGTGAAATAATTAATATCGACAATATTTAATCTTCCTCTTCTTCTATGTATGACCCTTCGCTTACTCGGAGCATTCCCAAATGGACATATATGTGCATACAGAACATAAAAACCCCATTCTTTATCCCCCCTCTGCTTTTTTTTTTTTTTTTGTTTTGTTTGTTGTTGTTGTTTGTTTGTTTGGATTTTTTTTTTGTAAGAAATGTTTGGATGCTGTGCCCCTCCGCCACTTTTTCAGACAGAGCTACGCCGTTGCTGGTAATACTTTTTACAAAAAGTTAAGTAGGAATATGATGCACATGGGCGGATCCAGGATTTTTTTCCAGTAGGGGTCCTAAAATTCATTGGTCCTAAATTTTTTGAAAAGCAAAAAAAAAAAAAAAAAAAAGGCAAAAAGATTGAAATCTCAGTTGAATTTCCACCGCGTTGTTCTTGATTAATAATCAAATGTGAAATAGTCCTCGAAAATTTGTCAGAGTTGGAATAAAAAGGACAGACTATATTACCGTTAAGCGCGGATCCAGAGGGGGGTAGGGGTCCGGACCCCCCTGGAATTTTCGAAGCATAGTTTGGTACGCTTATAAATATACATATTTCTGATTTCATAAGATTAAGTCCCGATTCCCTTTTTTTGTCATAACATTTGAAAAATAACATGAATTTGTATTTAAAATCTATCATTTTTATTAATTTTTGGGTCCACATTTCAAAATTTTCCCAGGCTCGCTTACGCTCGCCTTGCATATACATATTTTTATATAATTTCAAATGATGCTTACCTTTGCAACCCTTATACATTGCACACCTTCGTCAATAAACAAGGACAAATAACTGAAAAAATACAGTAATAGAGGATACAAACGGTATTATAGTCTGTCCTTTTTATTCCAACTCTGACAAATTTTCGAGGACTATTTCACATTTGATTATTAATCAAGAACAACGCGGTGGAAATTCAAGATTTCAATCTTCTTGCCTTTTTTTTTTTGCTTTTATTTAGGACCAATGAATTTTAGGACCCCTCCTGGAAAAAAATCCTGGATCCGCCCATGTGCATCATATTCCTACTTAACTTTTTGTAAAAAGTATTACCAGCAACGGCGTAGCTCTGTCTGAAAAAGTGGAGGGGCACAACATCCCAAAATTTCTTACAAAAAAAACCCCAAACAAACAAACAACAACAACAAACAAAAAAAAAAAAAAAAAAAAAAAAAAAACCCGAGGGGGGATAAAGAATGAGGTTTTTATGTTCTGTATGCACATATATGTCCATTTGGGAGTGCTCCGAGTAAGCGTAGGGTCATACATAGAAGAAGAGGAAGATTAAATATTGTCGATATTAATTATTTCACGTGCTATCATTTTATAAAATGTTTCTGAACATGCAATTTTTTTCCATTTCGTTTCGTTTCATTTCGTTTCGTTTTCGTTTCGTTTCGTTTCATTTCGTTTCGTTTCCGTTTCGTACTTTAAAGGGACCCCATGTCATCCCACTAGCGCTATCTCTGAGCCACGAATATGTTTCCGTCCATTTCTCCGAGAATTTTCTACTACGCTTTGATTTGTCGTATTCTTTAAAATAAGAGGTATCAATTGCTTTCCTCTTACTTTGAGGTTTTCCTACCCCTTTAATGAAACGCCACATGCCGCTGGGTGTGCGACACTCGCCCCCTCAAATTCTTTATAAAAATTGCAAAATGAAACTAAGGAGTGATCTTGGTAATATGAGCGCTTGATTTCACAACGGCGCACTCCTCAACTATAGATAAGCCCATGATTGACTATGATTTTTGCCTCGAACTAAATGGAACGGAAAAATACGAAACGGATTTTTTCGGACAAGATTTTACTCAGTCGCCAGTTGGGCGAGTAATTTCCGAATTTGAAGTCGCCCAGCGCCAAATTTAGTCGCAAATGCGACTGGGCGAGTGCTAAACAAACTCCCTGGTATAAGTGCTATATGTACCAAACTTGCATATTGGATATGTATCTTTGATCAAATTTTCATAAAATGACCTTGACCTACTTTTTCCACTTGAGTGATTTTCTTGCATATTGGATGTATCTTTGATCAAACTTTCATAAAATGACCTTGACCTACTTTTTCCACTTGAGTGATTTTGCCTTTAAAAGCCAATATTGAGCAAAGTATAAGTGCTACATGTACCAAACTTGCATATTGGATGTATCTTTGATCAAATTTTCATAAAATGACCTTGACCTACTTTTTCCACTTGAGTGATATTCTTAATATACATGTACTTAGAGATATGTTTAAATTAAACTTTGTTGCCGTGAGGTGAGCTTCGTAATCTTTGATTACACTATGTTTTTAATATTCAAAGAGTGTTATAAAATCGTCTGCTATCGATCCCCTTATCATACTGGTAACATAACTTTAATCCCATTGTTAGCCACTCGAGAGCTCCCTACTGTAGCCAGTCATGCAAAACGGATTTAAATCTACCTTTAAGGTATGAATAAGTACTCACTCAACGGAGTATAGAGAGAAGTGTTATGTAATTGAAAACCGACATCTGATTTACAATATCTCCTACTTGCCATCTGGGCGACTGTTGGTCAAAGTTTGAGTCGCCCAGTCGGAAAATAGTTGCCAATGGCGACTGGGCGAGTGCTAATTTTACTCCCTGTCTATTCAATCATATGGATTTTTCGCATGACAAATTTATCAAAATTGCGTTGATCCAGTTTCCGAAGTGAGCTGTGCGGACAGTAGTTATCATCTAGCAGTAATTGCCGTTTGCCCATTATCTTTGGTTATAATAATGACAGAGACTTGATTCTTTCAGCACTAATTCTTCTTATATATATCAAACTATATCTGAAATTTTAAACGAATCCATGCGATGAAAGCTAATTAAGATTTTAGCAGCTAAATTTCATGAAAATGCGTTGTCTTCCCCTGAGCAGGGGGGTGGGGGACGATGGCATTGCACCTTGCTTTCTTCTCTCTCAATCATTGAAGAAATTTCAAACTATTTTTAATGTTTTTTATCACAACTGATTAGAAAAAGAATAGAGGAATCCCATGGTATCAATTTTAGTTGGAATGTTGTGGATGATCCCACATGGCGATACATGTAATTTCTTCTTTAACCTTTAAAGAGTGCATATGTACTTAAAAGTAGTGCATTTTAATTGCTTATAAAACCAGTACAGAATTTATTGAAAATTTAAGGAAAAATAGGTAAAGGGTTCTAGTTTGTGCTGTCCAATTCTCATGTGCAAGTCTTAAAAATTAAAGGAAATAGAGCAAAAAATGCTTTAACAATGGGCAATAATTACTTCTCAACCAGTATGTAAAATATGCAGTGAACTTGGGATGCTGAGATGAACCCATGCATCGGATGCTTCATCTGACCGACATTTTCCGTTTGAGTGACTTGGTTAAGAAGTTTGGGTTAGCTCAGTGCGACTTGGTTAAGAAGTTTGGGGTAGCTCAGTATCTGACAAAGTACTGATGCTGCAGTAACCAAACTTGCACAAGTGATTCATATTTGGATGCTGAAATGAACCCATGCATCAGATGCAGCATCTGACATACTTTTTCCGCTTTTCACTTTAAAAAGCCAATATTCATGATATTGATCAAAGTATAAATGCTACATATACCAAACTTGCATATTGAATATATCTTTCATCAAACTTTCATGAAATGACCTTGACCCACTTTTTTCACTTGAGTGATTTCACTTTAAAAAGCCAATATTGAGCAAAGTATAAATGCTACATGTACCAAACTTGCATATTGGATGACCTTGACCTGGTTTTTCTGCTTGAGTGATTTTGCCTTTAAAAGCCAATATTGAAAAAAGTACAAGTGCTACATGTGCCAAACTTGTATATTAGATTTATCTTTGCTAAAGCTTTCATAAAATGACCTTTACCTACTTTTTTCTCTTGCATGATTGTACCTTTAAAAACAAATATACATGTTCATGTACTTAGAAATATGTTGAAATTGAAATTTGCCGCCCGAGGTTTGTAATCTGTGATTACCTATGTTTTTTGTTTTGTTTTTGTTTTTTTTTTTTCCTCATCTAGGATACATAACTTGTCATAAGAAGAAAGACTTTATGAACTGCAGTATTATGAGTATACAGATACATGTATGTGATTCTATAATAACATTCTATGTGTATATATTTCAACAGGACCAAACTCCATTAGAAAAAGCTGTGGCTCAGAAAAACAAGGGAAATAAATACTTCAAGGGAGGTAAATATGACCAGGCAATCAACTGTTACACGGAAGCTATCGGTGTTTGTCCTCCAGAAAACAAGGAAGAGTTATCTACCTTTTATCAAAACCGTGCAGCAGCCTATGAGAAACTTGTAAGTCATCCTGTAAATTAAAATAATCTTGGACAAATGACAGTAGAAGAACCTAAAACCATCTCATTTGTAAGAACAACGATTGATTAAAAAGATATATTTTTTATTTACTTGTCATGACAAGTATTTTTTTCTAATTTTACACAAGACTATCTACATGTATAGTTAATTGAGAGGTTCTTTGTTATAGAAAAACACCAAGATGGTCGTAGAGGATTGTACTGCAGCCCTAGAACTGAACAAGAAATACATCAAAGCTCTGTCACGCAGATCACTGGCAAGTGAACAATTAGGTCAAATGACACAGGCACTTGAAGGTAAGAGTTGATTTTGGATTTTTTTTTTTAGCGGAGGGGGGGGGGGGGGGGGGGGGGGGTGGATGGATTGGGGTGGGAAATGGGGAATGGGTGGATATGTTCATGTATCATTAGCATATAACATGTAAGAAGAATGTTCTTGCTGACGAATGTTGCATATTAGTCCTCTCTTTAAAGTCTCCACTCAGTTTGTCCTTTTATCCGTCTGTCTGTCACACTTAAGTTTTCCATAAGTTTGCTGTTGTTGCATATATTGAACTCATTTTTGGTTTGTGAATATATCTCAATGTGATACAGATAAAATCCGAGGTTTGTTTCATTTGAGCTATTTTACAAGAGTTATGGCCCTTGTACTTAACACATTTTATGAAATCTAAGTTTTACAGACTTTTCTTCAGTTCTATGGCAGATATTGAAGTGATTTATGGTATGTGAATACCTGGTAGTGTGATACAGACCAAAGTAGACTTTAGTATCGATTGACTATGGATCAGCAACATCGGATCTACCATGAAGAATTTTACAAATCTTGAATTTAATTAATTCAGCTTGCTAAATGCATCATATGGCTTTACTCATGCTTGGACGAGTAACGTTACACGTAATATCAATCAGTTATATCTTGTCTCCTTTGTAGATGTCACAGCTCTGTGTATATTAGAGGGATTCCAGAATCATCAGTCCTTAGTAAACGCCGACAGAATCCTGAAGAAACTAGGACAAAGCAAGGCTAAGGAAGCTTACAAGGTAATATGCCGTCTTTTTGTTATACAGAGTTACTTCCCATTTGGGATGGTATCTGACGTAAATGCATTATTTCCATAGAATCGGATACCGTCTGATACACACATGTAAGACCTAATAAGATCTAATACCTACTGTAGTAATCATTTCATGACGTATTATATCAGTCGGGTGCATCACTGATTTCAGTACTCTTCCAGAAATTACTAACATCAGTAATTTTGATTTTGACTTTACTTGCTGCTTTACCTCCAAATTACTGAATTCCATACTTTTTGCGCGCATTCTTATTTCTAGAAATTCATTCCTGCGCATATTCATTTTATGAGTTCATAGGGTGCAGAATAGAAAGTACTACAAATCCATGGAATTAGATTTCCCTAAATAGTGTTGTAAAGGCAATCAAATGGACAAACTTTAGAATATGACAGGATTCAGTCATTTTCATGTGACTGATTTCTATCTTTTAGCAAAATGAATATCTTTGATCGTGTTTAATTACAAAGGAAATCGAAAAAATAAATTATAAGTATCAGTCATTTCCAAAGAGGACTGAAATCAGTGATGCCCCTGACTGTATATACATGTACATGTACATGTGCAAACTTATTACTTCTCTAATCATAATCACCGTGTGGGATCGATACGTATGGCGTCGTGATTCCTTACATAGTTGTTTGGTATTTTTTCGTTTTCTAAATTAAACTTTACAAAATTGATGAGCTGTTGCAGTAGGGCAATGCCTAGTAAATCAATCCATATCGTCCAGGTATATGAAAAGTTAATGATTTTTGCAAACACTTCAATAGTTTGTTGATGATAGGAAATCTTTCCTTTTGATGAACTCTTGAAGTGTTAGCAAAAAATATAGACTTTTCAGATATGTAAATGATATGTAAATGATATGAACTTACTTATTAGGCATTGCCCTACTGCAACGTCTCTTCAATTAAATGATGAAAAAAATCTTTAAAATCTCTATAAGGAATCACAACATCATACGGTTCGATCCCTCGCGGATAAAAGTATAAGTAAGGGTAGAGTGTATCTTAGTTATATTCAAATATGTGTAAACTGGCTTAAGGAGTACATTTAACATGTTTTTATACAGTAATAACAAATACATTTATTTTGTACAATCTTCTGTATTATGGAGGGAAAATACTGATAAGGGCTTTTAAAATGTATAGACGATTCACTTGAAAAATTCTGAGACTGTAACAAAGAGGGTGTTAACAGATCTATATATATATATATATATTGTCCAATTTGGTATGCAGGTTTTTTGAATGATGCAAATTTTGAGGACGACAAAAAATTATTATTCGGAAAAAAAAATCGATGAAAATTATGCTATTCATAGAAAGGGACATTGTTCTATCATTCCATGGATCATGTAACACTCTTTAATTGATATCTGTAGAAGCAGAAACCATCGCTGTCGAGTGCCCATTTTATTAGGACCTACTTCCAAGCTTTTGTAAATGACCCAATTATGAATGAGGTCAAGGATCTTCAGAAGGCAGAGCAAGGTGAAGGTCAAGTTCAGAATGGCGTGACAGAGGAAGAAGGGGGAGAAAGTAAAGAAAGGTAAGCAACGAAGAAATACACAGCCAATTGTGCCTCATATAAAATTCATGTGAAATTTACATGAACTTTACATGAAAGTTCACATGAAATTTATGTGAAATGAGCGCGAACATGAAATTTACATGAAATTTTTAACATAAAATTCATGTGAAGAATTTTACATGGATGTTATGTGAATTCAGTTTCCTGTGAAGGTCACTTAGAAAAATTCATGTGAAATTCATGTGAAGGAAATTTATGTGAAATTCATGTGAAATTCATGTGAAGGAAATTTATGTGAAATTCATGTGAAATATTTTTCACATAAATCTTATGTGAAATTTATATGAATTTTACATGAACTTTCATATGAAATTTACATGATGCTCATTTCATATGAATTTCATGTGAGGCACAATTGGCTGTGTATGTTAATGAAAAATGTGATAAAATAACATGAAGCCTAAATTATGAACAGCTATATTTGTCACAGGGTTGTAGTTCTAGTTGTTTTATATTCCATTTTAGTGAGCCATGACGAATGACTGGGGAGCTAATGTCATAGTCTGATCGTAGGCTCCGTCGCTGTGTTGAAAAATTGTAACCTGGGCTATATCGCATGAACTATGATTGGGAAGTGATTTGATATTTCACATATGGATTCCTCATGACCAGACCTTGTCTTTTAACCTTGGAGTTTGACCTACATTTGAAAAACTTAGACCTGGGCTGTATCTCATGAACTATAGGGTAGGGTTTTATATTTCACATGTGGTTTTCTCATGATTGACCTTTCATTTGAGACCTAACTTTGACCTAATGACCTTGGTGTTTGACCTACTTTCATAAAACTTTAACCTAGGCTATTCGCCATTTTCGAAAACCAGAGTTGCTTCCCATTTGAGACATTATCTGACGTAGACTGATTATTAGGTCATCAAATTCTATGGAAACTGTCCTAAAAGTCTGGGAAATGACGGTAAAAAATCAACGTTAACATACCATTTTCATGACATCACAATGTTATTACGTCAGATACCGTCTGTAAGGGGAAATAACTCTATTCCGCAAAGACTCAATGTCTCATATAAGTAGGACATTTATATTTCACATGTAGATTCCTCGTGACCAGACTTTCGTTTGAGTTCTTGACCTTTGACCTTATGACTTTTACTGACGATATTAGTTGTCCTTCTTTAAACTTAAACCTGGGCTATACAGGTATCTTGCTATTTAAAAAGAATTGCCATTTTATTATCAAAAACCAATGTGGTGAAAGATGTTGTCTTCTAGCAAGTCTCATTCATCCCAGCTTTTACACTGAGGCATTGAGGAAGTTGTCCTCGCAGGAATATAGTCCTATCAAAGATCTCTGTACTAAGGAAGTAGCTATTGAGGATAGTCTAAAACTATAATATTTTCCTTTTTATGCCCCCTTAATCGAAGATTGGGGGGCATATAGTTTTTGGTCTGTCCGTCTGTCTCTCTGTTTGTCTGTTTGTCCGCAAAAACTTTAACCTTTGCCATAACTTTTGAACGGTAAGTGATAGGGCTTTCATATTTCACATGTGTATTCCTTGTGACAAGACCTTTCCATGGATACCAAAATTTTTTACCTTGTGACCTTGACCATGGAGTTTGGCCAACTTTTTAAAAACTTTAATCTTGGCCATAAATTTTGAATGGTAAGTGATAAGGCTTTCATATTTCACATGTGCATTCCTTGTGACAAGACCTTCCACAGATACCAAAATGTTTGACCTTGTGACCTTGACCTTGGAGTTTGACCTACTTTTGAAAAACTTTTACCTTGGGCATAACTTTTGAATGGTAAGTGATAGGGCTTTCATATTTCACATGTGTATTCCTTGTGACAAGACCTTTCCATGGATACCAATTTTTTTTACCTTGTAACCTTGACCTTTGAGTTTGACCTAATTTCAAAAGATTAAATTTAAGCCATATCTTTTGAATGGTAAGTGAAAGGGCTTTCATAGTTCACATGCCTATTCCTTGTGACAAGACCTTTCCATGGATACCAAAATTTTTTACCTTGTGACCTTGACCTTGGAGTTTGACCTACTTTTGAAAAACTTAAACATTAGGCATAACTTTTGAATGGTAAGTGATAGGGCTTTCATATTTCACATGTTTATTCCTTGTGACAAGACCTTTCCATGGGTACCAAAATTTTTGACCTTGTGACCTTGACCTTAGAGTTTAACCTAATTTCAAAAAATTAAACTTCAGTCATATCTTTTGAATGGTAAGTGATAGGGCTTTCATATTTCACATATGAATTCCATGTGGCAAGACTTTTCCATGGATACTAAATTTGACCTTGAGACCTTGACCTCAAATTTGATACTACTTTTGATCTGTTTTACTGACAAAGATGCAAACAGGGGCATTCGTGTATCACAAACACAGGTTTTATTCATTTCAGTTTTTACACAGGCATTGAGGAAGTTGTCCTCGTAGGAATATAGTCCAATCAAAGATCTCTGTACTAAGGAAGTAGTTATTGAGGATAGTCTAAAACTATAATATTTTCCTTTTTCATTTCAGTTTTTACACTGAGGCATTGAGGAAGTTGTCCTCACAGGAATATAGTCCAATAATAGATCTCTGCACCAAGGAAATTGCTATTGAGGATAGTCCAAAAATGTCCCTAGCCCTGTTGCTAAGGGCAACAATGTACTTCTTGTCCAATCAAAATGAGAAAGCACTGAAAGATCTCAACGATATACTAGTTACAGAGACAGTAGATAAGAGGGTAAGCAGTGTATTTTCTCACTTTTGGGGGAGGGGGTCAGGGCCTATACATAGGGTATAATAAGTGGGTCAACTACTCAGAAGGGGAATTTTTTAATAAATCAAATTCTCTATAGGGTAGCAATGAAATGGCTTACAGTTCAAACAGAGAAATCAAGGCAACCATACTTTACTATAATTTTGATTCTTACAAACGATTTTAAAATTATGTTTTTGGTAAGGACAACATCTTTTATTTGGGGGAAATTTCTCTGACAAGAGCTGAAAAATATATACTCAAGGGAGTTAGAGGGGGCTCAATATTGCCAGATTTTTTGGGAAAAAATAATGCCAGTAAGAATCCTATGAATATTCATTCATGGTTTGTTATGAAAGACGTTTACTGTTTCTCTTTTTGGGTTACAAAACTCTTGTCAAGTCTCTAGTTTACATGATTTGGAATCACAAGTCTTGAGATTGTAAGTCTCAAGTATAAATGGTTTCGAGACCCCCCAGCAGGAACTGATTAATGTAATATTAATTTGCATGAAAAATAAGATATTTAGAAGATGTCATCAGAACTTTCTTTCTTCCTACATGATTTTGAAATATTTGACATGTATTTAGATCAAAGTCAATGCCCTGATCAAGAGAGGTACCATATATATACAACAAGAGAAAAGGACGGAGGGACTGGACGACTTTGCTACGGCTGTCCGAATAGATCCTGACAATGCTGATATATACCATCACAGGGGCCATGTAAGTCTTATTACTTTGATTTTACCTTTACAAGGGCCTCTTAAGTCTATAATCACTTTGATTATACTACGATAGGGGCCACATAAGTCAATTATACCACCACAGGGGCCACATAAGTCTTACATTGTTATTGGCTGAGGAAACGATCAAGGAAAATATCCATTTATTTGATTTCATTTTGAATTATGATTCTAGGATTGATATGTGTATGAATCTTGACATCATTCGTATGGAAATTGACATTTTTAATCACATTATTACATTGTTCTCAATCTCAACTGACAGTTCAATTTTATTTCAATGCTGCCATTTTTGAATGAAGTTAACTTCCTTGATCACATCTTAATACAGGAGCTAAAAATTCAATATGTAACATCCTTTATATGATTCTATTTCCTACTTGTACATTGTACTGCTTTCCTGATACATGTAAATTTCATGTTAAGTAAATCAGATAAATGATAAAGATATGAAGCTTTATTTATGTGAAAGAAGATAAAGTACAGTGCCCAGTTTCTCAAAAATTCTTGAGTACTCATTGCATTTGTACCTCTTGTAAGGTTTCATAAAATTGGTGACTGGAGCTATATCATTGTAATTCTTGTTTCTCATGATGTTAAAGTTGAAATTTGATCATTAATCTAGTTTTACTGTTTCCCGAAATCTGCACAATTTCTTCTTTTAAACAGCACAATATCCAGCTAGAAAGAACAGACGATGCTATCAGAGACCTTGACAATGCTATAGCCAAATGTCCTACGTTTGCTGCTTCCTATGTACAGAAGTCGTTTGCTGGTAAGTAACCTGGACAATGCTATAGCTATATGTCCTACATTTACTGCTTCCTATGTAGAGAAGTCGTTTGCTGGTAAGTTACCTGGACAATGCTATAGCTAAATGTCCTACATTTACTGCTTTCTATATACAGAAGTCATTTGCTGGTAAGTTACCTTGACAATGCTATAGCTAAATGTCCTACGTTAACTGCTTCCTATGTTCAGAAGTCATTCGCTGGTAAGTTACCTGGACAATGCTATAGCTGAATGTCCTACGTTTGCTGCTTCCTATGTACAGAAGTCATTTGCTGGTAAGTTACCTGGACAATGCTATAGCTAAATGTCCTACATTTACTGCTTCCTATGTACAGAAGTCGTTTGCTGGTAAGTTACCTGGACAATGCTATAGCCAAATGTCCTACATTTACTGCTTCCTATGTACAGAAGTCGTTTGCTGGTAAGTTACCTGGACAATGCTATAGCTGAATGACCTACGTTTGCTGCTTACTATGTACAGAAGTCATTTGCTGGTAAGTTACCTTGACAATGCTATAGCCAAATGTCCTACGTTTGCTGCTTCCTATGTACAGAAGTCGTTTGCTGGTAAGTTACCTGGACAATGCTATAGCTATATGTCCTATGTTCGCTGCTTCCTATGTACAGAAGTCGTTTGCTGGGGTAAGTTACCTTGACAATGCTATAGCCAAATGTCCTACGTTTGCTGCTTCCTATGTACAGAAGTCATTTGCTGGTAAGTTACCTGGACAATGCTATAGCTATATGTCCTATGTTTGCTGCTTCCTATGTACAGAAGTCGTTTGCTGGTAAGTTACCTGGACAATGCTATAGCCAAATGTCCTACGTTTGCTGCTTCCTATGTACAGAAGTCATTCGCTGGTAAGTTACCTGGACAATGCTATAGCCAAATGTCCTACGTTTGCTGCTTCCTATGTACAGAAGTCGTTTGCTGGTAAGTTACCTTGACAATGCTATAGCTGAATGTCCTACGTTTACTGCTTCCTATGAACAGAAGTAATTTGCTGGTAAGTTACCTTGACAATGCTATAGCCAAATGTCCTACGTTTGCTGCTTCCTATGTACAGAAGTCATTCGCTGGTAAGTTACCTTGACAATGCTATAGCTAAATGTCCTACATTTACTGCTTCCTATGTACAGAAGTCATTTGCTGGTAAGTTACCTGGACAATGCTATAGCTGAATGTCCTACATTTACTGCTTCCTATGTACAGAAGTCATTTGCTGGTAAGTTACCTGGACAATGCTATAGCTAAATGTCCTACATTTACTGCTTCCTATGTACAGAAGTCATTTGCTGGTAAGTTACCTGGACAATGCTATAGCTGAATGTCCTACATTTACTGCTTCCTATGTACAGAAGTAATTTGCTGGTAAGTTACCTAGACAATACTATAGCTAAATGTCCTAGGTTTACTGCTTCCTATGTACAGAAGTCATTTGCTGGTAAGTTACCTGGACAATGCTATAGCCAAATGTCCTACATTTACTGCTTCCTATGTACAGAAGTCGTTTGCTTGTAAGTTACCTGGACAATGCTATAGCCAAATGTCCTACATTTACTGCTTCCTATGTACAGAAGTCGTTTGCTTGTAAGTTACCTGGACAATGCTATAGCCAAATGTCCTACATTTGCTGCTTCCTATGTACAGAAGTCGTTTGCTTGTAAGTTACCTGGACAATGCTATAGCCAAATGTCCTACATTTACTGCTTCCTATGTACAGAAGTCGTTTGCTTGTAAGTTACCTGGACAATGCTATAGCCAAATGTCCTATGTTTACTGCTTCCTATGTACAGAAGTCGTTTGCTGGTAAGTTACCTGGACAATGCTATAGCCAAATGTCCTATGTTTACTGCTTCCTATGTACAGAAGTTGTTTGCTGGTATGTTACCTGGACAATGCTTTAGCTAAATGTCCTGCTTTTTCTGCTTCCTACATGTATGTACAGAACTCATTTGCTTGTAAGTACATGTACTGCGGGGGATAATTTTCACGTCTTTCACAAATCAACGAACTTAGCAAATAATCTTGTTGCATTGTTACTATGGCAGAGACGTTGATATCGGGAATATTTCCCCCCAGAGTAACAAGTAACGTCTTGTCGTTATAATTGCAAAATTTTCCGTAGGGAAAATAACCATGTGTACAGTAATACTTTGACTGATGAGATTAAAAAAATGTTCTCTCCTCATAAGGTTGAGTTGGATTTGGATTGAGAAATTTTTCCAGTGGATGGAGAAGTTAGTGGAGGGGGGAGGAGAGGGTAGCCAAGCAAGATTTTTATCATGGTTTCATGGTCGGAAAAAAAAAATAAAGACAAAAACTGTAAAAATAAATATTTTTGGCAAATACCAGGCTGCCCTGACTCCCATAACTCCCCTGATGATTTTTGGCTGGATTGCGAAGCAAAATCCGATCTCTGATGGCGAAGTCCGTCTGTCTGTCCGTCAGTGCGTCAACATTTTGGTTAAAGTGTTGCGTTTAAGTCCGCTGAGAGAAAACTGTTTGGAGGAGCAACTTGAAACTTGACATGGTGATAGACCATGATGAGACGAATCAAACACCACAACAAAATTTGACCTAGTGACCTTGACCTTGGAGTTTGACCTTCTTTTGAAAAACTTTTACCTTGGCCATAGCTTTTGAATGTTAAGTGATAGGGCTTACATATTTCACTTGTGCATTTCTTGTGACAAGACCTTTCCATGGATACCAAAAAATTTTACCTTGTGACCTTGACCTTGGAGTTTGACCTACTTTTGAAAAACTTTAACCTTGGCCATAGTTTTTGAATGGTAAGTGATAGGGCTTTCATATTTCACTTGTGCATTTCTTGTGACAAGGCCTTTCCATGGATACCAAAAATTTTTACCTTGTGACCTCGACCTTGGAGTTTGACCTACTTTTGAAAAACTTTAACCTTGGCCATAACATTTGAATGGTAAATGATAGGGCTTTTATATTTCACATATGTATATCTTGTCACAAGACCTTACCATGGATACCAAAAGTTTTGACCTTTTGACCTTGGAGATTGTCCTACTTTTGAAAATAATAAATCTAGGCTATATCTCATGAACTGGCTTTGAAATTTCACATGCAGAATCTTAATGACCAGATAATTTATTTGATATCATGAGTTTTGACCTAGTGACCTTGACATTGACCTTTGACCTACTTTTGAACTATAAGAGGTAGGGTTTTGATATTTCACATATCGATTCCTCATGACCAGAACTTTCATTTGATATCATGACTTTTGACCTAGTGACCTTGACATTGACCTTTGACCTACTTTTGAACTATAAGAGGTAGGGTTTTGATATTTCACATATCGAATCCTCATGAACAGAACTTTCATTTGATATCATGACTTTTGACCTAGTGACCTTGACATTGACCTTTGACCTACTTTTAAATTATAAGAGGTAGGATTTTGATATTTCAGTTGTAGAATCCTCATTACCAGACCTTTCATTTGATATCATGACTTTTAATCAAATGACCTTGACATTGACCTTTGACCTACTTTTGAACTATAAGGGGTAGGGCTTTGATATTTCACATTTAGATTCCTTATGACCATAGCTTTTTTTCATTGTGCAATAGTATTTTAATGATCAGCTAATACAAATACTTCGCAATCCGGCCTTACCACCTTTAGCGGTTTATGGTTTATTCTCTTTTCTCTGATTTTTATTGGACTGGATATTTTTCCTGCCTGTGTTCTGTATTTTTGTGTCGCCTGCAAATCATAGCGACACTTAGGGATCACTTTTATTATCTTATTCCCTCTCTTCAATTCATTTCCAATATTTTTTGCTCAGTGAAAAAATTATTAGGTAATTGTATATGTAATATATTCTAATTGTCTAATTAAAAATTTTCCACCTTTGCTATAGAGCACAAGAGACAAGCAGTACAGCTGGCTGGAATGAACCTGCCCCTCCCTCAGACTGTCATACAGGGATACAAACAAAATGTAGAAATGTTCCCAGATTATGGTGATGCCAGAGCATTGTATGCACAGGTAAGTTTGTCATATGACTGTTGTCTTGGCAACCCTAAAATAACAAATAATAAATCATACTATTTAAAGACTTGGTAATCTTTCCCCATCATTTGAATTCTGTTTTGATCTGATTTAGAATGAGGAAAATAATTATAACGTGCAGGTAAATATGTCATATGACTGTCACCATGTCAACCGAAAAAATATCATAAATCATATGGTTAAAGACTCTCAGAAATTACCTCATTTGAATTCTATTGTCATCTGAATAAGAAAAAGGTTTTAAAAAAAGGTAAAGGCAGGGTTTATAGTCTCGTTTGCCTGAGCCTCATGCGACTTCTACAATAACCTCCCTGGCGAGACCTGTACAATCCAGTGCAATCTCAACTCCCTTGGGAGTATACAAGCAGAGCTGCTGTTTAGGCGCTAATGCTTTTCATTCACATTACAAGCTCGTCTCATGTGCCAGGTACCCGGTTTACTCCTGGGTGGAGGGAGTGCAACATAGTGTAAAGTAACTTGCAAGGTTACAATGGTTTTGCAATGTTTGGCGACGGTGAGATTGGAATCCAGGACCTATGGGTTTGTAGTCCACAGTGCTAACCACTACGCTACCAGCAATACAAAGAAATTGTAAATACCTATAGGTAGAAGGAAATTGTAAAATGAAACTGTCAACTGCAAAAACTAAGAGTCCCCTTCGGCGTTGCCGGTAGGGGACTAAAAAGTATTGATCAGGTGCAGTCATTCACTCTCGGTCTACTATGACTGTAGCATTTATTTCAGAAATAACAACTAGCTAGCTGTGGTTTGTTGTCCAGTAATTACCCGAGTCACATGAACCAATGAAATTATCACGGAGCTGCAACATGCTTCGCAGCTCTGTGATAATTTCATTGGTTCATGCGACTCGGGGAATTACTGGACAACAAATCACAGCTAGCTAGTTGTTATTTCTACTCTAATATTGTTCTGCACAAGCTCTATAGTACATGCATGGGCGTAGCTTAACAAACTGTTAGTTTGTTGGAGATTTTACACCAGGCAAGTTCTACAGTACATATAGGGAGAAAATCTCACGTCATATTAGAATTAACGTTATATTATACATATATTATATATATTATATGTTATATACATGTATATTATACGTATTTCAGGCTTTAGGTGATGCCCAGAAATTTGATGAAGCAGATAAGCAGTTTGAGAAGGCACTTGAATTAGACCCGGACAATGCAACAGCTCTCGTACATAGAGCGTAAGTCTTTGTGAGCACATAGAAAAAATTTAACTATCAATGAGGATTTCTCTGATATTAATAATCAGATAGCCATTACCACCCACCCATCCCCCCCCCCCCCCCCCCTTTTCTGAACTTTTTATAATTGCAGCTGTAACTAGACTTTGCAATTGCGTATTTAAAATTGCCCAGGAAAGTCTAATATGAACATTGTTCTTTTCATTTTGATCTCTGCTGATAGATATAGACATTGAATATATATAGAATATAGGACAGGAGCTTTATTTATCAGTGCATGTTTTACCAAAGCTTGCAAGTTTGATAGATTATCTAAGTAGATGGTACCTGGAAGTGTTGAATACATAATAGATCATTTTCCTATGATATCACAGAGCCTTACCTGTCAACACTCCCTCTTTTGGAGGGAGACTCCCTCTTTTTGACCTCATCTCCTTCTTTGGCATTTCTTTCGCGAGGGAGACCAAAATCTCCCTCTCTTTGGCCCATTCTCCCTTCTTCTCCCTCCTTCTCCCTCTTTTGCCATATTTACCAAAGAAAATCAATCTAGATAGCGACATTCAGAGCATTTCATGAGAAATTGCATGACAAAATGTAAGGGAAGATGAATTTATAGAATGCAATAAACTATCGACACATGTTTCATAGTTTATAAAATGTTTTTGCATTGAAATGTCAGCACAATGAAATTATTTGAAAGTTTGTTTTGCACAAAATGTCGTGATTCATTAAAAATGTAGCAAAATGGGTTCACGAGCAATCTCCCTCTTTTTCAAGTGCCAAGGAGGGAGATCTCCCTCTTTTTAAGATTTCAAAGTTGACAGGTATGCAGAGCCAAAATTTCTTCCCTTTGTTGGTCATATTATATGGCAAACCAGTGATATTTCTTCATAGCCTTACCAATTTTAAGGTTTGGGTTCTTGGCAATCTTATATTTTTTCACACCAAACATTTCAATTTTGGAATAAGTATAACCAAAGTATTTATGGGAGTATCAATAAAATTTAATTTCAAGTTCCATATGTATAAAATTTTCAACATGAAATGGTTGAATCATGAAGAAATTTTGCTGTTTTCCATACAATATGGCCACCGACGGGAGGTAACAAATTTTGGCTAATGGAAAATCATCTATAATAAAAAATAAATGATTTTGCAGGTTATTACAGCTTCAGTGGAAACAGAATGTGGAGGAAGCTGTCAAAATGATCAACAAGGCTGTAGATATAGATAATAAATGTGAATACGCATATGAAGTACTAGGTACACTGGAGGTACAAAGGTTAGTAGGATTTTCCTTCATAGAAATGTTTTATCGCTATTTTGGATGACCAGAGTTACTTCCAATTTGAGACGGTATCTGACGTAGACTGATTATGACGTCATCAAATTCTACGGAAACAGTCCTAAAAGTCTGGGAAATGATGGTATAAAATTGACGTTACCATACCATTTTCATGATGTCACAATGGTTTTACATCAGATACCGTCTGTAAGGGGAAAAACTCTGTATTCTGCAAAGACTCATATTAAACTTATGATAAAGTTGTTTATTTGTTAATCAATGATAAACTTTGAGATGAGAGAATTAGTGTTTTGGTATGATTACCTATAAAATGAGAGAGTTGTCTTTTCCTTCTTGTTAATTCTAAACAGTTACTATAGATAACCAATGAGGTGGCTTTTCCTTCTTGTAAATGTTGAGAGAGATGCCTTTTCTTACTTGTATGTGTAATGTAATGATAACCAATGACAGATCTGTCTTTTCCTTCTTGTATTATAACCAATGACAGAGTTGCCTTTTCCTTCTTGCATATGTAATCCTATGAATACCAATGACAGATCTGTCTATTCCTTCTTGTATTATAACCAATGACAGAGTTATCTTTTCCTTCTTGTATGTGTAATATTATAATAACCAATGACATAGTATTCTTTTCCTTCTTGTATTATAACAAATGACAGAGTTCTCTTTTCCTTCTTGTATTATCACCAATGACAGAGTTATCTTTTCTTTCTTGTATTATAACCAATGACAGAGTTATCTTTTCTTTCTTGTAGGGGTAATATGGACCAAGCTATGAAGCATTTCCAGAAAGCCATTCAGCTGGCCAAGACGGAGAACGAGATGGCACACTTATTCTCTCTGCTAGAGGCAGCCCAGGCCCAGCTGAATGTCGCTAAAAACTTAGGCATCCCTCTACCTAACGCCCTGGGGGCAATGAGATAGAAAAAGGACCCATAGGGCACATTTTGGAAAAAAAGACCTTAAGTGTGTATTTGGAAAAATTCACCTAAGGGCACACTTGGAAATATTGACCTGATGGATGTATTTGGAAAAATTGACCTTAACAGCACATTTAGAAAAAAAAGGACATATTTGGAGAGAAGTTGACCTTAAGGCATAATTGGAAAAATAGACCTAAAGGGCTTTGATAGAGAAAAATGACCTTAACAGAAAATCATGTTGAACTTGAGTATATTACACATTTCATTATTTACATGTACTTTGTAGGAAAGTGGTTGATTGTTTATGCAATGAATTTTTATGAGGACTTTTACTGAAATATAGAATTTTATTAAACAGAAATCGTGTTGAAACCATTTGATGACGATAATATTATGAAGAAACCATCCGTTTTTCTTTCAGTTTTGTTATGACTTTATTTTATGTATTATAATATGCTGTGTAAGAATGCATACGTGTATGCACGTACATATGTATGTACTGAATCGTGCTGTCAGAGAATTTGTAATGCTTTTTGCTTTGACAGTTGAGACAAGTACATTGATATGATGCATGTGATCATAACCAAATTCTAATGTTTTGTTTGCAATAAATTCATTAAATCTGTTTAAGAGTATCAGTCCTTTAAGAAGCATAAACTTTTTCATCACTAGTACACACAAGATTTCAAAATCCTTTAAGGTCATTTCTGGATAAGAGGAAATAGGATGAACTTCTGCCAAATTTTGCATAAAGGAGACTATTGACATTTAAAACATTCTGGTAGTAAGTTAAGTATATGAAGCCATGGATATTTTCACAAAACAAGAGGCCCAAGGGGGCCACATCGCTCACCTGAGGAGACTGTATGTATGTTTTCAATCAAAGTCAGTATAAGAACTGAAGAAAATCACTTTTAGTGAAGCTTCGAGAAAGACAATGTGTACTTACTTCCTGTAAAGTTTGGTGACATTCTGCGCAGTAGTCAAAAATGTGTCCTCCAATTAGAGCCTATGGAGGACATCTTGGGTTTCCGATCGGCTCGAAAAACACAAACTTGGTAGACTAAGAGGGCAATGAGTACTTGCTTCCTGTGAAGTTTCAAGAAATTCTGTGAAGCGGTTTCAGAGGAGAAGTCCAAAATGTGTCAGCCAATCAGAGCCTGTAGCTGCCATCTTGAATTTGCGATCGGCTCCAAAAAACTTAAACTTGTTAGAGGGCAATGAGTACTTGCTTCCTGTGAAGTTTCGTGAAATTCTATGCAGCGGTTTCAGAAGAGAAGTCGAAAATGTGTCAGCCAATCAGGGCCTGTGGCGGCCATCTTGGATTTCCGATCGGCTCAAAAACACAAATTTGGTAGAGGTCATTGAGTTCTTGCTTCCTGTGAAGTTTCATGAAATTCTGTGCAGCTGTTTCAGAGGAGAAGTCCAAAATGCGTCGGCCAATCAGAGCCTGTGGCAGCCATCTTGGAGTTCCCATCAGCTCGAAAAACACAAACTTGGTAGAGGGCATTGAATATTTGCTTCCTGTGAAGTTTCCAGAAATTCTGTGTAACGGTTTCAAAGGAGAAGTCGAAAATGTGTCAGCCAATCAGAGCCTGTGGTGACCATTTTGGATTTCCAAGCGGCTTGAAAAACACAAACTTGGTAGAGGGCATTGAGTACTTGCTTCCTGTTTAGTTTCATGAAATTCTGTACACCGGTTTAGAGGAGAAGTCGAAATGTGTCAGCCAATCAGAGCCTGTGGCAGCCATCTTGGATTTCAGATCGGCTAAAAAAACACAAACTTGGTAGAGGGCATCGAGTGCTTGCTTCCTGTGAAGTTTCATGAAATTCTATGCAGCGGTTTCAGAGGAGAAGTCGAAAATGTGTCAGCCAATCAGAGCTTATGGCGTCCATCTTGGATTTCCGATCAGCTCGAAAAACACAAACTTGGTAGAGGGCATTGAGTTCTTGCTTCCTGTGAAGTTTCGAGATGTTCTGTGCAGCGGTTTCAGAGGAGAAGTCCAAAATGTGTCAGCCAATCAGAGTCTGTGGCGGCCATCTTGGATTTCCGATCGGCTCGAAAAACAACAATTTGGTAGAGGGCATTGAGTACTTGCTTCCTGTGTAGTTTCATGAAATTCTGTGCAGCGGTTTCAGAGAAGTCGAAAATGTGTCAGCCAATCAGGGCCTGTGGCGGCCATCTTGGATTTCCGATCGGCTCGAAAGCACAAATTTGGTAGAGGTCATTAAGTTCTTGCTTCCTGTGAAGTTTCATGAAATTCTGTGCAGCGGTTTCAGAGGAGAAGTCGAAAATGCGTCAGCCAATCAGAGTCTGTGGCAGCCATCTCGAAAAACACAAACTTGGTAGAGGGCATTGAATATTTGCTTAGGTGAGCTAAAAAGCATGGTAAAAATTGAAAGATTCATTGTTTTATTACCATTTGAAAGTATCAGTAAAAGATGGGTGTAAAATACACCCAAACCAGGGTTGGCACTGAAAGCCGACTGGCTGTGAGCAATACACTCTAATCTACTGAGCTATTTGAGAAGTTAACTTGAATGTATTATATCTTTTTTCAAAACACTTCATTGTTAGAGGCACTAGCAATGTTTCATCCAGGTCTGTGTTTAACAACAGGACCTGTAGCAGGATGAATTTTATGGTTAAGAATGCTTAAAGGTCAACTGAGACAATCAGTCTTTTTGACAAACTGAGTTACTTCCCATTTGTGCATCATCCCGTCACTTGTGTTTTTATGTAAGGGAGAAAAGCAGAAAACTCACGAATCACGAAATCTGTGTAGATAAAACGCAACAAACAATGAAGCAATGATTTAAATGTTATAAGAAATAATAAAACATCTCCATTCAAGACGAACCTTTTTATATAAACGCACATTTGCCTCACAAATATTGAATATACAAGGTAATCACAGATTACGAAGCTCAAGTTTGGTACATGTAGCACTTATATACTTTGCTCAATACATTTTGTGTTGGCTTTTAAAAGCAAAATCACTCAAGTGGAAAAAGTAGGTTAGATTCTGCATCCGATGCATGGGTCCATCTCGGCATCCCAAGATGAATCACTTGTCCAAGTTTGATTACTGTAGCATCAGTACTTTGTCAGATACTGAGCTATCCCAAACTTCTTAACCAAGTCACTCACGCGGAAAATGTATGTCATATGCAGCATCCGATGCATGGATTTACCTCAGCATCCAAAGATAAATCACGTGCAAGTTTGGTTACGGTAGCACCAGTACTTTGCCAAATACTGAACTACCCCAAACTTATTGATCGGACGCGGACGCGCGGGGGTATAGCATAAACTCACTCAACTTTGTCGAGGTGAGCTAAAAATGTCATAAACAGTAAAAAAAAAAACCAAAAAAAAACATGAAAACAATTGTGCAGACAAGCACTTGGATGGAGCTTATTGTAGATAGCCACACAAGGGCGAAGGAGAAGGAGAAGGGGTCAGCGGGGGCACATGCCCCCCTCCCCCCCCCCCCTCCCCACTTTAAAAAGTGCCCCCCCCCCCCCCCTTTTCAATCACAAAATATTATGATGCGTGAACATTGTTTAAAATAGCAACATTTGTACCATAAATCTACAATTTTCAAAATTTTTCTTTGGCTCGCTACCGCTCGCAATTTCTTTTAATATAGACTTTCTGAATAATTCAGCTATTCAGATCCATCCTTTATACATATTACTTTATCAATGCACTTGAAGACATTAAAGACAAACTATAAAGAATATTATTACATGTACATGTACTTGTTAATGATAGAGGGTATAGAAAGTATTTTTGATAAGTCAATGTAAAATTTAGAATTGCACTCCGGCGAATAATCTTGTGAACCCTTTCGCCTACAATGTCTTAATCTTTAATTCGACATATCGTTTATAGATACTTACACAAGAGAAAGCACAAGAAAAGCTCTATTTTACAAATAAGCACACCTTCCTACTTTTACGATTTTGGCGTAATGTTTACGATTTTTGACCTACAAATACTCTCCACGCTTTTCCTACTTAGTTCCAATCAAAATTACATTTTTAAATATTTTAAACAAACAAATAGACTCGTCAATATAAATTCGTTGAAAGTTTGATATCGTTTAAGGATTAAGATTTGTAAAAATGTAAAACTAGGGAAAAGATTTTTCTCCACATTACAATTGATTGTTTTGTATTACGCTTAACTTCCCTAAATTACACGCTCTTTAGAAAATTTTAAACTTTTGGTAAGGGTTGCACTCCATAGTATTGGTCATTGAAAATTGAGCGTTTTGAATGAAAGGCATGCAATAGTTGACGTTATATTAATAATTTTATATTGCTCATACAATATAAAGCTACATATCAATAAAAAGTACTCTTATTACTGATTACTTCTATTATTCTTGATTTCATCTGAACAAATCCTGTCAGTCAGACATGCTGCTCAAAGTTATAGCAGTACATTAGAAGATGACATGGAAATGGGGCATGACCCCTCAAAGTGACTCAAATTTGACATCCTTCTCAAATGATTTTCTTAATAAACTGTATGTCTATTTGTTGTGTATTTCTTATTCTATAATATGTGCAATTTATTTGAATTTTCACCTGATGCAATTCGAGAAATATGACGTCAAAGTTTTCTTACCTAAATACAGCATTCATTTCTTTGCCCAAGGCTAGTCACATGACCTCTTACTTTCACATCCGGTCATACTATACATATGAGGTATACAATGGAAATAATGTGCTTTTCTCAAGACAACAAGCTAGTTCTTTCTTCCAAATATCAAAAATCATAGTTATTTCAATAATAAAGCTCACATAATGAAGCTGGACCCCATCTGTCCCCTATTTAAAAAATCATCCCTAGCCAAATTCCAAATGCGACACTGCGGATACTATGTAGTGTAACCTATAGGAGTACATTTTTCTTTATGCGAGAATTTTTTTTTGTCGATATGTGTTTTTAAGGTCTTTCGCATCTTGCGATACCAGAAATTTTGTGTTACGCACTATACTTTTGTCGCGACACACCGTCAAAGGTCCCATGATACCGTCAGGCCTTAACCCCAATGTTACATTACATGGCCATAATAGGAAATACATATATGATCAATAGGAGCTATTTATGATGCTTAAGTACTATAATGGTACATTAAAAGATAGAAAAAAGGCTAAATGACATTCTTAAAAGAATGTTGCAATGGAAACGACAAACTTTTTTGTCGTAACGACATATTTTTGTCGCGTCGAAGCTAATTATATACCATAACGCTTTACCGCGAACAACAGAAATGCCCATGTAAGCTATAATATTTTGAACAGATTTTGGTTGCTATGGTAACCACATTGTGGTAAATTTAAGTCATTTGAGATACTTTAACATTTTCAGAATATTTTGATACCTCTCATCATAATGTAAACCTCTTATCTATATGGCAAAGGTGCATCACATCCACAATGGTGTCACAGACTTAACAGCATTTTTCCTGCATAAATGAGCTGATACTGGAGCAACATCAATTTTCATGACAATCAAAAAAATTTTATTTTTGAATTAAACATGTCTATATTTGATTTTTAAGAAACAACAGAGTCAATACTTTTTTATGATATAAATGGTAACCATAGCAACCAAATATGAAAATTTGAATTGAGGAGCATATGTGCGTATAAGGTTGCACTCCATAGTATTGGTCATTGAAAATTGAGCGTTTTGAATGAAAGGCATGCAATAGTTGACGTTATATTAATAATTTTATATTGCTCATACAATATAAAGCTACATATCAATAAAAAGTACTCTTATTACTGATTACTTCTATTATTCTTGATTTCATCTGAACAAATCCTGTCAGTCAGACATGCTGCTCAAAGTTATAGCAGTACATTAGAAGAATTCCCTTATGAAATCTTCCGTACGTAATGCAACAGGAATCCATACGTAATCTTGAGACGTAATACGTCTCTATATTAAACATAGAATGTACACAAATTCCATACGGAAAATAGAAAAATTCCAGCAGGAATTGAAGCGTACTCACGCGTAAAAATGAGCGAAATATTTAAATTAGTTACGTATGGATATGACCAAATATGGAAAAGGAATCAATAGTTTTACGCATGGAAAATTAGTTTTACGTATGGAATCTTTTGAATATCCGTATGGAAAAAATTTAATTTTACGTGTACATAAATGACCTTATATACGTACGTAGTCCTAAATATAGCAAGTTACGTATGGCAATCAAAAACTTAAACAAATACAGAAGTTTGAAGATTTAACTGAAACATATAGAATTTATTACAATATAACATGTAATTCTATGACTTGATCAATCCTGTACTTTACAATTTCAAAACTGTACAACATGTACCAGCAAATTTATAATACATTCAATGCAATCATTTACCACTTTAGGTCAGAGGCCTGCTCACTTTAAACTTACATTTACATTAAGAATACTAAATTAATTCTGTATTGACAGTTTAAGGTATCGTTTATACATATTATACAAATTGTCAATGCATTGTAAATTATAGTCTTGATATACATGTATCTTTACCTATATATAAATATATTGATACCATAAGACAACTCAAAAGTTGATAAAAATTCTTTAAATTATCATCTAAGGCCAACTGTCAATGATTAGCCACAGGATCTATCTTCATTTGCAGGGATCACCCTAGCCCTGCAGAGTAATGAGATAGAAATCTCATTTGCTAAAAAACAATGAGATTTTCTCGATTTCAATGAGATTTTGAATGTATTTGTTCGAAAAAATAGCTAAAAATCAAACTGAATTCTCTTTATTTCCGTGAACATCTGGCAACACATTGTTTGAATGTGAGAATCGCCCTGGACTTTTTCTTCTTCGCTTTAAATGAGAAATGAGGTGAAATAAAATTCTTTATCTCTCAGACACCGCCGCACGCTAGAAGTCGCCGACGAGACGTTTATTTAAGAAGAAAAATATCCGCCGTGCCTCAACTACACTCGCTGGTTAAATATGAAATATTCCATCTAAAGGAAATTACAATGTCTTGTGAATGTTTTTTAAGAAATCATCGGTTCCAATGGTACACATTAAAAATATTTCAGCGCGCCGTGACAAGTCATTTTACAGTAACGTCTAATCTGCGAGTATATATAGGGTGTACTGTATGTATAGAATGTTTACGTTAAGACTTTATTTGCCCTTTGTAAATATTTTGAAGAACTGTATAGCTATTGTTCGTGTTGACGATTCCAAAGACTTGTGAACTATTTATAAGTCCTTGAAGATACTTAGTTATTGCTCAGTACTGGCCACGGTTCGACGACAAATACATGTAAAAAGACGGCCCACTCGCGTGCGCAATACAACTAGTAAACTTTTGATGAAAAGTGTTTGTATGATATATACTTTTCTTTTCCGGTCTTTTTTCTATACAAACGATATCAAGACTGCATTGTAATATTTCATACTCTATTGACATTACAATGACAAAAGAACATGTACCGTTGACAACCGCTAGAGAAACGTAAAGCTTTATACTTGCATCGAAGGATAAAAAATACCCGCGTGCAAACGTCAATACAACACATTGGATTTTCAGAGAATAGATTGGGTACATGTATATATATACAAGGTGTAAGTCCACGAGTTCATTATGACATAAATACATACGTGATGCCGCACGCGGAGTCGAATAATCAGCTGAAAATTTGAAGATTAAAGACGAATCTCCTGTTCTGTCGCATTATATTAACTTAAGTGCGATTTATTCACAGGAGGTATGCGATCTTTTAGCGCGACAGTGCAGTACAAATGCGATATTTGAGTAAAAAATGCGAGAATATCGCAAAATCGCGGCCTAGGGTGATCCCTGCATTTGTACATTGGATATATGTAACATTCACTATTACAACAATTATATGACACGATAAGTTATTTCTTCTTTTCGGTTTGTACATAGGCATTTATTGTTTCACTTGTCCTCCTGTGATTATTGACTGCACTTTCTTGTGAACGCAATGGCTTCGGTCACTGCCTTGTTTATTTCCTTTGAACGTGGCTGTCTTTCAGGCACCAAGATGCTCAATGTAATCTAAATTAGTAATATAAGAAAAGCATACAATGATTTTGTCAGTGAAGATAATTGTTAAGACTCATAGTCTTCCAAGAATCATCTCTTCAATTATCTTAATGCATTATTTATTATAAATATATATCAGATAATACAAATATTGTCCAAAAAAAGAGAAACTTATGCAGAGTAGTTCTTGCACAGGTGAATAAATACCTTTTATCGTATTTTTCCTGATTAAAGGCTTCCCTGTTGCATGTATCCTCTGTGGCAACAGTTCATATGCCTTGGGCCTTTCAACTTTTAAGTCATATGCAAGATGCCATTTCTTCAATTCTGGATTTGTAAATAAATGTGGCATCAACTTCAGGCACAATTATGGTATGATATCCAGGAGTTTTGTGCCCATAACAGGACTTGATGACCTTATTCAGTAGAATCTTATCAGTGAAGACTGTCCCGTATTCCAGAAGAGGCACCATCTATTAAAATTAAAAGAATAAAGAATTCTGAAGTTGTAATAATGCAATGATAATCATAAAAATATTCAGATCCCCTATAAGTTGAGATTTAGCCCAGATTACCTCTATCTGCAACTCCTTTTCAGTAGAACACGTGTTAATCACTAAGAAGTAAAACATGAATCAAATAATAGCCTACCTTCAATCATGCTTATTGATGCTGCAATGGCATTATCTCCAAATTTCTTGGCTATGCACTGTCTTCAAGTTCAACTTCCAACAGAGTCAACATTTAGGAACACTGATAAATCGATGAAAACAAGCACATTTTTCCACGGTCCACATCCATCCACCGACATGCTTAGTACAAAGGAAACTAGGCTTCATTGTTTCAATTAACGTGTCTATAATGTACCGGTACCAAAGTAAATGAAACCCCATGATAATCATCAAAATTCTTTCAGTTTCGATCCTGGCATTCGACTTTTCCGCCTCGCCCGAACCTTTTGAAAATCCGATGTTTTGATTGGCTATTTCTAGTCACAGTCGTTTCTTACACAATCATTTCAAACTAAAACGCCTCTGCATAAACATTCTATTTATTATTTTCAATGCGTCTGTTTAACTTCTTAGTTCTTATATCCATTACTGACACTATGTTTAATTTTTTCTTTTTAAATTGATTTATCTAAAAAAATAATTTAAAGGTGTGCGCATGCGCTAAAGTCGTGAAGGAAAATTTTTTCTCTCTGTTCAAAATTGATTAAATCTTTACATTTTTCAACAAAATTTGCAAAAAAAGACTAAAAGATAAGGTGGTAAGGCTTAGTGTGACCCCTGAATTACCTATTGTTGATAAAACGTGGAGATTGGATGAATTTCACCCCTTAGTCCAAGTTTCCTCCAAAATGAAAGGACTCTGTGCACTTGTAGTGCTTATGTGTTGTTGTATATGCTGCAAAGAAACGAGAACGAACAGCAACCATAGTCTATTGATGAGCAACATCAACTGCCATAGATACTCTACAAATGTTTTTATAGCAACTAAACAAAAGAAAGGTGGAAATCGATGTTTAACATATCTAGCACTGACACTGTTGATTGCATCGAATGATGTTGACCCAAATCCAGGCCCAACAAATAATAACAGTACAATCTACCCCTGTGGAACATGCGATGAACCTGTTACTTGGGAACATAGAGCAGTCATTTGCGATACCTGCGGCCAATGGTTCCACATAGGATGTCAGGACATCCACACTGGGACATATAGCATACTTGAATTCCAAGGAGCAGCTGCAAGATGGGACTGTATTATTTGTGGGAACCCAAACTATAGTGACATCTGCTTTGGAGCTACTACATTAGAGGTATCCAACCAATATTCAGTACTTTCAAACGTCAAAGACTCCAGTGATGAGATCCTAGAAATTCCGATACCGATTCATGCGTCGACACCAGAGAGAAAATCTCAACGAAGTAAGCGTAAACCATTTACACCACTAAGAGTACTAAACATCAATTGTCAGTCAATAAAAAACAAGCAACATCAAATTGAAAATGTAATTGATAGTCTTAAACCGGACATCATTATTGCCACGGAAACCTGGCTTGATCCAAGTATTGGAAACAACCAAGTATTTCCATCCAACTTCGATATATATAGGAAAGATAGGAAAGATCGAGTTGGAGGAGGAGTCCTTATTGCAATACACAACAGGTTCCTAAGTTCAGAGATACCAGAACTCGATACAGATGCCGAAATAGTATGGGCTCGAATACAGAGAAGTGGATGTAAAGATTTAAGGATCTGTGCGTTCTACAATCCCAACACATCAAAAGATCTCACAGCTTTTGAAACTTCAGTCCAACGTGCATGTAATACAAACTCTCATGTACTAATAGGAGGCGACTTCAATCTCCCAGGCTGGAACTGGAAAGAGAAAACTCTTAAACCTGGAACACACCATTCAAGGAATCATTATCACCTAACAGAAATACTGGATGACAACGGACTCACACAGGTTGTAGAAACACCTACAAGAAATGAGGCAACGTTAGATCTTTTTGTTACCAACATCCCGAACAAAGTTCAACAAGTAAACACAACACCAGGAATATCTGATCATGAAATAGTGTACATGGAGGTAGATATTGATCTAAATAGGAACACACAGAAGCCACGGAAGATACATTTATACAAGAAGGCAAACTGGGACAGTATGAAGGAAGAGGCAAAATTACTACTGGAACATATCAGGAAGGAAGAAGAGAGTGGATCAGATATTGATAAGATCTGGAATCTTTTTAAAACATCCTTAGAAAATATCACAACAAATCACATTCCAACAAAGATGGCTAGACAAAAGGACAAACTACCATGGATTACAGGTGAAATCAGATCACTAATCAAAAAGCGGGATAGAGCTTACAAGCGTAAGAAAAAGACAAATCATAAAGATGACATAAAGAAATACAAGGATCTGAAACATCAAGTACAGAGACATTCTAGAAGAGCATATTGGTCATACATAGAGGACATACTTACACCAGAGGTAAAAGAAGACAGTACAAATCAGGGAACATCAAAACGTTTCTGGACTTACGTCAAACACAAAAAGAGTGACAAAAGTGGAGTTTCACCATTAAAACAGCATGGAAAACTGGAGACGGATCCTGTGAAACAGGCAAATTTGTTAAATGAACAATTTAAGTCGGTTTTCTCAACATCAGACAAAATAACATCCGAAAGTTTTAAAAATGGAGGATACATGAAAGACCAACCATCAACCTACCCAGAGGCAGAGGAGATTGTCATATCAGAAGCTGGGGTATTGAAGTTACTTAAAAACTTAAATGCACACAAGGCTGGAGGACCAGACGACATAAAACCAACAATTCTAAAGGAACTTGCAAACGAAATGGCACCGATACTTACGATCATATTCAGGAAATCTTTGAAAAGCGGAAAATTACCATCTGACTGGAAGAAGGCAAGAATCACTCCAGCGTTCAAAAAAGGCAAAAGATACTCACCATCGAACTACAGACCAATATCGCTAACGTGTGTTTGTTGTAAAATCATGGAACACATCATTACTAGTCACATTATGAATCATGCAGAGAGAAACAGCATTTTATACCCACTTCAACATGGATTTAGGAGCAAAAGATCGTGTGAAACACAGTTATTAGAGTGTATAGATGACCTGACTAAAAACCTTGAACAGGGGAGACAAACAGATCTACTCATCTTGGACTTTTCTAAAGCATTTGATAAAGTCTCACATAATCTACTATTACACAAACTTCATCACTATGGTATCAGAGGAAACACACATAGATGGATAGAAGCTTTCCTTTCTGACAGAAGCCAGGTTGTTGTAGTTAGCGGGGAGGAGTCTGATGTAGGGAGGGTTCTGTCCGGGGTGCCCCAGGGGTCGGTCCTCGGGCCGAGCCTCTTTCTCTTCTACATTAACGACCTGCCAGAAAATCTCAACTCTACAGTACGCTTATTTGCAGATGATACCATTGTATACCTTACCATTACTTCAGACTCAGATTGTAAAACACTTCAGGAGGATTTAACAAAACTTGCGATTTGGGAAGATCTTTGGAAAATGGAATTTCACCCCGACAAATGTTCCGTACTTACAGTTTCGAAAAAGAAGAATCCTATCATCTACAACTACACTCTACATAACCATGTATTAGCTCATGAGGAATATACCAAATACTTAGGATGTACCATTACTACAGATCTAAATTGGGGCAAACATATATCGAACATCACCAGTAAAGCAAATCAGACCCTTGGATTCCTACAACGTAACCTCCATATATCATCTAGATCAGTTAAAGAAAGAGCATACATGTCCTTAGTTCGACCACAACTGGAATACTCATCAACAGTGTGGGACCCATATCAACAAGGCCACATAGATATGTTGGAGAAAGTGCAAAGAAGAGCAGCACGGTATGTCATGGGGAAATATAGAGATAGATCTAGCGTAGGAGAAATGATACAACATCTGGAATGGAAAAGTTTAAAAGCAAGGAGGAAAGAGGCTAGACTCTCCATGATGTACAAGATAGTTAACAACAAAGTAGCCATTGACCCCGATAAATACTTTAAGAAGCCATCTAGGAGATCCAGGCACATGCACCATCATGCCTATGCAGTTCCATCAGCAACCAAGGACAGTAGGAAATGGTCATACTTTCTCAACACCATCCGAGATTGGAACAGCCTACCTCCGGACATAGCTGCCTCAAAGTCACTTGAGATATTCAAGTCTCAGGTGACTAAAACCATGTAAAAGCCTACCATCAGTACTGTTTTTATACTGTTTTTAAAATTTTAAACATGCGCACACTACTGGCAGAGTATTCATAAAGTTGAAGGTGGCCAGAGCAAGGAAGAAGAAGAAGAAGAATTATCGATCCATTGACCGTATTTTTTGCTAATCTGGAAAAAAATTGAAATTGTCTTGAAAGATTTTTTTTATTCTCCGACCCTAGGAAATTATTAAATAACCAAAAATATAAAAAGGAAAGAAAATAAGAATTAAAAACGATTTCAAATAATCGTATTATAAAAATCATGTTATAAACACCGAAAGATCAATTGCCAAGTTTTCTAAAACGAGATCGAGATTAACCATGTATTGTATATGGAAAACGAAAGTAAAACATCGGTCGTGATGGAGATGGATACTCGCGTGTTCTGACAATCCTAGCCGAAATTTAAAGTTTTAAGACGGTTATTTAAAGTAATTACTCAAAGAGGTAACATTTTAAGTGAAAGAATTCTTGATGCATAGCCAATCATTCTAGAAATTAGTAATATATCTAAGTAAAGTTTTTTGTTTTGAGTGTACATTTTTGTTGGAGAGGATAGTCTGTGAAATATAATTGGAACGAAGTATATATAAGAGGATTTAATTTGAGAAGAAAAGATAATTAATTTTTCCTATTTCCTGACAGATTGACAAACAAAGAATTCATAAATTTTATGAAAAATTCATTGTTTAAAAGGGGGGGGGGCGGACAGGGGGTACCCCTCTCCCACACCCTTCCCTCCCAACCCCTTAGCAGCCACCCCCTTACCAGTCTCCCCCTTCCCTCCCTCTCCCCTTTCCTTTCCTCCCATCCCTTCCCCCTCCCTTTCACCCTGTCCTCTCCCTCAAAACTTGAAAAAGGGTTGTATAAAGCTTAATACATTTGGTCATGCATTTAATGTAACTTCAAAGTATACTTTCTATTTTGCTAAATAATGACACTATATATAGCATGTTCTTTGTATTACATGTACAACTACATAAGTCTTCATGTGTCAGTCATATTTTTGCTTGAAAATTGGCTAAGTCAAAATTCCATACAGTCTCAAAAATACGCTCTGTTTATATATAATTGAAAATTTCCTAAGTCCAGAAAGTACGTGCTTTTGCAGACACTATGTTCAGAATATACGTATGAAATGTCAAGATAGATTTTTATGTATGGAAAATTTGAAGATTTCCGTGCGTAAAAAGACATATAGCTTTGAAAAAATTACGTGTATGCTTGTTTTCCATACGGATTTTTAGATTTACGTATGGAATTTATCTGTACGTATGGATTCCTGCTGCATTACGTGTAGATTACGTCTGGAAATTTCGTACGGGACATTGACATGGAAATGGGGCATGACCCCTCAAAGTGACTCAAATTTGACATCCTTCTCAAATGATTTTCTTAATAAACTGTATGTCTATTTGTTGTGTATTTCTTATTCTATAATATGTGCAATTTATTTGAATTTTCACCTGATGCAATTCGAGAAATATGACGTCAAAGTTTTCTTACCTAAATACAGCATTCATTTCTTTGCCCAAGGCTAGTCACATGACCTCTTACTTTCACATCCGGTCATACTATACATATGAGGTATACAATGGAAATAATGTGCTTTTCTCAAGACAACAAGCTAGTTCTTTCTTCCAAATATCAAAAATCATAGTTATTTCAATAATAAAGCTCACATAATGAAGCTGGACCCCATCTGTCCCCTATTTAAAAAATCATCCCTAGCCAAATTCCAAATGCGACACTGCGGATACTATGTAGTGTAACCAAGAGGCAAGTAATCACGGGTTCGTTGTGAGAATTTTTTTATGTCCAGGAAATCATACTGCAATCAAAATTCCAGCCCCCCCCCCCCCCCCCCTCGTTCCATTCAATCAGCTTCTCGCGGATCCTATATACTACACCTAGAGATAAAGTATAATTTCATGGAAATATAAAATCCTCGCAACGAGCCCCTGTGTACATGGTTTCAGAGACTATTTATACAAGCCGTGACGGGGCAGTCTGTAGGATTAAACGAAGACCCCCCCCCCCTCCTTTTTTTTTTTTTTTTTTTGGATTTTGCCAAAAATGCTGATTTTTCCGATTTTCACGAGTATTTTTTTTAAATCATTGACTGGACTCCCCCTTCCCCCCACACCCCAGCAGTTAAAAACAGCTCAAATATCGCTTACTATTAGTAAAATCGTACAAAATGAGGTGTCCGGTGCGATGACCTAACCTTCACCTCTTGGATTGTTCATACAATGGGACACTCAATGGGTTCACTTTAAACGATCAATAAGCTGCGTTGTGTCCAGAATCGGAGTCAAAGACAGAGGCATGGTTTACATTTTCCCGATTTCTGTTTTTCTGATTTTCCATTCCGCTACTACTGTCATTGCCGGATACGACGATGGCCTCTTGAAAGAAAGGTAGGTGTCTATATATAACTATATTTTCCATTGTGTGTGTGTGGGGGGGGGGGGGGGGTTATAACCGACATCTATCGACATCACCTTAAATTTTACTTGTGACTACATCTAGTATACAAAAGCGGAATGATATTGATTTGTTGATATGAACATCAACGATTTTATCAAGCGCGGATCTAGAGGGGAGGAAAGGAGGTTCGGGAACATCTCGTCTGGAATTCGAAAAAAAAGCTGTTTTACGTAATTCTTACCTCAAAACCATAGGCAGGCGAGGTATCATAGCTTAGTCATATACTTCTTAGTACAAACCCTATCCTTTTTGTGTCTAAATATTTAGCACCCCCCCCCCCCCCCCCCGTAACTAGAAATCAAGGGCTTATTCTATTTTTCTGTCCGTTTTATGATATACTTGTTGAGGAAAGGATTTGTGCCGAGGAAAGGGTTTACTGACTAAGCTATATCATACGTCACCCCTGTCACCCCTGTGGCTGCCCCCCCCCCCCCCCCGGACGACTTGGCTCACCCCGCCTCTAGAGAACTTTTATTTCGATCTGCCCATGATAGTCCGTTATTAACTAGAATCTCCCCTCACCGCCCACTTGCCCACAAGCAATTCCATGACGTAAAAAAGCAATGGTTAATGAGAATGTGAGAAATAAAAGCGATAAATAGAACTTTGTGCTACCCCCCCCCCCCCCCCCACCCCCGTAATAAGAAGTTAAGGGATAATTCCATTTTTCTGTCCGTTTTAATTTCTATCTCTTTAATTGTCCATAAAACATACAAGTACATGCATTTTGAGTAGTAACTAAAATTTTGCATGTATACACGTGCCAATGTATTCCTTTAAACTTCTGGAAGGATCTTTTTTTTTTTTAGTACCTAAATGTTTTATTACCTTGTGATCTTTTTTTTTTTTTTTTTTTTATTTAAAATTTTTATTTTCATTCCATTGGTATACATATTCCATCAAAATTTTAAAACAGGTGATAGACTTAAATATTATATTTTGTAACAATTTCATAATAAACATTTCATTGTAAAATTTTTGAGACACTTCTCCATCTTTCCTGGATTTTATTTGCTGCAGATGGGTGATACAAGTACAGGGAATATGTATCTACTTTCATATAATTGTATAGGTAAGATTTACATAAGTTCCACATGGGTATTCTATTTGTCTGTCTACATAAGGTGATAATTTTTTTTACAAGAATGATAATGAGATTTAAGCCAGATGGATATGTTGAGTCTAAAATTCCTAATAGAAATAAATCAGGGTTCCTTTCTAGTTTGATATTATAATTTTGTTGAAGGGAATTAATCAAACATGTCCATAGAGTTTGGCTATGCACACAGTCCCAGAAAAGATGGAGCGGTGTTTCTCGAGGCCCGTTGCAAAAGGTGCAAGATTCATGTTCAAGCAAACCTATTTTAAACAATTTAGAGTTTGTGAAGTATACATGATGAATAATACGAAACTGAAGTGTTTGTAATTTGGTATCTTTTGAAATAAGGAATGGCAAAGAATGGATGTGTTTCCACTGATCTGTGTTGATAGATTTTAATAAGTATTTTTCCCATTTTTCATGACTTGTAATGATTTGGCAATTCTTTATTATAATTTTCTTGTAAAAGTAAGGAGTTGGCTTTTCTGTATTTTTTAGATAAATAAAAGATTCATGATGTATTTTATTCAGTTTTTCCCATATATTTTTACAATTCTCTTCCATTCTCTTGGTATTGAACTTATCAAACTATTATAAGTTAAGATATCAATTTCTAAACTATAGGAACTTTTTATTAAATCACAATTCATAATATTTCCCACACTATCAACGATATCATTGATGTAGAAGATACCACTGTCAGATAATTTCTTGAGAAAAATAGGAGCCTTATCTATTTTTATGTTTTCATTATACCAAAGAGGTTGGGAGAGAATATTTTCAGGGGCTGTGGAGAGATTTTCTGAAAAATCAGACCAAATATTAAAAACATCATTCCAAAAATTTCCAAAATCGACCTTACTTAACATTCTTTTGAATCCATATTTTGTTAGTGTAAATAATTTATCTCCTGAGAAATCTTCCATGTCGTCAACAATGATTCTTTTCCAATCGGAAAAATTGTGAATATCTAGGATTTTTCTTATCCATGTTATTTTTAAAGCTTTACAATATGAGAAAATATCAGGAACTTTTAAGCCCCCACTTGCGTAGTCTTGAAATAAGGTATTTCTTTTGATCTTATCTATTTTACCATTCCAAAGAAAATTAAAAAAACACAGATTCAAACTTTTTTAGAATTGAATTTGAGGGACTTGGAAGTACTGTTAGAATTTGAATTATAATTGGGAAAGCCATTTGTTTTATAACCGTAACTTTTCCCATAAGTGATAAGTTTCTAAAGGACCACAATGAAAGCAAATTTTGAATGGACAATAATTTTTCGTCGAAATTTTCAGCATAATAATTATGATTAAGGAGGTTATATTTTATCCCCAGAAGTTTAAATTTTCCGTCATGGTTCCATGTTATGTTTTCATCAGTTGGGAGTTCCTCTCCACAGCCCCGTTTTGCCCCAATCCATACCGCCTGAGTTTTTTCAAAATTTATTTTTAACCCTGAACATTCACCAAATAATTTTATTACGAAAAGAGCACGGTTTAAAGATCTTAAATCATTATCAAGTATCAAAGTGGAATCATCAGCATACTGCGTTATCAAATATTCAGAGTTTTTAAGTATTATACCTTTAATATTTGGGTCATATTTAATTGCTGCGCTTAGTAATTCAATACAAATTATAAAAATGTAAGGAGACAAGGGGTCCCCTTGTCTAACGCCTCGTGTCACTGGGAAGAAGGAGGAAAGATAACCGTTATTTTCAACTGTTGCTGTTACATCTGAGTAAAGAGTTTTAAAACAATCAAGGAAAAAATCACTGAAACCATAGAATTTTAAGCATTTTTCAATAAAAGACCACTCTAAAGAATCAAACGCTTTCTCAAAGTCAAGCATAACCAAGATACCCCCCATATTATTTTTGTCTGATTTTTCTATAATTTCATTAACAACCCTCGAGCTTTCTCCTATGTAACGACCCTTGACAAAGCCTGTTTGAGTTGGACTAATAATTTTGTTTAAGTGTGATTTAAGCCTTTTTGATATTACAGCAGAAGTTATTTTGTAATCTACATTTAAAAGGGTGATGGGTCTCCAATTTTTAATAAAGCATTTTGATTTTCCTTCTTTCGGTATACATTTAATAATTCCTTGGCGTTGACTGATAGACATATATTTTTCCGACAAAGATTGATTGATAGACTTAAGAAGAAAGAAATTCAGGTCATTCCAGAAGAATTTGTAAAATTCTACGGTAAAGCCGTCTAAGCCTGGCGACTTACCATTATTCATATTTTTCAGTACTGACAAACATTCTACATAATCTATTGATCCATTTAAGTCAGATACATCCTCTTCTTCAAGTTTAGTTATGTACGGGTTATTGTCGTCAAAGAACGAATCATTATGCATTTTATTGAAGATAGACCATTTCGTGTTATATAAAGAGGAGTAGATTTTTTTTTGTTCATCAAGAATTTCATTTAGATCAGTAATCTCCTTCCCATTATCATCTATCAGTTTTGGAATTAATTTTTCTGTATATTGTCTTTTTTCCAAACTGCAAAAGTATTTTGAACTTTTTTCGCCCTCTACTCTCCACTTAGCCTTAGTTCTAATAATGATACCCTCAATTTTTCTTTTCCTTATACCGTTTAATTTTTCTTCAGTTTCGAAAATTTCATGTTGTAACTCATTTGTATTTTCAAATTGGTATTTCTCATACAATTTTTCCAAATGACTAGTAAGTTCGTTTTCCTCATTTTCTTTTTCTCTCTTTTTAATTGATGAATATTTTATTGTGTTACCTCTAATAATAAGTTTTATTGTTTCCCAAAGAAGTTTGTAGTCAATAGAAAATTGTATGTCTTCCAAAAGATCATTTTCGTTTGTACTATACTGAGAAATAATCTCATTAATAGTATCTTTTACCAACTTAGTATATTCAATATCCCCCAAAAGACTATTATTGAATTTCCATGTTCCCTTACCACGTTCTTGTTTTATAATTTCTAATTCAATATTTACCGGTGAATGGTCTGACTTATATGCAAGATCCATAGAGGCATTTGTTATTTGAGATTGTAAAGTAGACGATACGAGAAAATAATCAAGACGACTTCTTTTTCCATTTGGGCCAAACCACGTCTGTCTACGCAAGTCCGGATTCAATTCTCTCCATGCATCAATTAAGTCGAGATTTTGCATCATATTCTTTATTTCTGCATTTGCTTTAACATTATTTTTTCCTTTGTAATTCACTGTATCAATATCATAATTTAGAGGGACATTCCAATCTCCTGCAATAATTACTGTATCATTTCCAATGAGATCTATTTTATTTTGAAGAGTTTGAAAAAATAAAAGGGTCATCGTTATTTGGGCCATAAACAGCACCTAATGTGATATTGCAATCGTACATTTTTATGTCCAAAAGCAAAAAATTACCATGAGTATCAGAGATCTCCTTTTGAATTTTGAATTCGAATGAATTTTTAAATAGAAAGGCAACCCCACGACTATTAGATGAAAAAGAGCAAAATTTAGCCTCTCCTCCCCATTCATTTTTCCATAAATTTTCCGTTTTTGTATCGCTGTGCGTATCAACCAGAATCGATATATCATACGTTGATCTGCATCTATGAAACACATCCCTTCTTTTTATCGTATCACTTGCAAGGCCCCTACAGTTTAAACTACCTATTTTAATTCTATCCATTATCTACAAAAATATATACATGTATAATGTTTCCTAAAATCACAGAAAAAGCAAATTGATTATATGGAAAGGATGGAAATGCAAGTCTGGAATGAAATAAAACAACAAACATAACCATGAACCTGGCAAAGAATGAATAAAGAAACACCATTCCCTCAAAAAAGATCAAATACACATGTAGAAACAGAAACGCTTTCATAATTCAAAATCAAAAGCGAATTTACAGTTTTTCTGTACCGAAAAAATCGATAGCATGGTTATCTACCAAGCCATTTACAAATTATAGAGAAAGTAAAGCAAGAAACGGTAAATTCGCCCCCAAAATATCAAATATTGAATAAACAAGAAATAACCCTATATTTGAAGCTTCAGCCTACATCCAGCGTGTATCATATATGTAATAAAAAAATTACCTTGTGATCTTGACCTCGGACAATGTACTACACCGACGGGGCATTTTTATGTTTAATGTTCAAACAGATCTTGTTTTATTCAGGTACAATTTACTGAATAAATCATTTGACGGATATGATGCCAGAGTGGCTCCCATTCCACAGAAAGGTTAGTTTTGCCCTCGTTACATAAGGTTTACTCTCGTTACCATGGTTACGGTGTTTTAGATTAATGAGCTCTGCCAGGTCGCGAATTTCTTACCTCCGCGCATTAAAGATTGGTACTACATTACATCAAGAATTAAAACTAAATGTATCAGAAAAAAATTATTCACTTAAATTTCAAGAAATGCAGTGTTAGAAAAAAGATTGATCGTTTACTCTATTTTAAAGTCATTAATTAATAAAATGTATACCATTCTTCAGGTGAACCAGTTATAAATTACGTACAGATTTATTTGTTGAGTATGGGATCCAACAGTGACTTGGATACGGTAAGTCCTAAAGGGATTTCTTACACAATGACACTTACATATGAGGGGTGGCCAGGGTGAAAGGGGGGGGGGGGGAGGGGCGGGAGGAGGGAGAGAAGGGGGAAATGGGAGGGAGGGGGAAGGAGGGGGAAGGAGGGAGGAAAGGGAAGGGTAAAAAAGAGGGGGCGGGAGGGGGAGGTAAGGGGGTGGGAGAGAGGTACCCCCCATATGCCGTACGTCGTGGATACGAATTCCGGACTGGGAGTAGATACGTAATTAGGGTACCTGTACGTATTTTTAATTGTGCTTTGTAAAGAATTTGATCATGTTTATGATTTAAATACCAGCTGTGTGACAATGGACCTACAAGGTCACAGAATAAAGGTCAAGGTTACAGGTTTTGAAATTATTTTGGTGCATTGACGAAAAATATTCCGGAGGAAGTAGGGTAATATAGGTCATGCATAATTTCCGAGTATCATCAACCTTCAACGAAATGTTTTACAGGTCAACCAAGGTCATTTCTGAAAGGTCAAGGTCATTTGTAAACTAACAATTAGGAAACAAACAAACAAAAATTTATCATTAGTACTTATAAATCGCATCGCTATTCCTTTTCAACAGAATTTTACCAAACTGCTGGAGGACAAAGGTGTTCAAGGTCAATTAAGGGGTAAAGATTAGGCTAATTGAAAAAAAAGACACAGAAATAAAGTTGCGACCTTTTTGTAGAGGTCAAACCAGCTAGGAAGATAAAAGAAAAAAGGTTGGACTTTGTTCCATTTGAGGAGCATCCATCAGTTTTACAGACTTGTTATTTTATGCACAGCTTCAGGAAGAGAGGGGGTTGCTTATGAATAATATTAGCTAATAGTGTGAATAAATATTGAGAGAAGTCTATATCAATACCTTTGCATCTTTTGTATTTCACAGGACTTCACCTTGAACTTCTACCTCCGTCAATCCTGGCGTGACAGTCGTTTGACCTTCACCTCCGACAATGTTTCCCGCCTGGAGATTGACGCAGGCTCAATGGACCGTGTCTGGACCCCGGACACGTACTTTATAAACGAGAAAAGATCAAGTATCCATGACGTCACGGTCCTTAATAAACTCTTACATATATTTCCTGACGGAAATGTTCTTTCTAGCATGAGGTAAGTTTGTCCTTAGGGGATCAATTGCGGATCTGGGGGGGGGGGGGGAGGGGGGGTCAGGGAGGGTGTGACTGGGTCAAGGAGTCAAGGACACCCCCTCCTGTAATTTGCTAAAAAAGAAGCTGGATTCAAGGTTTTGCGAATATATCAAAATAACATTCTGGACACCCCCTCCCGGCTGGCGGCGTGAACCCCTCCCTGGTAAATTATCTAGATCCGCCCATAGAGATAATTTTTTTTCCCAAAGAAGAGGAGAGGATCGAGTTCGAATCCAGTCATGCGAATCACAATTGCGACTATTCTACCTAATATTGTAAGAAATATCATGAAAATACGCAAAATAAGAAAAAAAAAATTGTCAAATTCTTTGGTTCGGAATCAAGATCCAAACATGATTCGGAATCTATCAAGAAAATTCAATACTACTTGAATTATGTAAAGACAATTTTAATTTCTCTAATACAAAAAGAATGATAGGTCTTATTTATAACACTTGAGTAGTATTAAATACCTGCTGTATAATCATAATTTTCTCCTCTAGCTGTTTTTTTTTCCAAAATATTATTTCTATCTAGAGACGTTCTTTCCTTGTTCTCAAATGCATCACATAGTGTCTTGTGTAAGTTGTATACAATAACATTTCGATATATAGTGAAATGAAATTCATCTTCTACCAAAAGACACTAATTTTGTGTCATCTATTTATTCAGGGTGGAAGAAATATTAGTTTATTTTAATGAATTTACTTGGGCATTCTTCTCGAGAATTCATGCAGTTTTCAGCCTATGAAGATCATGCTGCATTCATTCTTGTAGTGCATTATAGCTAAAGCAACACCATTGGTGTCAGAAGTGGGATATATTGAATCCTAAATAGTAACAGAAGTTATATTATCTGTATTGTAGGGTATCTGGTACCTTCACCACAGCGATGCATTTACACAAGTTTCCTTTCGACCATCCAACTTTTTATCTCAACCTGACCAGCTGTGAGTTTATGAAAACAAAAAGACAGATCACGGGCGGATCTAGGAACCTAGAAACCTTTCCAAGTGTGGGGTTTCAAAGTCGTCGGGGGGGGGATGGGGCTGTAACCAAAATTTTTTTGATAAAAAATATTTGTAAAACAGAAAAAAATTGTTGGTTTTTTTTTTGCAAATACCAGGGGGATCCTGAATACATGTACTCCTCTTAGATCCATCCGTGTGAAAAAAAAATAGTAGCGACATTAAGGATGGATAAACCCTGACTTAATTATTTGTTAAAATTGCTTGCATTTTGCATTTATATAATAGTAAATTGCTAAAACCGAAAGGAAAAATAAATTCATCCTATGTAAAGATTTTTGGGACTTGTCATTGTTCATGAGCTTGTTACATCCTGTAAGTTATGCACACGTAATCCGGACAATGCCACCATATGCTGTGGGTACACATTGATTGTTAGACCTCTGGTATGGATGTTATCTCATTGTCCTTTGTTGTTTGTTGTCCCCTGTTGTTGTTGTCTGATGTTTGCTGTTTATTTTCCCCTGATGTTGTTGTGTGTCTCGCTGTCCCCTATTGTTGTTATCTGGTGTTCGTTGTTTGCTGTCCACTGTTGTTGTTGTCTGATGTTCTTTGTTTGTTGTTCCCTAGTGTTGTGTGTCTTGCTGTCCTCTGTTCTTGTTGTTGTTATCTGGTGTTCGTTGTTTGTCTGATGTTCGTTGTTTGTCTCTACTGATGTTGTTGTCTTATGTTCTTTGCTGTCCTTTATTATTGTTATCTGGTGTTCGTTGTTTGTTGTTGCCTGTTGTTGTTGTTGTTGTCTGATGTTCGTTGTTTGTTGTAATCCTGTGGGTGTGTTCCGCTGTGGTCAATACAGGTACTAGGGTATATTATCGTGGGATATCTCTTCCTGGCCATATCTTATGAATGAAAGCTTATCTCACATCAATGAGAGATATCCACAAGTATATTATTGTTTATTAGACTCTATATCTAATCGAATTTTCTAAAGGTTTTGCTGTTTTCCCTTTTGTAGTTGATTGACATTGTTATATAAACTTTAGTCATACACCTTTTTTTTTGTTGAAGTAAATTAGTTCAGTTCTGATGCCGGTAGTTTCCAGAATCGGTAAATGTAGATACATGTATGTAGTTGAAAGAGGACAGAAAAAATTGAGTATTGTCAATTATTTATAAACTATTTATAGAGCATGACTTCATTTGCATGAACTATTTATAGAACATGACGTCGTTTATATACTATTTATAGAGCATGACTTCATTTGCATGAACTATTTATAGAACATGACGTCGTTTATATACTATTTATAGAGCATGACTTCATTTGCATGAACTATTTATAGAACATGACGTCGTTTATATACTATTTATAGAGCATGACTTCATTTGCATGAACTATTTATAGAACATGACGTCGTTTATATACTATTTATAGAGCATAACGCTAAATATTTGTATATACTTTTTTATGAATATGACGTCATATTTTGTCAGATGGCTACAGTGAAGATACAGTTGTGTTTAGGTGGATGCCGGAAGCGGTGGTTCTCTCCCCTAATTTAGAGGTGGCGCAGTTTGATCTCCACAACACGTCCGTTTTCTCATGTGAACCGACCAGACTTGTAAACAGTAGGTTTTACGTTTATGAAAATAAATATGTAAATAAATCAATAAAGTGATGTAAAAGAAATTGAGATTGAAAAAAAAGTTTTAGCTGAAGTTTGTGACTTTTTCATGGTGTTTAACTTCTGTAAGCAGTGAGTGCTTTTGTTTGAAAATTATTCAAAGCTACCCCATCTTGTTTCGTCTAGCAGAGCAAAAACTGTCTCTTTATAACGTCTTTATGTCTTTTACACCTATATAATTACTATCAATGTCCTAAAGGGATAAATGCCCTGCTATATTCTTGACAAATACTACTTTCTCGGCATAAGTACCAACTTTGACTTTGACTTGTTGGCCCTATAATTGTGCAAAATAGAAATAGAAACTTAATCTTCGTTCTTACAAGCATTCTAACTGATGAATTTTCTACCCTATATGTCAAGAATAATTTGAGTTATTATTGTCAGGGAACCCTCCGCTGAAAATGTAAGTGCAAAGTCGGTCATGCTGTAAACTTCAAATATACCGTAAGGTTCCAGCTAGTAGCTAAAAGTCAAAAAGGAAACATTTACTTCTTCATTTTTTTCCAGTGAAATTCAATTGCATTGGACTGAAACTGTCACTTTACCGTCGCTATGGCTACTACCTGCTGCAAGTTTACGTTCCCAGCATGCTTATCGTCTTCCTGTCTTGGGTCTCGTTGTGGCTGTCCACGGATTCCATGGGACCACGTGTGCTGCTGGGCGTGTTAACCATTACCGGGATGACAACACAGTTCTCTGGCACGCGTGCTGCCCTAGCACGTGTGTCATACATCAAGGCAATAGACGTGTGGATGGGAACGTGTATCATTTATGTGTTTCTCGCCATTGTGGAGTTTGCCATGGTCGATTTGGTGTTAAGGACCGGACTGATTCTCACTCCACTGTGTGCAAGCCCTAAAGACGGCTACACATACGCAGTAAGTTCTCTTTTTAGTAGTCCCCTATTTGGCTCGCCGTCCGTCCGTCCGTCTGTCTGTCAAGTACACTTTCGTTGAACAGACTTTTTTTCTTATGTTGCATATATTGAACTCATTTTTTGGTATGTGAGTATATCTCAGATCAAGTTTTAGTTTTGTTCCGATTAACCTATTTTTACAAGAGTAATGGCCCTTGGACTTAACAATTTCGATAATTCATTAATTTATTGAATCCTAACATAGCTCGCTTACTTCAAATAAGTCAACAAATGCTAATTTAAGTCTGACTGGATTGCCTTATGTATAATTATCGGGCCCCACATCATTCTGAATCAATCAAATCAACAAGCATTGTACTCTGACCAACCGTGTTGACGGGACTACATGAGTAGCGCGTCCATTGTTTCTTTGGACTTCTGTGTGTGCGGTCTTCTGTGTCACTTAAACAAGGTCTTGTTAGAGATTGTTCTTACATAGTATGTGTAACTTTAAAACTTCGAACGTTACTGAAATGACCTTCAGTAAAATTGCTACCAAGGCTTATTGTTATTCCCTTTTCAAATTTTAAAGAACCTTTTTCCTTATTTTGCAGCAGGATTCTGATCCCGAAAAACAAGATGGACTAGTAGATGACAGAGACAAAGAGAAAGTATGTATAACTGAGAAGAATGATAACAATATAAAATTAGTTACAAAATTTTACCGCGGAAGTGTGTTCCTTTCTTTAACTTTCAGTAGCGTAGCTAGAGCAAAATTAAGTGGACGCTTTTAGTGATGTTAATAGCAATTCTCTGTAAGGACCAAAATCGATCGGCACGGCATGTCATGGATTTTGATGATTTTCGGTATAATGGGTATATATTAAGTACTGACCATGAAAATGACACTTTTTGGCCAATGTGACCTCTGGTTGCCATGGTAACGAGGTCATTCTATTTATAGCACTGTTGGGACCATGAAATAAGCCATCTCCAGAGACTTCTTTGCCATGGATACCACTGTAACAGCTTGTTCGTCTTTATATAATCTATTCTTCCTTACTTCCATTCTTACTTAGTACACTTAGTTATGTGATATTTATTACAGGAAGCTTATTGGTCAAAATGAAGCGAAAAATAGAGGTGAAAATAAGAACCAATTTAGTGTGTTTTTGACCATTTTCAATCTTAAATATAAAAAAAGGCACCAATAGGAGACCAATGATTTTCATCAAAGGAAATATATGTTTATTGACAAATAAAATGAACGAAAAATCGGAGTGGGTATTTTAAGAGTTTTACCTAAATTCTGTCGTCAAAGACCGTTGCCATGGCAACATTAGACCTTTTTAGCTCACCTCGACGAAGTTGAGTGAGCTTATGCAATATCCCTGCGCGTCCGTGTCCTCGTCCGCGTCCGCGTCCGGTTAAGAAGTTTGGGGTAGCTCAGTATTTGGCAAAGTACTGATGCTACAGTAACCAAACTTGCACAAGTGATTCATCTTTGGATGCTGAGGTGAACCCATGCATCGGATGCTGCATCTGACCTACATTTTCCGCTTGAGTGACTTGGTTAAGAAGTTTGGGGTAGCTCAGTATCTGACAAAGTACTGATGCTACATTAACCAAACTTGCACAAGTGATTCATCTTTGGATGCTGAGGTGAACCCAAGCATCAGATGCAGCATCTGACCTATATTTTCCGCTTGAGTGACTTGGTTAAGAAGTTTAGGGTAGCTCAGTATCTGACCAAGTAGTAATGCTACAGTAACCAAACTTGCACAAGTGTTTCATCTCTGGATGCTGAGATGGATCCATGCATCGGATGCAGCATCTGACCTACTTTTTCCACTTGAGTAATTTTGCTTTTTAAAGCCAATATTGAGCAAAGTATATAAGTACTACATGTACCAAACTTGCATATTGGATGTATCTTTGATCAAACTTTCATAAAATGACCTTGACCTACTTTTTCCGCTTGAGTGATTTTTGCCTTTAAAAGCCATTATTGAGCAAAGTATAAGTGCTACATGTAACAAACTTGCTTATTGGATGTATCATTGATCAAATTTTCATGAAATGACCTTGACCTACTTTTTCCGCTTGAGTGATTTTGCCTTTAAAAGCCAATATTGAGCAAAGTATAAGTGCTACATGTACCAAACTTGCATATATGATTTATTTTTGATCAAACTTTCATAAAATGGCCTTGACCTACTTTTTCTGCTTGAGTAATTTTGCCTTTAAAAGCCAATATTGAGCAAAGTATAAGTGCTACATGTACCAAACTTACATATTGGATGTATCTTTGATCATTCTTTCATAAAATGACCTTGACCTACTTTTTCCGCTTGAGTAATTTTGCCTTTAAAAGCCAATATTGAGCAAAGTATAAGTGCTTTATGTACCAAACTTGCATATTGGATGTATCTTTGATCAAACTTTCTTAAAATGAAATTGACCTACTTTTTCCGCTTGAATGATTTTGCCTTTAAAAGCCAATATACATGTTTCTAGAAATATGTTTGAATTGAATTTTGCTGCCACGAGGTGAGCTTCGTAATCTGTGATTACCTATGTTTGCTTGTTTCATATTATCTTTGAAACTACTTTTATTCCTCTTTAGAGTTACATAAGATTGTCAAAATGCATGTATGTATAGATATGACTTAAATCTTTTACATAAGAACAATTAAAATGTTCAAGGTCATTGGCTTGATATTCAAGGTCATTTATACTTTGAGACTCAAATTTTGCATAAAATATTGATTTTTAAATTTTTTTGTTACCGATTTTAATTATTTTTTATTTGAATATTTTCATAGGTCATATTTATTATGAAAGCACATGAATATAAGACAAAAAAATCTTAGAATTTATTGAACTGGAGAAATTTAATGGGAAAATATTTTTTCGTCAAAAAACAAGAAAATACAGATTTCGTCCCTTTTTTATCAAAATACTCACCAAGAATTTAGATATTCGAAGATGTGAAGAAATGTTATCAGTAGTTCTAAGAAATTAGTGATACGTTTATCATTTTATGGCGAATAACTGTTAAGTTCAATATTTAAAATATTGGCACCTTCATTTTATGAAAAGTCAGGATTTTTCGTCAAATCTTGTCACTTAATGTTTAATGACCTTGGAAATTCAGTGGGTACCTTGAAATAATTTCAAGGTCATTTTTATATTAAAACGCCTCTGATAGATGTATACATGAACTTCTGTTCCAATATCATGTGTAGATAGTTTGATAGAGGTTTTGTTTAAATCTATCGTATGGAAACCTTTCAGCCGATTGTTGCCATAGCAACTAAATTTGATGCTGCGTTGCATATAAAAGGACAAATTAGCCCAATTAATTTTTCATATTAATGCATAGTTCAAAGATGATACTGATTAGATAATTAGAATTTGGACTTCAAAAATTGGTGCTTTTATGAAATTTTGAACCTTGTAAAACAGTAAAAACATGCAAAAAAGGGTCTTTAAGTGTCCAAAACAGAGCCTTTTGATACCCTTTTTTGTCCAATTTTTCATCTTGTATACAAAAGGCATCCGAGATGAATGTAAAAAACTTTACAAATATGCATAATAATAAGGATTAAAAGAAAATAATAAAAGCAATTTCAGATTAAAAAAGTACCTGTTTCCATGGTAACGAAGCCTACAAATATGCCTCGTCCTATAGATTTTCCCTATTTTTGAAACTTCAGACACGGTTACCATGGCAACGGCAACCTTTTTGAAAAAACTGGGGTTGATTTACAAACTAGTTCTTCATATTGAACTTCCATACCAAAAATCTCAAAAATCCATGACATGTCGTGCCAACATGTCTTGAAATTCTTTGGTTCTTACAGAGAATTGCTGTTAAATGTTACGCTCGAAACAGTCTCAAGACGGTGTCCATATTAGGTTTAGGGATCTTTGTACACTGAAACTCAATTTGAATAACCCTTTTTAGACAGTTCACATAAAGGGTTAGGACCACGAAGCCCGATATTGGTCCTAATTTTGAACACTGTACTTCATAGAATTTTTAACTGTGATCTGACACTTTGAAACATTCTCTACTAAATCAAGAATCTATCTTTTGCAAACATTGCGTTTATCAATAGCTTTTGGCCCTTTGTAAACACCAAAAAGGTCATATTCCGTGAAATTGATGCAAAAACTACATATTTCTATTAAATTAGCAATGGTCGCAGGCATTAACTTAAATGGAATTCTTCCACAAAAGACAAAATTCCCTGCAATTTTTCGCAGTGTTTTGTCAATAATGTCAAAATGACGTCACTTCATGACGTCATTACAGTTTAATGCCACTTTCTTCGGTGAAATTTTTCTATTCAGTAATAGCGGTAAACATTCGTGTATTTTCATGAATCGAGTAATTCTCATGAAATTATCTCTAGAGAAAAATCGAGGGCCGATTAAGGAGTCTCGTGGCCCTACCCCTTTGGAAAATTAAGAAATTTTGGGAAACATTGGGATGCTAACATATTATTAAGCATACACAGTAGCTATGCCACTGTCTTTCGTTACAAGTGGTTGGAACAAATAATTTGTAAACGTTTTTAAAATATCTAATAAAATGATCATATTGTGATTCATCTTTCAGAGACGAAAAGCAGACGAGAAACGTGCTCGACATTTGAGAGCTGTTACCATCGACAGAATATGTCGGATTCTTTTTCCCGCATCTTTTATCTTGTTCATAATTGTATACTTTGCCGTTTTTGCGTCATGACGCAAAAGTACATGTCCACCAAATCCATGACATCATGTCCGTCATTTCCAATCTGTTTATCAATGGGGTTCGCAGAAGACCGTTTACGTTAATGGCAGTTTTACGTCACAATGGAAAATTCTAGAGAAAGCAGGTACTCGGACATGTCGGACTTCATTGTTGAATTAACTGAAGAAATTTTACGTTTTGAGCGACTTGGCGAAATATTACTGAAATATAAAGATTTTTCACTTAAAATATAGTCAGAAAGTGCGTTCAAAAAGTCCTAAGACAGACAGCCAGGTTGAAATATTTGGATTCTTCCTAAGAAGTGGGGATAAATCGCGAGAGAATAACTGATGAGCACTTTTAAAAAGGTCGATTTCAAAAGACAGATCGCATTGATGGAGTCGGAGACACCTCGAGGAACAGAATTACAAGATGTGGGGACTTGCATGTGTACTAACAACGAATGTAAACATTACGAATGTAGATAACAACGAAATCAAGTACAAAGAATTTCAGATTCTTTTTTAAATGTTTGTATCGCCATCAATTAAGAAGAAAAATCCTGTATGAAGAATGTGTCGTGCATGTCAATTTCTGATTCGATTTGCGCAATTATTTAGATGAACTCTAAGTATACCTCAAGTAACTTTAGGCTATTTCATAAACTCAGATTGTGTATAAGCAGAATTAAGACTATTTAGTGTCATATTCAGTTTTTGTTTGCTATGGAATATTGTGCATTCCATCGACGGATAAAGATTTTTTCAAGGGGCAGTTCAGTTCGTCATGTTCCCTTCCTGATAGACTGGATTGAACCCCCCCCCCCCCCCCCTCTGAAAAAAAATCTAGACCCGCCCATACAGTTTAGTGACCTGTCGACTCGTTACCCTGCAACAATATTCATGTCAATAAGACTCTCATTGTAAGGACATTATCACCGCGTGGGTTTGAAACGTATGGTGTTGTGATTCCTTAGACAGTTTTTATTTTTGTTATTTTCTACGTTAAACTTTATAAAACTGATGAGTCGTTGCATTAGGACAATGCCTAATAGATCAATCCATATCATCCATGTATATGCAAAGATCAAAGATCTCAGACGGCTACATTTGAGCTAAGCCAATCACAGGCTCTGAATTGGCTTTCTTATTTGTGAAGAATCTGTGAAGAAACCGTCTTCATGGTCGGTTTCTACATGCTTCGCTAACGCTCCGCCCGCTTCTTATTCATGTAGATACTTCAAATTACCTTATAATTTATACATAGTTTTTGCAAACACTTCAATAGTTTGTCGACGACAGAAACGTTCTTGGCCTAGCAAAACTCATGATGTGTTTGCAAAACTACAGACTTTTCAGATATATTAAAGATATGGACTTACTTATTAGGCATTTCCCTACTGCAAAACTCTCATCAGTTTTGTGCAGTATCACTTAAATAAAAAAAAATCTCCGTAAGGAATCACAACATCATACGTGAACGATCCCACGCGGTGATTATGAGTAGAATTATTAATATGTATATATATATAACTTAAAGTCTGAATTTCTTATTCATGCATCTTCCATCAATATTAAGGCATAGATTCAACAGACCATACTGTAATAAATTCTGTCACCCGACATACGCGGATCTTGTAGAGGGTGTTAGAGGGGCTCTTGGCATCTAGCTAGAGCATGTTCTCGTGTTTCGGATTTCAAGTACCAAAAGGTTGGGTATTTGACAATCTCTACCAATGCTCGGACACTTGGCTTCATGGTACATAATAATTAAGCAAATGGAAAACAAAAGTAATTTACACTTAAAATGATTCAATATCTAATACAATATTTTTAGACCATTACATAATTCATCCAGTTCTTTGATTTCATTGTTTGAATAGATGGTTGACATATTGCTTCTGAACGCGTGAAAATTCAAGCAGAGGAGAAAAAATATAAAAAACTTGTTAGTAGAATATATCATTTGTGAATCTTGTATTTGATAACTTTAAAACATCCAAGCAACTTTTTTTTTGTGAAGACTGTTTGTGACTCTCGGTCAACCCATAGAGCCAAATACACTAGGCATTGGTAGTGTCCGAGTATTGGTACGATTAGTCTATGGAAATTTTCATAAAAAGCTTGATTGTTTTACACCACAATTGTACGTTCTTCGATACCTCTGGGTAATTGGAGAAGTGAGAGGGTTGTGCGCACGTAATCCAGGATAACCATACCATTTGCTACTTGCGTGGCAAATGGCCGTCCAAAGTCGGCACCGGTTGCCCATTGGTCTCGTCGGTTTATGTGTAGTCTTTTGTGTTTGATGTTTGCATGTCGTATGTCTCTTTTTCGTCTCATACTATACTCGTCTTTTCTCGTGCTGTACTCGTCTTTTGTGTTTTTGCATCGGGTGTTTTGGTGTTTTGCTGTTGGTGCTGCAACAGGGTCTTGTTGGAGATCCCCTCCCTTCTTTGATATGAATAGATAGATTCAATACTTTGTATCTTCATTTTTAATAAGTGAGTGAAAAATAGGCTCACGACTGTGGTTCGAACCCAGAATTTTTATCTCTCACGAACAAGTCCTACGTTATTTCCTATTGTTCTATCCATAAACATAATACTTGCATAGATATTTAAATAACTATAACATAAATAATTTTATATTAGCCTTCATTTAAAAACTCCTCAGTGTGGAAGCGATGTTTTAGTATACCGAAATGTGCATGTCTGGTCCATGTTGCCAATTTATCTGTTCTTAAATGATGCTATTCAATTTGAAGACCACTTGGTGAGTGTCACTGCTGGTGGACCAGGAGTCCACGAGGGCACATGTAGCCAAGTTCGATCAATTTCGGTTGATCGTTTCTTCAACGCATTCTAAAATTTCTGTTGTCAAAATTTCTTGAAAATTCTAAAACGTGGGTCCTACATAGCAACATATTCCACCTGCCACGTCTTTCTCGGTACGCTTTTTCGACATAGTAACTTTCACACTTTTTTGGCATATTACATTGTTTAGATATGAGGATCACTGATGAGGGTTAAGTACCCGAAACGTGCATGTCTGGTCCATGCTGCCAATTTATCTGTTCTTAAATGATGCTATTCAATTTGAAGACATTTACATTTATACCACTTGGTGAGTGTCACTTCTGGTGGACCAAGTTCGATCAATTTTGGTTGATCGTTTCTTCAACGCATTCTAAAATTTCTGTTATCAAAATTTCTTGAAATTTCTAAAACGTAGGTCCTCAGTGTGGAGGCCATAGTTTAGTATACCGAAACGTGCATGTCTGGTCCATGTTGCCAATTTATTTGTTCTTAAATGATGCTATTCAATTTGAAGACGTTTACATAACCCAGGTCTGTCTTCAAGCCGATAAAGCAGTTTTTATGAACATTGCTCACTGCCCACAGTGAAACACACCCGCATGATGCAACGAACATCAGACCAAAACGAACAACGGACGAAAACGAACATCAGACCATAAAGAACATCAGACCAAAACGAACAACGGACCAAAACGAACATCTGAGCGAAACAAACATCAGACCAAAACGAACATCAGACCAAAATAAACATCAGACCAAAACCAACATCAGACAAAAGCAAATATCCTAAAGAAACAACAGACCAAAACAAACAACAGGCCAAAACAAACAACAGACCAAAACGAACATCAGACCAAAACGAACATTAGTCCAAAACAAACATCAGACCAAAACGAACATCAGACATAAACGAACATCAGACCAAAACGAATATTAGACCAAAACAAACATCAGACCAAAACAAACATCAGACCAAAACGAACATCAGACCAAAACGAACATCAGACCAAAACGAACATGAGACCATAACAAACATCAGACCAAAACAAACATCAGACCAAAACGAACATCAGACCATCACAAATATCCGACCAAAACGAACATTAAACCAAAACAAACATCAGACCAAAACGAACATCAGACCAAAACAAACAACAGACCAAAACAAATATCAGACCAAAACGAACATCAGACCAAAACAAACAACAGACCAAAACAAACATCAGACCAAAAAGAACAACAGACCAAAACAAACATCTGACCAAAACAAACAGACCAAAACAAACAACAGACCAAAACAAACATCAGACCAAAACAAACAACAGACCAAAACAAACATCAGACCAAAACGAACATCAGACCAAAACAAACAACGGACCAAAACAAACAACAGACCAAAACAAACAACAGACCAAAACAAATAACAGACCAAAACAAACAACAGACCAAAACAAATATCAGACCAAAACGAACATCATACCAAAACGAACATCAGACCAAAACAAACAACGGACCAAAACAAACAACAGACCAAAACGAACATCAGACCAAAACAAACATCAGACCAAAACGAACATCAGACCAAAACAAACAACAGACCAAAACAAATATCAGACCAAAACGAACATCAGACCAAAACAAACAACAGACCGAAACAAACATTTGACCAAAAAGAACAACAGACCAAAACAAACATCTGACCAAAACAAACATCAGACCAAAACAAACAACAGACCAAAACAAACATCAGACCAAAACAAACAACAGACCAAAACAAACATCAGACCAAAACGAACATCACACCAAAACAAACAACGGACCAAAACAAACAACAGACCAAAAACAAACATCAGACCAAAACAAATAACATACCAAAACAAACAACAGACCAAAACAAACATCAGACCAAAACAAACATCAGAACAAAACAAACAACAGACCAAAACAAACATCAGACCAAAATGAAAAACAGACCAAAACAAACATCTGACCAAAACAAACATCAGACCAAAACAAACATCAGACCTAAAGCAAATATCCTAAAGAAACAACAGACCAAAACAAACATCAGATCAAAACGAACAACAGACCAAAACAAACAACAGACCAAAACAAATAACAGACCAAAACAAACAACAGACCAAAACGAACATCAGACCAAAACGAACATCAGACCAAAACGAACATCAGACCAAAACGAACATCAGACCAAAACAAACAACAGACCAAAACAAACATCAGACCAAAACGAACATCAGACCAAAACAAACAACAGACCAAAACAAACATCAGACCAAAAAGAACAACAGACCAAAACAAATATTAGACCAAAATAAACAACAGACCAAAACAAACATCGGCCAAAAAGAACAACATACCAAAACAAACATCAGACCAAAACGAACATCAGACCAAAACAAACAACAGACCAAAACGAACATTAGACCAAAACAAACATCAGACCAAAGCGAACATCAGACCAAAACAAACATCAGACCAAAACAAACATCAGACCTAAACAAACATCGGCCAAAAAGAACAACATACCAAAACAAACATCAGACCAAAACGAACATCAGACCAAAACAAACATCAGACCAAAACGAACATATGACCAAAACAAACATCAGACCAAAGCGAACATCAGACCAAAACAAACATTAGACCAAAACGAACATCAGACCAAAACAAACATCAGACCAAAGCGAACATCAGACCAAAACAAACATCAGACCAAAACAAACATCAGACCTAAAGAAAATATCCTAAAGAAACAACAGATTAAAACAAACAACATACCAAAACAAAAATCGGCCAAAAAGAACAACATACCAAAACAAACATCAGACCAAAACGAGCATCAGACCAAAACAAACATCAGACCAAAACGAACATATGACCAAAACAAACATCAGACCAAAGCGAACATCAGACCAAAACAAACATCAGACCAAAACGAACATTAGACAAAAACAAACATCAGACCAAAGCGAACATCAGACCAAAACAAACATCAGACCAAAACAAACATCAGACCTAAAGAAAATATCCTAAAGAAACAACAGACCAAAACAAACATCGGCAAAAAAGAACAACATACCAAAACAAACATCAGACCAAAACGAATATCAGACCAAAACAAACATCAGACCAAAAGGAACATTAGACCAAAGCAAACATCGGACCAAAATAAACAACAGACCAAAACAAACATCAGACCAAAATAAACAACAGACCGAAACAAACATCAGACCAAAACGAACATCTGACCAAAACAAACATCGGACCAAAAACAAACATCAGACCAAAACGGAACATTAGACCAAAACAAACATCAGACCAAAACGGAACATTAGACCAAAACAAACATCAGACCAAAACAAAAATCCTAAGGAAACACCACTGGGCACAACGAGAAACACAACATGCACAGAACGATGCAAAGCTACTAGGGTCCCCAGGCAACACAAAACATACTAGCTAGTTATATATAAATTGGTTTTGAGCAGAATATTTTTTTTGTATCTTTTCTACCACCTTGAATTTTCTCAAAATGCTTATGGATTCTGATTTTGCATAAGATTGTCCCCATATCTTCTGGATCCAGATTTGTGATTTCTGGATCATATCATACTGGATCCTCTAGGAATATTTTATCTAGGTCCTCTCATTCATTTTATGTCAGGCTTTAAAACTTTTTATGTCCTTTTGATTGTGCATCAATTGCCCTTTAATATACCCTTATAGACGTCCGGTCGGGCTTTAACTTAAGTATCTTTCTATTGTAAGAATTAAAGTAAATCCGCTGTGTAAACATACATTGTGTGTGGTGATTAACATAGAAGGAGCTGTAGCACATGTGCAGCCATTTGATCACGTGGTAAACGATGCAGCTTTTTTTAAGTTTCGTTTTATGCTTTACAGTCATTTCATTGGGTAATACCGCTGTTGACGTAATAGATGAAAGGTTAGTTTTAGTTTTGTTGCATGACGCATGGCAAATAACTAAGTAATACATATCTTTAACATATAAATATATGCCATTTCGTTGATCAGGTAGCTCACAGATCTATATCATTTCAATTAAGTGCGGATCTAGGGGTTTCAAGGGGTCAAGACCAACCCCCTCCGACTTTGCCAAAGATGTTCATTTTTCCAGTTTTAGCATATATTTTTTTCTGAAATCCACATACTGAACCCTCGATCTAGGTATGGCTAGACTCCCTCTCTAACTAACACTGCTGGTTCCGCACATGAATTTATCAAATGCATGCTGTGCTTCCAAAATACAGAATGAATGATTGTTGGATTTGTTTGGGGCTTTTTTTTTTTAGTTTCTTGAAATCATTTTCTACAGCATAATTACATTGTCCACTAGTTACATTTCTACAAGTTTATACACATTAATGTATGCATCATTAATTCGTTTTATTTTAAGAAAAGTTAGAACATTCATGTACGTGGAAATTTGGAATTCTTTAAACATCTTCAAAAGATATTTAAGCTCTCTACTTTTAGATATCGAGGTGGACAATATTGCATTGTGTGTTACAGTATAATTTAACATTTTTCAGGTAAGGGGGGGGGGGGGGAAGCTGTTGGGTTTCAGCCTAGAATTTGAAAAAAAAAATTGCCCAAGTTGGGAAATAAAAATTTTCCTACGATTCCAAGTCCAGGTATCCTTACCCCCTCCCCTCTTTCCTAGACCTGCGCATGAATTGATCTTGTGGATGCGGTCAGCCTGACCTGAATAGATAAAATTAGCTTCTCACCGATATGTAATAATGTGTATGTAATCAATAATTATATAACTATCTGGACGACTTATGACAAGATCTTTACTTTACGCGGATTCAGAATTTCCTTCTTGGAAAGAGAGGGGGGGGGGGTTGTTAAATAACCTTAAAGTAACCAAACGCTTTTCACAAGTTCGGGGGGGGGGGTGTTCTAACCCCTTGACCCACTCTGAATATCACATTTATCTGGATTACTTATTTAGATCATATATATGTAGTAAGACTATAGGGGTGAAACAATACGCCAAAAGTGAATCGTGATATGCGATATATTAATTGTTACCCCCCATCCCCCACCCCCACCCCCGCTTTCGCGAAAGCGCGGGGACATTAAAACCAGTTCGTCCGTCCGTCTGTCTGTCAATCACAGAAACTTTAACCTTGAGCATAACTTTTGAATGGTAAGTGCTAGGGCTTTCATATTTCACATGTGGATTCCATGGGCGGATCCAGGAATTTTTTTCAAGGGGGGTCCTAAAGTCGGAATTTTTTGAAGAGCAAAAAAAAAAAGCAAACGCAAGAAAATAAAGTTTATGTCAGTTCTGTGAATTTTTTTGTCTGAAGATTGGAGTAAAATCCACTATTCGTGTCTTCTTCAGTTTCTTTTCGTTTTCTTAGTGCCCTTGTTTAATGACCTAGGTGTAATGTATGTGTTGTATATAGGAAAGCGCAGCATCATTTGAAAATTACGTACTTGTATGTAATAAATTCTGGCGAGCCGAAGCGAGCCAAAGAAAATTTTTGAAATGCTGACGTCAAAATGTTGATTTCCAATACAAATTCATGATATATTTTTCAAACATTCTGACAACAAAAGTGGAATTGGGACTTAATCTTATGAAATGTCTATATTAATAAAAAAAAAAAAATAGCTATGCTTCGAAAATTCCAGGGGGGGGTCCGGACCCCCCCCCCCCCCCGACCCCCCCTTTGGATCCGCGCTTGGATTCCTTGTAACAAGACCTGTCTGTGAGTACCAAAAGTTTTGAAATTATGACCTTGATTTTGGAGTTTTCTTTTAAATAATACGAAAGTGTTCCAACTCTATACCTCCTTGAAGAAAATATAGAACCAATACGTAATGCACCAGACACGTGATTCGGATATTACATTCTCACGAGTGATGTGATTTTAAAGAATGCCTATCATTTCTAAAAGCTATCATATGTACATAATAGATATACAGTTAAAAGGGAACTGGAAACCATTGTAAGACGTCTACGACAATCCAAGTTCATCACAGGTTCAACACGTTCAACAATATCACTATATTTTTCCTATTTTTGAAATTTATAGTTGATGTTTTTATTTCTTTTTTATATTATCAGCGAAATACACATTTGAATGAAAATTTTTGAAATGAAATAAACAGAAAAAATAATCAATACAACTGCACAAACAAGCATCTGGATGACATTACACATTTGCTTTTAAACGTACTTTATTGTAGATGGCGCTACGAAAAGGGTCCCTGTAATTTGCTCATTCATCAATTGAACTTGTTTGTGTGGTGATCTTACACTAAGGAGATTATTATACATGTCTTTTACTGATTTAAATTTTGAGAAAATTTCAAGTGAGAATTTAAAGTCAGAAAAAGACATACATAACAAATGTGCCATATTTGAGGCATTTTTGGCATCCGGCAAGTGGGAGGGTTGTGCGCACGTAATCAGGATTATCTCACAATTGATTACTTATGTGACATATTGCTGTACGTCGTAAGTTGCCGCCGATTGCCAAATTGACCTCGTTATTTTATATGCTCTCTTATTATAATGATTTTATCGTTGTTTTTATGTCGTGTGTTATGTTTCTCGTTTCCCATTGCGTCTCTTGCTGTGTATGTATTTGATGCTGCAAATTTATCTGTTCTTAGATATGCTATTTATTTGTAGACGTTTAACATTTAGTTATCTCGGGGGGGGGGGGGGGTTTAGTGTATTGCGTTGGGTTTTGCAACCGAAATCTTAATTGTTTTCTAAATGCCCTTTTTGTCGTGTACATCATCTTCTTTTTCGTCCTACCACTAAAGTATGTTTTATTCGCCTTGGAGATATTCATAAATCTTTTCCCCAGAAATTTATTTTTAACTCCTATCCTTTTCCCCTATCTTTCTCTTATTTTTCTTTCTTTTTTTTCTCTTCAATGAAGAAGGAGATGAAACGACACATGCCCCACCGTGGCGTGTCGGGCTATATGTCGGGGAGAGGCGGATTCTATGTAAGGGATAGTCTGTTTGGAAAGGCAATGAAAACCTTTATTAAAATTGATTTCCCCTTCCTCGCAATGCCCAATATATTTTATTTTATGAATAATGCAAAGTTTCACGCGCCATGCCTATCCACTAGTCTACATTATTTTGCATAAAGTTATAGTAAGCATCGCTTCACTGCCTTGTTTTTCCTTGAAGTTTCCAAATCCTGCGGAAAATGTTCGAGAAGTATGACGACAGAATTCCTCCTGTTACACAAAGAGGTAAGTGTCAACAGTATCCACCTCTCCAACCACCTTAAACCCCTCCTCCTTTTTTCTGATGTTTAGATATAAGGTAAATCTTAGCCTTTTCAGTTAAAACATGAGGTATGGCGATATGGCACTATCTATTTCGATTAGCTTTCTGCAGTAGATTCATTCGATACCTTCTTATACATGTACCTATACTATCAGTGATTGGGAAGGAATATTGCAATTTTACGCAATATCGATGGGTAATTTCTTAAGAAAGTACACATACTTCAATGGGTAATTTTTTTCAAATTATTGGACTATATGGTACATTGCCCCTGCCCTTTCCAGTCTCTGTAATATACACTTACCGTATGAGAGCCTTCTGGTGGAATTATATAATATGATCTACTAGTACGAAGACAAATTTTATACACCTTGCACCTCTGTGTATTTCAAATGAGTTCAAATCCGAAAAACACTATCAATGAGGGGGTGGACAGGGTGAAAGGAGGGGGCGGGAGGCGGAAGAGAGGGAGGAGGGAGGAAGGGGCGGGAAGAGGGAGGAAGAGCTAGGGGCGGGAGGGGGGGGGTTAAGGGAAGGGTGAAAAGGAGGGGGAGGGAGTAGGGAATGGGAGGGGAAGGTAAGGGGGTTTGAGGGGGAGAGAGGTACCCCCTGCCCCTCCCCCCATCAAAAAACATGACATCACACCATGTATATGCTTCCTTTAATGAATCACACAACCCAGTGTAAAAAACTTGTTTGACTCGATTTTTCGCTTTGAATCAAAACTGTGTTGACTGGAGATCATTTCCTTCTTCAGTTTGGAGTGTCGCCATCTAGGTCATGACATATTAGTAGTTCTCCGGACTTCCCATGGTCAGTAACTAAATGCGTTTTATGTAAATGAGTTCATGATTAAGAAAAAAATATTTTTGAATTAAAAATCGTCTTATATATGATGTAGAGAAATTTTATTTCTTACATTTTCAGGAAAAGCTTTGATAAACTATGTACAGCTGTACATACTCAGTATCGATTCTATCAGCGATTCCAATATGGTAAGTTCATTTCCGCGAGAATTACCAAAGAAAGGAGGGGATCTCCAACAAGACCCAGTTGCAGCACCAACAGCAAAACACGAAAACACCCGATGCGAAAACACTAAAGACGAGCATACCAAGTAGCAAATGGTGTTGTTTTCCTGGATTACGTGCACACAACCCTCTCACTTCTCCAATTACCCAGAGGTCTCAAAGAAGGTACAAGTGTGGTGTAAAACAACCTCCTCACTGTAAGATGACCACACACAAACAAGACCGCAAAACGCAGGGGTCCAACAACGCAGATGAATATGTAAATGGATATAAAATTCATTTTCAAGTTCATTTTCATTTTTTTCTAAATAATTTAATTATTATTCAATAATATGAACTAATACAAAGCCCTTGAAGCTTCTGTCAAAAATCGCACGTTGCAGTGTTTATATATAGGATACGAAACTAAGAATTTACAAAATTCCACAGAGCATACGAAACTGAGGAGTCAAAAATTTTCATATAGGATACGAAACTACGGATTCAAAATTGTTCAGTGTCCTGTTGCAGACATCATAAGCTAACACTTTTCAACCATTTCACCACTTTTCATCTTAGCTTTATATTACACAATGTAAAAACCGAATCTACTCCATATACCTACAAAAATAGGGATTCAATTAAAAATATTGTCGCATAAATACTGACTAAAATGTCGGCGCACATAAGGTAGTGATTTTGGTTGAAGATAATTGAATTGATCAGTGTGTATGTTAACGTTAAACGTCTTCAAATTCATTGGCATCATTTAAAAGCAGATAAATTTACAGCATGGACCAGGCATGCACGTTTCGGGTATTTAACCCTCATCAGTGATCCTCGATTTAAACAATGAAATATGGCCAACATATGTGGAAATTATGTTCAAAATATTCCAAAAAACGTAGCTAGATGGCTGGGATATGAAACTACAGGACCCAGGTTTCAGAAATTTGAGAAAATTTTGTAAACAGAAATTTTGGAATGCGTTTGAAGAAACGACCAACCGAAATTGATCGAACTTGGCTACATGTGCCCTCAAGGACACCTGGTCCACCAGCATTGACACTCACGAAGTGGTACAAACGTTAAACGTTCTCAAATTCATTAGCATCATTTAAAAGCAGATAAATTTACAGCATGGACCAGACATGCACGTTTCGGGTATCTAAACAATGAAATATGGCCAAAATCTGTGGAAATTATGTTCAAAACATCTTTTCTTCCTTATTTTCGTTCATTTTCCCACTTGTTTCGTATATGTATGTTACCATTAAAGCTCGCTCAGAGCTTGGCTTCGCTATAAATTTGTAAAATTTTATCTCGTTTTTTATTTATAAAGACGGTTAAAGAAAAAAGAAATCCCATCACATCCAATGCAAAACACAGAACCAAAGAAAAAGACGCAAAAGGAACACAAAATTACACAGAAACATCAAACACGAATGACTACACATAATCCCACAAGACCAATTATGGGCAATCGGTGCCGACTTAGGACGGCCATGTAGCAAACGCTGCGCTTATCAGTAATTGGATGCATGATGACATAACTAGATCTGTGCATGCCATGAAAGAGAGTCTACGTCAAAATACTTAACCAACATTGTCGGGTCGCAAAAGTTTTCTTACCTCCGTGCACTAAAGATTAATTCTTTAGTGTATCAAGAGAGGTAACTCCAAAATAAAAAATGCAAAGTTACAAACAGATCGTTCAATATTTTTTCTTCTGTTAATGAATTATTTAATGATTATATTTATTAATTAATCTTTTTTTACGAATTATTTATTACTATAACAGGACTTCACGATGAATTTTTACCTGCGTCAGTCATGGAGAGATCCACGGTTAGCCTTCACATCGGACAATCTGACACTGCTAGAGCTGGACACGTCCACGATGGACAAAGTGTGGACTCCTGATACATACTTCGTGAACGACAAAGTGTCAGAAATCCACGATGTCACATACCCTAACAAACTCCTACATATTTTCCAGGATGGTACCGTGCTGTACAGTATGAGGTAAGGATCACATACTAATAGACCTATCTGATGTAAATAAAAGAATAATGCAGAACGGTTCCAACTCTATACCTTCTTGAAGAAAATTTCAAACCAATTAATTATGCATCAGACACTAGTTTCGAATACAAAATTTTCATCAGTGATGCTTCCAGCCTAAATGTTTTTCATAAGCCGCCCAAATTAATTTCACTAGCGCCCTCTGATTTTATTTTTAGAATTAGAATTTGTATATTTACTTTACAGAGGGTACGCGGTTCCAAATTTCCTGTAGGGTAAATTCAGTAGCATATGTTAAACGTCTTCAAATTCAATAGCATCTTTTATGAACAGATTAATTTGCAGCAGGGACAAGACATGCACGTTTTGGATACTTAACCCTCACCAGTGATCCTCAATCCAAACAATGTTAAACGTCTTCAAATTCAATAGCATGATTTAAGACCAGAAAAATTTGCAGCATGGACCAGACATGCACGTTTTGGGTATTTAACCCTCGTCAGTGATCCTCAGTCTAAACAATGTAATATGGCCAAAAAGGGTGAAAACTATTATGTCCAAAAATGTACCGAAATACGTAGCAATAGTAATATGGCCAAAGAGTGTGAAAATTATTATATCCAAAATATACCGAAAAAAAGTAGTAGGATTGGTGGGATATGATGCTACAAGACCCACGTTTAAGACATTTTTAACAGAAAATTTCGAATGCGCTGAAGAAACGATCAACCGAAGTTGATTGAACTTGGCTACATGTACCCTTGGGGACTCCTGGTCCACCAGCAGTGAAACTCACTAAGTGGTACAAATGTTAAGCGTCTTCAAATTCAATAACATAATTTACGAACAGATTAATTTGCAGCATGGACCAGACATGTATGTTTCGGGTACTTAACCTCGTCAGTGATTCTCAATCCTAGCAATGTAATATGGCATATCCAAATAAAATCTATGTTCAAAATAGTATTGGGGAATGGTGCTAGAATGTTCACCTCCTTTAATATCGATAATATTTTTGTATAAAATTACAAGTTTCCGAAATAGCCAAATAAAATGTATGATGTCAAATTGAGAAAGTGCCAAAACAAAGCTTCTTTCAGGCGACAGAGCTGGAAATGAAGTAATTAATACACTTAAAAACATCCAATGTCACGGAGAACGATTTTAACTGCTCCACAGTGCAACAGGCACAATTGTGTACGTCTCCATTAACAAGGCAATCGCAAACTCCCGAATGGAGGCAGGACCAGTTGCTCGGGAGGAGTTAGCGTTAACTGCATGCAACACCCGCCGCAAATGGCAAATATAGAAACGTGTCAAAATCGTTAATACCAATAAACATCAAAGAAGTACCTAAAAGTTATTCAATCTCAAAGTCGAGAGGGCAAGGCCAAATTGTGAGAATTCCCATCGGAACGGCTGCGAACCCCGGAATAAACAACACTCCGAAGTGAGACCAGGTGCCCGGGGAGAGTAAGTAAAAGACGGTCAAAATGAAAGGTCGTACTCAAGGATGTCCTTAATCATCACTGATAAGCAAATGTCAAAATGTGTAACAAGTTCATTGTAGCGACCAGACATTCCTCAGTGACATCTTAAGCCGTTCCCCTTATTAACATTGAGCAAGCAGCTTCTTCGCGAGCCTCAGCATTAAGTTTTCGTACTTAGAATATGCTCTTGTTTAGCGCGCTTGTTAGTTGTAAATGAATGCGCCATAGACATTGCAATGTAAGATAGAGAGACATCTATCAGTAGGGGTAAGAGTGAATCCAATGTTGAAGCCTAGGAGTATGACTATGGTCATAGTTCAGGGTTATGGCTATGGTCAAAGTTCAGGGTTATGACTATGGTCATAGTTCAGGGTTATGGCTATGGTCATAGTTCAGGGTTATGACTATGGTCATAGCTTAGGGTTATGTCTAGGGTCATAGCTTAGGGTTATGACTATGGTCATAGCTTAGGGTTATCACTATGGTCATAGCTTAGGGTTATGACTATGGTCATAGCTTAGGGTTATCACTATGGTCATAGCTTAGGGTTATGACTATGGTCATAGCTTAGGGTTATGACTAGGGTCATAGCTTAGGGTTATGACTAGGGTCATAGCTTAGGGTTATGACTATGGTCATAGCTTAGGGTTATGACTATGGTCATAGCTTAGGGTTATGACTAGGGTCATAGCTTAGGGTTATGACTATGGTCATAGCTTAGGGTTATGACTATGGTCATAGCTTAGGGTTATGACTAGGGTCATAGCTTAGGTTTATCACTATGGTCATAGCTTAGGGTTATCACTATGGTCATAGCTAAGGGTTATGACTATGGTCATAGCTTAGGGTTATCACTATGGTCATAGCTTAGGGTTATCACTATGCTCATAGCTTAGGGTTATGACTATGGTCATAGCTTAGGGTCATGGTATGACTGTGGTCATAGCATATGGTTATCACTATGCTCATAGCTTAGGGTTATGATTAGGGTCATAGCTTAGGGTTATGACTATGGTCATAGCTTAGGGTTATCACTATGGTCATAGCTTAGGGTTATCACTATGCTCATAGCTTAGGGTTATCACTATGGTCATAGCTTATGGTTATCACTATGGTCATAGCTTAGGGTTATGACTATGGTCATATCTTAGGGTTATGACTATGGTCATAGCTTAGGGTTATCACTATGGTCATAGCTTAGGGTTATCACTATGGTCATAGCTTATGGTTATCACTATGCTCATAGCTTAGGGTTATGACTATGGTCATAGCTTAGGGTTATGACTATGGTCATAGCTTAGGGTTATCACTATGGTCATAGCTTAGGGTTATCACTATGCTCATAGCCTAGGGTTATAACTAGGGTCATAGCTTAGGGTCATGGTATCACTGTGGTAATAGCTTATGGTTATCACCAGGTCATAGCTTAGGGTTATGACTAGGGTCATAGCTTAGGGTTATGACTATGGTCAAAGCTTAGGGTTATGACTAGGGTCATAGCTTAGGGTTATGACTAGGGTCAAAGCTTAGGGTTATGACTAGGGTCATAGCTTAGGGTCATGGTATGACTGTGGTCATAGCTTATGGTTATCACTATGGTCATAGCTTAGGGTTATCACTATGGTCATAGCTTAGGGTTATGACTAGGGTCATAGCTTAGGGTTATGACTAGGGTCATAGCTTAGGGTTATGACTATGATCATAGCTTAGGGTTATGACTGTGGTCATAGCTTAGGGTTATGTCTATGGTCATAGCTAAGGGTTATGACTATAGCCATAGCTTAGGGTTATGTCTATGGTCATAGCTTAGGGTTATGACTATAGCCATAGCTTAGGGTTATGTCTATGGTCATAGCTTAGGGTTATGACTATGGTCATAGCCTAGGGTTATGACTGTGGTCATAGCCTAGGGTTATGACTGTGGTCATAGCTTAGGGTTATGGCTATGGTCATAGCTTAGGGCTAGGGCTGGAAATCAAAGAATCGTAACTTGTCGAAACATATTAAAGGTTAATCAATTTTTTTCTTTAACTTCTCTTTGTCTTAGGATTTCAGGGAAATTTTCAACCAGCATGCAGCTTCACAAGTTTCCTCTTGATAGGCAAACATTTACTCTTGAGTTGACAAGCTGTAAGTTTCAATAATCTTTTTTTTTCATGAATACCCATAATATACTCACGGAGTAATATTCATATTCAATGAATTAGAAAAAAAATAAGGAGTATATAAGTATAGTCACTACTGTCCTGCGCAGTTCACTTCAGAAATTCGAACACTTATTGTTGAAATTTTCGATAAGATTTGATCGATCACATTACTGTAATTGATATATAAATTTAATACTCATATGTGCGAGCATTCGTACATTTAGGACATAAACTCATTTGAGATGTGACGCTAATTAATCTTGCCATGGAATTCATGACGTTATAAACACTAAGTCTATGCATAACTTTGCAGACATCGTTTGAAAAATAGCATATCATATCCCACCCATTCTGCTACGTCTTTTGGTACATTTTTGCGATGCTATTAAATTTAAAGACGTTGAACATTGAAAGCAACCTGCTAAATATAAAAGTAGCAACCGTGATTTAACTTATGTGACTAATAACGAGAAATCAAGATCTGTTTAAAAAAATGGTTTCAAAATTATTCTATAGAAATTTCGTGATTTTTCGCCTCCTGAAGCGAGCTACGCGGACAGTAGAAGTGAATTTTTTCTTACTTTCAATTCCATTCCTTGTCATAAGAAGTCAGCATATGTACAATAGTCTTTATTTTATGTTTCCAGTCGGGTACAGTGACCAAACTTTACAGTTCCGTTGGATGCCAACTCCTATCATCCTACCCTCTGACCTAGAATCGGCTCAATTTGTAGTCAGCAATACATCAGTCTACCCTTGTGAATCCAACTTCCTCATACATGGTAACTATTTTCTCTTTATCTAATGCATTCGGATCCCCTCACCATTTATTGCAACGACACAAGAATACTCGGACTCCAATGGTGAAAGGATTTACATCAAATCGATGCAAAAGTAAAAAGTCACTTTTTCAACTTTCAAAATTCTCCAATACGCAAGATCGCAACTACAGCGCGTGCAGCATGTCCGTTCTGATTTGCATTATAGTCACCTACCTAAACCATTGTTCAAAACTTTTCTGTCCAAGTAAATTGATGACGTCAAGACAATGGAGAATAATCAGAAAGTGTGCGAAAAGATCCGTATAACTTTGGTTAGATGTATTTGCGATCTTCCTATGTTGTGAGTAACATATATCAATTACGATCCAGTGTTTGAACTTGTATTTCATGATAAATCATAACAAAAACTAACAGACCAACGGGAAATTCGGTCTTTTCGAAATACAGAGTTACTTTCCAATTGTGCAGGTATCTGACGTCAACGCATTGTGACGTCATCGAATTCTATAGAAACCAGCATGAAATTCAGGGAAACTGGATTGCATATATGACGTTTTCAAAAGAATCTAATGGCGTCACAATGCTTTTACGGCAGATACCTGCACAAATAGGAATTTGTGTGCTGGTTACAAGATATAAAAATTGGCAAAATAATTATAAAGATAGACCAATGACAAATAGTCTAAAACCATTCGATTTGCTGTGATTCTCTGTTTCAGTAAATTTCACCTGTATAGGACTGAGACTGGATTTAGACAGACGATTTGGCTACTATATCGTCCAGATTTACATACCGAGCATAATGATTATTCTCATATCGTGGATCTCCATGTGGCTGTCAGTCGAGGCAGTTCCCGCCAGGTGTTCTCTGGGAATTCTGACCGTCATAGCTATGACGTCACAATACTCTGGCATTATGACGTTTACAGCACGCGTGACGTATGTGAAGGGTATAGACGTATGGATGGTTGTGTGCCTCGCTTTCGTATTTTCTGCCATAGTTGAGTTTGCTATTGTTGACCTTACTTCAAGGACAGGCATGAGAGGAATGCCCGTATGTACGGAGACACAGGAGGGATATAAATGTCCAGTAAGTGTTGTATATTACACTAGAATATTGCCATTTTCTAATATTGAATGATTTATAATGCATGAGTCAATTTCATTGTTCATTCATGTAACATATAAAACACCGTCTGAGGAAGGATGACATTTTCAATATAGAAATATACCAATTTTATTGTACTAGACACGTGTTTCGGATATTTGAATCCTCGCCAGTAGTACTTCATGTCAAACAGTTTAAATAAAGCCGAAGTGAATTTTCCAGGCGCAATCTACAATACAGAGTTTTAATTTCCTCTTGCCAAAATGGGCTGCTCCAAATTTTGTGTAAGGTTGATTCAGAAGCGTATTTAAGTGAAAAATATGGCCAAAAATCGTTGGAGGGTAGGCGCAAGGAGCTTAATTCTAAACATGACCATTTGAAAAGTCAAGTTCATAACTAAAATGTATATTTATAGATATGAAGACATTTGTCGACGTTTTCAGGCAACTGATGATCCGGACAAAGATTTTGAGATAAGGAAGGATGCCGAGGAGGAAGAAAAGGTACATATTAGATCTACACATTGGTCATCGTCGGAAACCCACGCTTGGAAAGTTACGCAAGCTCACTTTCCGTGGGTCATAACGGCAGAATTTTTGCATAACATTACAAAAATCTAATGCGAGTACTCGTCAGGGAAATTGTTATCGATAGCAAAAGTATGAGCTATTTCATATTTTTATCAACAAAAGATGTCCTAATTAATGTTGACAGTGATTCATATTTGTTGCTTTGAGGAGTTACAAAACAATATTACTTATATATTGGCTTGAAATAGCTAATTCACTGACGAGAACTCCCATTAGATTTTTGTAATGCTATCCAGCGAAAATTCCGCCGTTATGACCCACGGGAGGTGAGCTTGCGTAAACCGAGCTAGAGTTTCCGACAATGGACATCGGTAGAAATACTGATATTTGTTTTATGATACTTGCAGTTTGTAAACTCGCTTATTAGAGTACTTTTGTAGTTGTCTACATATTCTATATTCCATTAGTATGGATAAGAACTGAGTTTCCTGTAGAACTCATTGATGGCAAAAATGTTATATCTTCATGTTAAATCAACTATTACAATTAAATTCTGATATTACGATTCTTCCTAGGAAACCAGGTCAACAAATGATATTTATTCATAACAAGTTAAACTATTTATGTTTATTATAAACATAAACCAAGAGAAAGAAGGCGGATTTTCGTTTTGCATGCTTACATTCTTAAACATCATTGAATTCAATACCAAATTAATGAACCTGCTACATTTATACAAAAGAAATATACATTGCAATAAAAGTTTTGTGAAAAGTGGAAAAAATAATAATTTCAATATATATTTATGATCGACCTGTTTTGAAATGACTAAAGAAAACAATCTAATATTAATCAAATATAAGTAGGAAAGTTGTTTCCCTTTTGTCAACATGTGTCTTTTTTCTTTTAAGCGAAGAAAAGCTGAAGAAAAGCAAAGGAGACACCGTAAAGCTGTGAAAATAGACCGTGTCGCCAGAATTCTATTTCCATTGTCTTTTGTTATTTTCAATATTATTTATTGGTCCATATACGCTACTTGATAATAACGTTTCCTATTCTTTATATCTCTTTTGTTATCTTATATAATCAATATTATGATGCAAGTCTTATACAACAGGCTTAGACATATGTGTCTACTATAGCAAAATATATATTTTACACTTACGTACTTGTCATTATTTCTTTTGAGCTAAGTCCAATTTGCACACTCTCTGTACATAGTGTCAATGTAAACTCTAAATTCGAAAAATTAAAAAGGGTGCTACTGAAATTATTTTGGTGGCTCCGCTGAAAGCATCACTGATGAGAATTTAACACTCGAAACATGTGTCTGGTGCATAGAAATTGGTTTGGAATTTTCTTCAAGAAGGTAAAGAGTTGGAACCCTTCGACATTATTTATATCATCGTTTATATTTGTATATTCTCCCTACACAAAATATATTTTTTACACTTACGTATACATATATATACTTGCCATCATTTCTTTTGAGTGAAGTCCAATTTGTGTTTTTGTATCATCGTTTATATTTGTATATTCTCGAAGCACAAATCGTAATACCGCTCCATCTTTCTCCTCAATGGCCTTTTTGCTGTGGATATTATCATGTTTACACCAGAAGGACACTGCATATTACTTAACTATCTATACAGTCCTAATCAGCGCATTCTTAAGAGATGCACTCTTACTGACTGTGATGACCTGACTGCATGAACTTCCCTCTCCAAAAATTCCGGATTCCTCACATGTTTGTAACCGGTTAACCACCTCCATTCGGCATCTCATGTACTTTTATGCTTATGATATCGATTTACATGTTCATTTGTTCGTTACTTTGGACCCTGAGTTTTGCAATGAGGGGCTATTATACATAACAATTGTGTGTTATTCGAGACTATACTGGGTAGTCGAGTTATTGGCAAGGTTGTGCGAAATTCTGATAACCAAACCATTTGCCATTAATAGACATTTTTCACCGTGACTAACTTCGCACTTCGAACTTCGCACTTTAATTTTATAATTGTGTTGCCAAAAAAAAAAAACGCGCCAGAAGTACAGGAAGTGCAATATACCAAACTAATCAATAGGTAGATGATTGCGCTTATGAGTTAATACGTAAATGGCAGTTACTCCACTGATTCTTCAATGTTCGAAGTGCGAAGTTCGTCACGATGAAAAAAGTCTAATATGATATAAGTCAACAACGTCTGCCCATTGGTCTCATTATTTCATGTGGTGTCTTTTAGAAATTATGAATACCTTTGATCCACCTTAATTTGTGATTACGTCACAATTAAAGCCAGGCCCCGAATTCTCGAAGCAATACTAGTTGACACCTTTGTAGATAAAGGTCCGAATTCTTAAAGAACCTGGGAAAATGTATTGTAAAATGTCGCAAAGATTTCGGATGGTACTCAACGAATTTATGTGAAGCACCATGGTCGATTGATGAGTCATGGATTGATCGTTAGATTGATCATAATTAATATAATGTGACTGTTCGAATATAGCCGAGTTTTGTTTTCGAAGGAGTGTTCGATATGCAGTGAAGTCAGTTAACAAATTATTTGCATCTGTGAATTAAAGTCACAAAACTAAAGCCAAAAACCAGAATCCAAAGATAACAATGAATAGGCAATTCCTGAAAAATACGAACAAAACAAAGAGAGGGAGGAAGTAAAAAAAAAAACCAGTGGAATGTGCTCTTACAAATCCACAGAAAGTGGACAAATAGATAGAAACAATAATATCGCAATAATGAAATATACAGGACGACGGCCCGAGGCCACTTTTTCTTTACGAATACTCTCCAATGTAACGGAAATTATCGTAAGTGGCGCCACTCAAATTTTTGCGACTTTGTACACGTATTGAATTCCTCGGGGTAAAAGTAAGTGCTGTTGTCCTGGTCATGGAATAGAAACTCGTAAAAGGAAACTTGACTAGATATACTAGTATTCTGACTGCGTGATTGTAAGGTAAACGTGAATAGAATTTTATACATTTCTATGATAATGGGTATAGCAATTTAAGCCTTTGCTGCATCTAGTTCACGACATTTTATAAAAGAATTATCAATTTTCTAAAGTACAATATCGTTCCAGACGGCCTACCTGTTCAGAGATATATAACATAATGGCTGAAATTATCATTGAGGAAGTCTTCGGTCGCTACGGGGTCATTATAAAAGCATATCACATCCCTGTTTCAAGAATGATCAGTGACATTCTGGATTGCGATTGATTTTCTTATGTCTTTTCGTTGACGGAGAGTTTTGTTTTATTTGATAAATATTTTATGCCTCTCAGCGGGGAGTTACACTTGATGACTTATGATTGAGTATAAGGCGATAAAAAGAAGGATTTTATAATGTAAGACGCCAAGGCCGTACTAAAGGCTTCAAAATGAATTTACAAAGAACATGAATATCCGAGAATCGGTGAAATATTAAAACTAAAATTCCTACGATATCCCTTCAAATCGAAACACAAAACGCAATCGTCAACTCAGAGAAAGATATGTTATACACCATGTAGTAGAGAGTGTTCGAAACTACCCCAATTTTTCTATTTACAGTATATGAATTGAAATTTTTCCACAGTAAATCATCATTTATCAATGCATGAACAATTGTAATCTACATAAATTAGAGTCTGAAGTTGTTCGGCTAGTGTCCCTCTCATTTAAATATTTTCTCCTAGAAGGAACGAATGTTAAACATCTTCAAATTCATTAGCATCATTTAAGAACAGATAAAATTTACAGCATAAACCAGACATACACGTTTCGGGTACTTAACCCTCGTCAGTGATCCTCAATCTAAACAATGTGATATGAAGAGTGTGAAAATTAGTATGTCCAAAAATGTACCGAAAACGTAGCAAGATAATTTAACTTTCAAGATTCAAAGCTTACCCTTCAACCATTTTTCACTAAAATACGCTTATGAATAAACCCTACACAAAATTTGGAACCGCCCAATTTGGCAAGAGGAAATTTAATCTCTGCATTGTAGATGGCGCCAGGAAAATTCACTTTGGATTTACTTAAACTGTTTGGCATGAAGTACTTCTGACGAGGATTAAAAAATCCGAAATGTCTAGTACAACAAAATTGGTACTACAGGAAATATATTTCAATATTGATAATTTTAGAACATTCTAATTATGACTCGGGATTTTCAATGTTTTTCTCACCATCAAAATGTAGGAGGTCAGCACCCTTGAGACATCCCTCCGTTGGATTTAGGTCACATTTTCAATGAACGCTTCTAAATTCATCCTACATAAAAAAAACTGCTTTGTAGTGTCGTATTATACAAATGTTAGACGTCTTCAAATTCAATAACATCAATTAAGACCAGACAAATTTACAGCATGTACCAGATATGCACGTTTCGGATACTTAACCCTCGTCAGTGATCCTTAATCTAAACAATGAAATATGGCCAAAGAGTGTGAAAAATGTTTTTTTCCATATGTTGCAGGATGGGTGGGATATAATCTTAGCAAAATTAATATCGGATGACGAATATGGATAATGATCATATCTCCACACACAGTACAAAATCGATAATTCAAAAACTCATCAACAGAATGTATAAAAAATCAGGATAAAACAGGAACCAAAGCAAACAAACAAAAACCTCCACCACATGAAAAGAAGCGAAGTCCCGATATGGTAGTGAGAACAGGTGCCCAGGAAGAGTCAGCATCTCCTGTTTGTATGCAACACCCGTCACTTTAATTAGGTAGAATTGTCACATCCAGTTACTTCCATTTTAGAAGATATAGGCATCCTCTTTGTTTGGATGATTCAAATGGTCTAAGACAGACAACCATCTACCTTCTGGACAATTGGACATCATAGTGTATGATAAGTTCCGTATAACTTCCTCAGTGACGATGTTAGTCGATCACAAATGAGAAGCTTATTTGAAAGACGCCTAGCTTTTTAAACAAAATCTGTGTATTTGGTACAAAAAAGTTCCCCGCTAGGGGTTTGACAGTAAGTGTTTTGAATATTTTCCCCTGACATTGTCGCCATAATACTTTCTATATAGACAACCACAGACAGTGCATGTATTCAATATATTTTCATTTCGTGCGTGAACATCGACGGCGGGTGCGGCTAGCAAACAGGGTATGCTTACTCCTCCCGGACACCTGGTCCCACCTCTAGCTTGCTAGGGGTCTGTCGATGCTCAGTTTGGTGCTCTATTGTGAGTGCTGTTGAGAATATCGTCAGGATCTTCTTTAACTCATTTGCTTTGGCATAACGTACCAATCGAGAGATGAACACGCCATAAGCAGACGATGAAGGGATGTTGCTACTCAAAAAGGGAAAGTTCGTGATGCTGAAATTGAAGTCATCACGTTTGTCGTAGTGAGGTGTTCATGTGACCATTTGTGTCGTAGGACAGCATTATGTCCAAATAGGATGCTGAATTATTCGTCTCTGTAGTTTGACTTCAAGTTATGAAAGATAGATTCTGCTAAGGTAATCCGCGAATTTTGGATTATTTATGGACAGCCCATAATCTATATATCTGTAGGTGAAATTAAAGTCAGCAGCTAAGTACCTTTTCCCTTCAGAGACCAAAGATTGAAAGAATTCAGCTTCGTACGAGAAAAGAAAAACGTCACAATTGGTTCCTAATGGAATTTTTGAATTGAAACATTCAACACTTAATGAAAGGAGGAGATCTCCAATAATACTCGGTTGCAGCAACAAAAGCAAAACCTAATGAGCAGACATGCATAGCAAGAGATGCGAAATAAAGGGACAAGGAAACAAAATCACATCATAGAAAGATCAAACACAAATACCTATTCATAAACCATGTCAATCGGTGCCGACTTAGGGCGGTCATGTACCACGCCAGTAGCAGACGGTGTGGTTATCCGGATTACGTGTGCACAAATTAAATCATTTTACTACCTCTGATGGGGATTCATCATACGAAACATGCATGTCTGGTGCAGAGCATTGAGAAAATTTTGATCAATCATGCTGCTCTCTGAGAATAGAGTTGGACCCTTCGTTTTTAGCTCACCTGAGCCAAAGGCTCAAAGTGAGCTATTGTCATACCGGATTGTCCGGCGTCCGTCGTCCGTCGTCCGTCCGTTAACTTTTCACATTTTCATCTTCTCCTCTGAAACCGCTTGGAGGATTTTGATGAAACTTGGTATGCATGAAGTACTAAAGGTCCTCTACCAAGTTTGTTCATTTCGGCTCGATCCCTTCAGGGGTGGATCCAGGGCGGGGTCAAATAGGCCCCGGAGGGTACCCCTCTTCAAAAATCTTCTTCTCCAGTTCCACGGAATGGATTGAAAAACTAATTGTATCTATGTGATCTTGAAGGATGTATGATTCAAGTTTGTTCATTTCGTTAAAATCCGATAACTAATTTTTGACGCGTTTTTGACGTCTTTTTCGACATTGTATTTTTAATGCAAAAATTGATATTTCTCTAAATATTTTCTTTCTTACTGAAAAAGTCTGCTCCAGTTTAGTTAAATTTAGCCATTTTTAAGCAGAGGAATGCTTTAGTGAAAGAATTTTGCTGAAAAGTTTATATTTGAACTTACAATGATTTTTTTAACACTGTAAAAAAGGAAGGGGGGATGGTCATTTTCATCATTTTTGGCATTTAATGGTTCTTCCCATGAATGATTGTTCTAACATTTATCAGAATTATTATAAGGAATGTAACAGTGATGATTTTTTTTCAATATCTTGACTTTTAGATTTTTAATGATTTTTTATTACTTTAAATAGGTATGTTTTCAGTGTGTCAATGAGTCCCAAGGTAGCGAGTTCAAATCCCAACTGGGGCATAAAATTTTTTTTCTTTATTTTTCATTTTTCCTTCACTTTTTAAGCTTTGAATGCAATTTTTAACTTTTCTGAATAATTTTAATGCCAATTTGGCCATTTTTTTGACTTCGGCATTTTTTATGAAGTTTGGCATTATCTCCATATTAATTCCCCTTGGGTTCATATTGATATATTAAAAGCTATATTCTAGGTAAAATTAAATTAATAAATGTTTGTGTGATAGCATTTTTGATTTACAACATGTACAATTTGAATTTATAATAATTCTTTTATTGCAAAGATTGTAAAAAGAGGGGGGGGGGGTATCAAAATTTCTATAACAACATCTGTTGTCAATTTTTTTTTCAATTAGAAGATAGGAACCGGACAAAATATTGTCTTTTTAGCTTGAGCCAAAGGCTCAAAGGGAGCTATTGTCATACTGGATTGTCCGGCGTCCGTCGTCCGTCCGTCCGTTAACTTTTAACATTTTCATCTTCTCCTCTGAAACCGCTCGGAGATTTTTTATTAAACTTGGTATGCATGAAGTACTAAAGGTCCCCTACCAAGTTTGTTCATTTCAATTGGATCCCTACCGGGGTCGATCCAGGGCGAGGTCAAATTGGTCCCAGAGGACCTCTTTAAAAATATCTTCTTCTCCAGAACCGCTGCATGTATTGAAAAACTAATGGTATCTGAGTGATCTAGAAGGATGTATGATTCAAGTTTGTTCATTTTTTTAAATCCAATCACTTATTTTGACGTCTTTATGGCCTTAATTACTTTTATGCAAAAACTGATATTTTTCTTATTCTCTTCTGTCATGCTGCCTTAATTTATGTGCATGCATTTTTTTTGTCATATTACTAACTGTTGTTTTGTTCAGTCTTGTGTGCTTTGTTTAATTATATGTTATTTTATGTCTTGTGTTAACCTGTTTTCATAAATGACAACTTTTAATACATATTGTCTTCTCTCAACATACCCATTACCCAGTGTTCTCAGGTGAGCGATGTGGCCCCTGGGCCTCTTGTTTTACACTACCCGAGTGTATATAAATATATTTCCATTGAAGAAGAATCCATATGTTAAGCGGCCTTGAGGAAAAGATATTTACATCCTATAAATCTGGTTGCCTATTATGACGTCACTCTTTATTTTTGGAAGTACGGAGAATTAACCAGCGATTCTCGGAGAATTTGCACGTGTCTAACCAGAATTACATTACCATGAACACCCAAAGTAAGACAGTCATTATTTATATTTTCCGTTTGTACTAAACTATCAGACAATAATGGGCTTATTGCTAGAACGTCAAAAGTATCTGAACGTTTCGCGATTCACGGGATTTGCACGTGACCAGCCAGAATTTTACTACCATGAACATCTAAAGTAAGACAGTCATTTCTTAATTGAAACATGCGAAGAATAAAGAATTAGATTTTTTTTCAAATACCGAGTGCAAGCTAAATATTTCAATTACTCTTTACCGTATGTAGTCAAAATTTACTACACTCTTTTCATTATAGAATATTAGGTCTACAGCTAATGACTTTGGAGACGTTTAACATTATAAAGACTGAGTATATTCCGAATTTTCACATCCAAATGTTAGATAAAGTAATATTGAGTAATTATTTTTCACTTTTTACTTCGTTGTCTATGTACATGATGAATTTTGAGAGTGGACACATAGAGAATAAATCCTTTTCAACGATTAGTGCTTTACTAACTGTTTACGTGGAATTTTTCGCGTGGTGGTAATTTTCGCTATTTTTGCGAATCGAGGGATTTCGCGAACCCGCCCCCCCCCCCCCCCCCCCCCCCTCCCGCTGCATTCTTACTATGGCAAAGACATTTTTATCGCAAACATTTCCCCCACGCGAAATGTCTTGATGTTATAATCGCGAAATTTTCCCCCAGCGAAAATAACCATGTTTACAGTATAGCAGTCTGTGCTTCTCCAATCCAATCATAAAACAGTAGGAGTCATTCAAACGTTATGGATTTTTTATTCAAATATTGTAACATATTTAACAACCCCGAACAGATCAACATTTGAGAAAATGCACCATATTGTTTTCTATTCTCGATAGTCGTTATCGTAGTTGATTATAACAGTGAGGGTATAATACATAAGAACAATTCCGCGGTTTTGTTTACCTTTTTTGTCATTCAGATGAGGATTATAAAACTTCCTGGCTGTGACGGAAATCGACGTGAAGAATTACTTCATTCATTGTATCAAATTGACCTTACACATAACGATTACTATCTTTGTTCTATTGATATTGGCTTCTATATTTTCCAAGCAGTGACCATAAAAATTCAGAATAAGATATATGTTTCGATGAAAAAGGTGACAATAAATCTGCATTATGCCATGCACCGTAAACATGCTAAAAGACAAACATACATGGAGATATTGCATAATCATTTTTCTCATAGTGTGCGCGGCCACTACATTTCACTCCATGCGTTTTGTTACTCAAATATCTGAAAAAGGTGAGTCACAGCATACATCCAAAAACTTTTTGATACATGGATAGTTTTCGGAAACATGAATAAAAGTCTTAGACTTCTTTTTTGCCTTTAGTAATTGTAGTGTCTGTTAGAGAATGTCCGAATGATGTAAATTGCACAAAACTATTAGCAAATAAACTTTTGTCATGAAGTGGTCCTCGATTGACTCTTTAATTGTTTGTAAGTTTGGATTTGTCATGATTAAGTTTGACGTAATCAATTTATTTCACATTACAATATTGACTTTCCAGATTCCAAATCTAGGTTCCCGGATGAAACACGTGAAGACGTTATGAGGTGTAATTCCACGTCTAAGGAGGTGAATCCTTCATCAGCAGATATCATGCATAGAAATCGACTGAAGCGGTTACATTTTCGGTGTTTTGAACAAAGAAACCTCGTACACGTGAAAGGCTCTTCCTTCAATGTAAACTTGCATTTTGCACGTAATATAAATTTAGGAGTGTGTAAAATACCTAAAATTGGTAGCACTTTTTTGATGCAAATGTTATTGAAATTGGTGAATCCGAATTTACAAAAAGAATTGTTCGGAAAATCACGTGTTAGCATGCATGTGATGAGTCAAAAGTTGATGGAAAGTTACACAAAACTTAAAGAGGACGACACACTTTTTCTTATCACCCGGGATCCTTTCACACGTCTTTATTCAGCTTTTATGGATAAAATGTTTCTTCCGGCGATGGCAACACATTCTTCTCGTATTGCAGTGAAGAACAAAAAGGTGAAAGGGAAAGAGACAACATTTGAAGAATTTTTGCAAGACATTTCAGACGTCGCTTTGTCAGGACATGACCTTGACCCACATTGGAAGCCGATATACAATACTTGCCAGCCATGTGTCATTCCGTATGACGTCATAGCTAAACAAGAATCGTATTCCCAAGATATAGAGTATATCCTATCTAAGCTAAATATCTCAGAGGAAATTCGAAATTTTCTCGCGGCATCTTTACACTCTCATCATAAAAATAATTCTATAAAGGAAATAACAAAGGTTATGTTTGGACACGCTGCGCGTCCTTCTAACAAAATTGCGTTTGGGCATTCTTTTCTTGAATTTTGCGAAAGGCTGTGGCATACCTATTGCGTGCAAGGTTATATTCGATCAACAATCAAGTTTCCATATGGACAGTTCTCAAAACTGTACTTTTATTCAGTGAATGAAGCGGTAGATATATTTCTGTATTATACAGCGGTGAGTAATATGACACGTGCAGAGAGTATGCAACAACGAAATCATTTCTTAACATCAGCATACAGAAATCTGTCAAATATGACAATATCCAAAATTAAGGAGGTTTACGCGCTTGACTTCATTCTGTTTGATTACTCGATAGATCCTCCCGTGTAATCGTTGTTAGAGAGATAGTTTTACCACAAATGCATGGTATCTTAGCTTAGCTTTTTCCTGCATATATCCTTTCCTCTACTCCTGCATACGATCTGGGCTAGTAATCTAGATTTGCAATGCAACGTGTAGGATGATGATTTTTTTGTTTGGATTTCTTTCATTATTACATCATGAGATAGAGGAATAAACAAGTATCGATTGGAAAGTGAGAAAGCCACGATTTTGTACAAAGAAAGTGTCTGTCCTTGTGATTTTATTGTCGACTTGTAGAGGAAAGGCTTTGTGACTAAGCTACGACCCATCGCCCTGTTGTCTTTGCCAATATGTTTGGCGTGAGTCTTGTATTATTTTCTTTTATGTATTAAAAGACAGTGAAACGTATTACTGGTTTGATTTAAAGTTATGGAAAACACAATGGATTTTTTTTATACTCTGACACCAATAGTCCCCGGGGAAAATTCATATCTCAATATGGATGTTGGTTATGATGTATCCATAACTACGAAAGAAAGAAGGAGATCTCCGACATGACCCGGTTGCAGCATCAACAACAAAAACACCCCAAGTGAAAACACAGAGAAGGCATACACAGCAAGCGACAAAAAATGGACAAGGAACAGTAAACATGACAGCAAAACACACAACACAAACGACAACACATAAAACAATGAGACTCAATTTTCCACTTAAGCTATTCAATGTAAATGTATATGTACATGGAATTTTACATTCATTCCTTTGTAATCAGGAAAATGAATGGACTTCTATCACATTTTTGCATAAAAGCTACCTTATATTAGCATAAAAAACTCTGGTAGTAAGTAAAGAAGAAGAAACCCTATAATATGTTCACATAAAAAAGCATGACAAAAATGTGAAATATTCGATACTTATCTTGATATCTTCATTCGAATGTGTAATGAAAAAGGAAGTGCCTAACCCTGCTGCGAGAGAGCACTGCCTTCTAGACAGAAATGTCTGTAGACGTTGTACCAGACATGCATGTTTCCGATAATGAATTCTCATCAATGGTACTTCAACGGCATGAACATCGACGGCGGGATGCTTACTCCTTCCGGGCACCTGGTCCCACCTCTGGCTTTCTAGGGGTCCGTCGATGCTCAATTTTGTGTTCTATTGTGAGTGCGGTTGAGATAATTGTCAGGATCTTCTTTTACTCATTCAAATCTGTGTGGCTTGTGCTCCAGCGTTTTGCTGTTTTGTTTGTGTGGTCACCTTACGATGGGGAGGTTTTTTTTTCACTACAATTGTGCGTTCTATGGGTAACCGGGCAGAAGGGACAGTTGTGTGCAAACAATTTCTACACCATTTGCCATTTGCGTGTCAGATGGCCGTCCTATGTAGGCACCGATTACCCCATGGCCTCATCGGTTTATGTGTAGTGTTTTATGTTTCATGTTTACATGTCGTATATGTTTCCTTTACGTTTTTTGCTGTGTTTGTCTACTCTGTGTATTGGAATCAGGTGTTTTGATGTTTTGCTGTGGATGTTACAACAAAGTCTGGTTGGAGATCCCCTCCTTTCTTTTTAGCCAAATGATTCAAAACAAAGGAGGGGATCCCCAACAACACCAGGTTGTAGCACCCACAGCAAAACACCCAATGCAAAAACACAAAGCAGACAAGCACAGAAAGAGACGCGTAAGGGACAAGGAACGTCAACGCACAACACAGAAACATCAAACATAAAGGACTACACATAAACCAACGAGACCAATGCAACCGGAGCCGACTTAGGACGGCCATCTGCCACGGAAATAGCAGAAGGTATGGTTATCCTGGATACGTGCGCACAACCCTCCCACTTTTCCGATTACCCAGAAGTCTCGAAGAACGTACAATTGTGGTGTAAAACAACCTCCTCAATGTCAGATGACCACACACAAACAAGTTGAAAAAAGTTTATAGAAGCGTATTATAATTTAATTTCTGATTTAATTTTCATAACAGGCTTTAGAAAACACAAGCTCTTGACTGGGATTGAAAGGCAATAGCCTTTCCACTTTGGGTATATAGCTTTACCGATTAGGCTAACGAAAAGAATACCTGTTCTGTTCACTGATTGTTCAGCGCTACTTATGTTTAATGTCTTCAAATTCATTAGCATCATTTTAGAGGAGATTAATTTACAGCATGGACCATACATGCACGATCCGGGTTATAAACCCTCGTCAGTGATCCTCAATCTAAACGATGTTATATGACCAAAATCTGTGAAAATTATGTCCAAAATATACCGAAAGACATAGCAAAATGGCTGGGATATGATGTTACAGGACCCAGGTTTTAGAAATTTGAGAAAATTTTGTAAACAGAAATTTTCAAATGCGTTTGAAGAAACGACCAACCGAAATTGATCGAACTTGACTACATGTGCCCTCATATTTCATACAAAACAATTTTAAACATTTTGTGTGGTAGACAGATACTACCTTTATTGAACAATAAAGTAAAGAATCTGCTGGACTACTGTGGTTTCATCGCAAATATAACTATGAAAAGGCCAGATATATACTACCCATATGACTTCTTCGCAAATACAGTATGAAAAGGTCAGCTGCTGAATACTGTCAACAATAAGCATTATCTGGCAAGCCAGTATGTCAATAGATTATCAAAGTCAATTAACATGATCAAGCCGATAGAAAGATAACCAATCAGAAATACTAACGATAAAAAATACTCATATTTTCCATGTTACTTAGAATAACGAAAGAACGCTTTATTTATTGTCTACATAATCGATAACAGAAAAGGGCCCGCGCTAACGAGGAGAAAATGCATGTATTTTGCGAGTATGTCATTCCGATCATCACGCACATTACTAAGTATTTGTATCAGCTTTAAAAAGAGAAGGAAGATGTTAAGGCTGATCCAAATGATTTGTCATCCTAAAGAGTCAAGAAGGTTCAGTATTAGTATGTTGTTGCCAATGTCTTTTATTGGCCGATTATTACTTTATAAAGTTCTCATAAACATTACCAGTGATATTTTTTTGCGCGGGTCCTTTTCTAGTATGTAAGAAATAAATAAAGGGAGTGATTGTCCCGAAACAATTATAGGTGTTGCTAGCAGGCAAATTATCCTTGCTCTCTATGGAAATCTTATTTCATCAAACGTTTGCTAATATTCCGAATTTCGTCAAAGTTCTATTAAGTAATTCATGTGATCGAATGTTAAACGTCTTCAAATTCAATAGCATCATTTAAGAACAGAAAATTTGCAGCACGGACCAGACATGCACGTTTCGGGTGCTTAACCCTCGTCAGTGATCCTCAATCTGAATGATGTAATATGGCCAAAGAGTGTGAAAATTACTATGTCCAAAAATGTACCAAAAGACGTAGCAGGATGAGTGGGATATGATGCTATAGGACCCACGTTTTAGAAATTTTAAGAAATTTCTGAATGCGTTGAAGAAACGATCAACGGAAGTTGATCGAACTTGGCTACATGTGCCCTCGGGGACCCTTGGTCCACCAGCATTGACACTCACTAAGAAGTACAAATGTTAAACGTTTTCAAATTCAATTCAGGTTATATTGTTAAAAATGAAATTTTAAAAAATTAATTGTTCAAATTATTTGCGTCCAAATGTGAGTATCTACTGGTCACCTATAGTAAAAAAGAATAAGGATTTTCCCTACCTATAAAAAGTGACCTTTGAGTGACGCCGCCTACTATTACTACTAATACTACTACTGCTACTACTACAGCAGCAACTATTCCTATGATTGGTACTTCTTATCTTTTATGCTTTATATAGGATGAGACAGTACAGCATACATAATTTGAGTGATACTTAAATTTAGTGATACTTAATAAGTCTGAAACTATTGAGTGTCTGCCTCATGACAAAGTTCTGCCCCTATGTGTAGCTGACTCTTTGGTACACATCTTTGAAAAGAAAGAAGGCTACACTCGGTTGAAGCAAAACACAGAAAGATAGAGCAGTCACACTCAGCAAGAAAGGAGGGGATCTCCAACAACACCTAGTTGCAGCACCAACAGCAACCTCCCAAAAAAACCCCACTGTAAAACACAAAGAAGACACACACAGAAAGAGACGCAGTGGTACAAGGAACGTCAAATCACAGAAAAACATAAAACACAAATGACTACACATAAACCAACGAGACAAATGGGCAAACGGTGCCCACTTAGGACGGCCATCTGCCACGGAAATAGCAGACGGTGTGGCCATCCCGGACCACGTGCGCACAACCCTCACACTTTTTTCCGATTACCCAGAGGTCTCGAAGAACGTACAATTGTGGTGTAAAGCAATCTCCTCACTGTCAGATGACCACACACAAACAAGACCGCAAAACACAGGGGCCCAAGCAAAACAGATGAATATGTAAATGGATATAAAAAGAGGGCATGCGTAATACAATCTGTGCTCTGTCGGCTGTAGCGAGCTCATGTATGTTATCACCCGAGGAGTCCAACTGACATTCAGAGAGGACAGGTGGTCGGGGCCCTGTCTTCTCTAAAGAGGTTTGGACAGGGCCCGTCATGGAGTCCCGTCGTCACTGTTAGTCAGAATGCAAGTATTAAGGATGCGCTGGTACAAGATTGTAGAAGTACGAAGCATAGTGTCCGTTTGGTGATATTAGGATCATATCTACGGTATGAAAGGCGTTTGATAATTCTGACGCATTTTTATGGTAAATCTGTCTACCTTTGATGCTTCTTATTTTGATTGTCTTGTCACCATAAAATGCAGGTAGCGAAATACCCAAAGTAATATACTATGTTGCTTGTATGGGTCCGAATTTTAAAAGTAGTCGACAGAATGTCTTTTCAATTTTGTGAAAGCGAAAACCTTGAGCTAAAAGTTTCTTGGTTATTTGTAAATTTCCATTATGAAAATCTAGAGCATCAGTACATGCTCTAGCATACCGGATGAGCTGCGAAATGTAGATACCATAAGACGGTAATCTAGGAACATCACCGTCAAGCCAGGGAAAATTTACTATGTTGAATCCAAAGCCATCTCTTTTGCCATACACACTGTATGAATCTCTCCATTAACAACAGGTCCAAAAATGGTGTTTCTGTGTTTGTAACGTTCGCCTTGTTTAGAGTCAGTTTCTGTGGATAAATAACATTTTTATACTTTTCAAAAAAGGATTGTTGATAGTAAGAATATCATCCAGGTACCTAGATGTACCATTGAAATATTTCACATCATCATGTTTTCTTTGTTTTTGAAGATTTTGGATATATTCTTTTTCATCATACGTGTATAAAAATAAATTTGCAACAAGAGGCGCACAATTAGTACTTATAGGGATCCCTACAACATGTAGAGATTCTCACCAAGTCTTACATACATGGCAATACAAAGGTCACTACATGTCCATGATTTATATGATTTGTATTCTATATTGGAAAAGAAACCCTTTTATTCAAATGTAAAAATATAAGTTTTCCCCTCTCGGTTAAAGCACCATTTAATAGGTTTGGACTATTGATCATTAATCTTATCGTGAGGAAGCGTTGTGTACATATTTGAAAGTCGTATGCAGAAATCGAATTGGCTTGAAAATTTCTAGACTTCATTTTGTCAATCACATCCCCTGAATTTTTGATAGACCAAATTATGTTTACATCATTCCTGTTTAAAACAGTTTCACAATATTTTGCTACGTGTTCCCGTGAGTGCTGACGTCAGATTTCTAGACAAAATTGTAGTTGAGCAGTTGCTAGAATAAGCAATGTATCGAAATTTGTAAGGAGCATAGTGCAGTTTTGGTATGCAGTATAGTGTAGGAAGATCTGGATGATATTCTTACTATCAACAATCCTTTTTTTGAAGAAATTTCACTGTTGTGTTTGTTCAAAATGTTAGGAACACTTTCATTGCTTTTGATATAAGTATTTGTAGACGAAAGTTCCGAAACCAAAGTTGATATGTAGTAACGTTTTCAAATGATTATGGTGTTGTTGGCTACTTTGTCTGCAGGAGCGAAGACATATTTTTCGTAAAAATTGCGTAATTTGGATTTGAAATATCTTTCAGATTTAGAAATTGGATTTTCAAAAAATGAGGATTTTTGTGGAAGTTATCTATTCCAAAATCAATAATATCCAATATGAGGTTTTTCCAGCCTTTCAGAGAATGTGATTCGACACCTGATCTACTCCATCTTTAAGTATTAAGTATTATTTAAGGCTTCCTTTAGTTCATTACTCCGCAAGAGACGCAAAAGGGACGAGGGACGCGAAAACATAGAGTAGACAAGCAAAGCAAAAGACTTAAAGAGACACACAGCATAGAAACATCAAACACAAAAAACTACACAAAAATCAACGAGACAAATTGACAACCGGTACCGACGTAAGACGGTCATCTGCTACTTGAGTATCAAATGCAGTGATTATCCGGATTACATGCGCACTACCCTTATACTTTTCCGTTTACCAAGAGATCTCAAAGAACGCACAATAGTGGTGTAAAATGACCTCCTCACTGTACGATTACCACACAAACAAGACAGCATAACACAGGGGTCAAACCAACACACAGATGTATATCAAAATGAATGTAAAAATAGAGGGCATACGAAATAAAGATCATGCTCTGCCGGCTATAGCGAGCTCATGCATGTTATCGCCCGGGGAATCCGACCGACATTCAGAGATGACAGGGCTTATCCTGGAGTCCCGTCGTAACGATCAGTCAGAGTACAAGTCTTAAGAATGCGCTGGTACAAGACTTTAGATTGGTCCAGTACCAAGCCAAGTGCCCGTCTGATGACATTGGGATCATGAGAAGGAAATTTATTATTCTGACGCATTTCCGATGGTTATACTGTCTACCTTTGATCCTTCTAATTTTATTCATTATGTCATCATAAAAGGCAGGTTTTGAAATAACAAAAGGAATCATGTATGTTGCTTGTATAGGTCCGAATTTTAAAAGAAGCTGGTAGTACTCTTTGTAAAAATTTCTGAAAGTCATTACTATTTATGGAAGACTTATAATACAATAAATATATAGAGAGATATGGAAGATATAACCAACATGTCAGTATTGGATATACGCCGAAAACAATTCATTCTTAAAGATATTGGAAAGTTTGAGGCCCTCAGGGCCGAAAACTGTCCAATATCTTTAAGAATGAATTGTTTGAGGCGTATATCGTACTTAAAACATTGAATACTTTTCAAAGTGGCATGACCTTTGACTTTGTACTTATTATGTTAATTGCCTTTACTGTTACGGAATATGATCACTTCAGGTTCTAACATTCTCGCTACTAGCAGTGGTGAGTCGTTTATAAAAAAAAAAAGATAATGGAGATGAAATGTTCAATTAAAAAAAAGAAGTTGTGACAAATTATGATGCAGATTTCGTAAACCAAGACGAAATTGGATGCAATTGGAATCAAACGAGAATACTTTGCGTGATGACGAGCTTCTTTGGATATATAGAATAAAAGGGCGTGTCTCTAAAATTGTCGTTTTCCGGACAAGCAAGAAATAATGTAGTGCCTTTAAATACCGAAAAGAAATCAGTGGGGACGTTCAACTAACGATGTGCAAGGTTATTTTGAAGGAGTCTATTTCGAAAAACCTGACCTAAACCCAGCCTTTGACGGTTATTTGCACAGGGGGGGATTGGGGGATTGGGTCAAAATAACCACCCAAGTTTGGATTTAGGTCAGGCTTTTCGGACTAGAGAAAGTCGAGCAAAAATCTTCATTATAAGTAAAATTTAAAAGGCGGGGGGGATTAGGTCGAAGAAAAAAAACGGACTGAACTATAGTGTCTCTTTCATTGTCATTTTCGAAACAACGACCGATTCTGTAGATATATAAGATTGTGCTGGATTTTGTCAACTCCGATAACAAATTGCAAAAATTGGAATAGTCAGTACCACGATACATGGAATTCTTGTCGCGTGATTTCTAAATAAGGATTGTAACGGTTGTCCTGTAGATGTCAAAGTACATTTACCTATGACTGTCCAATATTTAATCTAGGTCGCGTATATTTTTTCTAATAAACGCGACCTAGATTTGATATTGGACAGTCAAAGGTAAATTTCGGACTGTTCGAACAAAAGCATGACGTCACATCAATGTTTTAAATGTAAGTGATATAATTATCATCTTTGAGGAAATTCTTAGTACAAAATACTTAGCAGTCAATTACACCAGTTTCATTCGAAGAAATGTTTGGAATTTTGACTTTTAAACATAAGGTCATTTGAACACCTTTCTATATGACAAACTTAATTCTTAATTTCACCGTCACAACTTCCTCTTCGTTTGCCCTCTTCGCCTGCCTATGGCGTGTTCATTTTACAACTAATACGGTATATTCGTACAAGAGCATATTCTAAATCTAAGTACAAAAACTTCATGTTGAGGGCAACATATGCCTATCACGGACGGTTAATGACCTTTCCAATCGATCGTCTCTTACTTCGGACATTACGAGATTTGACACATTTGTATTTGCCATTCGCGGCAGGTGTTGCATGCAATGAGAGGACGCTCACTCCCCCTGGACGACTGGTTCTGCCTCCATTAGGGGGTTCCTAATTGTCTTGTTAATGGAGACTTATTTAATTATGTCATGTCCACTAGATCTTTGACTCCTGAACTCGGTACTTCTCTGGTAAGGCTCGGTCCATTTGATATTCGGGGGGCGCTTGGGTTTTTTTTTCGAAAAAAAAAATTTTTTGCTCTCAATTTTAATGAAAAAAGTTAATTTGCTTATGGTGTGACAGAAAAAAAATAATCTTGCGCTGACAAATAATCGGAATTTGAAGAATTAACATAAAATTTTGCTAAAATTCTTGAAAATTTTCCGGCTCGCTTCGCTTGCCGCAGTTTTCAATTTGTATCAAAAACTTTTAGCTCGCTTCGCTCGCCTTAGTTTTCTATCAAAACATCATTTACTAATGGCAAAGTTCATATATTTGAAGATATCTATGTGAATGAAGAAAAGGCTTAAAGCTTAAATATATTATCAATATTTATGTATTGCTATTAATATGATATCCCATAGAGTCTAACCATTTGAACCATCCAAGCCAAGATTGTACTCTATGTCTTCCGAAATGGAAGTTACCGGATGTGACAGTTCTACCGAATTGAAGCGGCGGGTGTTGCATGCAAGCAGGAGATGCTTACTCTTCCTGGGCACCTGATCTCACTCCCATATCGGGAGTTCGCTTCTTTTCATGTGGTGGAGGTTTTTGTTTGTTTGCTTTGGTTCCTGTTTTGTCCTGATTTTGTATGCCTTCGGTTTCTGATTTTCTTAATTATCGATTTTGTGCTGTATACAGGGATATGGTCATTATCCATATTTGTCATTTATGTTCTTGTAAGCTTGGAAGGAGAACTTCAGTTATTCACCAATTTACAATTCTACATTTAATTTAAAATTTGTCAAGGAGATCTTCCCTCAGACCCTCTTATATATGTTATATAAATGTACCTTATATAAAATATTGAGAATTGTATTGTACACATCTTTTATCTCTCTGTTTAAAAGTGAATTGAATACTTGCATAAAAACAAACTAATATATTAATGTTTAGAGTTCTGAGTAAAAATATAAACATTTTCTATCGATGAAACAAACATTCTTTTAAAATATGCGCATCACTTTGTTATAAAAAAATTCCTTGCTCCAACTTTGCAAGAAAAAAAATAATTTTGCCACGGTCCGGGGCCAAAAAAATAATCTTGCTCCGACAAAAAACCCAAGGCCCCTCCCCCTCCCCCAGAATATCAAATGGACCGTGCCTTAACAATGATCATAGGCACATAAAGAATTGGACCGAGTTTCACTGAATTCTGAACCACTATGACTTGGTGACAGAATTGGGCACATGGTTCATACCGATATTCTATACAAAAAAACCCTGACTTTTTCATGACTCAAACATTATTTTCCATGACTTCATAGACAGACAAGCCACCTATTGTTATGACATCATGTTCATCACTTCACTATTATGGTGCAAAACTAAAGATATAAACCTACCTCAGTTTTGCAAGAATTTGAAATCAGCATGTACAATTGTTACACGTCTTTTGTGTTTGATGTTTCTGTGTTGTGCGTTAACGTTCCTTGTCCCTTACGCGTCTCTTTGTGCTTGTCTGCTTTGTGTTTTTGCATTGGGTGTTTTGGGGTTTTGCTGTGGGTGATACAACCTGGTGTTGTTGGAGATCCCCTCCTTTGTTTTAAATTCAATAGCATCATTTAAAACCTGATAAATTTACAGCATGGACTAGACATGCACGTTTCGGGTACTAAACCCTCGTCAGTGATCCTTTAGTCTAAACAATGTAATATGCCCAAAAAGTATGAAAATTATTATGTCCAAAAATGTACCAAAAGACGTAGCAGAATAAGTAGAATATGATGCTACAGAACCCACGTTTTAGATATTTCAAGCAATTTCGTAACAGAAAATTTCAAATGCGTTGAAGAGACAGACGATCAACCGAAGTTGATCGAACTTGGCTACATGTGCCCTCGGGGACTCTTGGTCCACCAGGAGTGACAGTCACCAAGTAGTTCAAATGTTAAACGTCTTTAAATTCAATAGCATCATAAATTTACATTTTGCTGATAAATTTACAGCATGGACCAGACATGCACGTTTCGGATACTAAAACCTTGTCAGTGATCCTTAGTCTAAACAATGTAATATGGCCAACAAGTATGAAAATTATTATGTCCAAAAAATGTACCAAAAGACGTAGCAGAATGAGTAGGATATGATGCTACAGAACCCACGTTTTAGATATTTCAAGCAATTTTGTGACAGAAAATTTCAAATGCGTTGAAGAGACAGACGATCAACCGAAGTTGATCGAACTTGGCTATATGTGCCCTCGGGGACTCTTCGTCCAACAGCAGTGACACTCACCAAGTAGTTCAAATGTTAAACGTCTTTAAATTCAATAGCATCATTTAAAACCTGATAAATTTACAGCATGAACCAGACATGCACGTTTCGGGTACTAACCCCTCGTCGGTGATCCTTAGTCTAAACAATGTAATATGGCCTAAAAGTGTGAAAATTATTATGTCCAAAAATGTACCAAAAGACGTAGCAGAATGAGTAGGATATGATGCTACAGAACCTACGTTTTAAAACATTTCAAGCAATTTTGTAACAAAAAATTTCAAATGCGTTGAAGAGACGGACGACCAACCGAAGTTGATCGAACATGGCTACATGTGCCCTCGGGGACTCTTGGTCCACCAGCAGTGACACTCACCAAGTAGTTCAAATGTTAAACGTCTTTAATTTCAATAGCATCATTTAAAACCTGATAAATTAACAGCATGAACCAGACATGCACGTTTCGGGTACTAAACCCTCGTCAGTGATCCTTAGTCTAAAAAATGTAATATGGTCAAAAAGTATGAAAACTATTATGTCCAAAAATGTACCAAAAGACGCAGCAGAATGAGTAGGATATGTCCAAAATATGTAGGGATTAATAGGTTCTATCACGATCTACTGAGTGAGACATAAAAAGTTACACGAGTTAAAGAAGATCCTGACAATAATCTAAACAACACGAGTGACGGGAATTTCCGTCACGAGTGTAAATTTTTATGTCTCACTCAATAGAAAGTGAAAGAATCTATTTCTTTTTCATTTCTAAGTAGCTACGATCTTGTCGTTACTCCTTGACAACGGTTACTACGCATTGTCGAGACAAAATGCTAACTGGTAGAGAACAGTGGTGGACTAGATAACAATCGTGCTTTTCTAACTGATAACTGGAATTTCACAATAGTTTGTCCCACGTCTGCAAAATCACATGATATCCCTCTGACGTCAAACTAAGCTTCGTCAACATTTCATTGCCAGTTACTGGAAGTTCTTTCAAAAGCCACATGTGTCTTTAGTAGGATATCTCTGATTGGTCGTTTGGAACAGCTCATTGGTATATGACGTTCAATGATTGGATGATGTAGCCTTTGAGACAACTAATGTTTCTCACATAAGCCATCTCACAGGGTACGGGCAAAGCTGAAGAAGAATTAAGAAATGAATCTTATATTTTTTCTGTTGATGCAGGTATCACCCGAAAAATTGGACAGAAAACTGCATCAATGCGCGTAGCGCGTTGATGCAAAAGTTTTCTGTCTAATTTTTCGGGTGATACCTGCATCAACAGAAAAAATATAAAATTCATTTCTTATCATTTAATTATGGAAAACAAACTGTTTTCTTGGATCTAAAAACAATCGATCACAGCACTTTATTTCGTAAGTCGGAAGGTTTCGCAGTGATACGCCTGCCAAAACAAGTTATGGCAGCCGCCATGATTCAAACAGTAAACGATCGTCCCTCTATATCTTTGGAATAAGGACCAGTTTGAGCAAATTCTACATGCACTGTTAATTTTTGAGTAAGTAGAAAAGAAATGGTACCCTTGAAATGATAAGGAAACATCAACAAATTGTATTTTCAGCAACGAGTTCATTCGTGTTTGAGGGAACCCCCAGTTCTAAAAATAGTGCTATAAATAGACTTCTGTGAAAAATTGTGTTGATCGATGTATCAACAAAATTTCTCAGCCAATCAGAATCTTCGTTTCTTGAAAATGACAATGGAAATTAAATGATATATGCATCATGCCCATCGTCTGTAGTCTGCATGCCACACACTTTTAATATTTTTGGCCTCTCCTGTACAACTGCTGCACAGAATTGAAGAAAACTTTACAAGAAGCATGAACTTAATGACCTTACCAAGTATGTGTTTTTGTAGCCAATCAGTCAGCAAATATGGCCGTCAAGGGCTCTGATTGGGCTACACATTTTTGACATCTCCTCTGCAATTGCAGCTCAGAATTCCACAAAACATTACAGGAATGAAGTACTCAAGGTCCTTTACAAATTTTGTTTTTGTCACCAATGGCTCTTTTTCGAAATCTGTTCTACAAAGGCTGCATAGAAATTCAGGAAACTTTACTGGAAGTTAGTACTAAATATCCTCTACCAAATGTGTTTTTCAAGCTGATGACTGGTCAACAAATATTGCCACCATAAGTTCTGATGGGCTAAGACATTTCAACATCTCTACAACGGCTGCACAGAATTTCAGAAAACCTTGCAGGAAGTTTATGTTTTTCTAGCCAATCACTTAACAAATATGGCTGCAAAGAGCTCTGATTGGCTGACACATTTTTTTTACTTCACTTCCATGTTTACTGCACAGAATTTCATTAAAACTTACAGAAGAAATTTCTCATGAGTACTCAGTACTCTACAAGATTGGCCACTATCAGTCCTTCATTAAAAACTCAGGTGAGCAATCTGGCCCCCTCAGGCCATTTGTTCATGACTGTATCCAATTCAACATAACCTGTCAACGTCCTGGTCAAATTCCATGATCTGTACGCAATATGAAGTAAACAAAGGGGGCTTACTCTAAAAAGAAATATGAACAAAACAATATAATATTGAAACTGATATTTAATTTACATGTAATGAAATGTACACATCACTGTTTGATCAAAATATCAGATCTGTAAAATTGAGAGAAAAAACTACTACTGGTAAGTTAATAATGAAGTCCAATGATTTACTGATATCGTTCATGAAAGTCTTATTTGATGAAAATGTTGAGTTTTGAAAAACTTTTAAAAATTTGCAAATATTACTTACTCTATAAAAACGCCCTTATTTGAACCTTAACGCAAGTACAAAATGTGTCAATATGCACCAAAAATGGAAAGCTTTTAGAATACACTATACAAGATAGGACAATTAATTTGCTTTTCATCAGCAAAGATGTACAGTAATTCTAACATCTTTCATTAATAGAAATTCATAATTTATTCTTTTATAATTAAGCACTTAATAAATTAATATATCAATGGTTGAAATACAGTCATAATTCCTTCATCATAGTAAAAAATACAAAGTGGAAATAAAACAGAATTGAATTTTCTCAAAAAGAAAAAAAAAAAAAGATTCAAAAAAAGTTTTACAGAAGTGATTTTCTTCAACATGTTCAAGGATTCCCTTAAATCTGAAGCATTCTGTTAAAGTAGAAATTCTGTGCTTCTGAAAGCATGGAAAATGTGCTTTAGTTAATGAATAATCATGCTGACATCAATACCCTTTCAAGTAATTTCTTTTGAATAAATCAGTACATTTATTGATCCTTAAAATGTTAAACTGGTGAAGAACTTAAGGTAAAAGGGGAAGAATATCATAAATTAAGAAGAAATTATGTTCTGCCATATCTAACATATCTCTGATGTTTAATATTTATTATTCATTCAACCCACAATGAAAATATATGTCTCTGAACATTGTCAAAGTTGTGTGTCTTCGGCCAAAATTGTGGTATTTAATTTTTCTGATATCAAAACAAACGGAAGTAGAGTATTATACCCCTGATGTTTTAACGCACAAGAGTTTCGACAATTTGATTCTGATTCAAGGGAAAAAAATCATATAAAATAAATAAAGAGATACGTAAGATCTGAGGGGTGTGCTGCCCGAAATCACATTCACAACTAAACTAATGTAAATCCTGTATAAAATCACAAAAAATATATAGAAACTTTACAACACAAAAATGTCAACTACAACATTGAATGTCATTCATCGCGTGAAAAAAAAAATCGATAAGATAAAATGTACAAATGGCGACTTGATGATAATGAATGATAATGGCAAAAAATGTATATATCATACGTAAATGGTTTAAAGAAAAAAAATTATGCAGTAAGAGTTATCTTTCTTGTGATGATGAGAATGATTTTTTTTAAGTACAAATGAAACATTGAGCTTAAATGGCACAACCTGAAGATAAAATATATCCTTGTATCAAATACAACACTGAAAATTCATATATTTTGTATCTTTACAATTCACTCAAAAAAGAAAAAAAAATCTGAAGGGGTCAAAAATGACAATGATCCCCACAGAACAGAATTCTTAAATATTCTTAAATCTTGGAAGCTGAATTCCACTTTATAGTGGAAGAAAATCATGTCTTATTTTAAATGCACTTTCATATCTTACAAAAAAAAATCCTATTAAGTAAGCTTTGTACATAAAAGCAGACCTGTCTAACTTATTAATTATGGGCAATCAGGATTTTTTTCTTTTCAAATTTCATTTCTGGAGAATTACCTTTTCTACAGAAGAAATGAAGCATGCAAGGAAAGTAACATATTCTGAGTTTCAGAATTTTTTTTTAAATACATGTGTAATTATCAAAGGACCATGGCTGGCAACCATAGTTATAATCATATAATCAAAATTTAAAAAAACTAAAAAATAATGTATTCTAATGATTAAGTCTTGTTTTTAGTTCTTGGATTTAACAATTTGCTGTGTTCTGAGGTGTTAAAATGTATAAAAAGAGAAATCAGGCTAGATCTATTAAAATTGTCATCTTGTTTATATCAAATTTACTTCTACAATAATACTTTTTACATTCACCTTGACGACATAGTAAGATACCAGATATATGCAATTATCGCGTACCAAAAACTCCACTCTCCTGATCTGATATTCTTTCATTAGGTCTACTTCTGTCCAGGAATTGATCTTTCACTCTGACAATTTTCACCGCACAACATCGTTTTTTTTTCATACAAATGTCTTCTCTAAACATCGACGATGAAATACAACAAGCAAAACTTTATAAAATGTTATTTCAGCAAGGACAACCAGTGTCTTCATACAGACGTCTCCGAATTTAATCGCAGTACAAATTTGTTCGTCTTGGGATTTATCACCTCTTCTGTCAGGTTAAAATGTGGCAGTCTTTTGACGGTACAAAGCAGCGAAACATCGTTTTGTCTGAGCTGAAACACTGAGTGATGCTCCAGCTCTCGTGTCAGTAGTTGATCGGATACAAGAACCCATTTCTGAATGTCTTTATAGTCTTTCTCATTCATAATGACGGCACCCTGATCCAGGTACCTCTCTATGAATGCTTTGGGCGTCATGTCATGACTGATGCACAATGCTAGATGGTTGAGCACGGATTCCATGGTGTAGCGTGGTTGTTGCCTGGTTACACGGAGGTATTTCTGGAGAGCCCGGGCCATGGACGGGAACACAGCCTGGGCAGCTTCCTGGGGATCCATGGGTATGGCCGGGCCTGAAATGACACAACACAGAATTATAAGTTGTCTACAAAATTTATTTGTTCTGATCTCGGTTGATGAAACGGCTAGTACTTGGTTCCACCAAAAACCAATGGTATGTCTCACACACACAAGGATTTATCACGCTAATACCAGTTGCTCTATTTACTATATGTGTTACACATATTGTAAATAGAGCAACCAGTATCAGCGTGATAAATCCCTGTGGTCACACATGCCATACTCCTGTATGTTATTATGTTTGATATTTCACTGTAATTCACCTATTCAAACCAAATTTGAACATATAAGCTTACTTTTGTAGAGAAAAGGAAGCCTATGGATCTTGGGGGTCAAGGTCACTGTTCAGAGAAATTGACCATGATTATGGAATTCTGTTGATAACTCAATATTCAAACCAATTCATGATATCATAAGAATGCAGAATGAACATGATGAACTGGCGGGGTCAATAGGTCAAGGTCAATTTTTCCTCTCAATGATTGTTGTCGTTAGAGTCAAACTGTTACAGGTCAGGTTATGTTCTATAGACATAATCTGTCTAGTTTTCAGTTATAAAGAACATAATACATGTAAATGAGTCATATAACTAAGACTCTCTCAAAATTATTATTATATCGGAATTCAGAAAATGATGTTACTGTAGTATTAGTATTATCAAAGTGGATCTTTTTCAAGTTAAAATTCCCTGATCCTAATTCTTAGTTAACTGTGTATAACTATACCATCAAAATGCAAGATGAAGTATGCACTTAATCCACTACTGTCATATATACGCGTGCCGAACCCTATCATGGTATATATCTAATATGACCCCCTGGTGCAGACCATCCATCCTCTCGGCAGGTGCCCTTTTACTCTACAAACGATACTAAATTCTGTCTCGGCAGGTGCTTTCAGATCTGTACTGCCAAGGTATCAAGTGTTCTATGAGACACAAAGCTTTCTGATTTTGAAGCTACTTACAGGAGGCTAACATGGAATGTTTACATTAAAATTTTTGTGAATATTAGAAAAAGTTACTTCCTGAAACAGTTCTTAGAAAAAGTTTCCTCCTTTTCTTTTGAACCAAATTGGAGACATTCTGTAAAAATCCCCCAAAAAACAAAGAAATGTTATATGAACTCGATGAGGTTGATCCAAAATTTCCCATTATTATCTCTTACTTAGGATTATAATAATTAATCATATAATAATTATAATAGTAATTCAGGATTTGCATTATACAGAGTTACTTCCCACTGGGGACAGTGTATGACGTACACAGCCAATTGTGCCTCACATGAAATTCATATGAAATTTACATGAAATCTAAGTAAAAGTTCACATGAAATTTATGTGAAATGAGCACGAACATGAAATTTACATGAAATTTTTCACATGAAATTCATGTTAAGTTTCTGACATGAATAGCATGTAAAGTCAATTTTGCATGAAGGTCACATAGAAAAATTCATGTAAAATTCATGTGAAGTAAATTTATGTGAAATTCATGTGAATTTTTTTTCACATGAATTTCATGTTAAATTTATATGAAATTCACATGAACTTTCATGTGAAAAAGTTCATGTGAAATTTACATGATGCTCATTTCATATAAATTTCATGTGAGGCACAATTGGCTGTGTAAACCTGTTGTGACGTCATCAAATTCTATGGAAATCAACGTTTAATTCAGGGAAAGTACACTACAAAACCGATGCTTCTATAGAAATTTTATTATGTCATAATGCTTTTACGTCAGATACCGTCCCAAATCAAACACAGGCATAGACCCTCTCAATCTTCCTTCTCCAGCCTAAGATTACCTTACTTGCTATAGATGTTCAGATGGGCAGAAGACACTTGATAAATGTGTGAACATACTTATCAGAAATAAGATAAACCTAATCAAAATTGTGTAAAATCAATGAGAAAAAAAATGTATTCTTCAAAGACAATTGACAAAACATAAACTCAGAATATCATCTAATGAAATTATGGACACTTTGTAGAGATCTGCGGCCATTTTCACAAAAATACTTGCGATAAACTTGAGGATCATGAGAATTTGTCGTACTTTCAATTCATCATATCTTAGTCACATTAATAAATCACAATATTCAAACAGTTTTGATTTTCTTTCTCTAACTACTAAAATATCCAAAATGTGGCATAAAATTTAAATATTGAATATGGATTTTCAGAAATATATATACTTGAAAGTTACGACAAATCCTCAAATTTATCGCAAGTATTTTTGCGAAACGGCTGCTGGTTTTAATCAAATTGGTCTCTAATAGTTTCCATAGATTGATCATTCATCATGCTCATAGAATTTCAAATAATTTCTCAGTCTTTCCAATTGATTCACCCACCCATGCATATAGAAAAGGTATAATTATGTACCAGAAACCGATACATAATGGATCTACCCACCAAAACATAGAGAAAGTTAGCTATATCAGAAACTGTGTACATGTTTTTGTACCTGGATTATGGATCCACCCACCCATACATATAGAAAAGCTCTGCCAGAAACTGGATCCACCCCCATGTATTACATAGATCTACATACATCAAATCAGATTGAAGCCAGGGATCCTGCACCTGAACTTAATTAAGCACTTTAAAATCCATCAGCATCACTTCAATGTTTTATACCAAGTCTGCGGCACAAGCATGTACGATATAAAGTGAATATAAACGACGTATTTTATCTCTCTCCATACTTTCATGTTTCTATGTTATGTAGCATCACAGAGGTGAAGAAATTGGTACTTAATCAAGCTCATTAACACAATGTAGGGAATAATTATTGATAAAAGAGCTTCACTTGTAGATGTCGTGGATAACAAATGGGAAAAGTGCACGTTATAAAGTTAGAAAATATTTCCAATGGTATTTTTAGCATGCATTATTCATGTTATTTGTTGAACAAAGGGTGTACACCATGATGTACTCTACTTGATTAATTTCCATCAGTTAATTTCAAGAATGATAAATATCCGATTCAAAAGTTGTATACGAAAATAGCACTGTACAAGAGCAGTTATCTCCCTTGAAGTATGTTTGACCCTAAATACGTGACCTTGGCCTTTAAAGTGACCTTGACCTATATTGGATGCTGAGACCATCCATGCATCTGATGTATATCAAGTAAGTTATAGCCAAATATGTGAAAGTGGTACAACCAGGCAGACAGACAGATGGACATCCAACAAAACGATTCCTGTATGTCACTCTTTCGTTGCATTTGCAAAAAGTGTTTGAATACGAAAGATAACACAGTAAAGCAGTGCATGATTTGTGAGGTAAAATACATGTCTTGAATATAAAATGTCTGATGTACAGATGTATATCAAGCAAGTTATAGCCAAATATGTGAACGTGTGACTATCAGACAAACAGACAGACGGATGCTGGACATTGTGATCCCTATATATGTCATTCTTGCATTGCACGTGTTGCAGGTGACATAAAAAGAAGCCATATAAAGAAAATAGATTGTTTTGAGACTTTACATCAGACGACAGAAATTTAATTCTTAGTTTTACGGATCCGCCGACCCTAATTTTACCACAAATAGAAAAAAAATAAAATGAACTGATTGTACATTTTTTTCTTCCACTCATCCGAATTACTGGTTATTACTTTTAATTCTCACTTAATCTTTATCATGCAAGTGTTTTAGAGAATGCGGCTTTGAAAACATATGATAAACAAGCTGAATTAAAATCGTGATCGTGGCACATAACATGACATGTTGAAATTTACTGATTTTCATTTTATTTTTATTCCCTCTTCCTACCCTATTTTGAAAAAATAAAATCCGTAAAGCTGAAAATTAAATTTCTGTTGCCTCATAGTAACACGTTAGAACTCATATACCATGTAAAGATAGAGAATAAGATCGCGCAGATAGAGAACAAAGTAATAAATGAATACAAATGTAGTTATAAGCTACATTTAGCCATTTAAGCGTATCAAATAATGTAATAGGATAGCTATAAACTGTCGTTTAGCACCTTCTGACACTATACTTTAAATGTCCTTGTACATTCCTTCCCTAACATCGTTTAGTATGTTTAGTATTATCTTTTATAAGTCTTTGAGGATAAATGAAAAGGTTGGTATTTCTACATGCTAAAAAGGATTATCATGTAGAACAAATTATCTAACATAGAAGTCATTATTCCATGCACTGTAAGACTCGCAAGTCATCATGATTATGACAATTTAGACCAAACATGCCAAAAGACTATTTGTTGGAAATATAAAGTCCTCACGAAAACTTACAAAACTTGCTAAACCAACGCTCATGGCTACTAGAAATTTGCTGGGCAAAATGGCTATACAATTTTGCTTAGAATAAGTCTTCACCAAAACTCGCTACCCCACATCGTCCGAAACCCACAGCCTATTGCCCTACGATTATAGGCCATGGGCACAATTGTAAGAGAATTCTCCTTTTAATGCGTCATACGGTTATATATAGTAACCAATGAAATAGTCGGTTTGAATAGTATCAGCTATTTTGTGTTGGAGGGATTTTGTGAAGCTCATTCTGATTGGCTTAAATTCCCTGCTAGAATCGTTTCGGAATATGAGGTTTCCCAATAGACTGTCCCACGGTATCTTACGTAGTATAACAGAGAAGATGCTGTGGGTTTCCAACGATGACTACCCCAATGCAAAAGCATAATGAGGTTATAAAGAATTTTGCTGGGATACCATGGACACATGTAGAAATTATATAGCAATATGATACTATTTGCTAGTAAAATCTGTCTTCAGGGCTAGTAAATGTGGTTGAAACAAGGTGCCTTACGAACATGACGAAAGGTACAATTTGCTAGCCTAGTAAAATTCATCTTAGGATAGTGGTTCAAAACAGTTTTCATGAAGTCTGTAGAAAGTTTTGAGACATAGCAGTATGTATACATTAATGACAGTGAGTCACAAGGTTATCGAGTGGGCCTAATTAATAGACTAATAAGATCTTAGAAAGATATGACGAAACATTCACTGATTATTCCTCTTTTGAAGTCCAGCATTGTGCATTGCTAGGCTCTCTGCCTTTTGATTTCTTATGAAAGAACAAGGAGTAACTAATAAGATTTTCTGAGGTTTCTGGATTCTCATTTCTCAAGCTACAGAAAGTTATTTTAAGATTTCATTGTGCTACCGTAGTAATGTTGATGAGACTAAGTTTTTTTTAATGTTTACATGGTATACATGACATTTCAATTACATTTGTACATTCAAAATCTGCCCATTTTAAAATGCAAATACAAGAACCTAACTTGATAAATACAATAACTTGACTTGATAAATACAAGAACCTAACTTCATAAATACAAGAACTTAACTTCATAAATACAATAACCTAACTCAGCATTCTTAAAGTACTCTAAAAGCTCCCCAGCTTCATAAAGCATGTAAAGTGTCGAAAATTAAAAGTTTTCTCTCATTAGTTGGATTATCTTCATACCTATTATAATGGAATGCAGATTGTACTGACCAGAATAGGCTAGCTTGCCTGTTTTTTCCATTTTTTTTTTAGACTTCAAAATTTCGCCCATGACGCTCAATGTCATAGGGGCGAATTTCAGAAACGGCAAAAAATTGTACACATTTGAGGATTTTATAAGACGTGGGCAAATTCTATACTGTGTGAATCAGGTGTCCTGTCTACATTGGGCAAAAATAAGACTGGTCGAATTTTAACATATTAACCTTGTATACAGTAATATATGAAACAGGGTGACCAACAGCCCTCTCCATCTAACTAGACATAACACCATGATGAGGGTACAGTGCCTTGTTTATACACATTTGATGATTTCATAAGAAATGTGGAAGTGAGCAAATTCTATACTGTCCGAATCAGGTGTCCTGTCTACATTGGGCAAAAATAAGACTGGTCGAATTCTAACATGTCAACCTTGTATACAGTAATATATGAAACAGGGTGACTAACAGCCCTCTCCACCTAACTAGACATAACACCATGATGAGGGTACAGTGCCTTGTTTATACACATTTGACGATTTCATAAGAAATGTGGAAGTGAGCAAATTCTATACTGTCCGAATCAGGTGTCCTGTCTACATTGGGCAAAAAAAAGACTGGTCGAATTCTAACATGTCAACCTTGTATACAGTAATATATGAAACAGGGTGACTCACAGCCCTCTCCATCTAACTAGACATAACACCATGATGAGGGTACAGTGCCTTGTTTATACACATTTGATGATTTCATAAGAAATGTGGAAGTGAGCAAATTCTATACTGTCCGAATCAGGTGTCCTGTCTACATTGGGCAAAAATAAGACTGGTCGAATTCTAACATGTCAACCTTGTATACAGTAATATATGAAACAGGGTGACTAACAGGCCTCTCCATCTAACTAGACATAACACCATGATGAGGGTACAGTGCCTTGTTTATACACATTTGACGATTTCATAAGAAATGTGGAAGTGGGCAAATTCAATACTGTGCGAAGCAGTGTCCTGTCTACATTGGGCAAAAATAAGACTGGTCGAATTCTAACATGTCAACCTTGTATACAGTTATATATGAAACTGGGTGACAAACAGCCCTCTCCACTTAACTACACGTAACCATGATACCTTGTTCGTCCTGCATGCGTTTGATGTGTGTGAAGGCCTCCTCTGCTGCTACGATAAGACGGGCTCGTCTCTTCCTCACTCTACGGTTATACTCCTCCTCCTCATGGAATCTACAATACACATGTAAAGTTATTCTACTAGTGTCTAGATCAATATCTATGTACATGGTGTATTAAAACCTTGGTATAAATTTGAAGAATTGTTTTATCACGGTAAATCACATAAACCTGGCAGAATAGACAAAAGATTGGAAATATTCTCTAACAATGCAAACAGAAAATTCTCTACTATAAACCATGTTGACACGATCATGATGGAAGAAAAACATACGAGTATATCTATCATACATGCAATGTTCATGTTTTTCCTAGTACCGTCTATCATATTTGATTGTAAGAGTTTTCATATGTGTCATGTTCCGTACCTGTCATTATGACTTGCGTCCCTTCTTCTAGCTGCTGCAGCAAAAATAGCTCTAGATCGTCCCTGCATGTTCTGGGACTGATTCTGTCCGTCTATATCATAAAACTTCAGCCCTGAGACCTTCATGGGTTTCTTGTACGCATTTTCTAGGTACGGGTTAAACACGGGAAAATCCTTATAATATTGCTCTAACACCCATGCTGCTGCTCGCTGAATACTTAAGGTGCCGATATTGTAGATTTTTGATTCTCCGTCGGGTGATCGTACGACTTTGATTACGAATTGCGGTTGAAGCTGACGAATCTCTAGTAAAATGACGGCTATATAATGAATGAAGAGCAACGCGTCAACTAACGACACGGCAAACTGTACAATGTCTTTGTATGAATCCTCATATAGAGTTCTTTGTTTATCCTGAAGAATGCGTACACCATAAAATAACCAGAAAGCGAAAGTAAGGACGAAAACTAAAAATAGCACCACTGCGCGGAATAAAAATACCCTCGGCATTGTCGCTTTGGGTTGACGGAAAAATAAAGCAAATGTTCCCATGGCCAATATGAGGAGTTTAAATGCAAAGCTGATTAATAGCCCTTCACATGCAGGTAAGCAGGGTCCTGTCTCCCAACCGTTAATTCCTGAAAAATAAAAGTTTGATTTTAAGTCAAATCATATCAAAATTAGACATTTGAACATGTATTAATGTAAAAGACAGATTTCAACAATTTTATATCTACATGTATGTATATAGTGTAACATGTATGTGCTACGCATCATCAATTTCGTCTTTTTGTTTTGTGTATTTTTATGTTCGATTTGGGACGGTATCTGACGTAAAAGCATTATGACGTAATAAAATTTCTATAGAAGCATCAGTTTTGTAGCGTACTTTTCTTGAATTTAACGTTGGTTTCCATAGAATTTGATGACGTCACAATAGGTTTACGTCAGATACCGTCCCAAATGGGAAGTAACTCTGTATTACTAAAATCCAAAATATGATGTTGTAAATGATAAATACAGGTCTACTTTTTTGAAAATTAGCAAGTCATCAATTTTAAACATCTTCCAGCAGGGAAAAAGTATACATGTTTCTTAGTGCAATGAAACATGGCTTTTTAGTGATTCAAGTAATATGTCAGTTTATCGATTTGTTAACTCACAAATTTTAATCTGTGTGTCTGCTAATATGCAAGTAGTGGCAAACATATACACATGTATGTACATACATCAGATTTTATGAACAAATACATGAAAAAAATTCCACCAGACCACAATACAAGTCTTTTAATATTGACTTTGGTCTGTTAGCATTTTCAGTATCTCCCTATTCACGCAAGGGTCTAGAATTCCCATTTCCTGTTGCCCTGGGCAAGTGAAAAGTTAGGTCGGGAAACTACAAAGCAGGTATTCACTTGCCCGTGGGCAAAGGGACTTGTTGAACGTTTTTTCCTCATCATTCAGATTTCTTTCTTATTTTATTCTACATAAAGGATTTTAATTTTAATATTCTGAAGAAGCAAGCACTCCATTTATTAAATATGCCAAATTTCAACAAGTTTCAGTATAAGACCCGTCATTGGGGCAAGTGATTTTTTAGGTCGGGCAAGTAAATTTTAAGCCTTAAGTTGCCCGTAGCAAGTAGATATTGAAAATTCTAGACCCCTGTCATGCTATTACAAACATTAAGTAAAAATCTTACCAAGTTTAGGTAATACAACCATGGCTATGGGTGATAGAAATGCGATGACGGAGAGCACACCAGCTAGCACGGTGCCGACGTAACGAGCACAACCAAGGCCGATACTGTCCTCAAAACTCTCCTTACCAAACTTTCCTCGGAAATCCTCCATCGAAAACCCAGTCTCACTGGTGTTACCTGTAATATTATTATAATTTAAACCGATGCAATAAATATTTTCATAGTTTATTGTATTTTAGATTCAATCTTAAATTTCTGTTTATTGAACATTAAAATTACATTACACATGTAGTGTTGATGTTAGATTAACACTTAGACATGATGCCTTATGATCGAGCAAAATCATGGAGTTCTAACCTTTATGAACTATCGCGCTTTGTCGCGCACTTACACGATTCCCCACACTTATCGGTATCAAGTTCTATCACGATCCTCAAGACTCTACACCATACTCACTCATGTTCTCAATGATTCTATTGAATCATAGACATCGAGGTGATCGTGGCTTAGTTTAAACCTAGCATGACCGAAGCAGTGTATTTGCTTCAAAGAATTTGACATCATATTGACAATCATTACACAGAGAGACATAAAGTTAGATTGACAGACAGACAGAAAGACAGACTGATATTTTAAGACATAATAACAGACCTACAAACCAAAAGATTGACAGACAGACAGGCAGGTCGTCAGACAGACTGGGTGACTGACTGACAGACCAAAAGATAGACAGACATACAAACTGATAGTTAGACAGGCAGACAAACAAACCCAAAAATAGACTGACAGAGGGAAAGACAGACAGACTTACCTGTAATGGCTGTTGTATTGTCTCCCCAATTATCATCTTGAGGGATCACCTGCACCTCAAACCTCTCCTCCCCCGTCCCTCTGTCATCCTCCGGCATCGTTCCGGGTGTTTTTATCGTCACCGACCTCTCATCCATTCCCCTCTCTCCGCGGCTCCGCCCATGATCAGACATGGCCCGCCCACTCTGTCTGTTGCCATGGTGACGGTGTCCATGGTGACGAGAGCTATGGCTATGACGGGAACGTTCAGAACGATTACTTCTCTCAGAGCGCACCGACTCGGCTCCGTCCATGTTCAATCAACTACAAACTGTAAAGACAAGGACAACCTTGATACATGTTCATCTTCAAATATTTATTCTTTTATTACAATACACGTACAGTCTACTCTCGATAAGTCGAACTTCAAGGGACCATGAGAAAAAGTTCGACTTATCAGGAGTTCGACTTACTGAGTACATGACCAGACATCGATTTTGAGTAAAACTGATGTCCCTTCCTCTATCACCATTCACAAATGTTTATGTTGTTCTTTCAACGATCAAGCCACCTTAAATATAAATTATGCAGCTCCATAGCAAGAAAGTACCAATAATTTGTCCTTCGATCCCCTTATGATTAATTAATTTTTGTTTAAGAATCAAGATTTATTTGTGATTCGACTTATCGAGGTGAATTTTCAATGTAAAATGAGCTATGGGACCTAAAGATTAGTTCGACTTAACGAAAAATTCGAGTTATCGGAATTCGAGTTATCAGGAGTAAAAATGCATAGAAACCAATGTAAGAGAAACGGGACTTTAAGAAATAGTTCGAGTTAAGCGGAAATTCGAGTTATCCGAGTTTGAGTAAACGAGAGTAAACTGTATGTCTTATGTATTGGATGTAGAAAACAAGGTCAGGAGTAAAGGTGATCATTACCCCCATTCTCTCCCTTTTTGGTATTCTATTTTCCTGGTTCATACATATAGTCAACAACAAGTTTCCTCAAATACAAAATGATGTGTGGTGTCCCTCCCTTCCTCTCGCTGGGCTGGACCCCCACCCCTCCCCCTTCCATTCCCTGGGCAAGAAATGCAAGGAATAAGCTAATAATGCTGATTTTTCTAGGGGTTTTTCTTTCAGAATCATGGGATTGGACCCCCTCACTCCCCAGTAAAATTTTCTAGATCTTCTATTCCTCTACATAATCGTGCAGAGACAGTACAGTAAACATATACATGATATAGGATGGGTAAAGTATACTCCCTGTCGACAGACCTACTTCACACATTAATATTATACCATCGTGCTACTACCGGTATCAACTGCATGAGAAAACAAAAAAAAATTGTCTATTGAAACATGCTGAAATATATACCATCATACAGTATCAGCAGTGGGGGATTTAGGGGGGGGGGCGAAAGGGGCACCCCTCTCCTTCCCACTACCTTCAGTAACCCAAATTTTCCTAAAACACTATTTTGGACAATATTCTGTCAAAATCGGCAAACTCCCCCCCCCCCCCCACACCCCGGCAAAGGTTCGTTACAGCTAGATCCACCATTGATCACACTGTACTTGCTACTTGCCCCCTGTACCCGAATTAGGGGGTGCTGGATCCGCCACTGAATCTTTATACTATCATGTTAGCAGGTATCGGTCATAAATTGTGGAATTTGACATCTTCATAATCTTCACGGTTTGTTAAATTCAACCTGACGAGGTGTAGTGATGGTAAACTTAGATAAGGACATTAAAGTTCTAGTACGGGATCAAATCTTGATCATTACGATAGTACGTCGGTATGTGACATACCCATCGCGTGTACAATGAATGGTAAATTCAAATAGTTTGATAGGCAAGATTTTATGATAGGGCAAGTTAAAATTCCGCAGACGGGTCGAAAACTTTTCCTTTTTCTTTTGTCTGTCTTCTACATAATCATTATTCAGTTATCTAGACAGTGTACTAGTGTGTTGGCGAAAAGTCTGTATGAATATTCAATAATATAACACATTTTACATCCTGACACCACATTTCAAAGTTAGAGAGTGTATTATGTTTCTGATTATCATTATCTGATTCGACTTTTTTCTGTCCGTTCTTTCCATATTACAGACATCGCGAAAGTTTTACAACTTTCCAGACATTTTTGAACTTTTGTAAAAATTCAAACATGTTTATAGAGAAAAAGTTGAAATATTTCACCAGACAGAAGCAAATTTCACCAGATTTGTCTGCTGAGTCTGGTGACTTTCGGATTTTGTTATTTTCACAATAAAAGTGACAAAATTAAGGGGGATATTAATATTATTTTTCCCCTTCGCTTTAATCATCTATAACGACGGGTCGTAAACCTATCAGCTCAAAGTTAATACGTCCCAAGACACACTGTTTGTGAATCGAAGGAAAAATTAAGAAAATTTCTGCAACAAACTGACATCGCGTCTATCATTAATATTCTACTTACTGGCTTGGCATATTCTCCTATATAAAATCCTGGGATATCAATATCTCCGCCATATCATCTTTGTCAGTATAGACATTGTTTAAAAAGTCAAAAATAGCATTTGATCCGAAGGCAACTCCAGAAAGATTTGTGTTTCGCAAAGCGTCCGGGGTTTAATCACTCCAAAGTCCGAATACTGTGCGTTAATAAGATCACTTAGCATACCACTACCTAAACTTCATAACTCATAAATCAGATTAAGGCCAATAATCCATGTTAATCCGATAAAATTTGATTTAAGGATTATAACTTTAATAGATTGCACAACAACCTGTTTTATTAGCACAGTTTTTGTAATGAGATTTCCCAAGCAATTCTATTGATCTGCAATTACCGACTTATACGCGGTGTCAATAGGTAATAGGAAATTCTGGGCTCATTCACATTTCGGCGCGGTTAAAGGACCGAACGGGGATTGTTTATATGGGTATGGCCCTATTAGCCTATGTAATAAACACTTCCCAGGTGGGGTGTTGGGGGGAGATTACTTCTTTGATCTAGGCCCCGAGGGCTGGAAGACATCATTTCAGACTAACTAAAAATACATGAAAAAATAATGAAATAAATACAGCGCGGTAAAATTCACGCCTGAATATAATTAAGCAATCCATTACAGAAATTAAAATACCAGTTTTTGTTGTACCAGAATATATGCAGTCTACATCTCGGCTATGGTCAATACAAAACGGGTCTATTCGTCGTCTTTTTCCATTTAAGCGTAGAGACACCGCCGTAAAATATTCAATTTAACTTGATGGGTGAGCAATTATAGATTCGATTGGGTCAAAATTGCAAAGTAAATAAATAAACTTCCATTCAGCGTTTCAAATCACGGCTTGGTAGCAGTAGATTAAACTTTTAAAATTCAATATATGCCAAAAAATCCGTTTGACATGTTTGGGTAACATTTGTATTTAAATTGCGGCAAAGAGGCTTCTTTTTTGTGTTAATGGTTTATTGGTAAACTAAAGTTAAATAGTTGGGGACAAAGGGCAGGACAAAGGGGGTACATAAACCCCTGTGACCCTTTCGTCATACAATAGAATGTACAAGGTCAATACGGTGCTCGTTTCTCATGGCCAATGTATCTATCTCTCCCTGTACCACAATCCATGGAATACGAAACATTCATTTCAACAATGGATGATATTTTGATCAATATGAAAAAATTCAAATTACTTCTAAGGGGATATCTATTTCTATATTTTCAAGATTAAACAATCAACCTACGTCGATCTACACTTACTACATTGAAATACTTTGTTACTTCTTGTCCTAAAAGTTAAATTCATAACATTATTAATACATAACTTAAATCTCATGCCAATTGATGATGAATTTCTATAATCATTTTTATCAACAAAGGCTGAAAGCTAAATTTATCTGACATACTGAGCAGTGACAATTTTGGTCTGCAAAATTTCGAGAATCTGTAATAACTTTTTCACAATTCGATCATAGAAGATTTTGATTTTAACAGATTTTCTCATATAGAAAATGCTTAAAAATGCAAAATTCTCTCATAAAAGGAAACAGCATAAAAATACAGAACCTGTAATAATACAATCAAGAGTAAAACCAATGGAAATATGATAAATATCTTGTCATCTTTCCCTTGGACGTTCAAGATGAATACCGAAAATGGCAATTTCTCCTTAAAGTTTTTCTGGATTGAGATGATACCATATCTATTACATGGAGGTATCAATTTTGACTTTGGGCAAAGTCTGATTATTGCAAAGTGGTAATTTTTCTTTATTTTAGTAAAATAATAGTTTGACAGTCAACAGGAAGGTATTGACACACATGTCCACCTACATTGGGTATTTGGTAAGATGAAGCTGTAAACATGGTAAATGATCAAGTGTATCTCAAATTCTCAACACACTAGTGTCAGTACATTTTTGTATTTGTATACTAAACGTTTTCTGTTAAGTACATGTATGTGAAAGGTCAAGGTCAGGGTCACTGGGTTAAATTTTGGTATCCGATCAGTGAAAAAATCTATTTTGGTATCAATAGAAAGGTCTTAACATAACGAATACACATGTTTGCAATATGAAAGCCCTATCACTTACCATTCAAAAGTAAAGCTTTTGAAAAGTAGGTCAAAGGTCAAGGGGTCAAACATTTTGGTATAAATGGAAAGGTCTTGTCACAAGAAATACACGTGGAATATGAAAGCCCTATTGCTTACCATTCAAACATGTCAAAAGTTATGTCCAATGTTAGAGTTTTTCGGACAAACAGACAGACAGACAGACAGGCTAAAACTATAAGCCCCCGAATCTTTGATACTGGGGGCATAATAAAAAAAAATGTTTTTTTGTATCTTTTCTTTCACTATTTGATGTTTTCAGACATCAATTTTTTTTCCAATAAAATTCTTATGAGAAATCTTCTAATACATCATATTTTTATCCTGAACAACCTTTTCCTTGGGACAGCGCACGAGAAATCATCGAACGATTTCAGGGCTAAATGAAGCCCTTATTCTTACAGTTCCTTTCCTGCCAATTTTTTCTCTTCATAATCCTATATAAAATATGAGGTGAATATCTCACTTCACCATCCAAACCCTAAGTAATGAATTTCACTCTGTTTGTTTGTACCACCCATATGTTTCATAACAGGAATAAAAAGTTCTGCAAGAAAATTTTATGTATCTCACCCCTACCTGATTCATACATGGACCTGTACTTAAGTGGAAGTAGGAAAGGTGATAGCAAAATCATTATATTGAGTACCTATTTCTTATTTTTTTGTCTTTATCAAGGTTGTCTTTGTCAGTACCAATTACAAGTAGTTATGTACTAAAGAAGCAATGTTTACAAAACAAACTTATGCAAAAAGTGAATGATTGTTGAGAATAGATACCGTACCTTTATTTTCTAAGTGTACCTGATAGATTTCTCTAATTCTACATTGTTCTATGAAGTTTTTGGTGAATTCTATATTATTTTTCAACTGAGATGGCAACATTTAAGCTACGGTAAGCCAATCACAGGCTCTCAAATTGCTTGTCTTATTTGTGAAGAATCTGTTAAGAAACCATCTTCATGGTCGTCATGGATACAGCATCCTGTAAAAGCTGAACAGAAAAATATGTGGCACGAATGTGGCATGAACTTGAGACCTTCAGCATCATTGCATGCGGGGTAGTTGCCATCTATGTAGGTATAGATATATCAGGGATTTTTTTTTGCCCCTTTTTGGGGCCGTTATTCGGCCCCATTCCCAATGAAAAATAGTATCTTTTTTTCCCAATTGATGCTCATAAATTTCCCAATTTCATATAGATGGAATTATCACTGAAATAAGTGAAATTTACTGGTTCAAAAGTAGCAAATTTACTAATTATTTGCCATATTGTTGTAAGCATGAGAAAATTATTTGATTAAACATTCAATTCTGAACTTTTGATTGTATAAACTGTCATTTTACTTTCATATTAGTACTTCCCAAAATATTCCCAAACGTTGTTAATTTTCCCAATTGCACGGGCCCCGACCCCATTCCCAAATTACTGAAAAAAATCACTGTATATCTTTGAAAGCTAAATGGGTACCTTTCCCCATCCTGTATACACAACATATCATTAAAATTTCTGTTTTAAGATGTACACAGAACTGCGTCCAATACAAAATGACCATCCAAATAGCAAAGTGTTGTCTGACTACAATAGTACATGTACACGGTGCATTCTAGGACTGCTTTTTGCAGTCTTGTTCATCTTAAAGTGAGGTGGGTATAAATATTATTAGACACGACAATTGTGTGTTCTTTCAAGACCACTGGGTAACCAGTAGGAAGGTTGTGCTAACATAATCTGGGTAACAACACCATTTGCTAATAATGTGACAGTTGGTGATCGAACATCTCAAGTCAGTACCAATTATTTGCACAATTTTTTTAAGTCTCCCTGGTTTATCATTTGTTTATGCGTATCCCATTTTTATGTAGTTTGTTGTGTTCCTTGACCCTGGGGTTCTGGCTGTGTGTGTCTACCCTATATTTCAAGTGGGGATGCTTAAAGGGTTTTGCTGTGGGTGAGCTTGGCGGGGATCCTTATGCAGAAGACAGAGACAATTCGGTATAAAGTACCTCAATAAAACCCCTGTAATGAATAATCTACTGGTGCAACTTCAAGAATACATACTACCTTTGACTTCGGATGGTCAATAACAGCTGGAATAATATGGTATCTATGTCTAGTAGAACAACTCATTTTCAAAATTTTCAAGAATTTCATTGTTTACATTCAAACTCAATGCAAAAAGAAGGAAAATGGACTTACATTTCTGAAGCTTTTCTATCTTGGTATGCAACTAATTAGGCCATGAAATTCCATTGTTTTACACCTGATTAACTGCGACGAAGAAAGGTTCTATTGTCTAAAGATTCATTACTAATCGCCGAAGACCTCCATTTTAAAGTTGTCTCAACAAATCAGGCTATTCCAGTTACCTCCCTCAAATGAAATATGAAATATTCGGGGACAAAAAGCTCTGGATGCTTTAAAATTGGTATTTAAGTTTCATTTGTCTTTATTGATAAAAAACAATAGGACAAATATTCAAAAAATTATAAAATAAAATCGAAATTTTCAATATTAGGGAGGTAAATGCCACAGCTGATCTTACTTCCGGTGCAGGTACTTGTCGGAAGATCAAAGGGAAGTAACGCCGCCTTCGGATACAACTTTCAGTTTCAGGCGAACTTCCACAGGTGTTAAATTGAAACGATTTAATTACATCGGTAATATTTAAGATATTTTCAAGTTGTATTCAGTTTCTGATATATTACAATTTGTTGAACAGAAAGTCGATCCTTACTCAGTTACTGGGCTCAGATTTGTGTAGGCTGCATCAGTGATGCATCATACATTTATTACATGTGCAGTTTGTTCCATGTTTATCTTTGATTATCTTTCTTTCTAACAGCAAAAAAATTAATACTCGATTGATGATGTTTAGTTGAAAAAATATGTGCACTACCAATACATAATCGTTTCAAATCTTTGACCTACATTTTGTAGACCTCTAGCTACAGTAACCTATGACCTTGGCCTATGACCTTGAGAACCATTCGGGTTCGCTTTTCAACCATCAACGTGATCAACAAAAAGTCTACACAATTTTTATACGTGATGATTAGATCTGAAGTTTTTTTTACAAGTATCATGAGTATTTCAACAATTTTCAATCTGTGACCTTGACTTCTATCCTACATGTATATGACCTTGAAGATAAAAAAAAATTGTCCTTTTTTATGTCGCCATCAAAAGTTTATGAAGTTTTTATGTAGATCTTTATTTTTCAAGGATTTAGACCATTTAATATATTAGATGACCTTGACCTTTGATCTCTTACCTTGAAAATTACTGTCCTGTTCACTAAATCCAGAGCACCCTGTTTTCCCGATTTTCTCTCAAATATCGTATTCTTCCAAAAAGACACCAATTTTACAGTACTCCTTTAGTCATAACAGTAAGAAATAGGACAGAAAATAAAAAGTATATGGTGATTTTCTATAGTAAAATAACTGAAAATGTGTGATGTTGGACACTTTGATGTCACTGTTTACTATTGTTGACACAGATAACAATATGGTGGCGGCATGAAATTAACATGGAAATTTCCGTAGACATTTTATTTTTCATATTGCGGTTTGAAGGCAGCTTATAGGGTAAGATGAAGTTAATTTTCAGTTACACACTAAAGGAGGTCAACTCTCGTTAACATGGTAAACAATAATTAAAAGGAAATTTCTTCAGATGACAGAATAAATAGCCAAAACAGGGTGCTCTAGATTTAGTGAACAGGACAGTAGAAGGATTTTTATCCGAGTTGCAAAACTTGGCTCTTAATTGGTTTAAACAGTATTTATTGAGAATAGAATACACATTATGTAAGTTGGCTCTTAATTTGATTTGAGGCGGGCGTCAAACAATTGGTTGCCGGACTATTAGTCAAGTATGATACATGCTAGTGCAATGAAACTTCATACATATACTCACCATGAGTCAAGGATGACCCCTATTAATCTTGGGGTCAAAAGGTCGAAGGTCAAGGACATAGTACTCCGATGTTTGAAATTGGTTTCCTGACTATAAGTCAAGTATGATACATGCTACTGCAATGAAACTTCATACACATACTCACCATGAGTCAAGGATGACCCCTATGGATTTTGGGGTTCAAAGGTCAAATGTCAAGGTCATAGTATTCAAAAGGTCAAAGGTCAAGGTCATAGGACCCTGATAATTGAATATGGTTTCAGGACCATATTCAGGGATTTTTTTTGCCCCTTTTTGGGGCCGTTATTTGGCCCCATTCCCAATGAAAAATAGTATCTTTTTTTAGCCGAGTTGCAAAACTCGGCTCTTAATTTGATGTGAGACGGGCGGGCGGGGAGGGCGTCAACAATTGGTTTCCGGACTATAAGTCAACTACGAAAGAGGCTATAACAATGAAACTTCATACACTTACTCACCATTAGTCAAGGATGAGCCCTATTGATTTTGGGGTCAAAAGGTCAAAGGTCAAGGTCACAGGACTCAGATGATTGAAAATGGTTTCCGGACCATATTTCAGCCTGTATTGCACCTATAATTATGAAACTTGCCAGAAATGTTTCTCTTGAATCAAGGATGAGGCCTATTGATTTTGGGGTCAAAAGGTCAAAGGTCAAGGTCACAGGACTCAGATGATTGAAATTGGTTTTCGGACCATATTTCAGCCTGTATTGCACCTATAATCATGTAACTTGCCAGAAATGTTTCCTGTGAATAGAAAATGACCACTTTTGATTTTGGGGTCAAAAGGTCAAAGGTCAAGGTCACAGGACTCTGATGATTGAAAATGGTTCCCTGGCCATATTTTAGCCTGTATTGCACCTAAAGTCATGAAACTTGCCAATAATGATTCCCATGAATCAAGAATGACCCCTATTGATTTTGGGGTCAAAAGGTCAAAGGTAAAGGTCACAGGACTCCGATGATTGAAAGTGGTTTCCGGACCATATTTCAGCCTGTATTGCAATTATAATCATGAAGCTTGCCAGAAATGTTTCCCATTGATCAAGGATGACCACTATCAATTTTGGGGTTAAAAGGTCAAGGTCACAGGACTAAGATGATTAAAAATGGTTTCCCGACTGAATTTGAGCCTGTATTGCACCTATAATCATGTAACTTGCCAGAAATGTTTCCAGTGAATAGAAAATGACCACTTTTGATTTAGGGGTCAAAGGGTCAAAGATCAAGGTCACAGGACTTAGGTAATTGAAAATTGAAAATTGTTTCCGGATGATATAAGAGGGTGTATTGCACCTATGATCATGAAACTTGCCAGAAATGTTTCTTATGAATCAATGATGACCCCTATTGATTTTGAGGTCAAAAGGTCAAATGTCAAGGTCATAGGACTCAGATGATTGAAAATGGTTTCTGGACCACATTAGAGCCTGTATTGCACCTATGATCATGAAACTTTCCAGAAATATTTCTAATGAATCAAGGATGACCCCTATTGATTTATGGGTCCAAAGGTCAAGGTCACTGAACTATGATGATTGAAAATGGTTTCCAGACCATATTAGAGCCTGCGTAGCACCTATAATCATGAAACTTGCCAGAAATGCTTTCCATGAATCAAGGATGATCCCTATCACTGATGATTGAAAATGGTTTCCAGATAATATTTGAGCCTGTATTGCATCTATGATCATCAGTCAGGGGTGCTACTTCAACAAGTAATTAAAAAAATTACCTTTTCAAGTAACTTTCTAATTCTGCCCTCTAAAATGATTACCTCTAAAAGTAACTGATTTACTTGCGATGTCCATGTAACATATTACTTATAGAGTAAGTGACCATATTTCGCCGTATTTTTCGTACATTTCTTTGAAAATCTCGAAACTTGGAGGCCAATTCAATAATTACTTTTGCTAGAATTTGATATAACTCCATTCGCGATTGAAAAACTACTAAAAGAATTTATTTTCCGCAGTGCATTGTTTCCTTATAAAACGTCAAAATATTTCGTTTCCATGTTTTCGGGGGTGACCATATTTCGCCGTTTTTGTTGATATGTATCCCATTTATACACAAACGGACAAAAATTGTGATTTCATTTTCAGGAAATGTTTCGTCACCCCTACTTCTATGAAATCATGCCAAATAATTGTTTTATTTTTTGGGTTTTTATAAAAAATGCGGATGTTTACGTCTAAAATTTGGTGTTTTCGTTAAATTTTCCCCATTTTGTGGTATTTTTTGTCAAAATTGAGAGCAGAATATATCACAATCTATCAAAATATGACTACTACGGTCATATTTGAAAGGATATAGAAAAATAAACTTGACGAACATTTCCGATAACCAATGAGCAGCAATAAACTATGAAACGGCGAAATATGGTCACCGGCGAAATATGGTTCCTCGCTCTACAAGTAATATACATAAAAAGTAAGGCAATGGATGGGTTGTTATGATTGTAGCATACACATTTAAAGTTCTCAAGTATTAATTGTTATAAGGGCTACTCATATCAGTAAATAATTGCTTCAGTAACAGAAATATCAAGGTAAAACCATTCCTTAAAATTACTTGTTTAAGTAATATTTATTGAAAGGGGCTTATCTTTAATTGAAAGGAGTAAAGCTTTAAGCAATTATCGTAAATTATATTTAAATTTCATTTTGAAAAGGAAAGTTTGAATTTACTGGAAAAATTATTGCTATTTGGATGAAAATTCTGTTTAAAAATCTACAAGGTTACAAACTTGCTCAAATTTGCAACTTTTTAAGCGAAATTTGGCTACAATTTCGGCTATCTTTCTTAACTCAAACAGTTTCTTCTGAGAAAGTTATTTCCTTTTGAAAGTAATGGAAGTGCTCTTGCCTTCTACTGCTGTATTTTCTTACTTGCCATAGGAAATAAGACATATTTTAACTTTTTATGTGAAATCATGGGTACTTTTGATATCAGTCAGATAATTACTTGTAGAAGTAATTTCTTAATTACTTGTTGAAGTAGCACCCCTGACTGATCATGAAATGTTCCGGAAATGTTTCCCATGAATCAAGTATGACCCCTTGTGATTTTTGCATCCAAAGGTCAAGGTCATAGGATTCTGATAATTGAAAATAGTTTCGGGACTATATTTGGGCATGTATTGCACCTATAATCATGAAACTTGTCAGAAATGTTTTCCATGAATCAAGGATGACCCCTATTGATTTTGGGATCAAAAGAGCAAAGGTCAAATTCATAGGACTTGGGTAATTGATTTGGTTTCTGAATTATTTATGAATGTGTATCAACCTGAAACGTTTCTGTGATGCTTCCCATCTGTCGAGACCATTCAAGTTTTGCAACTCGGCACTTTGCATCTTTGATGCATTTTAAGCTTATTCCCAATTGTGACTCTAAAATTTCCCAATTTCATTCAGATGGAATTATCAGCGAAAATAGTGAAAATAACTGGTTCAAAAGTAGAAAATTTACAAATTATTTGCCATATTGTTGTAAGCATAAGAAATTAAATCATATTTAAAGAAAATTATATGATTAAACATTCAATTCTTAACTTTTGATTGTATAAACTGTCATTTTACTTTTACTTTGATATTTAGTACTTCCCAAATATTCCCAAATGTCGTTAACTTTCCCAATTGCAAGGGCCCCAACCCCATTCCCAAATTACTGAAAAAAATCACTGATATTTGAGCATGTATTGCACCTATAATCACGAAACTTGTCAGAAATGTTTTTTAATGAATTAAGAATGACCCCTATTGAATTTGGGATCAAATTCATAGGACTCGGGTAATTGAAAATGATTTCTGAATTATATATGCAGAGATTAATCTACAATTTGATCTAAATGGGTCCCGTGGACCAGATGAAATTTGGCCAATGGGTCCTAAGCCATAACAATGGGTCCCAGCAAAAATTGATGCATCCCAAGTACTGTAAACAGTTTCTTTTCATGGCGTCTTATGTTTGCGAATACAAGTGAGATGACTCATGGTTCGCAGCATTTTATGTCCGCCAGAACTGAAAATAGGTTCCCTGAAAAATTATTAAAAATAAAACGTCTATCTCCCAAACTTTAATCTAATAGTCAAATTTGCCGAACTATCCAATAAGATTGATTGTTTATTTAGTTGTTTTATTTACGCAAACGATGCTTCGTGTATGTGTATATTAAAACGCTATCCAAACAAACCAATTATACACGGTATACGAAGACAGTATAGAATAAAACAGTTTCAGTTGATTTATTCATAATGACCTGCAAGGTTTATCGTCATGATCAAATTTTTCATAAATATATTGTATATATTATATTACATTTGAATCCGAATGATAAGAAGTTAGACTCGCATCGGGACTGCATATAACTTTTATATAAAAAAATTGTTTCCCCAACGATTTCTCATAAAATACCACGGACATGATCAGCCTATTGTTTGGTTTAAAAGAGTGGTCAAAATATGTCAGATCGGTTATAAAGACGAGACATTTATAGCTAATAAATACACTTTCTCGACTTTGAAAGTTTTATGTAAACTTGAACTAAAGCGGACGCATTATACAAAAGTGAATAATGCGTACAGTGGGACACAGCAATTGGAAATCAATAGGTCCTGGGCAATTTTTATGCGTCAGAGACGCAGGACGCAGAGGTAGAATAATCCCTGTATATGTATGTGAATTAACCTGAAACGTCCCTGTGATGTTTCCCATCTGTCGAGACCATTCAAGTTTTGCAACTCGGCACTTTGCATCTTTTATGCATGTTAAGCTTATTCCTTTTGTCATAATTAATATGTTGGTGCTTTCACATTGTTATTCTAAATAAAAAAGTTATAGACAAAAAGTGCATAATGAGTAATTTCAAATGTGGAAAACTGCACTGAAATTTATGCGTAAAATCCAATAGTTTTAGTTTCCTAGGACTTCATCCTCTGAATTCCCAAGGACTATGGTCTGGACCCTTTAGGGCCTCCTGGTGGCATTCAAATATTTGGGGGGGGGGCTGTCTGAAAAAGTGCTTCCACTTGAAATGTACCCTGTCTACGCACCTTGTTCCCCCATGCAACTGGATAACAAGTACGAAAAATCTCAAAACAAAAGAATTCAAGACGGAAAAAATATCAAAGCAATTTTAACTTTGGCAGTCTGTTTAATTTATGCATGTTGTGTGTTTCCTTTCGAACATGTTGAATTCGGGAAAAAATCATTATTTTAAATATAATATTAATGTCTTTGTTTTCATAATTTCAATTTGAATGTCCAATCATATTATGCAGTGAAAATTTATTATTGTAATATTTTGTCAATTTTAAGTACTAGTAACTAGACTAGTTCATTTAACTTGTATCATTTTGTCTATTTTAAGGTACAGATATACCTTAGATATGCCTCCACCTTCTGAAGCAGAAGAGTTCTTGCCAGGTGTACCAGACTATAGTACTGTTCACCAACCATTAGGAGAGCTCTTTACTCCTGTCACAGTAAGATTTGTTATCAATTCTAAAAAGACTAGAGATTTTCTCCCTATATGTACTATAGAACTCGCCTGGTGTAAAATCTCCAATAAACTTCCAGTTCCCTAAGCTACGCCCATGCACGTGCTATAGTGCTCGTGCAGAACGATATTAGAATAGAAATAACAACTAGCTAGCTGTGATTTGTTGTCCAGTAATTCCCCTCGTCGCATGAACCAATCTAATTATCACCTCTTAAATAACTTAAGCCAGTATTTGTAAGGCTCTGACACCCAATTTTCAGGCTGGGGCCGGGCCTTTAAAATTGGGAAAAATAGCTGCAGCTTTTCTCAAAAATTTGGAAAAAATATTGATAGATTTGGATGCCTTTTCACATGAATTACAATTTTGACAGAGAAAGGAAGAATTGATCATGATCACTATAAAGAACATTTTGTTAGCACAATCATGGAAATCTTAGAATTAATGAGAATTTTCAATTTACATATAATGACAGTCAGAGCAAGGAAGAATTGATCATTACCATTAACAACATAATTTGTTTGCACAATCTAAGAATTTAATAAGAATTTTGTAAATTATGCACATCCATTTCATGTATTGTAATTTTGACAGAGTAAGGAAGAATGGAGGAGCCACATGCTGAGTGAGGAGCAGATAGACCAGTTTTGGAGAGACGGTTATCTACTTAATGTTCCGCTACTCAGCCCCGCAGACTGTGACAGAATCCTGGAGGATTATAAATACTTTACTGTGAGAATTTTCACGTTAATAAATGAACAGTCTAAAAACTTTCAATAATAATTGACAGTTGGTGGATTCAATCAATTACAAACGAAGCAACCCATCTGATTCCTTTTCCAGCATATGAATTATAGTAAAATTAGGTGAGAGATGTACAATCTCTAGCTATGGCAGGTTTATATAGGGAATAATAGAATCTAGCACCACTTTAAGTCCCGGATAGAAAAAAGTCAGTTGAGGGTTAGATTTATCAACAAGTCCCAACCGAGGCGTTAGCCAAGGTTAGGATGTTGGTCTATCCTGCTTGAGACTGATATTATTCCATTAGGAATTCATATGTGTAGCTTGATTATTTTTCTTGCACATTGAAACCTTCAAATTCCTCTGAGTAATGTTGACACATCAAAATGACTGAATGTCATGGTGAGTGTAGGTGCATGTCGTTTTTGACGTGACAATGACGTCACAAAAGGAACAATCAATATAGCTAGAACACTGATTCCTAATCGAATTTACAGCACTGCAGTCAAAAAGGGAATTAGTCTATACAATGTGTGAGAATGGGAAATCCCATCCCAGCATCAACTTGTGTTTTGTCTATAATAGGAGTTGTAAACCTAACAAATCTTTGATACTAGGTTGGGATTTCATTGTCCCAGAGTAACATGAGTAAAGTGCAAAGTGATCGGAATTTTTGTCCAGTCCCCTAAATTAAGTATATGATTGAATGAAATAAATTTTAACTTTTCGTAATGTTTACTTTCATATGTATGTGCTCCATTACTTATTTTCTCTAGGGTGAAAAACAGCATCCAGGGATGCAGATGATGTACGAGTACCATAGCAACCAGAGTGGTGACCCTAACAACGTATTGATGCATGGGCTTGGCCAATGGCGACTCACCAAGCTGTTCCATGATATAATCTTCCTCCCCCAAGCTGTTGTAGGTATTAATGAAGATTTTATTCAAGGCTCTAATTGATCCCGTTATTTGATAAATTACACAGTAGTGAATCACATGATATACAAATAATCTCTTGCACGGTAATCCCTTCATTTAAACAAGGTAAATACTGGCTAAATCTACCTTATATGAATTTATTTTAGGCCTATCATATGAGCATCATTATCAATTATATGATGATTATCTATTCTAGTCAAGAATAGAGGTATATGTATATCCAGATAACACTTAAACAGAAAATTTTGTTTCTTTACGTGCACCATATCATAACATGTAAGAAAATAGAAAAAAATTCTGTTTAAGTATACCTCCATTCTTGACCAGAATAGATTATTGGCTGGCCATCATACAAATGATAATGATGCTCATATGATATGCCTAAAATAGTTTCATGTTAAGTAGATTTAAACAGACTATTTAATCAAAGGGAATTCCTGTGCAAGAGATTATTTGCATATTATGTGATTCACTCCCGTGAATTACATACTAGAGAAATGTTTATCGCTGACAGAATTTAATTTGATTTTTTGCTACTAAGTGTTGTGTTCATTTGTAGGTGAAGGCATCCCAGCTGTTAAACAAGGATCGGCTCAGCTCGGTTTATTTTTGGCATGACCAGTTATTTGCCAAGCCCCCTAGACACGGTGGTTGTGTGGCGTGGTATGTATATTATATTACTGTGTAGTCATTTTACATGTATTTTGTGGTTTCCGAAAAATTAATTTCAGAAGAAAAAATTGATGAACTTTTTTATTTTTCAGCAAAACATGATGAAATATATTTTTTAAAACATTTTTGACCAATCGATATTTGATGCCCCATCATTCTGTTGAAAAGGTGTAGGGCCATGAAGCCCCTTAATCGGCCCTGTTTCTTAACATTTGAATTAATTGAATATACATGTATTTTGTGATTTGGTTCTTTGTAAAGTTCTTTATTAAGTTATGTGTTGAGATTTTGTAAATAATGCATTTATCAGTAGCTTTCAGCCCTTTGAAAACCCCTAAATTGACAATTTTCCGTGAAATTGCTGCAAAACCTACATATTTCTTCAAAATTAGCATTGGCCACATGCATTGAGAAACATGAAAATTTACAAATGAAAGATAATCATTATATCATCTCGTCATAAAAGTTTTATGTTTCTCGACGCATGTGGCCACATCGAAATTCTCCACTCAAGACAAATTTTCAAGCATTTTTTACCATATTTTGTCAATAACGTCAAAATGACGTCACATGATGACGTCATAATACTTCCTACTATGGCTCAAAAGGTGATATGTTTGTTTCATTAAAAGCGGGAAAACTTAATCATATTTTATATAATATATCAAGTATTTCTCATTAAGTTAAATTTTAAAGAAAATTGCAGGGCCGTTTTAGGGGCTTCGTGGCCCTACCCCTTTTAAGAAAAAATAACTTTTTCTCATAATAGAGTTCAGTGTAAACTGTAAGGGCCCATAACTCAAAAAGTAAACTGAATTTTTTCAATATCCAAATTGGTCAAAATTTTTCAATTAACTTTTACATTATAATTTTGCTGTGATTTTAGGTCTCAGGATTCCATAAATGGATGCCCCAATTACTTCTCATTACCCATTGAATATCTTCAAAACTTATCACATGATACACCCGTTATGCAGTTTCATAAAGCCATTTCATAAATACTGTATATGATATGATAACACGTTACATATCGCTCTGCTTGAATGCGATTGGTCAAGTTTGGAACCTAATCACATAAACCTTGACAAATGTGACCTTTCAAATGTCGGTCAACTGTTAAATTCAGACCCGGAGTCAATATCAATGAGTAAAATTGTTGTTGTTGAATTAATTCAAAATTGAAATACTTTTCTCTTGCACACATAATATCTTATACGATGGGGACACTACTTCACATGGCGTAGCAGACGACTTCTAGATCACGGCGTGATTCGCCTCTTTAGTTCTCGGAAACGTTGATTTCATGTTAGAAATACACATTTTTAGGCAATATCATGTGATAAAAAGAATCTCAAATGAATTTTCATTTCATACGATGTATTATGAAACTCGTTGTGCGTTTTATATCCCCTCGCCAAGGCTCGGGGATATAAAACTCACAACTCGTTTCATAATACATCGTATGAAATGAAAATTCATTTGAGATCCTATATGTATCTCAGGAGGTTACAAATATGTGTATATACCTCAGCCAGATAACAAACTTGAAATGTCTACCTCTGTAAGAGACTTTTAAAAATTTGAATCTCTACCTCGATATGAGACCAAATCTCTACCTTGACATATGACTTAAATCCAGGATGCCTCCTCCACCCTTTAACGTAAATTGTACTTATTATTACTACAGGCATCAGGACTACTCATACTGGACGAGAACCAAACCACAGCAGCATCTTACTGTACGTCCTATATGTTTTGTATAGTACTGTAAACATAGTTATTTTCAGGGGGGGAATTTTTGTGGTCATGACATCAAGAAGTTCCACATGGGAGAAATGTTTGCAATAAAAATGTCTCTGTTTTGTAAGAATGCAGCAGGGATATTTTTGCATAGGGGAAATTTTCGCGAAATCCCTCAATTCGTGAAAAACGTGAAAATAACATCCAAGCATAACTTTCCACGTTTACATTATTACATGTAAATTATATAATTACCAACATTGTAAGGTATAATTATGATTTTAAGGAATGGAGTATTTTCTTTAACGTATTTAAAAAAAAAATGGCTATAACTACATGTATTGACATGTACAGGATTTTGTCTAGGTTCACGTTGCCCTAGAGGATCAGACCGAAGAAAACGGAGCTCTACATTATATCCCAGGTTCACACAGGTAAAATATTCTATTCTATTTTGTCTAGGTTCACGTAGCCCTAGAGGATCAGACCGAAGAAAACGGAGCTCTACATTATATCCCAGGTTCACATAGGTAAAATATTCTATTTTCCTACTTTTGTCTCTAGAAAAGTGTATAACACTAACAGTATGGCACTGTCTAAGCTGTCCGTTTGTCTGTTTGCCTGTCTTACCTTCATCATAAGCCGATAAAATTTATGATCTTCTCTCTATTGTTATGAATATCAACGTGATCACAATGAAAATAGCAAGAGTCAGAGTTCAAATGTCAAGGTCACTGCCATTTGGCAACATATAGCGGAGTCATTGCATCATTCACGTTTTCCTCATATCCCACAATGACGAGAGGTAGTACATTATTCAGAGAAAAAATCTCTTTAATCAACTGATGCTATTTGCATAAAAATGCTCTTAATAACAAGCATAAAAATGCTCTTAATTACAAGCATTCTGTTCAGAGAATTAGAAATAAACTTTAGCATATCCAATGTACAAATGGAGATCTTGCCGACGTTTCCTCTATTTAAACTGTGTTAAATTATCTCCGTAATCTTTGGTAGTATCTCGAAAATTTCCACAGCTTAGATGACGGTTGTCGTGTCAATTTTGATGTTGATAACCAGCTTTAAGTTGTATTATGATATATTTAGGTAAAGATATGTCATGATTCTAACTACATGTATATGATACACTTCATATTAATTTGTACAACAGATATATACCTTAAGATTGAAGCTTACTGTTTTAGATGGACAAGGAATGGTAATAACCCACTACCTGTTACTGACTTTGACTTCAAGGACATGGAATCGATACAGGTAAAGTATATAGTCACCGTAATTTTGGGCTATAAAATTGTTTAAAACTGATGAAATTTGAACTTTTTAAACTATTTTAATTTTATAAGTGACATAAGATGAAATACATGTTTATAGGAACAAACGTATTATTAAATGTTTGTTTTCATTATATTATCAGTGGCAGATTCAGGGGGTTGCAGAAGTGGCGCCCCCCCCCCCCCCCCCCCCCCCCCCCCTGGCACTGACCCCAAAATTTCCAAAAACAGGTATATTTTTGCCCATTTACAGTTAAAATTGGCAAAATTCGCCCCTTGACTCCCCCAGTAAAGGGGGCACTGGATCCGCCACTGGTTATCCCCAAGTTACTCTGTTGCTAAGTGGATATAGACATGTATAAGTAGAAATGCCGCCGTGTGTCTGTATGTTTGGTTGTATGTGTGTCTGTACTTACACTGATGAACAGCATAGAAGACAAAGCAATCGCCATAGAAACATCAAACCATTCGCAAAATGTTGCCCATGAGGAGAGAATGAAGCCTATTGATTTTCAAGGTCAAGGGTCAAAGGTCAATGTCACTGTTGACATGGGCTTAAAATCCTTGTGAACAGCATAGAAAACAAAGCAATCATCACCATCAAGCCTTCTATAAATGATCCCCTTGGACAGTGGAAAGGATGAAGCCTATTGATTTTCAAGATCAAAGGTCAAGGTTACTGAGGACATGGGCTTAAAATCCATATGAAGGGCATAGAAGATATAATCAAGGATAAAATGTCCTATAAATAGCTGTTGAGCAGAAAGGCAATAATTGATATGAAAAATGTTTTCTTATCGCAGGTGAATGGATATTGAATTAAAAAACTATTTTTCAAGCATAAAAACTACCCCTATTGTGACGTTGTCAGACCTTGTATAAGTGTACCTGTACTGAGTGACCTTACGTGCATTGTTTATGTTGGTCCTCAGAAACGAAAGTGGAATTTCAAGTTATGTCTTTACTTTGCAAGTTTATTTCATCTTCTATGATAATATTAGATTAGTGTTTAACAAACCAACCATAATTGTTATGACAAATGTTAGCTTTCTTCGCGCACTACTTCTCATATCAGGTACATTAAGGCTTGCATAGAAATCATGGAGGCATAATATCCAGATCTGAAAATCCGTAATGCGTCATAAACTGGGAAAGATTCCTTTCAGAATGGAGCTCCACCAGACTACAGGGAGTATGCCACTTTACATGTATGTCTTCCTTTTATTTTCATGTTCATACAGACCATTCTCACCGATGAAGAAAAAAAGAATTTTAAACCGGTATGTGCCAATCTGAAGAAAGGGGAGGCAAGCTTCCATCATGCCCTGGCAGTACATGGTTCCTATGGTAACAAGTAAGTGACCAATCACAAAAATCAATATCACATTACTGTAGTAAACTTAGATTTTTACAGGCCAAGACCTGACATTTAATTATTTGACATAACTTTTTTACTATGATTTTTTAACAGGTCTATAGCGTCACAGTGAGAAATAATGACAAAAATTGTGATGTCTGGTCTTTGAGTGTCTTTAATGTAAGTCTGGATATACTAAGGAAATAGTCTATTGTTGGCTTGTGCCGTAGCTAGTAAACGAGGATTGAAAAATTTTCATACAGTATAGCGAATCAGTCATTAATCTTATAAGTAATAGCTAGGCCACTTGCCGATATTCATTATGGCTGACAAAATGACGAAAAATGTCCGAGGTAGGCAATTTAAGCGCACTTTTTCATTGTTACGTCACTATGGAATTGCATCTTTTAACAGTGACGTCATAATGAAAAACAATGCCGAAAGATGTCGACTAGGACATTTTGTGCTTTCTAACAAGATCAGAAAATGGTCAAATATTGGACATAAGACCAAGAATTACTCAAAATTTCTTCAGAAAAGGTTGAAAAAGATTTGAATAACCTTTGTCTAAAGAGGTGGAATGCTGTAGGATGAAAATAAATAGTAAGCAATGAATGCATTGTACATTGTAGGTCAGATCGGCCAAGAAGGGCCACAGTGTTGAATTATTTTGCCGATGGGACACTGTCAGACACGGATGAGGATCTTTTGAAAGGAATTAGAATACAAAAGGTACAGTATTGGTATTTACATGTTAAACCGTAAAATGTTCTGGCTTGACAGCAATGTAAGGGATTACTGTCTGTAGGTTCCGCCTGTCTTTCTGTCTGGTGGTCTACTTTCAATTTATTTGGCTATTTTACCTGACTTGTATTGTAAATCATATTCCATAAATGTGACATACATTGTAGTAGTTATTTTAAGAAGATGATTCATGCAGTAAAATGAATGGTAAGAAATGTTTAAAAATTTGAATGCAAGTTGACTTTTTGTTTTACAGGGACAGAGAATGGGTGGGCAGTTTTTCCCTCTTGTTTTTGACACTAAGTGGATGGAATAGATGCTAAGAGATAGACATGGATGTGATTTACATGTACTTAAACTGCTGAAGTCTTTTCACCATTGATTTTGAAATTAATGACAAATTTTGTCTAAATTATTTAAAGAAAACAGTAATGATTTAGGGATCATTTTGGTGTTTGTGTCCATCTGTCTTTTTGTCTGTCCGTCTGTATGTATGTCTTACCCTCCTGTACGTACATACATGTTCATTGACAGGTGAATCCAAAAAATAAAAATATTTTGGGCATTTAACTAATATTTTAACAGTGAATGCACATTGTTTTAAGCATTTAGACAATCTTTATATTAAGTTTTAATATTGATAAAAAAAATTAACTCTCTGTATGCATATTGTTCATTTTATTAATTTTTTTCTTTTTTAGTAAAGATATTCATCTAATGTCCACTTATTGTGAGATTAGATGTCATCTACATCCTTAATGTCAACCAAACTTCGGTTGATGGATTCTTCAAATGAATTCAAAAATTTCTGTTCACTAAATCATTGTAAATTGTCTCGAAATTTCTGTAAGCATCGTATCCCACCTGCTACGTCTTTACCTGTGGCCGTCTTAGAGGTTGTTTTTTTTTCTTTTTAAAAACACCACACATGTAAACGATACAGACAAGGACATTTCGGTATATAGATATAGAACATTGATGAGTATATGTCGGCCGACCAGCGGTCATAGCAAGACTCAAACAAGCAACTTTGAGATCCCTGGCCCGACGTCTTATCCAGAAGACCACGGCGCCGATCCCTCTTTCAGGGTTCAGTAGGGGCATTTAGTTTACCCAACTACTGTTGATATGTTTTAGAATTTTTTGCACAATGTTTCAACCTCGTGAGGGAGTTTATGATTAATTCATTTTCATTATTGACTTTGATTTCAATTTATTAAGAGTATAAAAGCATTAATGTGATAATTAGGCGACAGAAATTTAATTTTAAGTTTTACGGATTGTTTTATTTTTTGAAACAGAGTAGGAGGAGGGAATAAAATAAAATAAAAATCAGTAAATTTCAAAATTTTATGTTTTGAGCCATGATCACAATCTTACACAGCCAATTGTGCCTCACATGAAATTCATATGAAGTGAGCATCATGTAAATTTCACATGAAAGTTCATGTAAAATTCATATAAATTTTACATAGAATTTATGTGAAAAAAATTCACATGAATTTCGCATAAATTTACTTCACATAAATTTTACATGAATTTTTCTTTGTGACCTTCATGCAAAATTGACTTATTCACATCTTTTATGTAAATTTCATGTAAATTTCACATGAATTTCATGTGAGGCACAATTGGCTGTGTAATTCAGCTTGTTTATCATATGTTTTCAAAGCCACATTCTCTAAAACACTTGCACGATAAAGATTAATTGAAAATGAAAAGTGATATATCGCGATAACCAGCTATTTGGATGAGCGGAAGAAACTAAATGTATAATCAGTTTTATTTCAATTTTTTTCCAATTGTGGTAGAAATAGGGTCCGCAGATCCATAAAACTTAGAATTAAATTTCTGTCGCCTTATAAGAATTGTTTATCATATTTACAGTCATTTTAACAATTACATGTACATTGTATGTTTATGAAATTGCAAAATTAATGGTTTTACATTTTTAGTGATGGTGCAATTCAAACGGACATTGCAATTGGTTTTATATTGTGTAATAATAATACATTGTTTTGTATATGTTATATGAATGAATTTTGTAATCAGGATTTAATGAATGGCTTTTGAAGTCTTGGTTGTTTTACACTGCCATCCATAAATAGTTATACAAATGAGGAAATCTCTCTTTTATTCTTTATAATTTTATCCCAATTTTTCCATCCTGAACTTCAAAGATTCATTATGATTGGCTCATCATAGTTCAAAATTCCGAATTGTGATAATGAAAATTTTGGTCGGCTCAATTTTTTTTGTTCAAAAATTGTGGTTCTTTTATACATGTAACATACAATATGTAAAAAAAAAAAGTTAAATATATGGGTTGCGTTTGTTACAAATGATTTCTATAAGGTTCATCTTCAAAAGTATGCATGCAGCAATGGATTCTAAACTGTTCATTTCCTAACAACAACATGCTGAGAATCGTCGTATACTAATTTATGGACGGCAGTGTATGTATTAATGAATTTTATGATTGTTATTTTTTAAAGTGAATTATTTAATGTACAATTTGTTTTAAAACATGTTGATTAATATCCTAATCATTTGTAATGAAAAAAAATTATAATGGTCCATTAAATGGAAATTAATGGTGTCCAAATGTTATGATGTGTTAATGACTCATTATTTCTGTCTCCTGTTTTGTCGTAGATTGGAAAGCATATTAAGGCATTATGGGTATAATACTGTACTTCCGGTTGCTTTGATAACAGAAAAATTAAATACCACGAAGTTGGCCGAAGACGCAAATATCTAAAAATATGTGGGATATGGAAGTAAATTATTTCTGGCTATTCGAAGATATTGGTATTACATGTATACCCCTAATACCTTAAGTATAGCTGGTATGAAAAGGAAATTACCTGAAGAGTCTAGAGCTCGAATGATTTACTATTACATGTGGTGTTTGTGAAATAAGTTTTGTGATACTGAATCCCTGAGCCTTGGCCAGGTTCATACTTGTACATTCTGTATGAAATAGAAAGTCCCTTAGAAAAATTATAGCTTGATGTGTGCAGTTTAACTGAATTTGAAAAAAAGGTATATTAATATTAGCATATAATTATGATTTTCTTTCCCTTTTTACTTAAAAGAAAATGTTAAAGATTTTACATTTATTTCTTCTTTTTATCATTAATGATCTAATGATAGTTTTGTGAATATAAGAAAAAAAAATGTTAAAAGGCTGACTAATTTATTCTTATCATTGTCATTGAAAATTGAAAGAGTAGATAACTCTAGCTAATAAGATAAAGAAACTTATTTTTATAAGAGTTGTCTTTCTTTTATTGACTTCACTACCAAAACTCTGTACTTTCAGTTTGAAAGCGTTAGTAGTAACCATATTATGAGATGAAACAGTGATGGCATCTGGCGGCACAGAATACAAAGACAAGTTGTTGCAAGCAGTAGGATTTTCTAAAGAAAGAGTGAGTAGTGATTGAGGATGGGATGGGGGGGGGGGATTTTGTCTATAACAAATTTTCCTATGACCTATCCATACAGCAGAAAGAAAGATAATGTTGAAATATTTGTCATAATTAGTCAGAAAATCATAAAAAAAATATATTTATATATCAATCTATTGGTTTATTTATTTTCATATTTTGTATATTTAGGTACATCGATGTATCGGATGTCGACTTATTTATAGTATTAGTGTCTTAATTTGTGTTTTGTTTGCCAGATCAGGTCTATGAATTGACAATGTCTGTCCATCGGTCTGTCTGTCAGTCGTCATTGACATTTTGTTGAAAGTTCTAAATCAAAAGAACAATTAAAGCCCCGTTTACACTATCAAAGTTTTCTTGTACAAGTTTTCTTGTACAAGAAAACTTGGTCAAAGCTTTCGACGCAAACTTTGATAGTGTAAATGATCCAATAAAACTTTTATCAAAGTCCGTCAAAGAACTTGGATGGACTTTGACGGAATAGAACTCCATCCTATTTTTCTTGAAACTTGGACGGACTTTGATGGGAGTCGACCAATCAGAATAGAGATTCAGAATGACAGGACCAGCAGTATTTAAGTATTGAAGAAAGAAGTAAAAGCAATTTAGAAATGTTAAAACTAAATGATGTAGTGACAAAGACAAACAATGCGATGCAGTGAATTTCATCTGTCATAATTTTAGAAAGCACGGGAAAATTTCCTTGAAATTGTGTCCACATTATGTAATAACTCCAATCAGCAATTACAAACAAAAACTATAATGTTTTCATAAGAAATATTTACAATATTGGCAGGATTCATCTTTGTTTTGGTGGATATCTACCGCATTTTCTTGCACAAGTCGTCAAAGAACTTTGATAGTGTAAACGCGGCTTAACGCAGTAGAAACTTTATGAAAACTGTATTACTAATATACTTACTACTATCCTTATTACTATTTATAGAAACTATATGATACATGTAGGTTTCCCATGAAAAGACCTTTCAATTTATTCTGTAACATTTGATCTAAAGACCTTGACCTTGGAATTGACCTACTTAAAGATTTGGATTACTAAAGTCTTTAGTTAAAGCAAAATCTAATGAACTGTACGTATGCAGTAGAAACATATTATAAATGAAGGCTACCTATTGACAAGACCTTACAATATTGATGCCATAAAAATTGACAATTGACCTTGGACACCATCTTCACGAGTCATGATGATTGACTCGCTTCTCTTAGGCGGATCGATTACCGCAACTTGAGAAGATGCTTGGACATTTACCTAGTTAAAGATTTTCATTAAAGTTTCTGGTTTAAGCAAAATCAAAATAGCTTTATGTAAAGAGTATTAACTGTGTAGATTCCTTTGAACATGAATTTTCATTTCATACCATGACCTTTGAGTTTGAAGTAGTGAACTTAATTGATTGAAAACTTTGACCTACTTTTTGAAAAAAAAATTTACTTCGGCTGTATCTCTATTATCTATAAGAGATAGGGCTTCGATATTTCACATGTAGATTTCTTGTGGTATGAACTTTCACTTAATACTACATGTATGATCTTTAATCTAGTGACATTGACATAGTGACCTTCAACAATTTATGTTTATATCCCATCTCTTTAACCAATCCACAATCACCACCATGAGTTTAGTCATAAAATATACAAGACATATTGTATTTCAGTTACAGAATAGAGTTAGGGCAATATTGATCCAAACATAATGGCATTCTTTCATTTTTTTACCAACAATATTAATTTGCAATCCGGCCCTACCGTCTTTGTCAGTGTTTATTTTTATACCCCCCACAAACAAAGTTTGGAGGGGTATTTAGGAAACACCCTGTCCGTCCGTCGGTCTGTCCATCTGTCAACCTTTCCGTCCCTCCGGTTAAGAAGTTCTTAAAGCAAATAACTCTTCAAGTGATAGGGCTTTAATATTTCACACATACATTCACCATAATAAGTACTACATTTTGATACCAAGACATTTGACCTAGTGACCTTGACCTTTGACCTTGTAGTCACATTTTGGTTTAGAAGTTCTTGAAGTGAATATCTCTTCAAGTATAAATGATAGGGCTTTCATATTTTATACATATATTTGCCATAACAGGTGCTACGTTTTGATACCAAGACATTTGACCTAGCGACCTTGACTTTGAACTTTGACCTTATTGTTATAGTTTGGTTAAGAAGTTCTTCAAGTATAATTGATAAGGCTTTTTAAAATACTTCATACATATATTCATCATACAGGTATTTTACCTTCTGATCTTGACCTTGACCTTTGACCTACTTTTAAACTATAAGGGGTAGGGCTTTGATATTTCACATATATATTCCTCATGACCAGAGCTTTCATTTGATACCATGACTTTTGACCTCATGATCTTGATCTTGACCTTCGACCTACTTTTAACTACAAGGGATAGGGCTTTGATATTTCACATTTAGATTCCTTATGACCAGGGCTTTCATTTTATACCATGACTTTTGACCTAGTGTCCTTGATCTTGACCTTTTGACCTGCTTTTTAAATTTGAGGGATAGGGCTTTGATATTTCACATACAGATTCCTCATCACCTCTAGCTTTCATTTGATATGATGATGTTTGACCTATATAAGTGACCTTGACCTTTGACCTACTTTTAAACTATGAGGGTAGGGCTTTGATATTTCACATATAGATTCCTTATGACCAGACCTTTCTGTGTTGTGTCACAAATGAATCCGTTTAGAGAAAAACGCCCCGCAGGGGGTATAATTCGTCACTTTAAGGGCAGTTCTAGTAAGAAATTAACTTTGTCTATATCTCTTCAACTATAAGGAAATGTCATTGATATTTTCATGTATGAATTTATTATTGCGAAGACCTTTCATTTGAGGCCATGACTTTTAACCTAATGACCTTGATCTTTACATTTGACCTTCTTTTAAATTACTCATACTTTGGCCTTATCTTTAGCTCTCTAAAGGAATATTACTTTTGTTGTATCTTTAGCTCTCTTAAGAGATAGGACTAATATTTGATGCATAGACTCCTCATTAGGCACGGTCCATTTGATATTCTGGGGGGGGGGGCTTGGGTTTTTTGTCGGAGCAAGATTATTTTTTTCGCCCCGGATCGGGGCAAAATTAGTTTTTTCTTGCAAAGCTGGAGCAAGGAAATCTTTTTTTATAACAATTGATGTGAATATTAAGAATGTTTGTGTTTTTTTTTTTTTCAGCAGAAATTCTTTATTTTTACTTTAATTACTCCAAACATTATTTTTATGTAAAACTTGTATTCACTTCTAAACTGAGAGAGATGAAAGATTTTTACAATATGTGATATATAATTTTTAGTAGACAAAATGTATATAAGGTCATGTAACATGTGCCTGATGCAAGTTTTACATGTAGAAATGAAAACTAGTGAAAAACTTATATAAATTCTCCTTCCAAGTTTGTATTTAAATTAGAAACTATGGTGATACATGTATCTATTAATATATAGTAATAAAGTATAGATCTATTGATAATGTATTGAAGCATTTGAATTGTGTTCAGTCACATGCATATTTTCAAATTTGATTTTGCCATTACAGAAGAAAACTATGGCAAGCGAAGCGAGCCAAAAATTTTTTATAGAAAGTAAAAACTGCGGCGAGCCAAGCGAGCTAAAAAATTTTCAGGAATTTTAAGCGAATTTTATGGTTATTCTTCAAATCAGATTACTTAGTAAGAGCAAGATTATTTTTTTCTGTCACACCATAAGCAAATTTATTTTTTTCATCAAAATTCAGAGCAAAATTATTTTTTTTCGAAAAAAAACCAAGCCCCCCCCCCAGAATATCAAATGGACCGTGCCTTACAAAACTTTTTGAATCTAGAATTTTTTTCTATTTTTGACAAAAACCTGCTACGGCGAGCTATATGTAATCTTTGTTTACCCTATGTTTCATATACATGTAATTCAGCATGGAGTTAGATTCATTGGTTTGCTCTCATTTTTACTGAGTCATATATTTTTATTCATCACTGTACTAAGTACTTTATAAAAGCCGATATTATGTGACAGACATGTTAATTTGACATTAATGAAATTTCCACTCACAATGGACCTATGTAAAAAATAGTTACGTTCATATCCTTTTTCCTGGAACATTTATGTTTAAATTTTTTGTTTTCGAATGGTTCTTTAAAGCAACTTTTCATTTCATTTTCATTTTCAATTTCAGGGCCCAGATGGTTCATATAGACTTGATTATATCAAAGAATACCCCCATAAAGGAGCTAATGTCCCTGCAGATCTTCCTAAATACCTTTTGCCAGGTAATATTAATAATAAATTCTTTATACAGAGAAGATAACCTGGAAAGCAATTTAGCTTTTCTTCCCCAGGGCCTTCTAAACATCATTTTAAAACATTTTACAATATACAGGTCATATAGCTCTGTCATTCTCTGACTCTCCCCTCTTCTTTTTGTCGATCTATCATCTCTCAATCTTCCTGATCTCTCATACTGATTAATTAAATTTTTAAAAAATCAAGTGTCATACACCTGAAAGAAAATCATATACCGGTACAAGAAAATTATTTGAAAATGTAACAAAAAAAGTTAAATCTTTCTCATGTAGGGCTCTCACACCCCTTTTGAGGAAAGGGGCCTTTAAAATAGCGGCATTTTCACATTAATTGGGAAAATATATAAAACATGTTTAGATGCCTTTTCACTTGAAAATGAGAATTTTTAACTCATTTTGTTGAATTATTCATAAGGTGTCAAATTGGGAAAAATGGCCAATAAATTGGGAAAAAAAAGATACTATTTTGCATTGGGACTGGGGCCGAATATGGGCCCCAAATTAGACTGATCGAGAGCCCCATCATGATTATTCTTAAGCATTCATTTTGCGCTCTCTCTCGCTCTCTAATCATAATTTATACATATACACTGCCATCCATAAATAACTATACAAACAAGGAAATGATTCTAAACTCTTTATAGATTAATCCTAATTTTTCCATTCTGAACTTGAAAGAATAATAATAATTGGCTTCACATAATTTCAAATTATGAATTGTGATAACAAAAATGTAAAAAGATACTTTTTTCATCTGCACAATTTTTTTTCAGAAAATGTCATTTTTATATAAAAAACAATGAAAATTCAAAAATTGCAAATATTTGGGTCAAGTTTGTTACAAATGATTTCTATAGGGTTCATCTTCAGAGTTATACAGCAATATATTCGAAATTGTTTAGTTTCTAACAGCAACATGAACGGAAATGGTGTATACTACTTTATGGATGGCAGTATATATAACATTGAATTTAAAATATTACACAATAACCTATTTAAACATATCTAATATTAATTGTGAGATATATTGTGTGCAAGTGTGATGCCTGCAAGGAAACACATTAATTAATTAATTAATGACATGTCAAAGGTATCAATATGTTGTTTTAGATACTTTGGCTGGTAGAAAATGTACAAATAGTGAATCTGTCAGTTAATGCTTTTTAATAATGTACATGGGTTCTTAGATGAGCATTCACCATGTCTTTGGGCCTCTTGTTAAAGTCTAATTGTGACAACTCTTTTGCAGATCTGGAACTTTTCAAAGAAATGAGAAAACCAAAACGAGGTGACTGGCTTGCAGAAAATAAAGAGAGAGGACAGACATTTAAACAGTTCTTAATATCCATCAAACCGTTCCCAAATCGTATCAGTAATACAATATTTCTTCAACCCCTTGTGTTCAATGAGGATCCAATACCAAAGTCCATTTTGACTCCCCTTAGTGACTTTGCCTCTAGGTTCTTTGGCATGCCAGTCAAAGTGGCGAAAAGAAAGAATTTAAAGGGGAAAGTGAAAGGAAGGATAAATGACTACTCAAAGAATTACCAAGTATCTGGTCCTGAAGTATTATCGGTAAGTTTTGTTCCTTTGTGATAAAGGAAATATTAGGAAATAGTACAATATTTATGAAGTATAATACTACAGGTCATCCCTAGGTTCTCGATTTATTAACATTTGCAAAGTTAGAATGTAACAGTGGCGTATACATGAAATTATCCAATATATGTATAAACCATGCTTTGATACTTACTTTATAGTATGATCTTATTTTTCTTAGTTTAACATTCAATAGAATTACAAGAAATCTGATGATCATAAATCTAGTTTTCATTTCCTTGCTGAAAGAATCAAACTTTAAAACTATTATGTGATTGTATCATTGTGATGTTATAATCACGAAATCCCCCCCCCCCAAAAAAAAATAAAAAAGAACCATGTTTACATTATATTTACTTACAATCCATTTATTTACAGATTATGGTATCGGAGAAGATGATTCCCCGAGAGGCTTTCTGTGTTGCAGGTATAACGTTCTGTGACCTTTATCACCGTGAGGAACATAACTTTGTTTTCGGCATAGCTAATCTCTCTGGTTCGTCTGGCGTGTACTCGCTGGCCAGGTATCTGTCTAACTTTGCTGAATCCGAAAACACCGAATTCCACCCAGATAGGTAAGGTATTACATGTGATGATACATGTATTGTTATACCTCGCGCAATCAAAGTTTTTTTTGCGGGGGGGGGGGGGGGGAATATAGGAATCAACCTGTCTGTCTGTCCGTCTATTTGTCTATCACACCTTGTCCAGAGCATAATTCCTCCCCCTGTGGATGGATTTCAATAATATTTCACAGAAATATTCTTTAGATCTGAAGAGTGTGTCATGATCTTTAACCAAGGTCTAAAGTCAAGGTCACAATAGACACTTTACCTTGATTCATTATAAACTTTTCAAAGAATATTGCTGCAGGGGGTATTTTCGTCCCGTAAGGGGCAAATTTTCATTTAGAATCGCAAGAAGTCACCTGCTATCATCAGGACTTGTTAAAGTAGAGCATTTCACCAGAAATTGTTATATTCTATACAATTATTAACTTTTGCTTTATTTAATTATCAGGATTTTTAAACAATAGCATTGTAATGGTACGCGAAGTAAAAAAATCTAACACTACAAAAACCAGCACACGTGCTGGTTATTATTACGTCACTGAATCCTGAATAGACCACTTTTGAGCAACTGATCACTCTGAGGTACACTCTATCAAACGGCATCTCCACCAATCAGAAATTAGCAAAATCAGCAATAATTCCTGATCATTTGTAAAATGGCAAAATGTGACATGTTGTCTGGTATTAAAGTTTAACATCACAGTATTATACAATTATTGACCGGGAATGAGGGCATGATTTGTTGGACCTGAAGACAATTAAAATATTGCCCGAGGCCAAGGGATATATTTTGCCTGAAGGTCCAACAAATCATATGTTGCCCGAATTCACAGTCAACAATTGTTTTGTTTTGTTTTACCTAATACTTCAATACTGCAGCAACAAACCAAATGGCCCAACATGTTTACATTCATTTTCTTCTATGGGAGAAAGAGCATGGAGAAATAGTTAGAGTTTATTACATCATCAATGACGTTACTTTACAAAAGATGTGACGTTTATCGTTCAATAGTTTTTTAACTATTGCCTAAGGGCCAATATTGATGTAACAATTGACTGCTTGGTCAAATATTTAAATTTATATAGAGAAACTGATATAGGTATAACAAAAATCTTTACAATATGCTAAATTGTACTAAATTTTCAGACACATACATGTATTAAACCAGCTCATTCTGCCAGAAATAATCATTTTGGTAAACCTAACATCCCTGCATAATGAATATTTAAATTGTACTAAATTTCAAGACACCACAGACAGATCCAAAGGGAGTTATCACCCTTTGAATTTGAGTATTGATCAAATTTGTGTGGCAATCACTTCTGCACATTGTTACTTTTGAATTGGAATTTGGGAATAAAATATATGGGTTACGTAACATGTAATAAAACTGTTTTTCTAATAATCTCTGTTTTATCCACTCAGGGAAGAAGGAGGCATAGAGACCATAATAAAGAGGGCATGTAAGACAATGTGTCATGAGATAGGTCACATGTTCGGTATCGCTCACTGTACACACTTTGACTGTATCATGAACGGATCTAACAGTCTAGAGGAGTCGGACAGACGGACGATCTTCTTGTGTCCGATTTGTCTTCGGAAACTCCACTCCTCGATCGGGTTTGACATTGTAGATAGATACAGGAAGTTGAAGGAATTCTGGGAGGAACATCAACAGGAACAGGAGGTGGCATGGCTTCAGAAAAGACTGGAGAAAATTGCATGATGGGATATGTGCAATTTGAATGAAACAATCAAAAACTGTGTGTTAAAAGAGATCTAAGACATGTAATATATAAACACAGTAGACTAGTCAACAATTTTGTTGATTCTTTATATAGTATTATCAGGCTTTCTACTCTACCTTGATGAAAAAGTAGGAGTAGTCAATGAAAAAAAGTAGGAGAAAAATAGGAAAAAGTAGGAATTAATAGGGGAAAAGTAGGAAATTTTCCATCACTTAAAGCGACAATTTTAAGTAATTATGACACAAATGTACACTGGTAATGTTCATTTTTGAGGAAATCACATTGAGAAATAAGGCTAGATTGATTTTTCATGTAAAATATACAGAATGGGCGAGTGGAGCGAGCCCGAAATTTTTTAAAAACTTTGAATCAGATGTCGATGACAAGTGAAGCAGGTAATTGTTACTTTTGAGATGAAAAAGTAGGAATAGTAGGAGGTTTTGAAGAAAAATAGGATCAAAATAAAAAAGAAGGAAAAGTAGGATATAGTTGGAAAAAGTAGGAACAGTAGAAAGCCTGTATTATACATTTGTACAATTATTTTATTGAAAGATTTTGTAACTATGAATATGGGGAATTCCTCTACATTATTTGTTTATTATTATTCTTATCCTTGCTAATAGACCATTTTCGAGTTACAAAGTTTGACCGTTCCTGACCCATGATTTATTTACGTCTTATACTCGTTGTCCCTAGTTACTGGTTCATGTCAACTTCCGGTTTCCTTAGATACCGTTAAGAAATGATGTAAACACGATAAATACACTGTGTTATGGGGTTTCTTTGTGCTGCAGAAGGATGTCATTCAGACGTAAGGAAAAGGGGCCGATATGGATACATGCAAAATGTAAAATTTTATCCATTTCCGACAAAATTAAAAGCCCCCAGACAGAGAAAAATTTGGATAGATCTACTACGTAGAAAGAACTATGAACCTAAAGAACACCATAGAGTGTGCTCCCTACATTTTGTAGGTGGGTGTCCAACGGAAAAAAATCCGTTTCCTACACTTTTTGCATATAACAATTACAAAGTCCCAGTGCAACCCAGAGTGTCAACTGCTGTTCAGAAAAGATCCAGGGTGAAAATTACTGACAATACTGAAAGTACAGATTTGGAAACTGATGGGCAAGTTAATCAACAGATCCCTTTGGTAAGAATTATATATATAGAATATTTAGCCTAATTGCTTACAACATATGAACTTCTGTAAAAATAGCTGGTTTCTGAAAACAGGAGTTTGATAACTCCCCCCCCCCCCCCTCTCATAAGAAATTGTTAGCTTGACTAACATCAGAATTAAATGAATCATGATATACGACATTTAATACTACTGGTAAAAAAAGTTATATAATGTATTAGCCCCTGAAACAGTCACAATTGTCATGTTAAATTGTGTTATATATGAATATCCAATTATTCATTGTATTTACTATTTTGCATCAATTCTAACAAATATTAACCAATTATTTTTCACATTCAATGTAGGGTATACATAAGAACAATGAATTTAAACAATTTCATTTATTTTAGAGTAAAATACAAACAGATGAAGCATCAGGAATTGATGAGCTAGATGAAGAAATCATCATTGAGACCACACCCTTTGATGGAATGGCTGGAAGAAAACATGGTATTTGAAATAATATTTATATGTCAATAACATTTGTAGACTTTGCATGAACATGTTAATTTTTTAAGCATTACGGGGTATGCGAAATTTAAGATTGTGAATTATGGAAATAAAACCTCTGTCTTTGAAAATTCTAGATTTAGATATATAGATATTGATTTAACTTTTGAACAGTGCAATGCAATCATAAACTATTGAATATATATACAACAATGATTTTCTAGTAATGATCAGTGTTTATTATTTGAATGTTTTTGATTTCATAAATTTGTATGATGTACGCTTTGATGTGGTCAAAAATCAAGAGAGAATTTGAACTGATTTTCATGAATCTTTCAAGATTACATATACTAGCATATTGTAAATACACATAGAGAGTTTGTCAAGTTTATTGAATACATACCATTAGTCTCTCAAATTAATGTTCAAGGTAGTCACATTTTCTGTTTGTTTTCTTTTAGTACCTGCAGTAGGGGATGACCACACATATTTTCATATGGATCATGCCAACAAAGATGTAAAATTTACTCGTGAGATTGAAACACAGACAGACACCACTCTACATGACATGCGCAGATTTGATCAGCAAACAGAGCTCTTGAATGACAAAAGGAAACTGATGCGAGAATTGTTTGTTGAGAAAATTACGGAAAGTGACAACAATGTGAAAACATACCTTGGAGTACCATCTGTAGTTACTCTTTATGGAATTTTTGGTACAAATTAATTTTATTTATTTACAAAAAATTATTCAATAGAACATTAGAGAAGATGATAATAGTAATTATCACATTAAAACAGGAATTTTTCAAATTTGTGTATGTTAACCATACAAAACCAGTATTTCAACTTTATGTACATGTATATAATGTGTGCATATTGCCATGTAGACCTATTTTTTGAGAAATTTCCAAATTTAAGTTGATATGCTGGTAGATTTCTTAAGCGATACCACTGTTCATGTTCACATCATTATTTCTTTCAGCTATTCTTGAGAAAATTTCCCCGGTGCTGAAGTACTGGAGGGGAAGAGGAACTACATCCCATCAAACAGCATATCAGAGAAATGGGAAACAGAAAACAGGACCACAGAGGAAACTGACATCCTTTCACGAGTTTCTTATTACATTGCTACGCATCAAGCTTGCTTTGCCTACCAACGTACTTGCCGACATATTTGGTACTTCAAATACTCGGATATCACAGATCTTTTCTACCTGGACAAATTTCATGTCAGCTATATTTTCATCTATGCTTAAGTGGCCAAATTCTAAGAAAGTGAAAAAACATATGCCCTCTAGTTTCAGATCTATGTATCCAAAAACCACCTGTATAATCGACTGTACAGAATTCCACATTGAGAAACCAGCAACACCAACAGCTCAGGCCAAAACATACAGCACCTATAAAAGTCGTAATACGTTTAAAGCTTTGGTTTCAGTGACCCCATCAGGTACATTTTCTTTCATTTCCAACCTTTGGGGTGGCAATGTATCTGACAGATTTATTACAGAACACTGTGGGTTTTTAGATCATATAAGGAAAGGTGATGAGGTGATGGCAGATAGGGGGTTCATCATCAGGGACCTCCTTCTTGAAAGAGGGGCAAGTCTCAATATCCCTCCTTTCACCAAAAAGTGTTCATGGGGAAAAGGTAAACGTTTGACAGCAGCTGACATAAAGAAGACTAGGAAAATAGCTAAACTAAGAATACATGTGGAAAGGGCCATAGGGAGATTGAAAAACTACAGGATTTTGTCAAATACTCTACCTTTGAAACTGAAGCCTCTCTCCAACCAGATTGTGAAAATAAGTGCCTTCCTGTGCAATTTACAGCCACCATTGGTCAAACAATAGTTCATGTTTGAATGTTCCACTCTATGTAAATGAACATTTGTATTGGTCTGTGCAATTGGTAAATGTTGTCATGACCTTGTAATCTAAGTGTATTAATTAATCTTTTATCAATCATCATATACATTTATTTCAAATATATAATATACATATTATACATATAAATATACATGTTCATATGAATACAGTATACATGATCATGTATGTGTTTCTTTTTTTTTTTCAATAGTAATCACTGCATGTAAACATATGATAATTCTGTGATACAGCAAGTAAAATGAAAGTTCTGTTAATGTTTCGGATGTTTCACTGATAAGGCAAGAAATTTACATGCATCTACAATAGATTCCTCAAGACATATGTCTCAAAAAATTTCTTGCACTTACTTATAATTTCTGTGTACATGTTTGGGTCAAATTTTATCCTATCAACTGCAATTCCTTTTTTTGTGTAGAATACAAAATCACACCAGTCATACTTACAGACCCCCATCTGGCCTTGTATCTGGACATACCATGAGGAAGAACATTTAAGCCTTAAGCTACCATTTTCATCACAATAAACATGATAATTGTTGTCATTACATGCCTGTATTGGATCTACATTTTGGTAAGTGAAGCTACATTTAATTTCCAACAAACCTTTGCCACAACATGAGCATGAGACCAGGCCATCTGGAGAAGCTCCAATATATGGATGCTCCATATCAACAAACAACCCACTTTCCTGAACATTTAGTGACATATGTTCCTTACTAGCCTCTTGAACATATGGATGCCTTGCTACTGGCTCATGATCTTTCCCAAAAGATAGAGATGGAGAACGGATATTGTCGCCTCCCAAACTCATGACCATTTTTAAGATGTAATTTTCAGGTTTGTCAGAAAATCTGAAGTGTAATACGGATGAAAAGAGTGACGCTGTTAGACGTCCTTGTCTATGTACATACCATGCTTCATTTTCTGACTGCCCTTTTGTTGCTAATTCTATATCTGATATCACTTTTTCAGTGAAGACAGACCTCAGATGGCTTTCAATTTCTTGACCTGGTGTATGGGATTTCATTGCTTGGCTCATAGTAGGAATTACCAAATCATTCATTTCATCATCTGAGCCACATTCACTATCATCACTAGGGGGATCTATAGTTTGTAATATAAGAGAGTTACTTCCCTTGAATAGTTTGTAGAATTGCTTTTCTACGTTGCGTGAATTAAAATCACCAACAGATCTAGGGTCAAAATGATCTGGGGTAGCTTCAAACACTGCTGGAGGACTGGATTGATCCTTCCTAATGTCGATATCCATGATCTCTGATGGTACTGATGTCTTGCGAGGCTTGTCCCAAACACATTGTGTGTCAGTGCATGCTTCACTGCTACTATCTTTATGGCGTTCAATGAAATTTCTCACAGCGAACAGCAGGGCCACACAATGTTTACAGGTTCCATCATCCCTACAATAAAATGTGAATTACTTGTGATCTATGCAATTTGTCATGTAAATATGCCTTTTACCTGAATAGATATACATGTAATAATAATAATTCACCAGTAATTCATTGTAATTTATTTGTTTACATTTTCATAAATAAAGTATATAATTATTCTTATAATTTGCTTTATGCTTTATGATTAAACTAACTTAAACATGAAGATGAAAACTGAAAAATAAGTATGATACAGTTTACCGTGACTAGCTGTATATCAATGCACTACACATATTGTGTGTCATTTTTCCCTCACTGACAACAGCACTCATCAGATCAAACTGCACAGATGATTTAAATAAAAATGCAGCCATTGCTCCAAGCACAATAATGACCTGCTTTATATCAAGCCAAAAATGCACTTAAAACAGTTGCCACACAATAATGATGAAGAACAAAATGTGAATTCAAAATTCTGAAATAAAAACATTTTAATTAACATTTATACATGTATAGTTTTATGATATGTGCATGTAAAATAATTCATATAAAGATACATATGATATGTATATGAATCATATGTCATGTCTTGTACTTACGCAACACAAGTACATCCACTGGTTTGTACTCTACCAGAGGTATGAAGCAGTATCCAGGTCATGTAGGGGTGTTCATTTTGTCTGGTTTCTGGTATACATGCAGCTTTCAAGTAGACATACGGGGTCTCTTTGATAATACACATCTCTACATCACTTATGTGATTTGCTGTGAATAGCTTGTATCCCTTGTCATTTTTGTAATTTTTCAACCTCTCATCTGCCCATCCACATTCCTTATACAGATAAACCATTATGTCTGCTGACTCAAGGTCCGGAATAGATGTCAAGTTTCGTGACCAACCCTCAATCTTTGAAACATCATCAACAACAATTTCATTTTCACCTGATTGTGTTTGAATAGGAACTTTCCTTCTTTTCTCGCACAGCTCATGATACTCCTTATCAATCTCTGTTGAATAGGATGGACGTCAGTCAAATTACAATTTTAAAATTAAGTCTTCTGGATAAAAAAGAATTCTAACGATTATACCATACAAACATGTTTTAGATGCAACAGAGGAAGCAGAAAATGTGAGCGGTTCGGGAATTGAACCCGATACCTTCTGCTTACAGGGCACAGATATTCAAATCGTCACCTTAATTATTACATGTATGTACTATATAGACAACCCCCCCCCCCTTTTGCTGGTACATGAAAACTGGTAATGAAACAAGTTAATATGAATTTATGTACACATCCTTTCGGATTTTTCATGTATCCTTTTAGATCTATGCACTGAAATAGTACATAAATTGATTATTATTATAATAATGATATAAAAATTACACCTTTTCCTACATTATAGACATTTACCTTGCTCGTTTTTATGAATAATTTCTAGATTCATCTCTTCTGCAAGCTTGCATAGTTTAAGTAAATGGTCCTTTTTATAAAAGTAACAAGTAACACCTCTCTCCTGTAAGTATTTCTTCAGCAGAGGCACATTCATTGCCGCAAAATCCATGGTTACGCCCACAACGTTGTAAACCGGAAGTTTGCATGAGCAAGGAACGTGATAATTACTATGTAAAAGTCAAACCGTGACGATAACTCGAAAATGGTCTATTATGCAATATTAATGCTCTTTTTACATTAAAAGTTATTTTTTAGATGTTGCATTCCATGTTTCTATAAAGCATCCAGGTCTGCCAGAAATAGTAATACTGACTTGACTGACTTTCGGGTATGTCTACTTTCACTATGCTCAAGCATTATACATCTAAACCAGGTCAGGAGGTCAGAAATCAAGGTCACATTTGGCAATAACAGAATAAACTTTGTGAACACTCTTTAAAGTTGCCTACAACAAAACCTTGTAAGAGCATATGGCCTAGTGCCATTGACTTTAGACTTTGACCTACTTTTTTCAAAATATAAGTGAGAGATACCTCCAAAACTTTATCAAACTTTCTTTGAGTTTTGCCGATTTTGAGAGGTGAACATGCATTGGAATTTAACATCGGGGCTCTAAGTCAAGGTGACATAGCATGAAGTTTCCAGTTTTCCCGATGGCTTTTTTCTTTACTTGAACATCTAACTGGATTTTGGTATATGGATGAATTCTTAGTGCTAGTAATCAAGTTTTATTAGTGCATGTATACCCTACGCCAAAGGGGGCTTGTTTAGTTTCCACTCAGTCTGTCTGACTCTGTTCTCCAGTTTTCTGGACTTTTTTCTGCAACGGATATCTAGAGATATTTAGGTATGAAATTTCATATATAGCTTGGTCTTCGACAGTAACAAAGCAATTTCGAGTTTGGTAATGGTTGACATATTTTTTGGGGAGTTATGTCCCTTGATGACTTATGAAATTGATACTGTGATGAAATTGTATTCACAAGTTGGTCTTTAACAGTTGCATACCAAGTTCAAGCTGGTAAGGGAGTCAGGACGGGTGTTCCTTTCAACACTCGTGTGTAAAATGGTGGACTTGAAGTATCGATTTGCTTTTTCAGCCTTGAATGCTCCCCTTGTTATACAATGTTGTGGAGAGGTTACAGCAACTATGCCATGTGTGCGAGTGCCTAAGTCGGCACCGGTTGCCCATTTGAATGGCCATCCTAAGTCAGCACCGGTTGCCCATTGGTCTCGTTGGTTTATATGTAGTCCTTTGTGTTTGATGTTTCTGTGTTGTGCATTGACGTTCCTTGTCCCTTTTGCGTCTCTTCCTGTGCTTGTCTTCTTTGTGTTTTTGCATTGGGTGTTTTTTTGGTTTTGCTGTGGTTGCTGCAACCTGGTGTTGTTGGAGATCCCCTCCTTTGTTTTTTTTTATGGAAGTGTGTGTGTGTAAATCCAGATTCTTGTGAACAACATAGAAGAAAAGGCATCATAGGATTACCAATCCTTCCACATATGTTTCTACTCGGAGTAAGATGAACCCTATTGATTTTCAAGGATCAAAGGTCAAGGTCGCAATGGCTTAGACTTAAAATCCATATGAACAGCATAGAAGTCAAAGAAAATATCATAGAAACATTAAAACTACCACAAGTGTTCCTCATGGGGAGGGGATGAACCATAGTGATTTTCATGGACAAAGGTCCAAGGTCACAATGGACTTGGGCTTAAAATCCTTGTGAACAGCATAGAAGACTAGGCAATCATCATAGAAAACACCAAGCCTTTACAAATATTCCCAACAGGGAGAGGATGGACCCTATTGATTTTTAAGGCCAAGGCCACTGAGGACTAATTAGGCTTAAAATCTGTGTTAACAGCATAGTAGACAAGGTAATCATGATAGAAACATCAAACCTAGCTTCCAAAAAATAATTCCCAATGGGGAGAGGATGCATTGATTGAATCTGGTTCATGCTACAAATTTACCTGTTCTCAAATGATGCCATTGAATTTGAAGACGTTTAACATGTACCACTTGGTGAGTATCACTGCTGTTAGAACAGGAGCCCCCAAGGGCATATATATAGCCAAGTTCGATCAATTTCGGTTGATCATTTTTTCAACGCATTCGAAAATTTCTGTTACCAAACTTTCTTGAAATTTCTAAAACGTGGGTCCTCTTGCATCACATCCCGCCCATCTTGCTACGTCTTCCGGTATATTTTTGGACATAATACAGTAACTTTCACACTCTTTGGTCATATTATACTGTTTAGATTTGGGATCACTGACGAGGATTAAGTACCCGAAACGTGCTTGTCTAGTCCATGCTGTTGAATTTGAAGACGTTTAGCATTTTTTATTACCAGGGTCTTAGTTGACTTAGGCTTAAAATAGCATAGTTAGTAGAATAGAAGACATTGTCATTACCATAGAACAACAAATCTTCCATAGGTATTCCCCATGCTAGCTCCTTGTGCCCACCCTCCAACGATTTTTGGTCATATATTTTTCACTTGAATACGCTTCCGAATTAACCCTACACAAAATTTGGAGCCGTTCATTTTTGCAAAAGAAAATTATCTGTATTGTATATGGCGACAGGAAAATTCACTTTGGTTTTATTTAAAATGTTTAGCATGAAGTACTACTGACGAGGTTTAAACTATCCGAAACACGTGTCTAGTACAACAAAATTGGTACTATAGAACAAATATTTCAATATTGACAATTCTTACTGATTGTCAAGGTCACAGCTGACTCAAGTTTAAAATCCTGGTGAACAGCATAGGATGCATAGCAATGATCATACGATCACCAAACCTTTCACAAATGATCCCTCATGGGAGAGGATGAACCCTTATGATTGCTAAGGTTCAAATGTCATGTTGGTAGGAAACTTTATTTTAAAATCCTTTTGCTGATTGCATAGAACATGTAATTGGAGGGAATTCTACGCTTGCGATGCCTTTATGTATAAATTTATCGTATCTACATGAACTAGGTAATGACTTTGAACCAAGGTCATATTTTCAAGAACTAGGGCATGACACATCTGCAAGAATTAGGTCATGTCTGATATTAGGTAATATCCTCTAGGACCTGGTGTAGATCTCACCAAGTTCTTGTATGATCTATATTGATGGATTGTTTTCAAGTGGCCCTATCACTGTTTGAGACATGTTTCCGTATGATAACAACAGGGTTATACATTTATATCGTACTGTAAGAACAAATGCACTTGCACAAAAAATAAGTTCAAGAATTACTATTCAAAAAATGGCTTTTGCTTAGAAAGATTAAAGCGATTATATTTTGTCCAATGAATAAGCATAGATTATTATTCATAATACTTCAAGACATGCTAATGCTATATACTTTAGAAAAAAGGAAAGTCACATTGGACTTATCTTATAAAAACAACATATAAACGGTTATAGAAGGATCTCCTACAAGACTCGGTGGCAGCACCAACAGATAAAAAACATAAAAACACCCTATGCAAAAACACAGAAAAGACATACACAGAAAGAGACACAAAAGGGACAAGGAACAGCAAAATCACGACATCAAAACACCAGACACCAAACCACACATAAACTAACGAGATCCATGTATAATCGGTGGCGACTTAGGACGGCCGTCATCTACGTCAGTAGCAAATGGTGTATTTATTCGGATTACCTGCGCAAAATCTTCCCACTTTTTCGTTTTTCCGAAGATACCGAAGAACGCACAATTGTGGTGTAAATATTTCTGCACGAATAAGCATATAACACCAAAACTATCCCTTTAATGAAGAAATAAACATTGGCATGTCCTTCATTAGGCTTACTTGTTTGACTAAAAGAATATCTGTAAAACCTTAAAAAGTTATATGAATTTGGGTTTAGTACCACCATAAATTCTGAAATAACATATGGTATTTTAAAGACTGCATTAAAAGGTTGCCTTAAACCTGAGGGGATGTACTGACCTTGAATGAAGGGCATTGTTGCAAGTTGAGTAGAAATAAGACTTCAATCTCCAAAGTCCTTACAAAATTATTCAGGCACGTTGGTTTATGCGGTGGTCCATGTATCAATTTATCAATACTTTAGTGAGAAGGAACTAGTTAACTATTTTATATAATCCGTAAAAGGTCGTACACACTTGGTGTATTCTGCACGTTAATTAACATGTCTCATCTAATATAGCCACATGACTATTACGTATTGAAGTTCAGCATGCACGTTGCACTCACCTTGGTCTTTGTATATACATGTTTGAAGATACCCCATATACATTCCAAATTTGTCTAGGAGTTAACTCTTAACCTTCTAGATAAAAACTGTCCTCAGATGCGAAATGCAAAGACGAGGTAACATTTTTATATTTCTATTTTTTTACATACACAATTTTATAGTGAGACTGCTATTGTGATATTCCATCTCTGTTCGTCTATTTGTCCGTATGGTTGAGAGAATAAGATAGACAGTGGTATTCCTACTCTTCCCTTTGGTAACACTGACGAGGGCACATGTAGCCAAGTTCAACAATTTCGGTTGATCGTTTCTTCAACACATTCTAAATTTTTGTTATCAAAATTTCTTGAAATTTCTAAAAAGTGGGTCCTGTAGCATCATATCCCATCCATCCTGCTACGTCTTTCGGTACGCTTTTTCGACATAGTCACTTTCATACTTTTTGGTATATAACATTGTTTAGATTTGAGGATCACTGACGAGGGTTAAGTACCCGAAACGTGCATGTCTGGTCCATGTTGCCAATTTATCTGTTCTTAAATGATGCTATTCAATTTGAAGACGTTTACATTGTATTTGAAGTTTGATGATTCTACGATGATTACGTTTTGTTCCATGTCGTCAAGATAAGCTTTTCGAAGTTGGTAAATGGCGAGCTGCTGTTGACCTTAAACAATGAAAATCATTTGGTTCATCCTCTGTCATCTTGTTCATAAAAGAATATTTCGGGGAAATTTTATTTAAGGTCTTGTAATCCGATGATGATTTCTTTGTCTCCTGAACAAACGCCCCGGTCGAACTCCCTTTTGGGAGGAGTTGGGTTTTTTTCGGTAACCGATCGCTGGTAGAGGATAGGTCTCTTATGCTGTCAAACAGGTTTTTACAGCCAAATGCATAGTGACGTTTAGTAATGATGACAAATATTGACAATGACCATATCCCAATACATAGTACAAAATATTATAAACGGAAGGTATACAAAATCAGGATAAAACAGGAACCAAAGCAAACAAAAACCCCCACCACATGAAAAAAAAAACCGAACTGATGCATATATATTGGAGTGAAACCAGGTGCCTAGGAAGAGTCGGTATCTCCTGCTTGCATGTAACACCCTTTGCTTCAATTCGGCAAAAAAATACATTTCGGAAGATGTAAGTAAATTCTGTGATTGGATGGTTCCAAATTACCTTTGGCATGGGTCCTGTTGCATCATATCCCATCCATCCTGCTACGTCTTTGGTATAGTTTTGGACATGGTATATTTCTCACTCTTTGGCCATATTGCATTGTTTAGATTAAGGATCACTGACGAGAGTCAAATACCCGAAACTTGCATGTCTGGTCCATGCTGAAATTTTACCTGTTCTTAAATGATGCTATTGAATTTGAAGAGTTTAACATTGAAAATCAAAAGGGTTCATCTCCGACCTAATATGAACCTTTCGTTAGTTTGTTAGGTCATAGTGATTGCTTCCCTTTCTTGATATCAACACTGTTTTTTAGGCAGAGTCCAAATGTCCTTGACCAATGACCTTGAAAATCAAAAAGGCCCATGCATCCTCTACCTATCTGGAACATTTGTAAAAGCTTTAATAATCCAATGATGATTTCTTTGTCTTCAATTCTGTGCAGAAGGGTTTTAAACAGTCCATGATGACATTGACCTTTGACTTTGAAAATAAATAGGGCTTAACATCTTCCTATTGAAAACACTCGTAGAATGTTTGATAATCTTGTGATGATTGATTTGTCTTCCATGTCGTTCACAAGATGTTTGACCTTCAAACTAAAAGGGTTCATTCTCGATCCATTGGGATCATTTAATGAAGGTTCGATAATACTATGACGATTGCTTGGTCTACCTCGATATTCGTAAGTTTTTTAAAGCGCACGTCCCTAGCAACCTTGACCTTTGACCTTGAAAAACACACGGGTTTATCCCCTTCCATACGCAACATTTGTCGAAGGTATGATCGTCCTTTTCTTTGTTACTCATACGGTTTTAAAGTTACCATTGACTCTGAAAACCACTAGGATTTATCCCTTTCTTTGTGGACGGTTTGATACTACAGACAGATCGGCTTTATCAAGACTATAATTTCAGTTTGAATTCTTTTTCTACTTTTTAGATGAAATTCATCATACCATTGTTGACGCTGTACAATTTGTACATTGCCTCCTCAAGAGCAGCCGATACAACAACAGTCAATACCCCTTCCGGTGACGTCATCGGGATTGGCATTCCCGTCTCAGGTTTGAATAATAGCAAAACATATCAATTCCGGAAAATACCATACGCAAAGCCGCCAGTAGGAAATCTAAGGTTCGCAAAACCGCAACCTTACGGTTCTTGGCAGGGAGTTTTGAATGCCACAGAATTTGGCCCATCGTGTATACAGCAACTTGATGACTTTTCAAAACGTGTTCTTCCGAATACTGACATATCGGAAGATTGTCTATTCTTAAATATATATGTACCAAATAAAGTAAATACGACGAAGATCAGACCGGCGATGGTATGGATTCATGGCGGGGCTTATCTGGCGGGACAAGGAATGCTGTATGACGCCGGGTATATGGCAGTGAAAGGTGACGTCATCATTGTGACGATAAATTATAGACTCGGATTCTTCGGCTTCATGACGCTTGGAAGCTACAACACCACAGGGAATGCGAAATTAGAAGAAGTAAGAGGAAACTTTGGACTGTGGGACCAGATTGCTGCATTGAGATGGGTTTCTAATAACATTGCGTCATTCGGCGGGGATCCTCATTCTTTAACTATATTTGGAGAGTCGGCTGGTGGGTTTAGCGTTTCGCTTCTGTCACTTATTCCTCAAAATAAAAATCTGTTCCATCGCGTCATCGCCCAAAGTGGATTCGCTACATCTTTCGATGCAATGTCCCGAGTAGCAATACCTACGACCTACGAAATAGGTTTTGAGGCGGGCTGCAAGCTAGCAAACCCAGACAGCTTCCTTATCTGCCTAAGACAGAAGCCGGCCGAGGAATTATTGAATGCAACATTTACCGTTCTAGCCAAACCTTCTCCTCTAGTTCACTTAATGCTCCCGCTTGGACCTGTTGTTGATCATGAACTTTTCCAGGATTTTCCTGAAAATTTACTTCCAAATAACTCTTCCGATGTGTACAAGTTTTTCACAACCTTGCAGGTGATAATAGGAAATGTCAATTCCGAAGGATCTCTTATTATCGACAAAATAATCGCTCATGGCGAGGAGCAGCGATTCCATTTCGATATCCAGAAAGGATTACCCTACTCTGTGTTCTGTGGCTATGTCGTTAAGAGTCTATGCTCGGACTATTTCGATAACAACACAGATGTGTCGACGGCCATATGTCAAGAGTACGAAGCACCTTATTCCGATGCGGTCCAGGCCCAACACGCTGTAGATTTATATACCGATCTTTACTTCCTGTCACGGACTATCAGTAGTTTGCGTACGCACGCAACATCTGGACTGTTTATATCTCGTTATCAGTATGTTTTCACACGCGATCGTAAACATGACGTTTTTCATGACCCCGGAGCTTTGCCATCTTGGTTCCAGGGTGCCTCTCATGGTTCAGAGTTACAGTATCTATTTGGGATGAGGGACTCTCCGTACCCTGTACCAGCGGAGGATTTGGTTCTATCAGACAGCATGATAGCGTATTGGACGAACTTTGCCTGGAATGGGTAAGTCATGCCACATTGGTTGATCTGGTACAGGTAGGTGGGTGTCCCCGACTATACATGTGTAAATATATGCAAAATGGAAATTATAACAGTTTTTTGCAATTTCTAGGTTGTCCTGTTTCCCTTTTTTTTTTTTTTGGAATTTCTAGGTTGCCCTGTTTACCAAACTCTCTTTTAGATAAGCGCTTGTAAGTGAATCATACCAAATAAGCATCGACACTATACTTTGCAGTATGTCGGCCACAGATTCATTGGCGTTCAAAAAGCGGGATGAAAAGTATACGTCCGGTACGAATCGACACGTTTTCTAAAGGACTTATCAATATGCATGACTTCATATATATATACCCAGTCATACAAATATTTAACGTATCAACGTTTGGTCAAACGTCAAAAGTGAAGGTCATTTGATATCGGTTTTTAATTAACTCAAAGATACTAGTAGTCAAGTCATAGATCAATATCAAAAATAAGACTGGACCTAAAACAGATCCTTGTGATATGCCAGATGTATGTCGAGACTCTGAATAAACAATTCTCGCACATTGGTTAGGCTGATTCCCCTTTTCAACGGTGCTGGAGAATTTGATCCGGCACCCCTGATTGTTCCTTTATGACGTCACAGACATTGACGTACGTTATTTCACGTGCACATACATTTAGCACGACGTTTAGTCATTATGATGCATAAACAAGAGGAATTTGAAGGTTTCAATGTGCGAGAAAATTAATCAAGCAGCACATTTGAGTTCTAGATAGAAAAATATCAGTCTCGGGTGGGATGATCAACGTCCCAACCTCGGCTAACGCCTCGGTCGGGACTTGATCAATCCCAGTCAGTGATCCTCAATCTAAACAATTTGATATGGCCAAAGGGTTTGAAAAGTTTTCTTATTCTTTCATTATGTCTAAAAATGTACCGAAAACGTAGCAGGATGGGTGGGAAATGATGTTACAGCACCTTCGTTTTAGATATTTAATTATTTAAAAACTTCACGTTTTATTTTTTTTATTCTAAATGAGATTCAAAATTCATCATCGAATATTTATCTCCATAAAGTTGCATGATAGCCAAAGATTTTTTATCTTTTGAAACGTGAATGGCTCCTTCAATTCGTCTTTCAGAGATCCTAACATGAATCGAGTTTCTGACAAGACATCAAGACCAAACTGGCCGATATTCAATTCCTATGGCAAACCTGACTCATACTTGATTTTAGACGTCAATATAACCAGTAATAACCTATATCACCTGAATAGAATGGAGTTTTGGCTGAACACCATTCCCAGCATGATGCATAATTCTACTTCATCCTTTGGTAACGTCATATTTTAATACCTTTGTTAATATTTTTACTTTATCGACATAGTAAATGTTGCATGTCTTTAGTATACAATTGTTGACTTTTGATGAAGTCTACTCGTGACTATACAGACCTGGTCAGGTATAGGTTGACCAAGGCCGAAGGCCGAGGTTAACCAATTCCTGATCAGGTCTGTATATTCACGATAAGACCTCATCAAAAGTCAATAATTGTATATTACACGAGTAGACAGCTTTATTAAATTATCAGGATTTTTTAACATGATGCGCGAAGTCAAAGATAAGTCAACGCACGCTCTGGTTATCATTACATCACTGAATCTCGAATAGACCGCTTCCAAACGTTGGCGGTCAACTCACTCTGATGTTCACTCTATCAAACGGCGCCTTCATCCAATCTGAAATAAGCAAAGTCGGCAATAATTCCTGATCATTTAATGACACCTATCGATTTTGTGCTGTATACAGGGATATGGTCATTATCCATATTTGTCACCATACATCATATGAACACATTTTGCAGCATGAACCTGACATACCGTCAGTGATCCTCATTTCAAACAATGAAATTGGTACCAAACTTTTTGAAAGTTATGTCCCAAAAATACCGGAGGTTTTACCATTCTTATATTATAGTATTATTCTTTTCACTCAAAATTTTCTTAATACTACGAATAAATTTAAAGTACACATGTATAATCACAATGTCATTTATTAAATCCGCTAACCTCCATAAATGTATTTATTAAAGACGTTTATGTTCTTTTTATTTTCTCATGAGTGAATCATATTCATAACATTATTTTTCATTGGCTTAATCAATCACGAGTTAAACGCGTTGCGAGAATTTTTACCTCTACCTTAGACATCGTAACTATGTGAAGGTAAAAGACACACGTCTATTCTATTACGGTGGACAAACGAATTTAATTCAGAAGTAAGTTTCACGTCTTTTATATTTGTCCTTGTGATGCAATTTTATGTGTTTCTTTATCTTCATGATCTTATAATAATACATTAGGTTATTTCTTGATTTTATTCTGTTTTGCGTCCTTTTGAAATTGAGAAACCTACCAGCCAGCCAGGGAGAAAAACAAACAAGCATATTAAACAAAGTTGAAATTTCATATAAATGTGATAATGTGAAATCTGATAGAAACTTGTTTCATTTTATTATTAACAGATTTTAGTCAACAAAAGAATGGTAGGTAAGGCAATGTCTTAAATCTTTGCAGTACTCCTGCATTTTTACAGAAAATGTGAAAAAATCAAACAATTTCATTTTGATTTTTAAAGAAAACACTTAATTTTTCAATAGAATTTATTATTTTAATTTCGTTTTGTTTTATGACTTTGGTCTCAAACCCACCAGCACGAGGACGCAAAACAGATCAAGCAAGGAAAAGAGATAGTGACTCCGTCTGAAACCAGAGTTCACCAAATCAAGGAAGGAAAAGAGATTGTGACTTAATCTGAAATCAAGAGTTAACCAGATCAAGGAAGGAAAAGAGACTGTGACTCGGTCTGAAACCAGAGTCTACGCGATTACACTCCAATGCCCTCGATAAGAGTGCATCTAGCATACAGAAGAACATCTTGTAAATTAAGATTAGTAATTTAAGTATGGCTCTCCTCTTTCATGATTCGTTTGTTGAACATTACGTTAGACCATTTGACTAGCCAATAGGGGATACTTACTCCTGGTTCCACATCTACTGTCCGCGCAGCTCACTTCAGAAATCGGAAAATTGAAGTTTTCTCTACTTTGTCAGCAATTTTGCGATTAAAATTATTTAGGGGGATAGATCTCGAACTCTCATAACTAACGGTGTATGATATATGTACCTACGACTTATAATCCGCTCACAGTGAAAGAAAATACTTTTAGATAGGGAGTTTTCTATGTTAATTTTAGCGCGACGTCTCCGATGTTTAACACTGAGTCTATGGAGAACGTTGACGACGTCATGCTAAAGTTGACATAGAAACAACCCCATCTAAAATGATTTTCTTTCATTGTGAGTATAATATTGGTCGTACACCATCATACACCGTTAGTTATGAGAGTTCGAGATCTATCCCCCTATATAAATTTTAATCGCAAAAATTGTCGTTAAAGAAGAGAAAACTTCAATTTCCGATTTCTGAAGTAAGCTGCGCGGACAGTAGCTTGCTAGGGGTCCGTTGATGCTCAATTTGGTGCTCTATTGTGATAGCTGTTGATATTATCGTCAGGATCTTCTTTAACTCATTTGGTTTGCCGGGACGAATGTTCGTAGAGCTCGGCCTATATATTTTCATACTCCCAGTGTCGGCGTCCATTAAAAAATGTTAACCCTGGTCATATTGACTCTTTGCGGAAAACAGAGTTTTTTCCCCTTACAGGCGGTATCTGACGTAAAACCATTGTAGCGTCATGAAAATGGTATGGTGACATCGATTTCATACCGTCATTTCCCAGACTTTTGGGACTGTTTCCATAGATTTTGATGACGTCATAATCAGTCTACGTCAGATACCGTCTCAAATGGGAAGTAACTCTGGTTTTCGAAAATTGCGAATATCAAGAAGAAAACTCTTAGTAGTAGGCTAGTACTTTGATATTTCACATGTAGATTCCTCAGATACCATCGGTAAAAAAATTAATCGGTAAATTAAGAGACAAAAGCCGAAACCACCGTCGAAAGGCTTGCGAAATTTGGGGGGGGGGGGGAAATTGCAAAACAGAACTTTATCACGCAAAAAGAAAATATGACAAACAGGCGGAGACAAGGACACAGCTTCACAGAAACACGAACAAATTATCTAATGATCAATCTCTGATGTAAGTACAGCAGTCATTGTAGAATGCAGTACTGTAGGTGGCGCTGTTAACATGGATCTAATACTAGAAAAGTATCCTAAGAGGTATGACCAAAAAGGTAGCACAAAGCCCGTCCCAATGATGGTAACCGGAAAAGTGGGAGGGTTGAGCGTGCGTAGTCCAGATAACTACACCATTTGCTACTAACGTGGCAGATGGTCGCCCCAATTAAGTCGGCATCCGTGACCGATTGAAAATTGGTCTCGTTAGGTTATGTGTAGTCTTTTGGATTTATTGTTTTTGGTGTCGTATTTGGTGTCCCTTATCCATTTTGCGTCTCTTGTTGTGTATATCTACTCTGTATTTCCATTTGGAGTGTTTCGGTGCTTTACTGTGTGTGCTACAACCGAGATCTCAACCTTTCTAGTGACCGTGAACCTACGGATGAAAAATTTCGGCCAATCTGTTGCTAATTACAAGCAAAAACAATATAAGCTATGCTGTCGAATTCAAAATTTCTGTTCTCAAAATTTTGACGTGTGACCTGTGTAGCATTACATCCCACCCATCCTGTCTTTTGGTATTTTTCGCAGTATTTGGCCACATTTCATTGTTTGGATTGAGGATCTCTGACGAGGGTTAAGTACCCGAAACGTGCATGTCTGGTCCATACTGCGAATTAATCTCTTCTTAAGGTATCCGTTGTACAAATAAATTTCAAGTGTATTATATAGTAAGAATTATTGAATATTTTTACCAAATTATACCTTATACAACATAAAAAAAATGGTGTCTATCATCAAAGGTCGACATGCCAACCTTCTCTCAATCCACGGAAACTATCGAGACACTGCCGACGATTACCGAGATAATTTTAACACTGTTTAAATGGACGAGACGTCCGCGAGATCTCCATTTGTACAATGGATACGTTAAATGATGCTATGACAATGCTTCTTCCTAACCGCACGAATGACGTAATAGATCGTATTTTCGTGAGTGCACATACGTTCAAGTCTCAACCGAGACTAAACGTAGCATTAAGTCAAGCAGTACATACTTGAAACATTCTCCAAATGTATGTTGGTATGTACTTGGTGTTTGTATTTACAGTTTATTTACTATTTTTGTGCGTCTTCACATTTTAGTGTGTGCATGTAAAGCCGATTTTTTCCCTTTTGTGCATTTTAACATGTTGACACTCAAGCGTTATGGTGCATACATAACATCATTTTTTGCGTTTTCACATTTTTGTGTTTGCTTGTAAAGCTTTTTGGCGTTTTTGAGGGTGCTGCCGAGTGTTGTTGGAGATCTCCTCCTTTCTTTTAACATTTTTATCTTCGAATACTGAACTCAATATGCCCTTTTCTGCATTTTCCCATTTTTGTGTGCTTTCACATTTTGACGTTTGCATACATGGCTGAATTTGCCCTATTCACGTTTTCAATTTGGTGTCTGTATGTAAAGCCGATTTGCATTTTTTTGTGTTCACATTTTGGTGTGTTTCTACATTTAAGTGTCAATAAATTTATGTTCAAAACTTGATGCCATGCATAATTATTGTGACAAAATTAAATTTTGCAACTACTTAAGAAATGCACCTGTTATGCATGCCACATCAAAAATGAGGTTTTTGTCACCTCATTTTTGTCTCGAGAGCCGTCTGGTCAACAAACAGGGGACACATTGACTTCTCTTCAGTAACAGCTTTGCAGAAATTCATCAAACCTTACATGTAATGAGCACCGTCTCGTAAGGTTTATATGTCAGGATTTTTGTCGCTGGAATTTATAAGCAGAAAAATTTGTCACTTTTTTTCCAAAGAGTTGTCTCTAGTGACAGAGAATATAAAATGCTAAATCTAGACAGCTTTACGCCAATGTTCTCTCCAAAGAATTATCTCAAGAAACAAGTTTAGGCTTTTACTTGTTCAACTGCTTTGTCTGTAGGGTACTATATAGAGAGGACAAGTTTAGGCCTGTATTCCCTTAACTTGCTTCACGCTTGGTCTCTGTATAATAATATAAGGAAAAAATTTGCTCACAATGTCTATTGAACCATGTTTGAAATTTCTGTCTCGAATACTATGCTCAAACAACAGAATTTTCTTTATATTTCTCTTGTGACCTCCGAAGTTCAGTTTGTTCCCTCTTTATGTTCTCAAGAAACTTCAACACATTTTAAAGTAGAAATATGAAATATTCGTGCATCACATGGAAAAATCCTTGAATTGGTTAAGCACGAATGGACTATGAGAAAATACTGCCCAGACACTAAATTATTGCTTTTCGATAAACTGTTATGTCCCTCAGCAAGTGTTATGACAGCATCATTTCTTCCAAAAGCAACGCTGTGAGAGAATAGTACCCACACAAATGGACGTTAACAGGTAAATAGTAACAAAACAAACTTTTGGGCTTTATTATTTTATTATATTTTTTTCAATTTTAAGAACACAGTTGGATATAAATCCATTTCCGATGGCTCTACACCACGTGAATTTAACATCGTCCTATCTTAATATAAGCGCACTAAAAGTACAACATAAAAATATCGATTATCCTGTAACCATGGTAACAGCCCTATGCTGGATGGCAAATTGCCAAATGTCACTGATAGACTTTGTACCTTAAGCAAATCACATGTACATCTCCATATCACTTTATACATCATCTCTCTCTCCTCTCATACTATTTAATAAACGCATGAACATTATACACTTCATACTGTGATTGTAATATTTGAATTCATATTACAATGTTTTATCTATATAGAGTACAACAATCATCTTTAACATATTCTGTTAAGACTTCAACATTTTTTAATTATGAGAGAAAAATATTTTCTTTCACATGAGATCATTAGAAATGGAACGACGCCCATTAAAATCGAAACTGTGGTTACAAAAATGTGACTCCCTGTATCAACAACAAAACTGATCCACAGTTTCGTATTTCATATGAAATCTGTAGACAATAATATAAGTAAACAAACAAATAAAAATTTGAGAAATCATTTTTCAAAACTGAACGATAAAAATCTAATTGAGGCAGTCACTCAAGATATGGAGCACCGACCAATTTCAAGATTCTTGAAAATAACTCTGAGCATGTCTTATATTATTCTCTACAGATTTTCATGTCAAATGTGCGTTGCAGCATATTGCAAGGGAAAAACTTGCCATTTTAGACAGAAAATTTAGAATCTGTAGAAAATGGCAAGATTTTAATTTGAATAATAATAACATTCACCAAAAATAAAGCAAATATATTTCTTCAAATGCCCTATATTTTGAAACCAGTTAAACCATAACAATATCCTTCAACATATCTCTCCTTCAGAAAATGAAAGAGGCAAACATTCAAAGCATTTAATTAAGACATCAATATAGTTAAGGGGTTCAATAATTTGATTTTTCTTGGAAGGGAGGGAGGGTAGAAAGACTTTTGCCAGCCTAATTCTTTAAGGGGCACTCAAGATATTTTTTATTTTTCTTTATTGTCCTAAATATTCAGCAAACACTTGATCCAAAATTTATTTTGCTAGAACATCAGGCTAGAATATGTATACATGTGTATTTTTTTCATGTGAACTGGATTATTATTATTTTTTTTTTTTTGGCAAATTCTTCCAGTCATCCCCCTTCCTCTATCAAATGTTTGCCTCCTCATACCACACTTTCTCAATACATTTTCTTCTATACATTTTCTTCATAAGATTCTACTTTCACTTTATCTCTGCCGTTCTTACTGACCATTAATCACTATATCGAGTACATAAACATTTCGATCGTTTCAACATACATTTACGTTACTTCCAATTTGTGACAGTATCTGACATAAACAGATTGTGCCATCATCAAATTATACGGAAATCGGAGTAAAATTCAGATAAACAAATACGTCATAATGCTGTTACATCAGATACCATCACAAACGTAACATAAATGTAGGCTTATTTGCAAAAAAGACGAAATAATAAAACAGAAAATGAAAATCATAAATTTAGTATGCGACAAATACATGTATGAGGTCCATAAAAACAAAATGACATATTTTCAACAAAACCTTTTATGAAGAGAATCATAAAATAATTATCATTAATAAATCAATTACTAACACATATAGAGGGAATTGTATGGGAAAAAATTACACATGCAAGGTTAAAATCCATGGACATGATTACACATACAAAACTCTCCTTTTACATGTGATATTAATAATAATGTCATATATTTACATACATGTATACTATATAGTGTATGCAGAAAAGACAAAAACAAACTGAGAAAGACTTGAATTAAACATTTTTTTCCTACATGGGAAAAAACATCAATTAAGATTCATTCCAAGGTCAGAGTTCATGGACATTTATACAAGGTCTTGTAAATTAGAGTGACCTCTTCAAGTCACGAAAGCACTTTTTTCCGTTTTCAATTTTAGCACTTGTCTCAAATACATCACTAGCATATCATCAAAAAGTCCTTCACGGGCAGCAACCGTTCATTTTATAGAGGGGGGGGGGGAATGGAGGAGTTCAAACTTTTGACAGCCAGATTTTTTTTTTTTTTTTTGGCGTCCTTCATGCTCGATTATTTTTATTTCTTTTAAATCCACCTCGGATACATGATCCAGAAATGTTTCATAGCCGACCCTTCAGGATAGAAACATACTTTTTCTAACTTTTGAGTCTGATTTTTTTTTCTTGTCGAGTTTCACCCCCCCCCCCTTTTTAAAATCAAATGGTTGCTATCCACTGACCCCTTACACTACTGACATCACTCACAAGCATTTGAAATTGTCCATGATTATATATTATGCAGGTGCAGCACTTTCTTGTAACATGATTACATTTAAGTTAAATACAAACAAACAATGCAGCAGTCAAAGTTGTGACTTCACGATCTCAAACATAGCAGCCCTTTTGTAGGCTAATAATTATGAAAACGTACCTTTCCCTTACAAAAGGCAGAAAATTATGAAACGTACCTTTCCCTTCCAAAAAAAAATCTTTTCCAGGAAAGACTTGCAATTATTCATTAAAGCACTTCTTCATAAACATAGAAAATTATACAATAACAACTAATTTGACTAATAAGCTGAAATAATTTTTTTTCTTCTTTTCATACAATAAAACGTAAACACTACATATAAAACAACGAAAATATAATAATATCACTCACAGAAAATGATGAAATGAACGAGAGCCTCAAACGGCCGACTCGATCCTCATTAAATATCAAGAAATATTAAATGGTCAGCTGACCTCCATCAGCCAATCAAATTAGAGTACATAGGCAATGGTGGCATTTAATCAAGCAACTTATAGACTCATATTTATACAAGCACTCCTAGAATCCACAAATAAAACATTTTTCCGAATACAAATTACCATGGAATATCTCAAATTTATCATTGCTAAGATTATACCCAATTCTTGCATTGCTCATATGAAAAAAAAAAAGAAAAAAAAACGTTTCCATGGCAACTGAACAGTTTCTTCCTGGGAACAGCACCTTGTTTTAATTGTATTAAAACTCTTTTTTGGTTATCCCTGCCGACTTTGATCAATCAAAAGTAGATATTTAAACATTCAAATGACTACACCAACAAATATTTGAGTGCCATTTAGCTGTTATTTTGTGCTTTATCTCTTCAACAAGATTGGCACTCCATTTGGTTTTTAGATAGGCTTTAGTAACCCTCCTTATTTGAAGTGAAAACCTTATCATCATTTAAGCCACACACACATATATGTATATTAGAGTATATACCCTACTTAAACAAGTAGTTCTATTTAAAGGGAATCTATCTCTCCTCTACATTTTCACTTCAGTTCCCTTTGATACTTAAAAAAATTTCATGCACAGCTTTATATATCCGTTTAATCGCTTTTCAACCTCTAGTGTGTAACCATGACCATAGTTATATCAATACATCTTTCTTCATTTCCACTCTTGAGAGAGCAACTTTCACTTTCAAATAAAACGTTTGTGAGCACCAACTTCCTCTTCTTTTTAAGGTGAGTTCTCTTCACCATTGCATTTCACTCGTTTCAATTTGTTCACTCAAAATGTAATCAGTTCACTCACAAAGTAATCTCTGAGTGAACACTCATAAAGTAAACTGTGTTTACTTGGCTCACACAATGGTTTGTGAGTGCAATACATTCACTCAGAAAGTAAACAGTTCACTCACGAAGTAATTTGTGAGTGAGCGCTTACTAAGTACTGTTTGTTTACTTTGTTCACTCACAAAGTTATCTATTTCGAGACAAACCAAACGTGTTTTCTTCCTACATCAGCGATTCCACCTGAGCAAGTTTGACCTGCTCGATCATTTCCGCCTCGGAGTTCATGGGAAAATCAGCCTCGTCATCCTCATCTTCATCGTCCTCTACTTGATGTACTAGACACCGTAGGGGAAGTCCCATAACTCCTGCTAAAACCAACACTCCTCCCGCTAAATAAAATACCGCGTCATGACTCCCCGCCTGAGAGATCAGCAATTCTGGAAGGTAAACATTCACATATATTAAGAATTTACATCCAGTATTTTATGGAATTGTAACAAGAGGCCCGAGGCAGCCACTATGCTCACCTGAAAACCTGATAAACATATACATTCTTAGTATACTGACAAATTGGGTATTGTAATATTTTTACTTTTTCTAACAGCCTACGAATCTTGAATATCAGCGTTTTACAAAATTAGAAAGAAGGGATTCTGTAGACATGGACATTTTTGAGTGGGGGCAATTTTCGCTTATTTCACAATTCAAGGAACTTCGCGGAAATTTCCCCCACAAGAAAATATCCCCGTTGTATTCTTACAAAGGCAGAGACATATAAAGCTAATATTTCCCCTCAAGCATAATGTCTTGATGTTATAATCGTGAGATTTTCCCCAGACACAATAACTATGTTTACAGTAGCTGTCAGATATATTGTGAAATGACTCCATCATCTTGTTCACATGACAATCATTTGTAAAATTGCATATTTCTAGAGAGTTAATTTTTTATATCCTATTTCTTAATCTAGAAAGTATATGATATGACAATTGAGCACAAGTAATTTACATAATTCCAAAAAATGTTGACTGTCTGTAAAATAAGAGGATGAAAAACTATATATACGAGATCGTCATTCATTTATGAAATTAAATTTTTTGGAGTAAATTTTTGATATTTCATTACTTATGTCGGATGGTATACAATTGAGCAGGAGTAAGTTACATAATCTTGCTGAAATAATGTAAACTGTCGGCACCATAATCAGATGAACTTTATGTACTGGACTGATTCTTTGTCAATTATTTATAAAACTGAATTCTTTATAAATAAATAAATAAATAGTCGATAGCCCATTACTTATCCATGGTGGGTAATCTCGCAACACAGAACAATTGGGTTTTTTATATTTTATGCAATTTAGATAATTTATAACAAAAAAGCGGAATGTGATGCAGTGTAAGAATGTCTTAGCTATGAGTTGCATGCAAGGGGAATATTAGAGTTTTATAATGCACGAACACGATCGGCATTCTACTTTCACATTCATCTACATAAATCGCACCGATCATTTTTTAATCTTTATAAAAAGATTTTATTCTCTAATTTTGGATAAAACTCATAGCTAAGGTATCCAGACACTGCCTCACATTACCCTTTTTGTGATAAATAATCTATATTACATAAAATTATAGAAAAATAATTCCAAGGAATGCATAAGTTGCCTACGAAACATAGCGACACTCAAGAATCACTTTTATAGGGTGTGACATCCAAGTGTGACAGACAGAGGAGAATGGACAAAGTGATCCTCTATGCTATGCTTTGCAGGCGACACAAAAAACGAATGTTCTGCGCTGCAAGATTTCCCACTGTGTCACCTGAAGAAGTGTGCGTACTTATTTTATTCATATTTTACTTGACTACGAGCCGTAAAGACTACCCTAACAAGTCACTACATTATTCAAATCTTAAAGATAAGGGGAGATAAGTCTAGAGCACTTATTCATGATTATGCTAATATGTCACTATGCCCTATTATGCCCCATTTGCACTCAAATTTGGTTGCAGTAATACAAGTAGACAAACTGTTTACAATTGAGCGTAAGTAATGTACATAATTTGATCAAACAGAAATTGTTTGAATCATAATGAGATGACTACAACTGTTGACAGTTCATACACTCAACTGTAAAATTAGGCGTTTTCTTTTTTTTCGACAAGTAAATTGTCGATACCCTAGGATTCATCTCGGAAAGTAAACATTCATTTAATATGAAAAAAATTGAGGGTAAATGTTATACAGCATTTGAAACCAGACTTGTCAGAATGACAACATAGCTCGCCGGTGGCAACCATATGTAAATTGCAACAACAACAATAAAAAAGGTCTTATCACAAGGAATGCACATGTGAAATATCAAAGCCCTATCACTAACCATTCAAAAAATATGGCCAAGGTTAAAGTTTTTCAAAAGTAGGTCAATCATCTCCAAGGTCAAGGTCACAAGGTCAAAAATTTTGGTATCCATGGAAAGGTCTTGTCACAAGGAATACACATGTGAAATATCAAAGCCCTATCACTTACCATTCCAAAAATATGACCAAGGTTAAAGTTTTTCAAAAGTAGGTCAATCTCCAAGGTCGAGGTCACAAGGTCAAAAATTTTGGTATCCATGGAAAGGTCTTGTCACAAGGAATACACATGTGAAATATCAAAGCCCTATCACTTACCATTCCAAAAATATGGCCAAGGTTAAAGTTTTTCAAAAGTAGGTCAATCTCCAAGGTCAAGGTCACAAGGTCAAAAATTTTGGTATCCATGGAAAGGTCTTGTCACAAGGAATACACATGTGAAATATCAAAGCCCTATCACTTACCATTCCAAAAATATGGCCAAGGTTAAAGTTTTTCAAAAGTAGGTCAATCTCCAAGGTCAAGGTCACAAGGTCAAAAATTTTGGTATCCATGGAAAGGTCTTGTCACAAGGAATACACATGTGAAATATCAAAGCCCTATCACTTACCATTCCAAAAATATGGCCAAGGTTAAAGTTTTTCAAAAGAAGGTCAATCTCCAAGGTCAAGGTCACAAGGTCAAAAATTTTGGTATCCATGGAAAGGTCTTGTCACAAGGAATGCACATGTGAAATATGAAAGCCCAATCTGTATTGGTTTAAAAGTTATAAGCAAGGTTAAAGTTTTTGTGCACGCGCACGCAGACGCAGACGCAGACGCAGACGCCGACGCCGGGGGTATGACAATAGCTCTCCGGACATTCGTCCCGGCGAGCTAAAAAGTACGTGTCTGAATAATAATGAGATGACCAAATCAATTATACTAAGTTCATTTGTCAATCATTTGTAAAATTGGATTTTGCACATCAATTTTTTTTTTGGAAAATGGACTAATAAATTGTCAAAACCTAAGTCAAAGGGACAATTAAATTGCTAAAATCCTGTCATATGACACTTGTTAGCAAATGATGGGCCAGCCATCACAGGAAGACAAATACAATTAAGCCAATTAGATTGCTCAAATCCAGTCATGTGACACTTATTGGCCAATGAGATTGCTCAAATCCAGTCATATGACACTTACCAGCCAATGATGGGCCTGCCACCACAGCAAAGCCTTGGAACATACAAAGCAAACCAAATGAGGATGTAAGTCTTTCGAGGTTGATCAGATCCACCAATATTATTGATCGCAGGGTCAAGTAGGAAGCTTAAAGTCAACAATTAATCTTTATATAAAACAGTCATTCCGAAAAAGCCGACTAGCCCGAAGATAACTTTAACTGAGTTTTTTGTAACGTTTCTTTAAGAATTTCTACTAGCCCAGCAAAAATTTCAGGCTCGTGAGTTTTGGGAAAGACTGATAAAAGCTTTGCTGTATGTACAAAGCGAAATAGACAGTCACTTTCATTAAATAAGGATCCTCAATGCCAATTTAGTCTAATTTATATTATAAGTATATATCATATATATCTTAATTATTTTGTAGGAATATTAATAATAATGAAGAAAATTACTCACAATTTCAAATTTTTTTTTTCATTGTACTTGGCATTTTTCACAAAATTTCATAGATTAAAATTCTTTTTTTGAAAATGTAACTAAGGAATCGAAAATATTCAGTAAATAAAAGCATACTAGATGTATTTGTTATTTTCAAAATCTCATGACGTCACAATGCTTTTACCTCGAACAAACAAGCTTCGAACCTCGGTCAAACATCAAAATTGCATTGTGACGTCATGGAATTTCTCAAATTTTTCCCTCATTCCGAAGGGTCAATTCATTACTCAAATAGATGGAATTTACCTGTGAAGAATCCAAAGCCCATGGCAAACATGAAATAATGAAACTCCTCAGAGAGTACAGGACAAATAAACGCTGTAATCCCAGCAAGTATCATGGCCACATTACTGAACGTGAGGGTATTAGACCAAGGACGATCCCCTATCCATCCCACGACGATACTTCCAACAAATATGGATAATCCAAAGATGGCCTCCACTTTCGTAACGTCTGCACATCTGTTATGTTCTGAACATTCTATTGATAATCTTTCAGGTAGGAATATGTAGATCAGGTAAAACGCTGTTAATGTAAAGAAGTTTGTAAATAATTATTCACCTGTCTTGTAGCAAATTCAAGTTACAAATGCTTGTTAAACATGTTACATACGTCCAAGTGTGAATAATAATTGATTTATAGTAACTTTGTTATTCTACATGTTCTACTTCGATTTCATTCTCGCTCAAAGAAATTCTTGAAAAAAAATTGACGAGAAGAGAAAAAATTTACGTATGTACATAAAGTTCATGAACACTTACCCAACATGTTCAAGAAGCTAGTAAATGCAAATAACATAAAGCCCTTGTCTTTTAGCAGCAGAAAGTCAAACATATTGGAGATGTAAGAACACCAGCCTGGAATCCTAGTATCTGACTCAAACCCAATCGTATGAACACTGGCACTATACTGCTGGGATAGCACGCTACCATTACCCATAATTCCTGACGGAAATCCGCCATTAGAAATGTTAACAATTCTGTCTGTGGCAAAACTATAAGAGCTTGCTGCAGCACTTGCACTGTTAAGTTTAACCTTTGTAGGGTCCAGAAGCATGCTAGCCTCTGGAGGCGCCACCGTCGTAACGGAAGCGGCTTCAACGTTCGTTTTACTACCGTGACTACAGCAAGGTTCGTCGCTTTCACAGTCCTTCATCAAGGCTTCTAACGGGTCTTGCTGAGGCAGGACTTCATAAGATGCCGATTTAGGACTGCTTTCCAAACTCCCACATCCCGAATCACGCCTCCTTTCATAGTCTCGCTTTCTACGTTTCTTATTCACAGGTGGCGCTTCTTCGATTTCTTTTTTCTCCACTTTCGGAGTTACTGGCCTTGAATTGTTTGAAGCACTGTCCAACACTTTTAATATCATGTTGTTGTTTTTGACGATAGGCGTGGTGATAATCAAACTATTTTTACTTTTGTTCAAACTTCGAGAGCTGAATCCCAATTGCTCCTTTAATCTATTGAAGACTGAAGACGACATAGTTCCCCTATCAATTTTATCGATTTTAATCAAGCGATTATCTTTAGTAATAATACAATTGTCCAATGACCCATTACTAATCGTCCTCTGTCTTACTTTTTCCGCGATGAGGGCTTTCATAATTGAACCTCGCATCACCACACCTCTTTTCATCCTATTCTTTGACGCCATTTCCAGAGGTCTGTAGAGGGCGCCACATATTGCACAATGGAGTATAATTCCTGCGACAATTACAAGGCTTTGCTTCCAGTCATATTCATTCAGTAAATGTTTGTTCAACGGAGCAAAAGTGAGTATTCCAACACCGGAGCCGCACATAGCAATTCCTGTGGCAAAGCCGCGCTTTCTCTCAAACCAGTAGCCAATGATCACTATGGAGGGGAGGTAAATAAGGCCCAAGCCAATCCCTGAATCAAACATACATAGATGCATTAGATTGTAAAAATAGAAGTGTAGATATACAAGTAATATATAGATTAACGTAAACATATACGTGTATATAGTTTATAGCACACATAATTTTTTAAAGTAAATATTTAAACTTATACCATTTTAAACATCAAGATGGTTTACTTATATGTACATGTACTTATATATTGTAAATATAAGTGATTCCTTTTCGCAGAAAAATGAAAGCATACATTGCCCATGTTGCCCATTATATTCATCACTGAAAACTTAGCTCCCCCCACCCCAAATTATTTTTTTCATCCACCTGTGACGTCTTCAAATTTTAAGGAAATCAATCAAAAACTCGGAAAGACTTGACCATGCCAATTTCATGAACTTAGATGAGTATCATCCCAAATGGGAGATAACTTTAGTTTTCCGTAAAGACTTGATGGTAATGGTAAAATGGTCTACATACCTCCAGCGATGCCTAAGATCACAATGACGATTTCTATTGACGGAGAGTTGGTACCGATCAGAAGTGCGATCGACGTCATAACGCTTCCGATAATCGTCACCCTCCGAAATCCAAACCGATTGGATAGAGCACCAACAACAGGACCTGCAAAATGTGAGGACATTTTTAATGACAATGAAATATTAAAGTTTTACGTGAACATGCAGATCTCATTTTTTTGTGGCTACTAATTTTTATAGAGGGTTATTATACCTATATCATTCAGAAATCTAACATGATTTATGTGCAAAAAGTTTGAAAATGAGCAAATCTGACAAAGTCCAGTGAGATATGTATTTTCTTACCCCTCCCCCCCCCCCCCCCCCCTTCCCAATGTGTTTATTGCACTTCATAGAAATGCTACTAGAGCATGGGAAGGTAGATATCTAATTTATAGACAAATTAACAGTTTTAAAAATAAGGATTTAAGCCAAATTCATACATATCAAAATAATGAAATATGTACACTTATTAGTAAATTCTTAATGAAGTAAAGCCATTGGTCGAGTACTAAAGAAAGCATTATAGATGTGAAATAGTTTCTGTGATGTATAATTTTACACGAGCTTGCAGGTTGTTCTTCTACAATTTTATGATAATTTATATGGCACCCACAATTACACAGAGTGCATCATGCTGATCTATGATTAGGAGGGGGAAGGGGGGGGGGGTAGTAAAAATTCCAGATGGTCTGACATGACACCATTCTCCTTATCATAATTAGATCCCAGTGATTTGGAAAGGAATGATGAGAATGGGCCATTTCCCATGATTTTTTCTTAAGAGAATACTGAGACTTTTTTGACAGTAAGTGTTTTGAATATATTTCCCTGACATTGTCGCCATAGCACTTTCTATATAGACATAACGTCAGACAGTGCATGAAGGTTATATATTGTTTTCATTTTCGTGCGTAAACATCGACAGCGGGTGCGGCTGGCCAACAGGGGATGCTTACTCCTCCCGGGCACCTGGTCCCACCTCTAGCTTGCTAGGGGTCCGTCGATGCTTAATTTTGTACTCTATTGTGAGTGCTGTTGAGATTATCGTCAGGATCTTCTTTAACTCATTTAGATTAATGGACCGTTTTGCATATTTATGGGACTATGATGCATGGGATCCATGTATGGAATCAGAAACCTAGCTAGTAACAGCTTTCAGTATATCAAAAGCACGCTTGTCAGTGATATACCAAATTCATCCCTTCCCTTATCCCCATTGTCAACCTCCCCCTTCCCTTTCCTACTCACTGCAGGTTTTTTTTTAGCCTGGTTCACATGGTGTCAGCCATATGTGTATCCACTGATGTTACAGTAGGTAGGCATATATCTATAACATATAACCTTGCTGAGAGGCACAATGCGTACTGAAGTCCTGACATTGTGAGCAGGATTAGTAATATATGTAACATGTAATATTTCATCAGCCAGGGAACATTCTGACAGGATCGGCAAACTATTGAATAATTACAGTATATCTTTATCGGTAGACATGTACAGAGCAAATCTAGAGGGAAGGGTGGAAGTGGGGTGGGGCTAGGGGCCAGGGAACACCAATATTCCCCCCTTTATTTGCCAAAAATTATATTTCCACCTTTTTTTTAAATCATTGATTGGACCACAGGCTGGACCCCCCCCCCCCCCCCCCCCCCCGATAATGTATAGATGTATTTCGTTATTATAGTAGCATGTATGAAGTCATGAGATGGCGACCTTTCTGTACTGAACACCGGCGGCTACGTACAACAGTACTGTACTGTCTATAAATATATCTCCTTGGCTAGCCAGTCTTTGGCAATTACTCACTCAGTTAGCCTGTGAGTGGCCAGGTCAAGTATGGTAACAGATGCTAGCAAGAACGGCAGATTGGAAAAAAAGTAAAACTAGGGTTAACTTAATCCAGAACACAGAAATTTCTGAACAGGCTACAAGCCTTTTCTTAGTTCTACAAGTGCCACAAATAAGACCGTAAAAGAAATCTAAAAATGTTAAAACCAATCTTACCCGCTAATAAGCAAAACCCCAGTAACAAGGATAATATCAGCGTCTTCCTTTCTGGATCCGCCCCATAATGCGTCAGGATCTCTTTAACATACACGCCCCCGGTCAAACAAATTCCTTGTACGATCATGTTGCACACAAAGGAGGCAACTACGATCATCCACCCCCACCCGCCGTCCGGACATTTTGACTTTGGTCTGGCCTCTTTCTCCGGTTCAATTTCTATGTCTTTTTCTGAACCATTGTCAAAGAATTTAGACGCCGCCATGTTGAATATAAGTCCTGAAACGGCCAGCTATTTCACATCGTATTACACTGTAAAATAAAGAAATCAAACATTAGTTAATATAAATACAAATTTTATCTCTTAATTTCGAACATGCATCTATATAGATTGTATCAGATTACTCAAAATGCTCAAGAATTCGAGATTATTTTTTTTTTTCAAATTTCATGTTTCGTTGTGTGTCGCCCCCCCCCCCCCCCCCTTTTTCCCTCTACTCTTCTTCGTTTCTTTAGACTCTAATCTCGTGCACCTTTTATAGTAATTGTCCTCTACAAAGTCCGTACCTTTTTGATGATATAAATACCGAAGTTCACCTTTTTCTGCTTTTTGCATATAAAATCGGATGGTCGTTGCTACGAAGCAATACTAATTCAACACGCGATATGGGGCGATTCTACATTTATAATGATATAATAGTCTGAATACCACAAAAACATAATCTGCATGATGCAATATTGACTAATACAGAGTGCATATAGCATGTACTCTTTCAGTTGTACTAAGAGGTTAAAGTTTGCGCAAATTCTGAAAAGAATCCGACGAATGAATTCTAAATTTAGACGCTGACGTAACTCAGGAAAACTAATCGGAAATCAGACGAGGGGAAATCCGTGCTATTATCATTGGTTCTAAATATAGTATTTTAAGCGCATCGAACAGTGAGAGAGAGATATTTTTTCTTCAGACGTTTTATTTGTGTCCATCTACGTACATGCTCTGTAATCATGGTAATCAGACAGGTCCTTCCACAAACAACGTAACGGATAAAAAAAAAAGAAAAAAAAATCCAGACTTATATTGACCAACAAATCAAAACAACTATTCTGCAAAACTGTCTACATCTAGGAAATCGGCATCCCCGCACTATGACAACCCCACCCTTCTGTGATCTCTTAACTTCGAACACTGCAAGTGGATCTAAAGAGGGGGGACGCAAGCCGGGGGGGGGGGGAGGACAAACCAGACTTGTCAGAATGACAACATAGCTCGCCGGTGGCAACCATATGTAAATTGCAACAACAACAATAAAAAAGGTCTTATCACAAGGAATGCACATGTGAAATATCAAAGCCCTATCACTAACCATTCAAAAAATATGGCCAAGGTTAAAGTTTTTCAAAAGTAGGTCAATCATCTCCAAGGTCAAGGTCACAAGGTCAAAAATTTTGGTATCCATGGAAAGGTCTTGTCACAAGGAATACACATGTGAAATATCAAAGCCCTATCACTTACCATTCCAAAAATATGGCCAAGGTTAAAGTTTTTCAAAAGTAGGTCAATCATCTCCAAGGTCAAGGTCACAAGGTCAAAAATTTTGGTATCCATGGAAACGTCTTGTCACAAGGAATACACATGTGAAATATCAAAGCCCTATCACTTACCATTCCAAAAATATGACCAAGGTTAAAGTTTTTCAAAAGTAGGTCAATCTCCAAGGTCGAGGTCACAAGGTCAAAAATTTTGGTATCCATGGAAAGGTCTTGTCACAAGGAATACACATGTGAAATATCAAAGCCCTATCACTTACCATTCCAAAAATATGGCCAAGGTTAAAGTTTTTCAAAAGTAGGTCAATCTCCAAGGTCAAGGTCACAAGGTCAAAAATTTTGGTATCCATGGAAAGGTCTTGTCACAAGGAATACACATGTGAAATATCAAAGCCCTATCACTTACCATTCAAAAAATATGGCCAAGGTTAAAGTTTTTCAAAAGTAGGTCAATCTCCAAGGTCAAGGTCACAAGGTCAAAAATTTTGGTATCCATGGAAAGGTCTTGTCACAAGGAATACACATGTGAAATATCAAAGCCCTATCACTTACCATTCCAAAAATATGGCCAAGGTTAAAGTTTTTCAAAAGAAGGTCAATCTCCAAGGTCAAGGTCACAAGGTCAAAAATTTTGGTATCCATGGAAAGGTCTTGTCACAAGGAATGCACATGTGAAATATGAAAGCCCAATCTGTATTGGTTTAAAAGTTATAAGCAAGGTTAAAGTTTTTGTGCACGCGCACGCAGACGCAGACGCAGACGCCAACGCCGACGCCGGGGGTATGACAATAGCTCTCCGGACATTCGTCCCGGCGAGCTAAAAATTAAACGCTGATTTCTCCCGTTTTTCGTCTGTGCATTCAGAATTGGACCAATATCTGGTTATTGCCACTCTTGCTGGAAATTAGTAAAGGACAATACTACCAATATCATATTGCAAAACTCCCGGGGGACCGGGGGCCGCAGAAACGGCCAACGACGCTTCACTTGGAAGCCCAACCACTGTGGTTGGCCGTTTCTGTGGCATAACTCGTGAGCTTTGTGACAAGGTTTCTGGGCAATTCTCTCCGAAACTTTTTTTTCAAAATATTTTCCCGAAACAATCAATCGAAGAGTGTCTCCCTCTCTCTCTCTCTCTCTGGAAAAGATACTGAAAATGAGTAAATATCTACTTTTTCTGTCATGGGAAAAATACGACACGTGAAAAGACAGCCACATGATATTTAATTTGGCATTTACGTTTGTACAATAAGCCTTGGACTACATGCAAAACTTATATGTCAAAGTTTGGAAATAACCAACCTATAACATCGCACGTAAAATCTCAGTGTTAAGGTGAAGGTTAATTTTTACGACAAAGACATGAAATCTTTGTCGCGGTATATTGAGATACAATGAATTTAGGTCACGCAGTTTACAAAGGCAATCCGACAAATACTTGGCAAGACCTTCATGACTGCTACTGTACTTAAACTTAACAAGAGCCCAAAGTGGTTCTGTACTGCTCGGCTGTGGAGACATGGAGCTGCAACGACTCGGGAACTTTTCAATTCGCTTCAATTTCTTTTTCTTTTTTTTTTTTGTTTTTTTTTTTCTTTTTATCTTCTTGTTTTTTTTTTTTTTTTAAGGGGGGGGGGGGGGCTTGATTCGATTTTTCTTTTTGGAATCGGAGAAGAGTAGTTAAGCTTAATTCTTCATCATATTATTACTAACTAAAGGCATAATTATAATTGTTATGTCGGTCATCAACCAGTTCACAGGTAGACAAATCAAACAAGTTTGCCATTACCGAATGAGAGTCTGCAACGTGTATACATGTATATGCCGTTTTGACGAAACTTCTCGTCGATTACGGAAAAGACAAAAAAAATAACGCATGACAAATGATGTAATATCCTCGTGGAGTTCTCTAATTTTTTTTTTTCAATAGAGTCTGACATATATTTAATACCTAGCCTCCCATACAAATATTTCATGATATATAAGCGATCCGACCTATATCTGCAAGCACATTATGCATAGAGCCTCATTTATATTCACATGATTGCTCTCCCCTTAGTACCTGAATGACACAGTGACCTATATATTCTAAGCACACGGTCGCATCATCTAAACTTATCTATCTACCTATTGTGCCATTTCAATAGTAAATTTCTCGCGGGGTTTTCGTGTAAATGCCGATGATTTCTCTATTATCTATTACCCAGCCTCAGCTGTGCCAAAAGACACGCAGTGGTTCCCCCTTTATTTTCTTTGTAACACTGAATGTATCAAATCGTCGTTGACTTGATGTATGAGTTGCTCCCCCTTTTATTTTCTTTGTATCGAGGAAGGGATCAATCTGCCGTTAACACAATAAATGTGTGCCAACCTAAAGAAAAGGTGCCCCAGGCCGGTAAAATGTAGGTTCCTTAAAAATCAATATCAATAGAGATTTCTATATCACGTATGAGTAATATACAATGCAAGGCATATTTATATAATTATATTTATAGGATTTATATACCAGTATTTTCTTTTCTTTCTTTTTTTCTTTTTTTTTTTTTTTTTTCTTTTTTTTTTTCTTTGCCTTAATTTGGCACATAATTTCGGCCCTTTTCCCATTGGAAACATTCTCAGCTTGACAAAGGTTTAAATTCTCGTTCAAATCCCCCTCCTCCCTCCCAAAAAATCACTCTAAAATGTTTAAAAAAAAAAGAAAAAAAAAGACTCCAAACCGAAAATTTAGAGTTCCGATAACAAAGGTTTTAATGCAGACGGACGGACATACAGTCAAACCATTAGTATTTTTTATTAATTAAAAGGGAAATTTAATCTTACCAACCAACTTGACCTAATAGTAAAACACTTTTTTTTTTTCCTGACACCTTTGGAGCTTTTTTTTTTATTCTATCGTCAAGACTACAGGTTAAAGATAGTGCTCATGTAAGACTTGGGTAGAAAAATCAAACAAAAGAAAGGGAAATAAATCGACGTCAGCTTTAAACGTACTTATAATAGAAACACACTGTACTCTAATTATATATACGGTATTGTATATAAATGTGTAATGCTCGAGTGAAAACCGCAAACTTGGCAAAATTTATGTATAGATTTAATAAGAATCGGGGGCCTTGACATTGGCTAAGAGAGAACAAAGACGTCCACGTTTAAAGCGCATGCTAGCGCCGTGTTATTGCCCATATAATCAGGTAATTATGCCATTTTTAAAGCCTATTGTACACTTACATAAATACATATAAGTAAGACAAAAACTCTCATGTCAAATGGCAGAAAATCCTTTGTTTCAGAGATGAATAGCGCCCGGTGTTTCGGTGCAGTGTAATGACTCGTTTCCTTTAGCATGTTTAGTGTGCAATAACGGGGAGGATCTTATCTGAATCGTTTACATATAATGCCTGACAAAAGGGGTGGATCTTATCAGAATGACATCGATCCCTAGTACGGCAATAGTCTCCCCTGGATTGATTATCTGGTAGATTTTTGCTTGTCACTCGTAATGGAGTCAAGGTTGTATCAGCCTGTGTTGAGTAGCCTATAGTTATTTTCTAAATTCGCCTCTTTGAACACCCCCCCCTCCTCACAAAGAACTGCAAAATGTAATTATGATTTTTTTGGGGGGGGGGGGGATATTCCCTTCCTATTCCTCTCTATCATGATACAGCTTGTATAGTTACATTCGCTCTTGCATGTAAATTAAAATTTACATTAATTTTTTTCACATAGGTGTCATATAGATATGCTCTTTTTTAAAAACATTTTTCAGACTTGTTTCTTAAATGAAAATAGATTTAGTAGAACTGTCCCTCATCAAAAGCAAGATGCGCATCTTATTAGATTCATTTTGTATTTGAGTAAGACAAAAAGCACTCAATGGCCAAGAAGCACCTCGCACGGTACTTGCATAATATGATATTTTTTTTCTAGAAGAATTAAATTTTCCCCTTTTTCCTGGAAAATTAATCAGTTTACCGTGAGAAATAAAAAAAATCAAACATAATAATAAATAATGTATATTACACTTTCTCTATTTGTCCCCTTCTACGTGATAAATATCAGCCCTTCCCATCGGCCCCCGTACCAGTTCCATTTATCGGTAAAGCATCAATGGAGCGTTGGAGACCAATACTATCTATGTGAGAACTGACCGAGTTTCTTAGGAACAGGAGATGGAATCATCGATTTTCTGGTCAGGGAATGAATGTAATTCTGTGTAATTCCCGAGAGAGAAGTCCACTGGAGTGGTCAATTGATTGGCCGACATTCAAAAACTGACCAGTCAGCAAAAATACCTAGGTTTCTCGTCATAGTAACTAGTTATTGCCGTCTACATGCTTGCGGCGAATAGCAGTGTCGTAATCAATTGTACATACTTACGTTCGTTCGTCCGTCCGTCCCTTGGTCTTTATTAATTATGACAAAACATCACCGTCTATATGTATGTAAATCATGTATTTTCTCTCGAGACTAACGGAGATACACGAGATTCCCGGTCCGTCCGATCGTCCATCCATCCCTTCGTCCGCCCAACCATAGGTCATACCTCATCGAGGTTTAACAAGTAAGATATAGTAAAGGCTGTTGAACTCCGTGCTCAGACCGCGTTAATCCAGTCTGCTTTTGATAGAAAATTCTTTATTTTGAATGCAAATAATCTTATCATAGGTGAAACATGGGTTACAAGTATTAAATCTAAAACAAAATTTATTCCTCAAGGCGCTGTTTTAAGTAAATATTTGACTTGAAATGCGACCATATGCACCCTCCCCCCATCTGCAGGTGAGAATCCAAGGAGAGAGCAGGAGGGGGGGTCACTCAGGAGCAGACCCGGTATTTGCCGAAAATGCTGATTTTTTACCGTTTCATGTATACATTTGTATTTTTTTCAAATACCATCTAAGGCAGGAATCCCCTCCTCATCCCCACCCTACGGCTTGGACCCCCCCTTGAGATTTTTTCCTAGATTCGCCAATGAAACATCCGATAATTACGCACGCTTGGAGTTTACCCTAGATTCACAAAAACCCGATATCACCGGTCAGTAACCATCATGAGTACATGCAATATATAGACTACCCAATTTTTACTCCAGCGTTGACCGGTCAGCAGAGCTAATGAAGGTCGATGACATTTCGTGCTTTTCTCTCAGTCGCGGTTTCGTAACACTCGTATTATTTCCCACAATGTCCGGAGATAACGAGTCGGCATCTATTTCACTTTCAGTAATTTTGTCAGGTCGGAAAAAAAATAATTGTCAGACATATTGGGACTAACATTTTTTCGGCATCTCTGAGTCACATTGTTAATGTACAACGGTAGCTGACAGTAAAATCCTAATAAACAACGGGAAACTGTAAACAATGTGTCCATTTGACACCTTGACGCAACATCACAGAATGGAACAGCAAACCCGGTAGAAGTTTGACTGGAACAGAGGTCTGCGTGTGTGTGTGCGGGGGGGGGGATTTTTTTAACTAACTTTTTTCAACGGGTCAGGGCTCTAATCCTCATTGATCATTGATGGAGTCAGAGCGCTCCCATCCTACCCCCACCCCCGACAAAATTTCGTTTGTGCACGTTTGAAAAAAGACAGGCATGTAGATAAAGATAAATAAATGTTGACGAGATGTACGTATGACATAGGCACGGGTCCAGAGATTTTTTTCAAACCTTATGTTGGAACCGGGTTAACCCCTCCCCCCCCCCCCCCCCATCTTGAGAACCACCACTCCAGTTGGAAAAAAAAATCTAGATCCGCTAATGCAAATACAAGATAAATATATCTGTATCTCAAATGTCAAAATATAATGGACCTTCTCCACCATAAATAATATGTTTTAAGATACTTGTAAGTTGTATGTATAGCATCTTCACAATAGCTTGTATATTTACAGTAGAAACAGAATATGTTGGTTGGACTTGTTTGTATAATTTTATCTGATGCCAAGGGTGTTTACGTTAATCGGTCGTATAGTTCAGACGTTCAACCTTCTATACACACTCATATTTGTATGAAATATTTATGTATCGAATTAACTGAATAGAGGGATCGGATCAACTAATACCCCGGATAGATCCTAGCAATGTAAATGAGTCAATGTAAATGTCAGTGATCGGTGGCGCGGATATTAAATTATTTTACAAAATACTCTATTCCGATTCGGGCCCATTTCAGGATCAGTTTATATAATTGTTTTATAGTAAATTATGATAATACTGTCTTTTTCTTTCTATCACTTCTGAGTCATTAAAGGTGAGCACATGACTACTGATTCAGAATCAGAATAGAAAGTTAGAAAAAGACCATACTGTAATTTCAAACGATACATGTAAATTAAGTAAAAGCATTCTAGATTTAGATGACACAAGGTAATACATACAGTGAGAAGAGGGAAAACTGTTCAGAAACTCTCTCACTTCTTTTGTGAGGGAGTAAGACGTTTTGAATTTCTTTTTCAAAATCATGATCTAGCCTCTAGCCTAGGTCTATGGAACAAACTGCTAATCCCTGAAATCATCTGACCAGAGGCAGGGACATATATATAAATATGTATTATATACGCCCCTGATCAGATCCCTAAAGTATGGGTCTAGAGAAGGGGAGGGGGGGTAGGGTTTCAGGACTTTGCCAAAAATTCTTAATTATTTCCATGTTTTTAATTATATCCCGGACCCCCTTCTCAGACGGTATGAACATTGGGAATTTTTTTAACAGCTCAAGTCCTTCGTAGAGATGTGAAAAAAAAAATGGATGGGGGCTTGGTGGTAGGGTTGCACGGGGGGGTATCAGGTATCACGGCTTCGTAACAAACCCTTTCTCCAGCACAAATCCTTTCCTCTACAAGTCTATATTATAGACTTGTAATAAAGGAGGGGGTTTGTGCAAAGGAAAGGGTTTGTGACTAAGCTTTAATACCTCACCCCTGAGGTGCTGTGGGGTGGGAAGGGGTGGCTTGAGGATTCTGCTGGCATTAGTGAGGTTATGTCCATTCAAACCTGGTTGACCATTTTCTGTCTGTCACACTTCTTAAGTATATCATACTGTACACATCTACATCTACTTTAACCTTGAAAATTATCAGTAATACACCAGTGGCGAATTTCAGGGGAGAAAAGGGGGCGCTTCGTCCAGGAGATGCATGACCCTACTTATGGTTGGGTTTATAGGCAACCTTCCAAAGAACATTACCTTTTTTAATTGTACAACTCAACCACCCCCCCCCCCCCCCCCCCCCCAGTCCCAAAAAAGAGACCCTGGATCCATCACAGATACCGGTATATATCATGTATGACACATTGCTTCATCATAAAGTACACAGGAAACCGTCGTATCTCGACCTTTAGTGATAACTATCGTTAGAGGTTGCGACAGCATGACGCGTCGTTTCAGCTTATCTGGAAGCACCGAAAGTGTCATCGTAGCAAGGTCGTGGATAAACTGGGGAGAAAAGGAGTTCAGATGATCCGATCATCCCCACATCCCAACTGGAATTTGCCAAAATTGTTGATATCCAAAGTTTTTTTTTTTCAAAACCATAGGCTAGGACAAGTCAGACTATGGCCCGGACCGCCGGGCCGGGTTCGAGTCCCAGGCAGGGCACCTGCAAACTGAGGTGAACAAGTGGTGTGAGTGGGCCAGCTTGGTCTGCAGGAGTGGAGGCAGAACCCTGCCAGGGGTTGGAGAGTGGCCACACAGTGGGGTACTACACTGACCGCCCCCAAAGAAAGGAGGGAAGGGTGTAGTGGTTCCAGTAGTGCAGGTATCAATAGTTCAGTACAAGTTCTAAGACTAAGCTATCAGTATGTCCCTTTAGCTCACTCCGGAACGAGTCCAACTATAGCCAGGACGGAAAGGATTCAAGTCACAGACAAGGCACATGCAAACCACTTTACAAGAAAAGTAAAATATCATATGTGATATGTATAATACATGTAATTTATGCCTGCTACTCATTCAAATACAAACAAGTTATGAATGTATATCCCAATTTGAATAAGTTTTCGAAAGGGCTCTTGGGTTTCGCAGAGTTCATGAAAAGTATCGGTTGTATCGGATTTGCCGTCAGATAGACGATAAAAACTCATATTGTGTCTATTATTTGGACCGATAAAAATTCCCAAGTGCCGACATTTCCATGGGAAGACTTCAAGAACTAAAATTATAACAATAATAATAAATTCTTTATTTTGTGAGGTTAACACAATTAGCGTGACCTAGTCTTCCTTGTGGCCCTCCTTCAAAACAAATACCATATTTACATATGAATAATGACAACATGGACAAGGTGACACATTGTAAATCAAGGTGATAAATCAAATCTGGTTTAGAATCTTCTGAAATCCATATTGGAAGTCCATTTGTCCATATAGTGACCCTGAACTTTGGTTGGTTGAAAGTCCATAGGCTTCTAGCTCTACCCCCCCCCCCCCAACCCACCCCCTAAAAAGTGTGTATATTTCAATATTTGGTATGAAACGGGTGAAATGGTTCTTGAGTTATCATGTTTAAAAAAGAAAAACATTATTTCAAGTGTATTCCTAAAAGTGACCTTGACTTTTGACCACTTGACCCCAAAGTGTATTGATCTTCTTTCACTTTTCAGTCTTTTGACAATTCCACATAAACATGGTAAACAAATATATCAAATTTTTATTTGAATTTTAAATAACAGCTTTTAGGTTATCATCTGAAAACCTTGACCTTGACTTTATGACCCCACAATTTAAAAATATGGCTTCTTCGCTTTTGAAAAAATAGTTTGAATAGTTAAAAGGTTTTAGTTATCTGGAAAATGAAAGCGTGTTACAGAATTCGTCTCAAAGCCATTCGTGTCCTCATCATTACACGGGGGAGGGAGGGGTGTATTAAGGTAGATCTAGCCTCCTTTTCACTTAACCTACAAACTGACTCGGTGACTGAATGAACATAGATTTCCTTACTTTGTACAAATAATTGAAGACAAATTATGTCCTTTAAATAGACAGGGTATAAAAAGAAGACAATATAACATCACAATATACCTTCAAAAAATAATATAATCGGCGATCCACCTTCAAGCCCTTTCTTTTCTCAACCGATAAATCATAAGGCACGTGTGCTGCATTTCGGTCGGATATCTACAACTTACATTCAGGTTTCATTTTACAGTCAGCTAGCGTCCCACTTATTCACAAAACTAGACAATTTCAAATCCTTATAATATCATTTAACTGTTTCACAAGCTTAAATGGTTTCTAACACATTTTTTCACCCACATTTCCATTACACAATCGCTACATATCTGCTCGCGCACCGACGCCATTTTGATGTTTACTACAAATAAAGTGGGTCGGAGATATCGCTTTTTGAGCACACGAAGTTCAAGGTGACTGTGGATCTATGTACAGTGCTTACTGATTCACGTCCGGTTTTTTTTTCTATTAATTCATCGAAAGGAAAAACACTAGCTAAGATAAAAATATTCCACGCTCAAACTGTTTTAAAAATATATCTCACTCCTGAATATTTAGTGACAGGCCGGCGGGAAAATGAACGACGACAAAAAAAAAGGGGGGGGGGATTGCGGGAAAACTGCTGGCAACTTCGAAGAACGCTCTCCATAAAAAAACCGCTCTCAATACAGTAACATTTTCTGCACGACCTCTCTAAAAGCCAACCAGAACGCTGTTTAGCAGAAAATCAGGTATACCAAATTTCTATATTGCCGCGCGAGTTGAAATAAAATTTTCACGTATGAAATTAGTAACTCCGGTTCGTTTACAAGGCAAGACTGAGGGTGTTTCGATATTCTTTATTCTCATCAAAATGCATTTCCCAGTCCAATCGATATTGATAAAATTCAAATTCCAGGAGGGGAGAGCACCTAGCATTAAATTAACGCCTCTTTACATCCCCGCTTCAAACAATGAGCCTGTAGATCTACAAAATTTTATGTATAAAATTGTATTTATAAATTTTCAAAAAGCAATGCTAAAATTATTAATAGTTTCTGACAACCTTCTCTGAAAGGTTTTTAAGTTTTGGACCACACTAGCAATGCCCTGAGGTTGATCATCGCGTTACGACATCACGACCCCCCCCCCCCCCCCCGAAAAAAATACAAACACAAACAAACAAAGACAGCACAAAACAGTGCACTCCCAACCTTAAGGTCATGTTGCTTGTTTTGTTTAGTGACCATGCAGTGACCACCAGTGTATTTCCGTGACGTAGATATAGTATATCGGTCACCGTATTTTCATCTGTATATATTCAGAACGATGTTAATGGGGATAAAAAAAAAGTCATTTATAATTCTATCTAAACAGCAGCTACAATATGTATTGATTGATGATTCACTCACCATTCGCTGACCCCCACATTACCCCAGGGACTTTAAATAGGCTTAAAAAATGTTGCGACATAACAAAAATAATATACCCCCCCCCCTTTCACTTATCCACAAAATTACCCTAGAAATTATATCCTTAGTTATAGATCGAAGAATTCTAATATCTATCCTTTCTGAATTCTCCGTAATTTTTCGAAAATTTCCCCATTCCGGTTTATAAACTAATCATGAGAAGTAACATATGAATGGATCCCGAGAGAGGGGGGGGGGGGGGGGGGGGTGGAGAAGTAACACATGCGTGGATCCAAAGAGGGGGGGGGTACTCAGATATTCTACACAATAATATAATGTATATATCTATTCGTTTGTGCTCTATGTATATACATCTGTATATATACTACATCTTTGAAAAAATATAATTATACACGTGGAATCTTAAAGCATGCAAAGTTTTAATTTCATTTATTTCAGAAAATTAATTAATTTAATGAAATGCAAATATTTACAAGAGAACGTGCCCGGGGCGAGCGCCTCTCGCGCTATATAAGGTGATACATGTATAATGGCATAGTGCAAAACCTTGCCCTTGAAACGAATAATACATGAGACCGACTTTTTTTCTTTAAACACGAGAACGAGCGCCCAAGACTGACAATAAACCTTGAAATATTACTGGAGTTTTTCACCTTTGTCGGTACAACGTTAAAAATATGTTCGAAGTGAGAGAGAGAGTTGAACTTGAACTTTCGAACTATGTGGGGATAAATTTACCCTTAGTCACAATCAAAACAATGCACCAATGATGAAAGGAGGAGGGGAGGGGGTGCGGGTCAGCTGACCGAATAGATCGGTCCATTAATATTATAATTGTGAGAAACCGGATTAACAGGAAATATTTTTGAGAATGGCGTTTTTTTTTTTTTTTTTTTTGTTTGTTTGTTTTTTTTTTGTTTTTTTGTTTTTTTGTTTTTTTTTTTTTTTTTTGTTTTTTTTTTGTCATAGAAAAGTTACCTTCTTTTATAAAATACCCCTTTTATATAAAATACGCCAAGATGTCTATCTATATAATAATTCGATGGTGGGTTTGGAGAAGGGATGAGCGTGGTAAATTTTCAAAATTCAAATCTCCTTCTTTTCCCTTTTACCTTGTATCTTTTTTTAACGAAAGTGTAAAATGCGAGTGTAACAGCTCTAAACTTTGAAGACAGTATTTTTTTTTATCGCTTTTAAAGTTCCTTGTTCTTTGATATCTTGATAAAAAAATTCCCTCCAAGTGCGGATCTAGAGGGGTATTAAAGGATGGTGCCCCCCCCCCCCCCCCTCTTAAGGATTTGAAAAAGGAAGATATTAACCGTTTATACGTATAAAAGTACTTTTTTTCTTCAAAACGTAGGCTGGACCCCTCCGAAGGGTTGGACTCCTGAAAAAAAATTCTAGATCGCCCCCCCCCCCCCCCCCCACCTCCGACGTGGGTTCTCATTATCATCTATGAACAGACGCCCGGCGATTTGTAACCACAAGCAAAAAAAAAAATCGCCCCCCCCCCCCCCCCTCTCCCTTCGACCAGGGTTCTCTGACATGCATTTTAATCTACGAGCCGACGCCCGGCGATTTGTAACAACAGGGAAAAATATATTTTGCTCCCTTCTATAACAAATGCATTAAAAATAATGAAATCTTACCATGATTAGAATCGTCTTATAATTTAAAAGTGATAGGGCCCCCCCCCCTCCTTTACGATAAACTCAATTTGCCCTCCACTTTACAATAATAAGTTTAAAACTTATAATTGGAAATTGTAAAAATTATAACTGTAAGATAAAACTGCGGAATAAAATCTTCCTTATTTACAGATAAAGGTTGATAATAGAAACGTTTCAACCGTTACCCAGTGTTAATAATAATATTAATATTTCATATTAATATTCATGACTTCACATCTGAATGGATTATTCGGTACATGAAAACTTAACCAAATAACAGAAACGAATTCATGACAACTACTTATTCAAATAAAATTATATATTTACAACAAATTCTGATAGTGAATTTTGACGAAAGATAACTAAATCACTGATCTAAAGACAATTATATATCTTTAAGCTATTGATCTCGCTTTCCGATCAGCTGAGAAGGAGAACAAAGGAACCGACTTGAATTTACCGAATTTTGATCAAAATACGCATTGATCTGACTTACCTTTACTTGGATTAAGGTTTATGGTAGACAATTATCACATTTTGGGAAACACTTCACTGAAATAATCTCCATTTTCCTAGGAAATAACGTTCTTAGTGTGTGCACTCTTACGTATCTAGCCGGCAAGCTATCAGCTGTTCGCCGATTTGACCCGGCGGAATGACCTTTCTATTGGGGACTGGTCTAATTCTAGGCTTCTGATTGGTTGGAATAAAGGTGATGTCATCCACTGCATAAATTACCCTATTATTTTTAGATTGCAAGCTTGCAAGGAATAAAGAATAAAAATTCTGCAAAATTCAATACTAGCAAAATCGCAACAAGCAACTAAATATGTCGCTTCTAGGTATAAAAATGTATGCACACCGTGCCGACCCCACCCCCACCCGCCTTTGTATGCGTTTAATGGGCATTATTCTCTGCAAAGCGCGACCTTGTCCCGTTTTTAGCGAAGGTAAAAATAGAACAGTCACTATATTATGTTAATACTTGTATGTAAGCCCGTTGAGTATAGTATAGAAAAATTACATGCTGTAAATACAGTACTTCATATATGACCCAAATTTCTTAATTGTCAAGTTGATAGAAAAATAATGATCTCGAATGAATCATAAAACATTAAAAATGAAAACTACGCTCTCGTTTTTTAGACCGAATTATCAGAACTCCCTAAATTCTGGATCGCAATACTAGTACAAGAGGGCATAATTTTCTCCCCAGTTACTTATTATACGTCCCTGCTTATTGTGTTGACTCGGGGGAAAATTTACCCCCTCCCCCCAGCGGATCTAGCTATATTACATGCATTTTTCCGCGTGGATGGGGGGGGGGGGGAGGTCACTGCAGCGTATGGTTTGAAGACACCCGGGGGAAAAATCAGCATCAGGGTCCCCTCTACATCCGCGCTTTCGCCCTCAATCGGGATTTGCCAGTAATAATCCATCCTTAGCCCCCCCTCCCCCGATAGACCTGGAGCTCCTTTCTTTGGTGAATCACATTTATCACATGACACAGTTATGCAGTTTCATAAAGCCCTTATATACATAATCAAGGTTCGGGAATATAAAAAAAAACTCATCGTATGAAATGATAGTTCATTGAGATCCTATAAATATACGCTATTTAGAAGTTCTAACGACATTATTTGTGCCCTTAGATCCTATATTTACATCTGTAATCATTCATTAGTTTGGATTTATGGCTCCAGAGAGCATCATTTTGCACCGGAGGCTCAGCAAATTTTACAAAATATAAAAATAATAAATTGCTCATGATTTGAAAGGCCTATAATCATGATAATAGGACAGCTAGTGTTCTAGTTTAGGCAAAATCAACAATTTCGCACGGTGTGTTCTCAGACTGAGAAAATAATAGAATCTATCACCCCTTTGTACAAGGACAGGGAAATCCCACCCGAGTATCAAAGATTTGCAGTCCACGACAAGGCTTGCCGAGTCGTGGACGTTGCAAATCTTTGATACGAGGGTGGGGTTTCCCTGTCCCTATACAAAGGGGGATTGATTTTTTTCTCTCACCCATATATTTTCACATAATTCATGAATAAACATTACTTGTTTTGCGCTAAATGTTGCTCCATGCGACGTCAAACACTAGCTGCTAAACCTACGTAAACGTCTATGACGTCACAATAGGGGGTTCGAGACAAACATCCGGGGGTGCGAGACAGAGTTTTCTCACTCACTTGCGTCGTGAGACAAAAGAAAAAGTTAGACGTAGCAGTTTGAGATTTCCTTGTCTCAAACTCCACGTGACTCCTATAATGACGTCATAGAAAGTAACGTCACGCCATCGTTAGATTTGTGTAAGTTCTGGTATCGATTCTAGCTTTAAAAACCATTAAAGTGATGATAAAATGAGGTGAGTGAGAAAAATAATCAATCACAACGTTACGACTGAGACAGGGGAATCTCATCCTCGTGCCAAAGATTTGTTACATCCACGACTCGGCAAGCCTCGTCGTGGATTGCAAATCTTTTACACTCGGATGAGATTCCCCTGTCTCAGTCTCAACGTCGTGATAGATTCTATTAGTCTCAGAACGGGTAAATCTGTAGATATCTCTGTCCGGGGTGAGAGAATAATATAATCTTACACCACCATGAGGGAGGGATGGAGATTTCTCAACCCGAGTGTACAAATTTTGCAAGTCCATGACGAGGCTTGCCGAGTCATGGACAAGCAAAATTTTTGAATATCCATCCCTCCCTCATGGTACTGTTTTATTGTTTTTCTCCCACGTCGTCAACTAGAGTGTCCGTTAAAATCACCTGTTTGTCGCCTTACTTCCATAACGTCGCTTTGGTAGCGATGACGTCAGAGGATGAGATCGATGACGTCAGTGGGTGAGATCGATTTATCTCACCCCAGGAAAATTGGAGAGTTCTCAGTCTCAAGTGGGAGAATGGTCATTCTAGACACTCAATGTGCGTATATAGAGGGGATCGGGTTGGGCTGGGGCCGGGTGTCAGCCACAAATGCTGATTTTTTTTTATTTTTATTTTTTGTTCGTTTTTTCGTATATTTCTTAGACTGAGCCACCAAACGGCAAGGTACAATACAGTTTCACAGTAAGGGAGGTAATTCTAAAAGTACTAACAGGTTTTTAAGAAAACGGAAATTTCCCTTCAATTTGCAAACGGTTAAATAGAATCATTTGGAAATTGAAATGGTAATACAGATGGAAAAGCACTACTCAAAAACCTAGCTTTTTATACCTTAAAAGACATCATTTTTGGTGTACTCATGGGAAAATAGCAATATTTTACGCTTACAAATTGACCAAGTAATTTTTTCTCAACAAGGGTCGAGTATGTTAAAAGTAACAGCAACTCCTATTCATATAGGTAGATATTCACTGATCATTGAGGCATAAATCTATTGTGTCGCATTTAGATTATGGCTATTGTTTCATTCAAACTTGACCAGTGTAGGCTTTATGGACTTAAGGCATGAACAAGATTATTTAACGTGTTATTTCCTCTTTGGGTACAAAGAAAACGCAAATATAATGATTTTTAAAAAAATCATTTTCAAACAGTGCTCTTACAGTTAAACATTTCCCTCGATATTCATATGTATCCATCTTAAAGCGCTTTCACGTAAAATCAAAATTTCCGTTTTCTTAACTCGCTGTTAGTACTTTTTTTATGATTTCGACACTGTAATGTTCAGCGTATGTATACATGTAGCTGTAGCTGTTCATATGAACTTGAAAGGTTGTGATAAATTGCGATATACCGGTATCGATAATGACAACTCGTCGCATTTTTTCCATATAATATACTACGTGTTTTTTAGTCTGTACTCACTACATGTACAATATTCACGATGCTTTATTTTCAAAAATCAACTTTTGTTTCGTTTTTATTAGTACTACGGCGGGTGCGGCTAGCCAACAGGGGATGCTTACTCCTCCCGGGCACCTGATCCCACCTCTAGCTTGCTAGGGATCCGTCGATGCTCAACATAGTGCTCTATTGTGAGTGCTGTTGAGATTATCGTCAGGATCTTCTTTAACTCATTAGCGCCACCTACAATAAAAGACAGACTCTGGTTATAATTTGCTGTCGCCTTCACACCGAAGGGTTTTAAATGATCCACCAGATAATCATCGTCACGAGTCCATATCACGATGAAACTTTATGAAAACAGCCATAACTATTTCACTTTGGAAGCTATTGTAAAAGCTGTTAACTATTGTATAATAAGCGCCATCTATGTCGTAGCGCAAATTTTGTAAAGCAAAGGAATCAGCTGAAAGAGTATGAGCGAACAGTTCGGAACTGCTTTGTTTTCGCAAGCCAATCAATTTGCCTCTCTCGGATTGGCCCATGAAGATGGTTGGCGGATGATATGAAAAAAAGACTACATGAGCTCTAGTGGCACCACCTACAAAACATTTCTTTAAACTAATACGTCAGTTTCTTCAATATTTTTATTCTTCTATGACGATGAATGCTGACCTTACACAAGTCCTGACAGTTATTCGTCCATGATAATGAATGCTGACCTTACACAAGTCCTGACAGTTATTCGTCCATGATAATGAATGCTGACTTTACACAAGTCCTTGCAGTTATTCTTCCATGATGATGAATGCTGACCTTACACAAGTCCTGACAGTTATTCTTTCATGATGATGAATGCTGACCTTACACAAGTCCTGACAATTATTCTTCCATGATGATGAATGCTGACCTTACACAAGTCCTGACAATTATTCTTCCATGATGATGAATGCTGACCTTAAACAAGTCCTGACAGTTATTCTTCCATGATGATGAATGCTGACCTTACACAAGTCCTGACAATTATTCTTTCATGATGATGAATGCTGACCTTACACAAGTCCTGACAGTTATTCTTCCATGATGATGAATGCTGACCTTAAACAAGTCCTGACAGTTATTCTTCCATGATGATGAATGCTGACCTTACACAAGTCCTGACAGTAATTCTTCCATGATGATGAATGCTGACCTTACACAAGTTCTGACATTTATTCTTCCATGATGATGAATGCTAACCTTACACAAGTCATGACAGTAATTCTTCCATGATGATGAATGCTGACCTTACACAAGTCCTGACAGTTGTTCTTCCATGATGATGAATGCTGACCTTACACAAGTCTTGACAGTTATTCTTCCATGATGATGAATGCTGACTTTACACAAGTCCTGACAATTATTCTTCCATGATGATGAATGCAGACCTTACACAAGTCCTGACAGTTATTCTTCCATGATGATGAATGCTGACCTTACACAAGTCCTGACAGTTATTCTTCCATGATGATGAATGCAGACCTTACACAAGTCCTGGCAGTTATTCTTCCATGATGATGAATGCAGACCTTACACAAGTCCTGTCAGTTATTCTTCCATGATGATAAATGCAGACCTTACACAAGTCTTGACAGTTATTCTTCCATGATGATGAATGCTGACTTTACACAAGTCTTGACAGTTATTCTTCCATGATGATGAATGCTGACCTCACACAAGTCCTGACAGTAATTCTTCCATGATGATGAATGCTGACCTTACACAAGTCCTGACAGTTATTCTTCCATGATGATGAATGCTGACCTTACGCAAGTCCTGACAATTATAACAATAAATGAAAACATTTACATTATGAACATATTTATAAATTCACCACTTTTATCTTTGTAAACTATACATACGACGAATATGGACAATAACTATATCCAAAGAGAGAAAGGAGTTGATCTCCAACAAAACTTGGTTGCAGCACCAACAGCAACACACCAAACACCCCAAGTGAAAACACAGAGAAGACACATACAACAAGAAGGGAGGAGATCTCCAACAAGACCCCGTTTCAGCATCAACAGTAAAACACCAAAACACCCGATGCAAAAACATAATGCGATAATGGAAGAAAAGTGAATTAGAGTCTTACGTAGAAGACACTACAACAAAGCCAAGTTAGAGAACACAATGAAATTAAAACACTTCAAACATCGGGTCGCGGGGAATTGCTTGACCAACTCCACACTGCAACATGAAATAAGTGTAGATATAAAAAGAAGGGAGGAGATCTCCAACAAGACATAATTGTTGTGTAAAATAACCTCCTCACTGTAAAATGACCATACAAACAAGACAGCACAACACAGGGGCCCAGGGAACACAGATGAATATGTAAATATATGTAAAAATAGGGTAGGGGCGTACGAAATGCAGTCCGTGCTCTACCGGCTGTAGCGAGCTCATGCATGTTATCACCCGAGGAGTCAGACCGACATTCAGAGAGGACAGGTGGTCGGGGCCCTGTCTTCTCTAAAGAGGTTTGGACAGGGCCCGTCATGGAGTCTCATCGTCACAGTCGGTCAGAGTGCAAGTCTTAAGACGACGAAGACGACGAAACCGAAAACTCAGAATAAGATCTAGATTACACCGTACCCTCAACGATCTTCTGATCATTGCTCGCAACGGCGGCAGACATGAACTGCTTCATGCTCTCTCATCAGTTCCAGCAGTTCAATTGAAATCTATCTTGGATGAAGCACTGGTTGCATTCTTAAGAAATACGGATTGATTCAGACTTAATATCATTGTTGCATTCGCACAGAATAAACTTTATCCAGTTGTTAAAAACATCCCACCTAAAAAACGATTCTTAAAAATTCCATTTATTAACAAAGGATTCGATCTTCTTAACATCTCTAATATTTTTCGGGATCATCGTGTACAAAGTGCTATTCCTCAATATTTTGAAAATTTAGAACCTCCTCTTATTTGTTACAAATATAAGAGACCTATTCGAAATTTCGTTTTTAACTACAACAAAGTTACATCAGATCCTAAAATACTTGAATCATGTCCTGCTTCTTGAGAATGTGCAACATCTGAATATCTATATAAACCAGCTGGTCATATTATTACAGGTGACTTTTCAATTATCCAAGACAGGCAGCTCCGTGGTCTTCTCAAAAAAGGACCTAAGTATAGAATCCCGTCCAAGATAGATTTTATTAAATGTCGCGAAGTACTAAAGGAAGCCTTAGATAACTATACCAAACGATGGTGTAAATCGGAAGGAGTCGAATCGCATTCTCTGAATGACTGGAAAAACCTCATTTTGGACATTACTGACATTCGAATAGACAACTTCCACAAAAATCCTCATCTTTTTGAAAATCCAAGTTCTAGATCTGAAAGATATTTTAAATCCAAATTACGTAATTTACATGAAAAATTTGTCTTCGCTCCTGCAGATAAAGCAGCCAACAACACCATAATCATATGAAAACTTTACTATATATCAACTTTAGTTTCGGAACTTTCGTCTACAAATACTTATATCAAAAGCAATGAAAGTGTCCCTAACATTTTGAGCAAACATAGCAGTGAAATTTCTTCATTCAACATCCCTATTTCTAAATTGGATCTTCCTACAATATACTGCATACCAAAACTGCACAAATCTCCTTACAAATTTAGATACATTGCTAATTCTAGCAACTGCTCAACTACAAGTTTGTCTAGACATCTGACGTCAGCCCTCACGGCGGTAAAGGAACACGTTGCAAAATATTGTGAAGCTGTTCTTAACAGGAATGATGTAAATTTATTTTGGTCTATAAAAATTCCGGGGATGTGATTGACAAGATAAAATCTAGAAATTTTCAAGCCAATACGATTGCTTCATACGATTTTTCAAATATGTACACCACGCTTCCTCACGACAAGATCAATGATCAATTGTCCAAACTCATTAAATGGTGCTATAATCGAGAGGGGAAACTTTATATTTGTACATCTGAATCAAAGGGTTTCTTTTCCGCTACAGAATACAAATCATACAAATCATGGACATGTAGCGACCTGTGTAGTGCCTTGTCCTTCCTCTTGGACAACATTTATGTAAGATTTGGTGAGAATCTCTACAAGCAGGTTGTAGGGATTCCTATGCGTACAAATTGTGCGCCTCTTGTTGCAGATTTATTTTTATACACATATGAAAAGGAATTTATTCAAAATCTTCAAAAGCAAAGAAAACATGATGATGTGAAATGCTTCATTAGTACTTCTAGGTACCTTGATGATATTCTTACTATCGATAATCCTGTTTTTGAAAAGTATAAAGATGTTATTTATCCACAAGAATTGACTCTAAAGAAGGCAAACTTTACAGACACTGAAACACCATTTTTGGACCTAAATATCAAAATTGTCAATGGAGAAATTCATACAAGTGTATATGACAAACGAGATGATTTTGGATTCAACATAGTAAATTTCCCCTGGCTTGACGGTGATGTCCCTAGATTACCGTCATACGGTATCTATATTTCACAGCTCATCCGGTATGCTAGAGCATGTACTGATGTTTTGGATTTTCATAATAGAAATCTGCAAATTACAAAGAAACTTTTAGGTCAAGGTTTTCGCTTTCACAAACTAGTAAAGACTTTCTGGAAATTTTACAAAAGTTATGATCAACTTCTTTTGAAATTCGGACCCATAAAAGCAACGGAGTATATTACTTTAGGTATTTCACAACCTGCATTTTATGGTGACATAATTAACAAAATAAGAAGGATCAAAGGTAGACAGCATATGTATCGAAAATGCGTCAGAGTCATCAAACGCCTTTTATACCGTGGATATGATCCTAATGTCACCAGACGGACACTAAGCTTGGTACTTGACCAATATACAGTCTTGTACGAGCGCATTCTTAAGACTTGCACTCTGACTGACTGTGACGACGGGACTCCATGACGGGCCCTGTCCAAACCTCTTTAGAGAAGACAGGGCCCCGACCACCTGTCCTCTCTGAATGTCAGTCGGACTCCTCGGGTGATTACATACATGAGCTCGCTACAGCCGGCAGAGCACGGACTGTATTACGCATGCCCTCTTTTTATATCCATTTACATATTCATCTGTGTCTCTGGGGCCTCTGCGTTTCGCGGTCTTGTTTGTGTGACGTCATCTTACAGTGAGGAGGTTGTTTTACACCACATTTGTACGTTCTTCGAGACCTCTAGGTAACTGGAGAAGTGAGAGGGTTGTGCGCACGTAATCCAGGATAACCACACCGTCTGCTATTTACTTGGCAGATGGCCGTCCTAAGTCGGCACCGGTTGCCCATTGGTCTCGTTGGTTTATGTGTAGTCTTTTATGTTTCTATGTTGTGAGTTGGTGTTCCTTGTCCATTTTGCGTCTCTTTCTGTAGGTATCTGTTCTGTGTTTTTTTGCATGGGTGTTTTGGGATTTTGCTGTGGGTGCTGCAACCTAGTGTTGTTGGAGATCCCCTCCTTTCTTAAGGATGCGCTGTTACAAGACTGTAAATTGGTCCAATACCATGGTGAGTGTACAACACACAGTACAAAAATCGATAATTCAGAAAATCATAAACCGAAGGCATACAAAATCAGGATAAAACAGGAACCAAAGCAAATAAACACAAACCTAGCTCCACCACATGAAAAGAAGAGAACTCCCAATATGGAGTGAGACCAGATTCACATGAAGAGTCAGCATCTCCTTATGTTACAAATCTGTAAAACCTTAGTGCATAATCACTTGGTATAAGTGTAAGTGGAACGATTGAATGATGCAGGCACATCGGAACCAAAAACACTCAGCTTACGGACCAGTCTCCCAACGCAAATGAATTGAATGAATCATCAAAAGAATACATCGACAAAAACAGTATATTATTAGAGGAGGTTTTGAGGAACTATCGAATGCGTTTTCGAATGCGTTTCTTCAACGCATTCGAAAATTTTTGTTATCAAAATTTCTTGAAATTTCTAAAACGTGGGTCCTGTAGCATAATATCTCACCCACACTGCTACGTCTTTCGGTACATTTTTGGACATAATAACTTTCACACTCTTTGGTCATATTACATTGTTTAGGTTCAGGATCACTGACGAGGGTTTAGTACCCGTAATGTGCATGTCTGGTCCATGCTGCAATTTAATCTGTTCTTCATGATGCTATTGAATTTGAAGACGTTTAACATTACAAGATAGAAAAATGGAACGATTCATATATTGCACGCCTAGCTTTGCCGCCTATGACCTTGTTGCAAGTTGGAAATGCTGAACGCCAGACCCAGCGAAAAAGAGACGAAAAATGCAATACAGACAGAAGAAACAGAAAACACAACAATAAACAAATAACCAAAAAAGTGTCCACGAAAAATGGATTTTACTGCACTCAGCAATCAAAGGACAGAAGGTCCTGAGAGATACTTCTACTCAAAATTTATTGTCAGCAAATAAATGTTGAATTATTTTATTGTAAGGCAATGAAGATTATTTCTTTAACACAGGCTTATAATATTTTTTTCTATGTGCTCAATATGATCAGTGTTGATATAAGAAAGACAACTCTATAACCAGTCAGGGGCATCACTGATTTCAGTACTCTTTGGAAATTACTGATTCTGATAATTTATTTTTCGATTTCCTTTGTAAGTAAACACGATCAAAGAAATTCGTTTTGCAAAATGATAGAAATCAGTCACATAAAAATGATTGAATCCCGTCATATTATAAAGTTTGTTCATTAAATTGCCTTTACTACACTATTTAGGGAAATCTAATTCCAAGGATTTGTAGTACTTTCTATTTTGCACTCAATGAACTCATAAAATGAAAATGCGCAGGAATGAATTTCGAGAAATAAGAATGCGCGCAAAATGTATGGAATTCAGTCATTTTAAGGTAAGGCAGCAAGTAAAGTCAAAATCAAAATTACTTATGTTAGTAATTTCTGAAAGAGTACTGAAATCAGTGATGCCTGATGACTGATAACTTTTATGCAATTTTTGAATTAAATTTCCTAACATTGCCATAAACAATCTGCACTGAAAAGTAATATATTATTACGCCACCAATATGCAATGAAAACAAGAATTATAGTTGATATTATGTGATGCATTTATTTATTTGAAATTGTTTTCAGGAAGGATAATATTCTTGTTCTTGCAATTTATATGTGGTAGCAAATTCCTGAACTAGACACAACACTATATTTTGAGGTAGGTGCAAAGCGACAGTATCTCAATTTACATACTGGGAAGCAGTTACCGTAACAAGAAGATACTTCCTGAAAGGAAGTATCTTAAAAAATCTAAGGAAGTACGTCTTTGGAAGCAATAACTTCACAACAGGATGCTTCAGATAAGATGTCCTCGGGCTTCACTAAGGCATGATCCAAATTTCAAGAAAAGAATGTCTACCATCCTCTCTGCAACTGAACAAATTTATATATGAATATCATGGTAAATTTCCTATATATCGCATACGACATCGCACGAGGAAAAGTGCATAAAACAGTAAAAGGGGGTAAAACGAACACATCCAAGCATATGCACTTGTTTCCCTATCAATTATATTATTTTGAAATAATTTATTGTATACATGATGGAATAATACCATTCTAATATGACTTGACATTTTCTCCCTATATGTACCATAGAACTCGCTTGGTGTAAAATCTCCAACAAACTTCCAGTGCACTAAGCTCCGCCCATTCACGTGCTATATTAGAATGGAAATAACAACTAGCTAGCCGTGATTCATGGTCTAGCAATTCCACTCGTCACATGAACTAATCAAATTATATCATCAAAAAATAAAGGTGATAATTTGATTGGTTCATGCGACTCGTGGAATTACTGGACAATAAACCACGGCTAGCTAATTGTTATTTCTTAAGTTTAACACATTCATAGACGATGGACAATATAAGACAAATGCTCAAAGACAAGCATCCAAGCTAACGCCGTCCACGGGAATAACTCTGTGTTTATGCCACGCGATATCAAAACAATACGCTATGCCAAATATAACGAAGTGAAGAAAAAGAAGACGCGGGAAAATTTTGAGAAATCCATGACGTCACAATGCAATTTCGGTGTTTGACCAAGATTCGAAGCTTGTTTGTCCGAGGTAAAAGCATTGTGACGTCATGGCATTTTGCATTTTCTCCCGCAATCGAAAGGGTAAATTAATGTAAGCTTTAGCGTCTTTTCCAATCCATTTTATCATATTGCATGTAAATTATAAAAAGCTTGTGAAATAAAATGTTGAAATCAAAACAGAGAATACCGTAAATCACAATGATGAAGATGAAACAATTAACGTTATTTTTCCCTGACGTTGTCGCCATAGCACTTTCTATATAGAAAGAACCACAGATAGTGCATGTGTTTAATATATTTTCATTTTCGTGCATGAACATCGACGGCGGGTGCGGCTAGCCAACAGGGGATGTTTACTCCTCCCGGGCACCTGGTCCCACCTCTAGCTTGCTAGGGGTCCGTCGATGCTCAATTTGGAGCTCTATTGTGAGTGCTGTTGAGTTTATCGTCAGGATCTTCTTTAACTCATATCTATACAGACAACTCATTATAAGCATGACAAAGATGGACAAAGCCATATCCCCTTTAAGAAGTACAAAATTGTTAATCGAAAAATTCATCTAACCTAGGGCATACAAAACCAGGATAAAACCAGAACTAGGGCAAAGGAACAGAAATAAATAAATAATTTACCATATGAAGAGAAGTGAACTCCCTGCAAAGGAGTGAGATCAGGTGTTCAGGAAGAGATCATGGATTTGAAGTATGTCACCCTGAACAAGTTTGGAAGCCTTGGGATACTAGAACATAATGATTAATTATTTCGTAACAAATTATCATTTATAAAAATACAAATGAGCAAAAAGAAACAGGTGATAACACTATATACCTTACACCATCGATCATTTTTTGCACATATTGCGGCATAGTTTGAAGTGAACCTGGTTGATCAAATAGACATCACATTACCATCAAATTACTTATCTTGGTGGTTAGGAGAAGGTTATAATGTTAAACGTCTTCAAATTCAATGGCATCATTTATAAACGGATAAAGGGGTAGGGCCACGAAGCCCCTAAAACGGCCCTTCAATTTTCATTAAAATTAAAATCGATGATAAATAATTGATATATCACATGAAATATAATGAATGTTTCCCGCTTTTGATAAAAACAACATATCACGGACCGAGGCATCATAAGAAGACTTATGACTTCATCAAGTGACGTCATTTTGACTTTATTGACAGAATATGGTCAAAAATGCTCGAAAATGTGGCTTTCGTGGAGAATTTGGACGTGGCCACATTCGTCGACAAACATAAAATTTTCATTACAAGAAGATATCATTGTTATCTTTCATATGTAATTTTTTTATTTTTGTCGATGCATGTGGCCAATGCTAATTTCAAAGAAACATATGTAGGTTTTGCAGCAATTTGACAGAAAATGACCGATTTTGGGGTTTTCACAGGGCTTTATTTACAAAATCTAAACACATAATTTAGTAAAGAAGTTAACAAAGTATCAAGTCACAAAAAATATTCAATCAACTCAAATGTTAAGAAACAGGGCCGATGTAGGGGTTTCGTGGCCCTACCCCTTTGCAGCATGGACCAGACATGCACGTTTCGGGTACTCAACCCTCGTCAGTGATCCTCAATCTATAACGAAGGCTGTATAGACAACATTCCCGGAAGCTACTACCCCAGTTAACACAAGCATGTTTTAAAACATGTCTAAATATTTCAGTAGATGTTATCGAAACGTGATTTTGGTTGTTCCGCCCAAATCGGAAACGGAAGTCTACAGAGATACGTCATAAGATGACATGTCTTATTTCAAGGATACGTCATAAGATGTATGTCGACTGATAACGTGTCATAAAATTTTGGGAGGCGAAAAGGAGTAGGTTCACTAACTGCCAAAATCGGCCCTAAATATATGCGAAAAATAATTTTATGAAAATTATGATTCAGTATCTCTTATATTTTTCTCAAATACCTGTCGATGTAGGAAGTAAATATTTTTCATCGTCTAAACGTCACGTGTGTTAGTAATGACGTCACATTTTGACGTCATTTACTCTGTATGACGGAAAATGAAAGAAAATTGCCATATTTTTCGCATAAATCTTTAAAATTAGTATAGGCGCCAACCCTCAACCAACATAAATTTTATGTTGATCGAAAGATAGATTGCAAAATTAACTTTTTATATAAAAATTATTATGGGTGAGGGCTGGCGCCCTACTTATTTTCTTGAATTTTGACCAGAATTATGCCAATTTCTTACGATTTTTCAGCATTTTACGACTTTAAGTCGATTTTGAAGCCATATCTTTCGGAGAATTGTACGTAAATTAAAATATTTATTTGGTATTTGAAACAACCACACATTTAACTTGCTTGATACGAAATACAATCGACATCTAAAACATTCTAAAATTAGGGCCGATTTTCCATGTTCCCGAACCTGCTCCTTTACCGTATTCAAGTATGTGTTGTGTTATACCGTTGAAATGTTTTATTTATATGTAATCGAGAATTTGGAACTCTACGTATGTGTACTGTTTTGTTGTCGTAGAAGGATATATTTTACAAGTGCATATTGCGTTTATACATGAAAGGAGATTACCATCAGTGGCGGATCCAGCGCCCCCTTTGCCGGGGGGTCAAGGGGCGAATTTTGCCGATTTTTACTGAATATTGGCCAAAATATACCTGTTTTTGGAAAAATTTGGGTCAGTGCCGGGGGGGGGGGGCGGACGCCCCCTCTGCACCCCCTGAATCCGCCACTGACCATTGTCCAGTGTACTTATTTTACCCGTTCTATGTTACACGAGTAAAGCAAAGGAGTTACGTAAACAGCCTGAATTTACAACCCCGTTTAAAAAATCCTTAAACTCTCGCTTGGGGGTGTGTCGGTGTGTTGCTGACGGTGCTGCAGCCAACCGAGTCACGTTAGAGATCCCCTCCTTTTTCATAGTCAAGTATTCCACAGTGATTGGATGTAACGAGTTAAAGAAGATCCTGACAATAACCTCAACAGCACTCATAACAGAGCACGAAATTGAGCATCAACAGACCCCTAGCAAGCTAGAGGTGGGAACAGGTGCCCGGGAGGAGTAAGCATCCCATGTTTAGCTAGCCGCACCCGTCGTCGATGTTCACGCACGAGAATGAAAACAATATCTAAAATACTTGCACTGCCTGAGATTATGTCTATATAGAAAGTGGTATGGCGACCACGTCAGGAAAACTTTTCAAAACACTAACAGTTTTTTTAAAAGTTATTTACGGCAATGTACATAAGTGTGACACAGTGTTAGTCACAGGAGTAATCCAATTATTAAACGTCTTCAAATTCAATTGCATCATTTCAGAACAGATACATTTGCAGCATGGACCAAACATGCACGTTAAACAATGTAATACGACCAAAGACTGTGAAAAATATAATATCCAAAAATGTACCGAAAGACATTAGCAGGACGGACGGGATATAATGCCGCAGGACCCATGTTTTAGAAATTTCAAGAAATTTTCATAACAGGGATTTTTAAATGCGTTGGAGAAACGATCAACCGAAATTAAAATTGATCTCAAACTCCAAGGTGAAAATCACAATATCAATTATTTCCATGTAAAACAAAGGTTTTTATTCTACATGTATAATACAAAATTTGCAAGACATTCAAAAGTAATGCTCATGGTTTAAGCCCATCAAAATCACTAAAGATTAAATGGAAATGCCCAAGGTTTAAGATTTTGTGATTTAAGGTAGACGGACAGGCAGACAGACATACAGACAATTCAGGTTTAATGCCCTCGCACTATTGAAGGCAGTGTGGCGGGGAGTGAGTTTGTTTAAGTATTTGATTTTATAAAATTACATATTTACATTACTTAATGACACCAGCTGTATATGGACATTGGTTATCTGAAGTATTTGATTAGATTAAACATAGATTATATCAATGCCCTTCTCTCCAGACTAATATATTAGTATACTTGATGAAGTGTAAGATAAACCAATTGTCCGTGTTCGTGGACAGTCCAGTTAAACAAACGAATTCTCACGAATTACGCTGTCATTGACCAACCTACAAATCCAGGCGCGGATCAAAATGTAATTGTGTCAACTTTCAGCCACTGTTTTTGCATTTATTTCATACTTCTTTTCACTTTGATTTGTTTTTGGATTGGTGTTCTCGCAGAGAGTTTAGTAGAAGCAAATGAATTTGTCAAGTGAACAAGCGAAGAGGAGAACTTCTTTAGAATCTTGGTTTTCTGGTGTCACGATGAAGTAAAATTTCTTTAGTAAGAAAGATGGCTAAATTTGTCTTTATAAATGAGTTAAAGAAGATCCTGACGATAATCTCAACAGCACTCGCAATAGAGCGCACAATTAAACATCGACGGACCCCTAGCAAGCTAGAGGTGGGACCAGGTGCCCGGGAGGAGTAAGCATCCTCTGTTGGCTAGCCGCACCCGCTGTCGATGTTTATGAAGCATGGAAATGAAAATATAAAACCTTCATGCACCGTCTGACGTTATGTCTATATAGAAAGTGCTATGGCGACAATGTCAGGGAAGTATATTCAAAACACTTACTGTCAAACCCCTCGCGGACTAGCTGTTACCGGAGTATATTGTTCACATCTAGATAAAGCAAATCACAGTGTTTCATTTCACTTTCTGATTCATACTCTTGATTTCATTACGTGTTATAATTACATGTTATAATTTCAATAAAATTATTAATCTTAACGAGTTTCCGAATACTAAATGTGTCCAGAAATACGTATTCATTGTTCTTTTTAAGAACTCATTTCGATGTAGATGTTTTGCAAACCCAGAATGTAATTGAACTGAATATGTAGAGAATATTTGTTACCCTTCTTTATTTTTTTGCGAATTCTATTGTCTTAACATTTACTTAACCACTCTGAAGGGAGAATAAATGAATTAATATATGGGTTCTCGTTGATCCACTCTTCGTTGGTGAACTCGCCAATCAAATATACGAGTGGGTCATTTAAGTTTGATTAAATGTTTAACCATATAGAGATTTCAAATGTTGAATTAGTCTGGACACAAGTGGACATTGATAAGTCATGCCTTACATATACAGTACAGTATTTCCGAATACTAAATGTGTCCAGAAATACGTATTCATTGTTCTTTTTAAGAACTCATTTCGATGTAGATGTTTTGCAAACCCAAATAATTAGATTTAGGTCACCATCATATCAAAATGTGACGCTTTGTCATTTTGAGTTTTGTAGGCGTATCCAGGAATAAAGGAGAGCGGAGACCGTATGATATGTCCTATTTATACCACTTGGTGAGTGTCACTGCTGGTGGACCAGGAGTCCCCGAGGGCACATGTAGCCAAGTTCGATCAATTTCGGTTGATCGTTTCTTCAACGCATTCTAAAATTTCTGTGATCAAAATTTCTTGAAATTTCTAAAACGTGGGTCCTGTAGCATCATATCCCACCCATCCTGCTACGTCTTTCGGTACGCTTTTTCGACATAGTAACCTTCATACTTTTTTGGCATATTACATTGTTTAGATTTGAGGATCACTGACGAGGGTTTAGTACCCGAAACGTGCATGTCTGGTCCATGTTGCCAATTTATCTTTTCTAAAATGATGCTATTCAATTTGAAGACGTTTACATTTATACCACTTGCTGAGTGTCACTGCTGGTGGACCAGGAGTCCCCGAGAGCACATGTAGCCAAGTTCGATCAATTTCGGTTGATCGTTTCTTCAACGCATTCTAAAATTTCTGTGATCAAAATTTCTTGAAATTTCTAAAACGTGGGTCCTGTAGCATCATATCCCACCCATCCTGCTACGTCTTTCGGTACGCTTTTTCGACATAGTTACCTTCATACTTTTTTGGCATATTACATTGTTTAGATTTGAGGATCACTGACGAGGGTTTAGTACCCGAAACGTGCATGTCTGGTCCATGTTGCCAATTTATCTTTTCTAAAATGATGCTATTCAATTTGAAGACGTTTACATTTATACCACTTGGAGAGTGTCACTGCTGGTGGACCAGGAGTCCCCGAGGGCACATGTAGCCAAGTTCGATCAATTTCGGTTGATCGTTTCTTCAACGCATTCTAAAATTTCTGTGATCAAAATTTCTTGAAATTTCTAAAACGTGGGTCCTGTAGCATCATATCCCACCCATCCTGCTACGTCTTTCGGTACGCTTTTTCGACATAGTAACCTTCATACTTTTTTGGCATATTACATTGTTTAGATTTGAGGATCACTGACGAGGGTTTAGTACCCGAAACGTGCATGTCTGGTCCATGTTGCCAATTTATCTTTTCTAAAATGATGCTATTCAATTTGAAGACGTTTACCTTTACTTCTCAAAAGAAAGGTGTGGATCTCCAACAACATCAAACAGCACCCACAGCAAAACAACCCATGCAAAAACAAAGTTGACAAGAACAGCAAGAGAAGCAAAAGGGACATGGATCGCCAAAATAAACACAGAAACATTAAAGACAAAACTTCATACATAAACCAACGAAACAAATTTAGCTACCGGTGCCCACTTAGGACGGTCATCTGCTGCGTTAGTTGTACATGGTGTCGTATTCAGATTACGTGCGCACAATCCGGTTACCAAGAGGTCTAGAAAAACGCACAATAGTGGTGTTAAACATCCTAACTGTAAGATGCCAATTTAAACAATACGCAGGAGCCCTAGCAACACACAGGTGGATTTGTAAATATATATAAAAAATAGAGGGAATACGAAATGCGGTTCGCGCTCTGCCGGCTGTAACGAGCTCATCCATGTTATCAATCGAGGAGTCAGACTGACATACAGAGAGGACAGATGGTTAGGGCCTTATTTCTCTAAAGAGCTTTGGACAGGGCCCGTCACAGGGTCCTGTCGTCACAGTCAGAGTGCAATTTATAAGAATGCGCTATTTCAAGACTGTAGGTTGTCCAAGTACCAAAAGGAAGTGTTTGTCTAGTGACAGCAAGATCATATAGATATCGGTATAGAAAGATGTTGATGATTCTGACGCTATTGCGGTGTTACTTTAATCTGCCTTTGGTCCTTCTCATCTTGTTTATCATTTAAGAAATAAAAATGACAAGCCGGGCTCTATTGTCTTACAATGCCCTCGCGTTCTCAGCCAATCACATTTATTACCGAGCCGCGTCAGCGGCGAGGTGATAAATGTGATTGGCTGAGGACGCGAGGGCATTATGAGACAATAGAGCCCGGCTTGTCATTTTTTATTTCTATTCTAATGATGACCAAACTTAGATCTTTCGATTCTTGGTAAAAACCAGTTCCTGCCGGTTTTTCTGCTTTCAGAAAATGGGTAGGCGTGGCTTATCGCAGTAGGGCCTATATTGGAGAATAGAGCCCGGCTCGCGTCTGCTGTCTTAATAGGGAAAAAGAATCAAGTAATATTAGAAGTCACCATAAAAAGCAGGTTGTGATATACCCATAGTCATTTTGCTTGTATGGGCTCAAATTTTAGAGAAGCTGACAATATATTTTTTTACCTTTCCAGAAACTTGACTTGTTTGTGAAAATGAAATACTTGACCTAAAACTTTCTTGATAATATGTTAATTTTTATTATGAAAATCCAAAACATAAGTACATGCCCTAACGTACCTGATGAATTGTGAAAGTAAATACCGTATGGTGGTAATCTAAGAACATCACCGTCAAACCAAGGGGATTTTATTATGTTGAATAAAAAATTATCTCTTTTGGCATACACACTCTTCTGAATCTCTCCATTTACAATTTTGATATTCTTAAAAGTCCAAAAAGGGTATGTCTGTGTTTGTAATGTTTGCCCTGTTCAGTGTCAATTCTTGTGGATAAATAATATTCCTATACTTTTCAAAAACAGTATTGTTGATAGGGAGATAATCATCCAGGAACCCTGCTTTGTTCAAAGATGTATCCATTTCACAGATAACTACACGCATTATCGAGAAAGAGGGAGGTGACTGACATCTACTTATTGACATGGGACGTCAAAATGTCTAAAACTCTTCCGTTTAATTTAGTGTTGGTCTTTTTTTCTTATTCAGATTTCTGTATCTCTAAATAGATTCATGGAACCAGAAATGAAATTTTGAACAAAACATTTTTTGTCCCCCGCTTTCGCGAAAGCGCGGGGACTTTAAAACCGGTTCGTCCGTCTGTCCGTCTGTCTGTCCGTCAGTCACAAAAACTTTAACCTTGTGCATAACTTTTGAATGGTAAGTGATAGGGCTTTGATATTTCACATGTGTATTCCTTGTGACAAGACCTTTCCATGGATATCAAAATTTTTGACCTTGTGACCTTGACCTTGGACTTTGACCTACTTTTCAAAAAACTATAACCTTGACCATAACTTTTGAATGGAAAGTGATAGGGCTTTGATATTTCACATGTGTATTCCTTGTGACAAGACCTTTCCATGGATACCAAATTTTTTGACCTTGTGACCTTGACCTTGGACTTTGACCTACTTATTAAAAACTTTAACCTTGACCATAACTTTTGAATGGAAAGTGATAGGGCTTTGATATTTCACATGTGTATTCCTTGTGACAAGACCTTTCCATGGATACCAATATTTTTTACCTTGTGACCTTGACCTTTGAGTTCGACCTACTTTTCAAAAAACTATAACCTTGTCCATAACTTTTTAATGGAAAATGATAGGGCTTTCACATTTCACATGTGTATTCCTTGTGATGAGACCTTTCTGTTGGTAACAACAACCTGACCTTGTGACCTTGTCCATGGAGGTTGACCCACATTTAAAAACTTCAACCTCGACCATAAGTTTTTGATTTTAATTTAAATCATAGGTCTTAAATATTTCACATGTACATACCTTTTTATAAGCCCTGTCCCTTGGAAACAAAACAAAAGTTTGTACCTTTTGACCTTTTCTTGGAGTTAATCTTTCATATTTAGAATGTTGATAATATATGAGATATATTATTAAAACTTAGGAATGGGGGGTGTCTGTAAGCATTTCTTTAAAGACAAACACCCAAAAGAAGGGGACCACAATTCCTTGAATTTGATTTTTAATCTTTGACTTTTTTGACAAAACTCATTTAACTGACACTAACAAAACATGAAAGGCGAGTTTGCAAAGGAAAAGGGTAAATAATGCTTGATCAGGGATAACTATAATTACACACGTTACTTCCCTTTTCTTGTTTATTTTTTCGACACATTATTTGTAAACTTGTTTATGTTTATTTCATTTCGATGATCATAGTTGTGTAAGTTTTCTTCTCTGCACCAGAATTTGAAACTATCGCTGAATGTTGGGAAAAAATAATCTCGATTCGGAGTATCTGATTTTTTAGCTCACCTGAGCTATTGTCACCTCCGTGTGATGTAAACCATGTAGGTTTTTACAATATGGAAACGAGATAAAGCGAATTTTTGTACATTTGTAAAAAGATTAGAGTCTGTTCATTTAAAATATGACAATTATAACAGCTTTTAACAAATATTTCTATCATTATAATGTCAACTAAGGGAACAGGGCATTTTTATTTGACTTCATGGAACATTATAAAAAAAATCGTTACTATGACAACCAAGTATTTTAAATCAGGATGAACGATAACATGTACTTTTTTCACATATTTTTTTTTTTCGAAGGACAGAGTTTTTCATTGAAAAATAAGTAAAAGAAAATAACTTCTGACAAAGACTTCCTATCACTTTGATGTCAAATAAGGGTACTGAGTACATTTTTTTAGATTCTCATTTTGGGGTGGGGGTACACAAAATGTACTTTTCTGGAACAGTTTTAGCTATTTCACTCTTTGAAAGCAGTATCTATAAAGAAATATACATATTTGATGATAGTATGGTGAAAATGATTACACGAATGGTTTAAGGTTCATAGTTACACCCTTTCCAAAACACCCCCAAAACACTATTTAACATCACAGGTTAAGTTTTATTGATTTTATTGGTAGAGAACAATGTAATGTATAGAATTTTAATGAATAAAGTATATGTCAACGAGCTTCCAATGGATTTATGACCTTCCAAAGAAGTACATGTCCATTTTTTCTTGAATTTCCCCCAAATTAGTATCGTATCATCAATAGACCCCTGATATTTTATACCTGATGCATGTATCATAGAGGAATTTTGAACTTTTATCATAATTTGTATGTTTCTATATTCGGACATTCATCTTTATATTCAGACATTCATTTTATCAAATTTATGACATTCGATTTTAATGTGGTTGTTTACAGAGAAATTTCTTGTTAATCTTTATTTCTTAGATCATTTATTCTTTGGGATTAATTCAATTTTCGTTTAATTGTAAAACTGCCCTACGGTCATTATAGTTACCCAGATAACATGCTGATGTTGGCCCAACGCAAGTCCATCGGTGACATTTACGTTGGGCCAATATCGGCAGTGAATGTTGGGCCAATGCAATGTTGCTTATCGGCCCAACGTTGGCCCCACAAGTTGGGTCGCTGTTGGGCCGATGTCAGACCTCGGATGTTTACACATTGGCCCAGTTTAACATGTATATCGGATTTATGTTGGTCCAACGTCAATCCAACATTGTAATGATATGTTGGCTGAACGTTGGCTTTTCGTTGGTAACGTTGGCCGTAGATCCTTAATTTGGTGATCTGAAAGTAGAAAATAAATATCCTCATATTTATTTATGACCACAAGTCTGAACATACAGTGGCGGATTCAGCCGGGGGGGGGGGGGGGGGGGGGCACGGGGGCACGTACCCCCCGGCAGTGCCCAAAGAAGGGGCACTTATGACATGCTTTTGGAAGCATTAAACTACTGTTTCCGTAATAAATCTATGAAACTAGTCAGAAATAGCCCCAAAGCACCCCAGAAACCACCGATTTGAGTAAATTTTCCAAAAATTTCTCGGGGATAGATAGTCATGTCCATTGTCTGTACGTGGACGTACGCGTACACGTTTCGGAAACAACCTACATTGAACATGATTCAATGTAGGTTGTTTCCGAAACGAATCATATCGAATTTTCTTTATCTGAGGGATGAATTGGGAACTTTATATCCTATGCAAGGCATATTCAACACACATATTTCTTGACCAAATCTTCGATACAACCTCCTATAAAACTTACATTTTTAAACTCTAAATTTGAGGTCGTGATCAATCTTCTTAAAATGGACAATTGAAATTGTTTTGGCCAGATTTAAACCGGCTACATCCAAGAATTTTGAAAAGATAAAAATGCAAGTTGTTCTTTATTTTTAGAATCGAAGTTATCATGATTACATTTTTGGTTTAGTCCCTTGGTAAATCAAAAATATAATCATGATAGAACTGCCAAGAAATGATTAAACCTTTCAATCTTTAAATATAGAAAATTGATATGATAAGGGATAATTTGCATGAATATATTTTTTTGTTGTTTGAAATTTATTTCTCAATTTAGGTTAAAATGTTGCAAAATTCCCAATTTCATCGGCCTAGACCCCTGACATCAGGGGCTAGAAAAAAAACCCTGTAATTACTTATTTTCTTTACCTTTATACAAATATTAACAAACAAGCCGATCTCCATTTCAACGTGGTATATTACTGCAAAAGAGAAAAGATACAAAAATATCAGATATTTAAATAAATTAACATGATTAATGATACTAGTTAATTTGATTTCTACAAATGCAATATGAACAAAAATAAATAAATTAATACATACGAATTGCCAACAATCATGAATAATAATAAATATCATAATGTACTTACTTTTACTGCCTACACTTTACAAAACTTTAGCGTCCACTGACCGCTCTCTCCCTCTCTTTCAAATTTATCTTTACTTAAAACCTCGTAGTGTGCGTCCCAGATAAGAAACGTCCAGTATCAGATTGTGCAATCTAGCTCCGTTGCCTTAGAAACTGGTCAGACATCTGGTGTTTATTATGACTTAACCGGCCAAGCACTGACCTAGATCTTATCTCTGCACTTACTTCGGTAGTTAATTTTATGATAAGTTAATTTTATAAAGTAATACAGGAACCTTGAATTACTGACATATTATATACATGTATGTATCAATGTGAAATGACTATGCACATTTTAGACATGATCTAATATTTTTTATGAAAAATTGTTTTTTTTTTTAATGTTTTCTTTACCCGATGTTTACGTTGGTCCATTGTTGACCCAACGTCTTACAGTACCGCAAAAAGTATGTCCTCTTTTGACGGACACAAATTTCTTATCTAAAGACTTGTTATATATTTGAATTTTTTTGAAAACTTCATAGTTCAAGACTTCGGAAATGAAAAATAACAATATTTTGAAAATTAACCTTGGTATAACATACGTAGGTCCAACGTAGGCCCAACGTCAACCCATTCATGCCATTATTGCAAATAATGTAAAAATGTTAAAGAGGAATAAATTCAGTTAATATTTTCCAGTTACAAAAGTCAGATTGACTTTTTATTAAATTAGATTTCATTTGAATCTTTACATTTTTTCTTTATTTTGGACCAACGTTGGTCCAACATTGAACCAACGTCGTAAATTAGATGAATATTCTTTTGACTCTTATGGCTTCGTTTTATTATTTTGAAACAAAATTTTGATATTTTTTAATGATGGTGTGTATTTTAAATCTCATTTGTAAAATTATATAGTTCGATCGGTGCTTTTATCTTGTACATATGATGTTGGACCAACATTGGCCCAACCCCAGTCCAACAACAGCGATAATTCATTGGTATGTCCGACAAACACAATGTTGGGCCAATGTTGGTCCAACGTCGACATGCCAACGCCAACCATCGGCCAACCATACAACATATTACCAGCATTGGCCCAACGTAGTCATGCTATCTGGGTAAATCAACGTCTATCGCTCATACCTTCACATTGCGTAATTAATCCTTCTTTAGAATTTGTATATATTCTTTACATCAAAAGGGACAGAGTGTCATGTCCACTTATGTTACCAACTGATTTGTTTGTTTTGGTTACTTAACTAATTGACTTGTTTCTTAACTCTCAATTATATTGACTCAACATGCCATTTCATGTAATTAATCTTATAACTTGATTTTTGAATAAAAATCTTTAGTTCGGAGGTCAGACGTTGAACTGACAACATTCGTCTCGTCTTTGATAAAGTTGGAATTTGTTATTGTTTATTTCATATCGCATCTTGGACTTTTCTTTATCCATCGTTGAAGTGTATAACCACACCGTCTGCTACTGACGTGGCAGATGGCCGTCCTAAGTCGGCACCGTTTACACATTGGTCTCGTTGGTTTATGTGTAGTCATTTGTGTTTTATGTTTTTCTGTGATTTGGCGTTCCTTGTACTACTGCGTCTCTTTCTGTGCGTGTCTTTTTTGTGTTTTACAGTGGGTGTTTTGGGAGGTTGCTGTTGGTGCTGCAACTAGGTGTTGTTGGAGATCCCCTCCTTTCTTGTATAATAAATCATCGAAACTCGGATTCATATCACTGACTTATCTTTTACGTCTTTATTCTTTCCTTATTGGAGCGCTTCGGGAAAACGGCCAGCGACGCGCCAACATTCCAGGCTCCAGTCGCCGACAGACGACGTCGGGCGAACTTTCCGTTGTCAAGCAGACGACAACATAGTTTTCTACATTTTCTCTTCGTTATAATTGGTGTGAGAATCCTAAGGGTATAGTGCCCGGGGCTGCTGCATATATTTTGCAGTAGTCAGATCCTAGTGCCTCAACGTCAAGCGAGTATTACCATTCCCCATGACGACTTACAACGATGGATGGAAACAGATTACGTTCATACTACGTGCAACGTCCATGCGATAGATGCGGATACGGACATTTTAACAACGTCTGTCCAGCTAACAATACTTCATTTGTCACAAAATTGGACATTTTGCAAAGACATGTACGCAAAAATCTTAATCATTCAAGAAAACTCAACGTGACCAACAGAGAATTCAAACTTTTTATCAAAATGTAATTTTACGGAAGGAGTTTCCTTTCGCCAATATCAGTAATGCTGTCCTTGCTCAGTGCATGGATTTACGCAGTACCTTACGAGCAGAACTCAAATCCGTCAAATGTAAAATGATGAAAATCAAGGAATCTTACGTTAGAGAAGAGCAAACGCTATCTGAGAACGTCAAAGACATAAAAACAAAGAATTGTATTTTGGAACAAACAGTGCGCGATCTGCAGAATCAGTTATGCCTACGAAAAGAATCGAACAAAGTGAAAGAACAAAATTTATCAACGGAAGTGAAAAATTTGAATAAGAAAAATTCAAAATTTATTGCGGAAAATTCTAAATTAAAGGAAACGGTGCGTGACCTACAAAATAAAATGAATGTGTCCAGTGTTCAGAAGGATGCAGTGTCAGCTCTCGAGGACAAAATTCAAGCACTGAAAAAGGAACGTGACATGCACAAACAATGCTGTGAGGCATTTATTAAAAACTCAAACAAGGAATTTCTCGTATTCGAGAAACGGAATCAAGAACTTGAGCAAATGCTAGCAACGGAGAAGGCACAGAGAGAAAAGTTCAAACAGTTACATGAGGAGGACCAACAACTTATTTGTGACCTTAACAATGAAATCGATGATCTAATGCAATGTAATATGCCATATCACCCGATGCAACATGTACAGCAACAGAGGACAATTCCGTTCCAACAGCCGAACGCCCCGTCACAACATGTTCCGTTGCCTTACGTAAACGCTCATCCCAAAAGAGGACGTCGCCGATCATTTATACCTTACGAGCAGAACTCAAATCCGTCAAATGTAAAATGATGAAAATCAAGGAATCTTACGTTAGAGAAGAGCAAACGCTATCTGAGAACGTCAAAGACATAAAAACAAAGAATTGTATTTTGGAACAAACAGTGCGCGATCTGCAGAATCAGTTATGCCTACGAAAAGAATCGAACAAAGTGAAAGAACAAAATTTATCAACGGAAGTGAAAAATTTGAATAAGAAAAATTCAAAATTTATTGCGGAAAATTCTAAATTAAAGGAAACGGTGCGTGACCTACAAAATAAAATGAATGTGTCCAGTGTTCAGAAGGATGCAGTGTCAGCTCTCGAGGACAAAATTCAAGCACTGAAAAAGGAACGTGACATGCACAAACAATGCTGTGAGGCATTTATTAAAAACTCAAACAAGGAATTTCTCGAATTGTTACGTTGCCTTACATAAACGCTCAACCCAAAAGAGGACGTCGCCGATCATTTATTCTTTGGGATTAATTCAATTTTCGTTTAATTGTAAAACTGCCCTACGGTCATTATAGTTAAATCAACGTCTATCGCTCAAACCTTCACATTGCGTAATTAATCCTTCTTTAGAATTTGTATATATTCTTTACATCAAAAGGGACAGAGTGTCATGTCCACTTACGTTACCAACTGATTTGTTTGTTTTGGTTACTTAACTAATTGACTTGTTTCTTAACTCTCAATTATATTGACTCAACATGCCATTTCATGTAATTAATCTTATAACTTGATTTTTGAATAGAAATCTTTAGTTCGGAGGTCAGACGTTGAACTGACAACATCCGTCTCGTCTTTGATAAAGTTGGAATTTGTTATTGTTTATTTCATATCGCATCTTGGACTTTTCTTTATCCATCGTTGAAGTGTATAATAAATCATCGAAACTCGGATTCATATCACTGACTCATCCTTATAACGTCTTTATTCTTACTTTATTCGGAGTGCTTCGGGAATACGGCCAGCGACGCGCCAACATTCCAGGCTCCTGTCGCCGACAGACGACGTCGGGCGATTTTCCGTTGTCAAGCAGACAACACATCGTTTTCTACATTTTCTCTTTGTTATACATGGATGTATATGGTCATTCTTTTAATAACGAAAGAAGGACTCAAACAAATAGAAAATACATCAATGCTGGTACGTCAAATTCTATGAAATAGTAAATATTATACCATTTTAGACTCTATCCTTGACGTCATTATTTTTAGAGTCCAACCAGTAAATGACGGGTTTAAGTACTTTGTTAACATGCCAATGAGCGGAAAAATTGCTATCTTAATCTAAGTTAACATATGTTTCAAAAATAGAAATAAATGAAGCAATCATCGCGCAAAATTTTCAGTTTGAATATACTTATAGTTACTATAAGACTCTTTCATTGTCTTCTATGAAAGATACATCGGTTCCACCCGAGGGGTCTCAAAATCATGTAAAACCCGAGGCTTGCCGAGGGTTTTGCAAAATTTTGAGACCCCAAGGGTGGAAACGATGTGTCTTTCATAGATGAACATGAAAGTATTTTTCTCTCATAATTAAGGGTCAAAAACAAAACTGAAAGAAAGGGGACGAAATTTGAAAATGTCAAGTTGATCTTTTCGCGATAAATTTGGGATATTCGAATTCAGCGCCTCCGAAAATGGTTTATTCTTTAAGAGTAAACTACGAATGATAGGCTTTTCAAAATAAAACGCAAGAGTACATGGGAAAACGATCTTAAAACCGATATTTTATTGCGACGTCGCTGCTAGCTTGTTTGTTTTGCGGGCTGAAATCATGACGTCACAATAGTGTAAACAATCGAAACAATAGCATCACGTGATATGTGATACAGCTGTCACGTGATATGTGATACAGAAGTAGCCCACATAGAGCTATTTCATGGGCCTGCTCATTAACACATACGCGGGTATGAGAGAAAAATTATCACCTTACCCCCCTCCAGATTTTGTTACAAAATGCTGACAAGAGATCCCCTCCGTGGTCTATTTGAATTTTTATCTTCTGAACCGTTCATCTAAATTACTCCATTTTTCATCCATATATCACTTGGAAATTTAACTGATCAAAAAATAATTGCTGTAACCTATTTTATAATATTTACCCATTATATCAGTAATATTAACGCCTACAACAGTTTTAAGCAATTGACGTCATGTGATGCATTTGGCCATTTAAACGTCAAATCTAGTTGCTAAAGAAAAAAAACGGTTCCGAATGAAATGGGGCGATAAAATCAAGATGTTTATCTTATGAATAGAATTATAAATGAATAGAATGTATTCAGACAAATGAATACACAAAGAAAAATTACTAATACTTGTATGTAAGTTCAATAACACGTTATTTATAATATACAATATACAGGCTTAGTACATGTATGTTGCTATCCATTGGTTTTGGATGAGGAGAAAAGCCGGGAAGGGCTAAAATCAGCCTTGTGACAGAATATCTTTTTAAAATGATTTTTTTTTTTTAAATTCCCATATTTATGAAAAATCTCCGCATGAAATCTGTTTTCTTCTAAGAAAGGGTAAACAATAGCACGAACAACGTCGTTCTTAACCAGGACGTCGCCTTATAATTGCTCGGAGTTTTGAAACCTATTTGTCATATTTAAGAATCTGGGTTTCATAACAGAAAACATTTAAAAGGATTTTAAAAAAAATATTTTTAACAAAATAAAAACAACATCAACAAATAATCCATATAGACAATGTAAAATGCAATTAAATGACTTCTATCAGTAAAACAATCCTGCAACTGAGCTCCATCTTAATATTATAAACGTTCCCTCCGCCCCTCCCCCTCCTTTTTTTTTACTGGTCTACTTGCACATATTTCATTATAGTCGTTAGATGACAAATTCTTTCCTGACTGCAAAATAACTTTAGTGTACAATGTAAGGCGATAAAAACAGTATGATTCCTTGCATTTACGGATTTATGGAGATCATATAATTAATGTAGGTAAGTCGGCATACGTCTTTTTTCATCAAACATGGTGGGATATTCAGCATTATGGCATCCAACGTGGGTCAAGGTCATCCTCAAGGTCAGTGTGACTTATTCAGGGTAAATATATTTTAGGTAATTTTAAAATATATGTTTGTACTTTCCATTCCTATATTAAACGTATACCGGCAACACTGCCGGGGAGAGGATTTAGGCAATAATCCTGAAATGATTGATTTATAAGAGGTCCATGAATATTCGCATTGTAAGAAAAGGAGAAAACAAATAATGTAAAAAAGGGGAACTTTTTCAAAAGGAGGATTCACTTTCAGAAGATTTGACTTATAGTACTATGTCATTTGTCATGAAAATCCTCCTGTTTGATAAATTCAAAATAAAATTATTACTTTTATGATAAATGGCGAATCTTACACATAGCGGAGAGAAATTGCGACGTAACCCCCCCCCCCTTTGCCCTTATCGTGATGCTTGCTGTTCTGAATATCACTGCTCCTAGATATATAGACCTTTTGCAAGAAATGTCCGTACATTTGTTGTAACCAAATCCTGCATGTAAACTAAGGGGATCTTTCCTAATAAAATGTACAATATTGTGAGATGTAGCTCATTTAAACCCCGCATGTAAAAAAAGCTTCACACACATTTTAATTAGATTTGGTTTATTTTAACCCCGCGTATAAATCAAACGGTTGTTTACAAATAAAACAAGCATAAAATTTTTCTTTCGTGATCTTCTCGTAGAGATGACGGCGAGCGGCAGAATGCGCTGTCAGAATTTTTTCTGAATGAACATACCCATCGAAGAATTGTTTTACATCAATTTTAATCAAGATTCAAAGGAAAACGATAGAAGTCCCAAATTAATCAAAATACAGCAGTTGTATTAAGCACAATCACTAAAATACTAGTTGATGTTTCAGGACGTAGGTGATTCAGTGTCAACTAATAAGAGCGCCAATGCAATTTTGGCAAGTTTTTCGTGACGTCATAGATAACGTGACGTCGATTTTTGCGACGAGACTCCGAAGTGATTTGTTGTTCGGATGGTGTATCATTGAACCTTAAATCTGGAATTATTATCAATATATCATGTCTTTATCTATCAAAATTCATTGTTTTGCGACAGATCTCGGAGTTGGATAACATATGTATATTCAGAGGACCACTGGTCAATCAAATGAACGATGATATGTAATCTTAATTACAAATATAAATCATCAGATAGCAATGATAAATAAACAGAATTTTTTCCCTCTGACAAAGAATTCTTGGATTATCGAGCCAAAGCAAAACAAGAGCTTGCTACAGCCGGCAGAGCACGGACTGTATTACGCATGCCCTTTATTATATCCATTTACATATTCATCTGTGTTTTGGGGCCTCTTCGTTTCGCGGTCTTGTTTGTGTGAGGTCATCTTACAGTGAGGAGGTTGTTTTACACCACAATTGTACGTTCTTCGAGACCTCTGGGTAATTGGAGAAGTGAGAGGGTTGTACGCACGAAATCCAGGATAACCACACCATTTGCTACTTGCGTGACAAATGGCCATCCAAAGTCGGCACCGGTTGCCCATTGGTCTCGTCGGATTATGTGAAGTCTTTTGTGTTTGATGTTTACATGTCATGTGTCTCTTTTCTGTCTCGTGTTGTAGCCGTCTTTTTGTTTCTGCATCGGGTGTTTTGCTGTTGACGCTGCAACGGGGTCTTGTTGGAGATATCCTTCCTTCTTTTAAACATGTCATTTGCAAGCCCCCATTCTCATAATCTTGAATTATAGTTTTTCTAGAAATCCTATCAATTTTATACCCCCAAATATAGCCAAATAGTAATTTCTCTAGTTCCTTGATAAGGCTTTCTTTTGGATTCGGGAGTGATATGAATAAATGCACAAGTCTAGATAACAGTATTGTTTTAACAACAGTAATCCTACCATTTGTGCTAAGAAGGCGTCTAGTCCGTGATTTTATTACATTCTTCATTTCTTGAAGTTAAGATCTTCCACATCAGATAAGTTTTCTGAAAAAGTAATACCTAAAAAGTTGATTGGGTTTTGTGACCAATGTAATGTATAATTGTTGCAAAATATAGTACTTAAAAATCTAAGTGAACCTATTTTTACGCAAACTGTTTTAGTGTAGTTGGGTTTTAAGCCTGAAAATTTTGCAAACTGCCCTATTAAAATTAAAACATTTTGTAAAGAATGTTCAGATCCGTACAACAAAAGAACAGTATCATCGGCGTATTGTAGAATTTTTTTTTATTCATAGTTACAAATTTTGATTCCTTTAATATTTCTGTTATTCCTTTCCACAATAGCCATTATCTCTACACATAATAAGAAGATATAAGAAGAAATTGGACCCCCCTGCCAGCAGCCACGCCCAATTTTGAAAAAGTGGAAAAGAAACCATTCTGAGAAACGCATAAATCAAAGTTATTTCAAAAAAATATTTATCCATTTTATAATATTTTCTCCAGAATTAAAAAACTCAAGAACTTTATATAAGACCATGAAACGGAATCGAAAGCTTTCTCAAAATCTATCATAAGTATTATTCCATGGATATTTTTCTCATTACAGATATGCATTACATCGTACAATAATCTAGTGTTTTCCCCCCAATATATCCACCCTTTAAGAAACCTTTTTGATTTTCATGTATTATAGTAGGAAGGACATCTTTTATTCTTTAGCTATACCACCAGAGAGAATTTTATAAGAAACATTAAACAGTGAAATAGGCCTCCAATTTTTATTTACTGTCTTGGTTTGTCTCCTTTTGGTAGTAATGATATAATGCCAAGTTTCTGGGATGGTGATAGCACACCTTTCTCAAATGCAAATAAGAAAGATCTATACAAGAAGTCACCCAGGTCAATCAAAAAAAAATTCTGCACTGTATCCCGAGGTCCCGGGAATTTTGTTATTTTTGCATGATTTCAAAATTTCAGCTTTTGTTAAGGGTTTCTCAAGTGTAGACTTAATCTCATCTGTCAATTTTTGTACATTAAAACGAAGAAGAGAGTTCAAATCAATATCATCCAAATCGTTGTCCTTATTCTGACAGAGATTTGTATAGAAAAGCTGGATTTCTTTTTATATATCTTTTTGATTAGTTATCTCTTGTCCCTTTTCATTGATAACTCTAGTGATTGTTTTATTAACATAGTTCCTTTTCTCTAAATTGCAACAGTATTTTGTGGGTTTTTCGCCATTCTCAATCCAGCGCGCACGACTCCTTATGATGAGTCCTTCAATTTCATTTTTTCTAGCTTAAGATTAAGTTCATTTAGTCTAGCGGCATCATCTATCTTGTAAGTATCATCAAATTCTCTTTTTAGTTCACCTATTTCTTTTTCTAAACTGTCCTTTTCATTTGTCTTCTTACGTTTAAGGTATCCGTTGTACAAATAAATATCAAGTGTATTATATAGTTAGAATCATGACATGTTTTAACCTAAATATACCTAATACAACATAAATAATGGTTTCTATCATCAAAGGTCAACATGCAGACCGTCACTCAAGCCACGGAAACTATCGAGACACTGCCGAAGATTACCGAGATTACTTTAACACTGTTTAATTGGACGAGACGTCCGCGAGATCTTCATTTGTACATTGGATACGTTAAGGTTTGAGCAATATAGTAACATTATTCTCCTTATATCCATGAGAAGTACCTCTAAGAATAGACCGTCATCAATAGTTAATTGTAAAGATTCATTCGGTATATCAGATATTTCATCTTTAACTAGTGGACTGGGAGCATATTCTTCTTTAGTTTCCAATATACAATCCTTCACAATTTTAACGTACTCTGTATCTTTGAGCAATGAGTTAAAACGCCAAAAACCAGCTCCTTTCTCTAAATTTACAATCTTTAGTTCTAGTTCTATGTAAGAATGGTCAGTTCTATAACCAGGTGATATTCCTACTGTGTTTACCAGAGACATGAATTCATGTGAGATCAAGAAAAAGTCGTCTTGCTTGCTTCAATGGGTTAACGCGATGTTTGATCATTCTCCAAGATCAACAATATTGAAGTCAATTATAATTTTATCAAGAACAGATCTACTCCGTGGGTAGTTATTTGATACATTATTAAAACAGTCCTTATAAAAATCTTGGGTTAAATTCCAGTCCCCGCATATAATAGTAAATCATCTAAAATTTTATAAATATTTTCAAAAAAGGATCGTTCATCTTTGTTTGGACCATACAAATGGATAAGAGTGATGCTAATTTTTTTTTAACATAACGTGATTTCAGTTATAAGAATATTCCCTTTATCATCCTATTAAGATCTACCTAGTGTATATTCAAATTTATTATTGAATAATGTCATATCACCTCTCGCATCACTATTTCCTTGACACTGAATGTGTTCGAGACCCCACTGAGTATGAATTACTTTCATCTGCATGTAACAAGTGTGTGTCTTGTAAATAAATAATTGACGGATTCTTATCTCTCAAAAATTAAAAAAAAAAAACTTTCTTTTTACGAGTATCCCATAAACCTCGACAGTGTAGTGAAGAAATTTTAATACTAGCCATCGATGAAAATTAGTTTTGATGTACAATGTAAAATGGATGTATATCTGAGACGGACAGGTAAGAACAAGTTGAATTTGTACAGTTGGTTTGGCTGTATATAGTTTACTTTCTTTCAAATAATGTCGAAGGGTTCCAACTCAAACACTCACACATACATTCATACAAAAATAAATGATAATCTGATTTTAAAAAAAAGACATGTCATGCAAACTTACTTTTGAAAAACTCTGAAAATGACTTGCTGGCACATCATTAATTTGTAAAAAGCACTGCCCTGACAAACAAGAAATTACACAATACAGGTAAACCAAAAACTTTTAACGTACCTTCGATACCTACAGTTACCCGGAATGGAGACTGTGGATATTATGAATTATCGTCAATTCTTGTGACCTCGATCAAACATTAAATGGTTGGTCAACTAAATACTTGCTCTAGATTCACTCTCCCTTTTCATTTTAATATATTCTTGTTCAGAAAATAGGTATTGCGTATGTACAAGTACTGGAAGCATTGACGCATGCGTCAATTTAAAAGCAGTTTGATTGGTCATCTGAAATATTGGGATCGAGATCACTATGATTTGCATACAAACATAAACAAATAAGCATGTAAGGATACTTATTTCGTGAAGGAAAACTCTGATTCTAACAAAAAGTATACCGAAGACGATATCAGTCGGATGCTTACGTGTTTGTTGTGTTTGGAGGAACCGTATTCCAAAAGATAGTCGGCATCCCCATGGGTACCAATTGTGCCCCACTGCTTGCGGACTTATTTTTATATTTATGAAGCTGACTTCATTCAGACCTTTATCTCGACTGGGCGAAAGCACCTCGCAACTCAGTTCAATTTTACCTTCAGATACATAGATGACGTGTTGTCCATCAATAATCCGAACTTTGCGGATCATCTACATGAAATCTATCCTCATAAACTAAAGATCAAGGAAATAACAGAGAATGACAGATCTGCTTTGTACTTAAATATACTCCTATCCTTCGACGCAAACGGCCATTTGAACACCTCACTGTATGACGAGCGTGACGATTTCAGCTTCCACATACCTAACTTGCCTTTCTTGAGTAGCAACATTACGTCTTCTCCTGCTTATGGTGTTTTGTTTCTCAACTGATACGATACGCCAGGGCATGTTCCAAATATGAAGATTTCATCATTAGAGCCAGAGGGCTTGCAAGTAAGCTACTTGTTCAAGGTTATGTTACACAACGGCTGAAATCATCACCGAGGAAGTTCTTCGGTCACCACGAGAATGTAATAAAAGCATGTGAGATCCCCCTTTCCAGAATGATCAGTGACATTCTAAATTGTGATTGAATGGCTGTCATCATAACCAAACAAGACATACTTACCTGATATGTACATCGAGACAATCACCGAATTTGACAGGTTTCGTGCTGAAGCAAATTCAAACTCTTGACATAATTTATTTGCGCAAAAGTGGTTGATTTCATATTATAATCGGTTAAATAGCAACTCAAATAAAATAACAGTCTAATATTTTTATAAACATTTATCTCGGTCACAAATCTCAGATTAGTAAGTCAAGTTTGTGTAACGAGTAAAAATAAATATAAATAGATTTCTGTCATTCCTTATTTCATTCCTCCATTACATGGGTGTAAAAAATGCATGAATGATTACCCATATTGTCAAGGAACCACAAGAGCTGTATCACCCTATATTCAAAGTTGACCTGTATTTCTTTTTTGTGTAAAAGCTTTATCCAAGAAATGAAATTATTCTCTGTAATAGATTTCCTTTAATGTCTGGAAAAAGCATGCGGTACAAACGGACTAACGAACGGATGCACATTCATATGTAAATCACTTCTTACAATAACCCTGCCAAACTGAAAAAAATTACAAAGTATGAATATTTAAGAACAAGAACTTAACACTGAAAACTAAAATACATGTATATATATGCACAGCCAATGTAAGTCTCTGGGATGTTACTATTGAAAGGAACGTGCTGCAATTTGTGTATTAACACTCGTGACGTCACAATGCATAAGATCTGAAGAAACATGCCGCGACGGCTGTTCTAACCTGCAAACTGAACCCGCGTCGAGATGAATTTTGACGTCACCCTTTTACCTAGAAAAAGCAATTTCAGAAAACAAGAATGAAACAGACAATTATGGTGCATATATATAGAATAAATGTCATAATTTGTGTTTTGTTACGGGTATGCAACACACATCAAGTGCATTTATCGCATGAAATGCGCTAACGCGCATTACAAGTACGATAAATGTACTTGCTGTGTGTTGCATACCCGTAACAAAACACAAATTAAGACACTTATTCTCTATATACACATCAAAAAGGCGGATAAAAAAGTCTCAAAGAGATAATCGATATTTTTTAAGAAAACAAAAACAGAAACGAAACAAATAAGTAATAAAAAGAATAGCCTTTTTGTGTTCAAAATCTGAATACAGGGCATGGAATTCTCTCTTCTCCGTCAGTTTATTTTCGTCAGGTACTTGTAGAGGAGATAATTATGTAAGAATGCAATCTTTCACACTATTGTTCGGTAGCAAAACATGTTTGATTGTAAACGTCTTCAAATTGAATAGCATCATTTAAGAACAGATAAATTGGCAACGTGGACCAGACATTCACGTTTCGGGTACTTAACCCTCATCAGTGATCCTAAATCTAAACAATGTTATATGCCAAAAAAGTATGAAAATTACTGTCGAAAAAGTGTATCGAAAGACGTAGCAGGACGGTTGGGATATATAGGTAAAAAAATAACTTATGATTTACCACAAAAAGACCGGGTGAGGTTGGGAGAGGGGGATATTGGAGGTGTAGGGGATGCCGGGTGGGGTTGGGAGAGGGGGAGATTGGAGGTGTAGGGAATTTTCATACTTTTTGGGCATATTACATTGTTAAGACTGAGGATCGCTGACGAGGGTTTAGTACCCAAAACGTGCATGTCTGGTCCATGCTGTACATTTATCAGGTTTTAAATGATGCTATTGAATTTAAAGACGTTTAACATTTGAACTACTTGGTGAGTGTCACTGCTGGTGGACCAAGATTCCCCGAGGGCACATGTAGCCAAGTTCGATCAACTTTGAGTTGATCGTCTGTCTCTTCAACGCATTTGAAATTTTCTGTCACAAAATTACTTGAAATTTCTAAAATGTGGGTCCTGTAGCATCATATCCCACCCATTCTGCTACGTCTTTTGGTACATATTTGGACATAATAATTTTCATACTTTTTGGCCATATTACATTGTTTAGACTGAGGATCACAGACGAGGGTTTAGTACCCAAAACGTGCATGTCTGTTCCATGCTGTACATTCATCAGGATTTAAATGATGCTATTGAATTTAAAGACGTTTAACATTTGAACTACTTGGTGAGTGTCACTGCTGGTGGACCAAGATGATCACTGACGAGGGTTTAGTACCCGAAACGTGCATGTCTGGTCCATGCTGTAAATTTATCAGGTCTTAAATGATGCTATTGAATTTGAAGACGTTTAACATTCCCCGAGGGCACATGTAGCCAAGTTCGATCAACTTTGGTTGATCGTCTGTCTCTTCAACGCATTTGAAATTTTCTGTTACAAAATTACTTGAAATTTCTAAAATGTGGGTCCTGTAGCATCATATCCCACCCATTCTGCTACGTCTTTTGGTACATATTTGGACATAATAATTTTCATACTTTTCGGCCATATTACATTGTTTTGACTGAGGATCACTGACGAGGGTTTAGTACCCGAAACGTGCATGTCTGGTCCATGCTGTAAATTTATCAGGTTTTAAATGATGCTATTGAATTTAAAGACGTTTGACATGATAATATTTTACAAACAATTCTCAATATAATCGGGAGGGGAGTCTTGTTGTTCCGTGAAACTAACTGCACATGTATCTACAGGGCTAAAGAGAGGGCTAGAGCCATAAAATATTATTGCGACGCTTTCGGCAGGATTATTATAATCTCACCGCAATTGAAGTTTAGGAGGTACATAGGATCACCCTGTCTGTCTGCTTAAGAAGTTTCGAAAGCAGATTCCTTTCATACTATCAATAGTAGGCCTTTCACATTTAATTCAAACGTTCGCCATAAAAAAGGTACGGTATTAATAAGGTGACATCGCTTCCTTAAATCTTCACCCAACTATATATAACCAGGTGAAGAATTTGAAGTAATGATGCGAAGAATTGAAGTAATAATGCGAAGAAACGATTATTTCTTCATTTCTTCGTTTTTGCATCATTTCTTCAATACTTCGATTCATTTTTTCAATTCTTCGTATCATTTCTTCAAATCTTCGCATCCTGACTTCAGTTTCTTCAAATCTTCGCATCATTATTTCAATTCTTCGCATCATTTCTTGAAATCTTCTCATCATAACTTCAATTCTTCAAATCTTTGCATCATTACTTCACATCTTGGCATCATTACTTCACATCTTTGCATCATTACTTCAATTCGTCGCATTTTACTTTGTCAAAAATACTCAATTTGCACTATACCTTTCAATAACTCAATTGAAAATAATGATTTGATGAACTGATTTTTCATGTCTGGTCCACGTTGCCAATTTGTCTGTTCTTAAATGATGCTATTCAATTTGAAGACGTTTACATTTACTGTATATTAATTTAATCAGTCTTAAGGAGGTATTGAACACTTGGACGCCAAATTCAATTTTTCGAAAAAATTCTGAAATTATATAATTCTTGTCTGTCCTTGACTATACAAACTTACATTTGATTCTATCCACGGAAAAATTTTCTACGAGACTTTGAAATATGCATTAATCGACGTTTTCGTGAATTTCTTGATGACGTCATAATATTGAAAGTGTCATTCCCGTTCTCGTAAATCTATTGAAAATTAATTTTGATTTAACTTCCTAAATATCCATAAATATATTGCACTTACATATGATAAATATAAAATGAATAGCTCCGTTTCGAGTTCGTCCGGAATACCGTTTTATTTCGAAGATTAGCTATTGTTGTCACGTGATCATGCCAGAATTTGACCCAGGTGCGCTTCCGGTTTCACGTTGCGAATGTAAACAAAAATGGTTCGTGGTAGCAGACGATACTACTGTGCGGCCGAGGGCTGTTTTTCTGATACCGACAAGCGTGGGAGGTATGGATATATGTTCGAAGTGTCATTCTTTCCATTTCCGACAAAGAAAAAAGCCCCCAGAGCCAGGAAAAGGTGGTTTGAATACACCAGGCGTGAGAATTATGACCCACCCTATCACCACCGACTGTGTTCTAAACACTTTGTGGACGGAAAGCCCACAGAAAAGAATCCCTACCCAACCTTGTTTGCATACAACAATTACAAAGAGTCAAAGGTTCCACGATCAAGTAATGTGATGCAGAAAAGAACTCGAGAACAGGAAACAAGTGTGCATGTAGACATTCCAGAACAAAAACATGACAAAATTGCTGACACTACTATATCTATTCAAATGGAGGGACCTAAGGCAGGTTTTCTACAAATTAATTTATCTAATTAATTTAGATTTTCACATGTATCTAAAGTAAAGTAAGGTTATATTATGCATTGTTATACATGACTTTAGGACACAGGACTAGGCAAGGGATACATTTTTTGTCACTTTTTAATGTGTTTTGACATCAAAACACTGAATATGTACATCATTACTGCTACTCTTGTGCCTGCTACTCTATACTCTTTCTCTCTATATATACATGTATGTATATATACTAAGTATAAATCAACTTTTTTGTTATGGATATTCATGGGTGTGCAATGTAATTTTGGTAGGTCATATGATTACATTTTTCAAAATTTTACAGAACATCTGTGCAACACACCAGATTTATGCACTCCCAAATTACCAAGCAGTATGAAAATTTTAAAAATGTTGTTTACTTTAATTTGTAACAGCTCATCTTTAATCAATACTTTTCATTACAGGATGTAAACCTATGTGATCAAACAGACAGTGCACCATGGCCATTTGCTATAGGGGAAGTTGAAGTAACGTCATGTACAGATTTACACACCAAGGGTGAATATCATATTATTAAGAATTCAAAACCACTGCTTTTTAAGGAAAATCAAACAGAAAATAAGATAGCTATTATGTGAAAGGATAAATTTGTATAGGTATTCGGCATTATTAGTTTAGTTCAGTATTAGTATAGTAAATAGTAATTTAAACTGCTTTCAGTTGAAGTTCCCATGGATCATGGTTACTGTATGTCGAACGAAAAAGGCTATGAACAAACAGTATCTCACGAGGTCAACACACAGACAGATCTCAGCATGTCAGACATTGATGATCTTTTGGATATGAAGGAAAGGCTAGCAGACAAGGACAGTTTATTGCGAGATCTTTTCATAGCGAAAATAACAAAATCCAATGAGAGTGTTATGAAATATATGGGTGTACCAACCAAACAAGCTTTAAATGGATTTTTTGGTAATATATACTGTTGGATTTTTCAGCTAAAATTAACATTTATACTTTATGATAAAGCCCATATACAAAATGCCAAGTTTGAGTATGAGCTGATTTTGAATAAATACCAGTGTACATGTACATACAGGATCTATAGGGAAATAATTTAATTATGTCTAACACCTAAACAAACATACAGAGCAAAATTCTATCTACAAAAAGAATTGATTGTAATAATTTTTCTGCCTATCTATGTATAGACAAAAACTGACGCACAAACAAAATATAATCTGCTTCGTGGATTATACAGTCTGTGCATCGGTTTATGTCTATACACCGATAGACAGAAAAATTATTAGTAATTTCTCACATAAAGACATATATAAGTATAGTTATAATCAACAAAGTTATAGAACTTTCATGTACAGACTGCTATTGTGGGGATGCCCCCCCCCTCCTCCCTTAGAATTTTCAAAAACTGAAAATTTTCCTATTTTTACATATCATTTTCTCAAAAGCATGCCAGTATGCTGTCATCTCCAATGTTGAACTGATAATGAAAATCTTCGAAATATATATTTTTAAGCCTGTTCACGAGATCACATGATACCATTATGAGATACTTGTGTACATATTGATTCTAATTTCAATTTTTCTTTATTTCTGAATATAGGAATATTGGACAAAGCCTCTCCAAATTTGAAGTACTGGTCTGGCCAGAAAAGCGCAAGAGATACTTCACATCAGAATACTCCTGGAATGAAAAAGAGTGGCCCCCAGCGAAAACTGTCCAGATACCAAGAATTCATATTGACACTCCTTCGTTTAAGAATGGCATTGTGCACATTTCTGATAGCTGACATCTTTGGAATCTCCAATTCTAGAGTATCTCAAGTCTGTATAACCTGGATCAACTTCATGTATGGCATTGTTCTTCCTTTGCTTAGATGGCCTTCTTCGAAAGCTGTGAAGAAATTCATGCCAAGATGTTTCAAACTCACTTATCCTGATACAATATGTATCATTGACTGTACCGAGATCTTTATATCTAAACCCAAAAATCCAACAGCACAGTCGCAGACCTACAGCAATTACAAGCATCATAACACCTATAAGGCACTGGTCGGAATAACACCATCAGGAGCTTTCTCATTTGTATCGAAATTGTGAGGTGGAAACACATCGTACAGGTATATAACAAAGGAATGTGGCTTTCTAGATCAAGTGCGACCAGGGGATCAAATAATGGCTGATCGCGGATTTATGATCAGAGACCTCTTGTTGGAACGACGTGCTAAGTTAGTGATTCCACCATTCACTAAGGCTTGCAAGTGGGGAAAAGGTAAACGACTTACCAGTGCTGACATTATAAAGACAAAGAACATTGCACGTTTACGAATCCATGTGGAGCGTGCCATAGAACGACTGAAGAATTTCCGCATACTGTCCAATACTATGCCTCTGAATCTCAAGCCTGTTGCAAACCAAGTTTTACTAATTTGTGCTTTCATGTCCAACTTTCAAAAACCATTAGTGAAGAATTAAGCTTGTACATTTATAATGTACATTTGTGGAAATGTTCATAAGATTTTGAGTCTCATTGTATACAAATTTATATTTTAATATGTAACTGTATAACAAATGTAAATGCATTTGCAAATGATGATACATGTAGTAAACTTAATATGAAGCCAGACAAATTCTGACATTTTTTTTACGAAAATCTTTATCATAATGATACATGTACATCAATATTCTAAATGAAATGTCTATTCTTTCTATACAGCATTTAAGAAACAATCATACCAGTAAATCCCTGAATGATATAAAATATATAATGCACACTGTGTTCTGTTTTTGTCAATATTTAATTTGCAGTACCTGTATTGTCATTATCAATCACTCCTCTGTTTCAAGTAAACCTTTCAATATATACCTATTGAAGAATTTCTTTGATTGTTGCTTAATTTGTAAATAAATATCATGATCATAATATATTCTGTCAACTGCATGACCTTTCTTGGTGAAAAAAATGAAATCGCACCATTTTTTCCCACAAACACCAAGCTGACCTTGAATCTGGATAAACCATGACGTACCACGTTTCAATTTAACTTCACCATTTTTATTTAGATAAACGTGGTAGTGTTTATCAAAGCAAGCATCATGTGTTGTACAATTCTGGTATGAAAAAGAACACTTAATTTCAATTAGTCCTTCGCCACAACATTGACAACTTATAACACCATCAGGAGATGCTCCTAGATAAGGAATTTCTTTATCTATGTACAGCCCACAAAGATTCAAGGATGCCTTTAAATGATTTTTGCAATAATTTTCATAATATAATTGTCTTGCAATGGGTTCATTCATTCTTCCAAATGCAACAGCGGGGGCATTCAAAAATGATGATTTACCTAAAATTTGTCGAGATATATAGTTTTCATCAGAATCTGTATACTTAAAGTGTAGAACTGAAAAAAAACTTGAAGCGGTAATTCTGCCTTTCCTGTGTCGATACCATTCCTGGTTTTCTGATTGACCTCTTGTTTCTTCATCAATACATTTTATTGTTTCTTCGCTGTATATTTTTTTCAAATCATCAATTAAACTATCACATGTATTTGAATCAATTGATTTCACGGCTTCTTGCATATCTGGAATAAGGACAGACTCTTCCTCACTATCATCACTCTCTGTATACAAAGTTTGCAATAAAAGAGAGTTGGTGCCTTTGAAAACATTTTAAAATTCTTTTGAAATGCTTTGTGTACATGGCAATTCTTTAATTTGAGGCTGGAAATTTGTACCAGTAGGCAAAATTGGTTGCTGTTTTGAAGTATCAATTCTTGTGTCGATGTCATCAATTTCCATAGGAAATGACTGCTGTCTTGGTTTGTCCCAAACGCACTCAACATCTGTGCCGACTTCTATCCCCCTGTCTCTGTGTCTGTCAGAAAAGCTGGACAGTCCAAAAAGAAAAGCCACACAATGTTTGCACATACCGTTGTCCCTGTTATAGGAAAAAAACAGGAATTTTAATAATGCAGATATATTAACAAGTACTTGTTTATTTACAAGTTACATAATATATATGAAGAATAGGTTGACATAATTTATGTGACCTTGATCTTGCATGTGACCTTGACCTTTTCTGGGTGTTGATTCATTATGCTTGTTTATGGTATCCCTGCATCCATAGATTCCATATGGAAAAATATGATTGACACACAATATTTACTGCAACAAACATGTACATGTAATGTTGAAAATTAATCAATGTTCATATTGCGTTAATGCACTTGCTTTGTGTATCTATGTAATACAAATTATACATGTACAAAGTAAGATGAATAACTGAAAGTAATATGAAGGTATATAAACATATACATAAACATGATAAATCATGTATATTGCAATCATTATCAATATTATACAAAATACAATCATACATACGCAACACAAGAACATCCTGCAGAAACAATTTCTCCAGATACATGCTTGATAAGGATCCAGACGGAATAAGGGGTAGCCGATTGTCTCGTCTCAGGAACACATGTTGCCTTGACATATACAAATTCTTCCCTTAAAGTGCTTGATATTTCAACATTGTCTATATGATTTGCATGAAATAATCGGTATCCATTGTCATTTTTGAAATTCTTCAATCTTTGCTCCTGCCATTTACAGTAATGCAGTAAATAAATCAAAACATCATAATGTTCAATATTAGGCAGAGTAGATAGATTTTTGTACCAATCCACTATATCTGTTACTCTATCAAGAACAACCTCTTCACCACTCTCTGTTTGAATAGTTCTCTTCGTATCCATAACTTCATAGTCATCATCTTGTGATAAAATCTCTAGATCCATTTCCTGAGCAAGTTCGCACAATCTAAGAAGATTCAATTTACGCTGAATACTACAGGTTATCCCCCTTTCAGACAAGTACTGCTTAAGATCGGGCATTTTCCATGTATTGAAATTGATATATGCCATCAAGACGACTTAGTAGGGTAAAATACCTTGAAACAGGTTGTTTGTGGTATGTTTATTACTTTAGTTATTACTTTGTTCGAAAACCGGAAGTGGCGATGGGTCAAAATTTTTTCAGGGAGAGCGAAAAGAAAGAACGAAAACGGTATTCCGGACGAACTCGAAACGGAGCTATTGTGTTCTAAACACAGGCAGGATACTTGAATAAGAGATGACACTGTTGCTAAAAAAAATTGCAATTTCGTGCCAATTCACTGTAGTTGCTAGTTAATTATTAGGAATCCTGTGGATGAATCTTTGTCAAAAACTATCAAAATTATCAACAATGTCAAGAGATGATTTCATGATAAAATGGGAAAAATTGAATTTAGGATTAAAATATTACAAGACTTTATATTTTCCAATTTTTTCTTCCAAAATCATCCATTTTCAATGAAGTGACATCCGCTTTCCTGTAGCGTAAATTTGTCAACGAATACACTGTGATGAAGGTTTAATTTTCTATTTTACACATGCTAAGATTTAATGCAAAACGTTTAGTAATAATGTTTTTATTGCATTTTGAATGCGAAGGTTTGTGACGCCATTTTTCCCGATAACGTCGAAATCACGTCATGGTTTGCTCATGGATAAAACTCCCAAAGTCCTAAATTTCGAAAATCGCCATAATTTCTTCAAATGACGTCGGAAATTATTCAAACTTCATCAGGATACTCAAATGCGTATATCAATCAGCGTATCAAATGTTTTAAGGGAGTAAAGACTGTACTTCTTCTAGGAAGCGAGAAAACAAATAATGCCGCCGCCATCTTGGTGTTCAAACCCTCCTTAAGTACCTTATTGCTTAAATATACATTTTTTGCTAGAGTTGTATTGATTTAAATCTTAATGAATTATTTTCTTATGTAAAAATAGAGGGAGTGATTTTCATACGTTTTCAGCTTCTTTTCCACAACTACTCGGAAGATTTTCTTGACACGTAGTAGGTATTAAGTACTAATTAATTGTCCACCACATGTTTTGTTGCTTTTTGTCTGGAACTTATTAACTTTCATGGGGCCCACCATAAATGAAGGTCACAGGGGTACCCTGACCCGCCCCTAAAAGTACAAATATGGTTATACACTCTTTGTCTGTATGTTAAGAGCATGCATGGGTATGGGGTGAGTCTCCAGGAAGGGATTAATCCCGAAAAACGGGGCACCAAGGATTCTTACTGCATAATATTGAAAGAAAAATATGATAGTATTTCTCACTAATCAAATTATGTAAGAAGATGTTAATGTAACATATAGAGACTAAGTGTCTTAATTTGTGTTTTGTTACGTATAAGCCTCATGCAGCAAGTGCATTTATCGCTCATGCAATGGTTTAAGAAATGAAGTTGAAAATGTACCTCTAGCTTGCTAGGGGTCCGTCGATGCTCAATTTTGCTGCTCTATTGTGAGTGCTGTTGAGATTATCGTCAGGATCTTCTTTAACTCCTTTGTGTCACACTTATGCCCTTTGCCGTGTGGAGCTCGCTAAAAAGTTCCCCGCGAGGGGTTCGACAGAAAGTGTTTTGAATATTTTCCCTGAAATGGTCGCCATAGCACTTTCTATATAGATATAACATCAGGCAGTGCAATGCTAGCCAACAGGGGATGCTTACTCCTCCCGGGCACCTGGTCCAACCTCTAGCTTGCTAGGGGTCCGTCGATGCTCAATTTTGCTGCTCTATTGTGAGTGCTGTTGAGATTATCGTCAGGATCTTCTTTAATTCATGTATGAAAATCACCTCCTCTATTATTTCATCAGAATATTCAAAGTGAATAAAACCCTAGCAGAAAATAAATATTTAAGCATTAAGTTATTTAGATATGATGTATACAAGAAATCGGTTCATAAGCTACCTATTCAGGGTTATATCACACAATGGCTGAAATCATCATTGCGGAAGTTCTTCGGTCGCTGCGGGGATATTACAAAAGCATATCAGATCCCCCTTTCCAGAGTGATCAGTGACATTTTACACTGTGATTGAATGGCTGTCGTCATCACCAAACAAGACATACTTACCTGATCTGTACATCAAAATTTACATCGAGACAATCACCGAATTTGACAGGTTTCCATGGAGCTGTTGCGACGGGTGTTGCATGCAATCAGGAGACACTGACTCTCCCCGGGCACCTGGTCTCACTTCGGAATGTTGTTCATTTCGGGGTTCGCAACCGTTTCGATTTGAATTCTCACGATTTTGCTTTGCCTTCTCGACTTTGAGATTGAACAACGGTTGGGGACTTCCTTGATGTTTATTCATCAGACATATATTTATTGAGTTATTGAAACATATAAACGTAGTGCAAAAATGAGTATTTCTGACAAAGTAAAATGCGAAGAATTGAAGCAATGATGCGAAAAAATGATGCAAGGATGTGAAGTAATGCTGCGAAAAATTGAAGTAATGCTGCGAAGAATTGAAGTTTTGATGCGAAAAAATGAAGTAATGATGCAAGGATGTGAAGTAATGATGCGAAAAATTGAAGTAATGTTGCGTAGAATTGAAGTCATAATGCGAAGAATTGAAGTAATGATGCGAAGACCTGAAGCGAAGAATTGAATAAATAATCGTTTCTTCGCATCATTTTGTCAATTTTTCGCATCATTTCTACAATTCTTCGGATCTTTTCTTCAATTCTACGCATCATTACTTCAATTCTTCGCTTAGTAGGGCGATAATTTGAAGAAGCGATATCCCCCAATGACCACCGTAAAACAGTAGAACACTACATTTTTGCATCATGATGTTTGGCCTTGACCTTAGAAATTGAACATTGCAGCATAAATTAAATAAAAAGGTATCCGGCCGGGGGGGGGGGGTTAATTCGATCACTTTAGGGCAGTTCTACTTATTTTCCCCTTAATCCACAGCTCCTGCACATTGAATTTTTTATTTCTTGGCCAATACAATGTTTGTGAGATTTTTCATTTATAACAAATATTGAGAGAGAGAGAGAGAGAGAGAGAGAGAGAGAGAGAGAAAGAGAGAGAACATGTGAAAGAAATAATTGTACAATAAAATACTTTCAAGAAAAAGAAAGAGATACTGTAGTTATTTTATAATTTTTAAGTCTTTATTCACTACAGATATCATTCAGACATACATATGATAGAATCATGCCAAGTATGCAAATATTAACTATATGTATAGAATGAAATGCTCACAGATAAATCAAAATACTAGTTTATAGTTGTATTGAATAGGTCGGGTTGAGTGGTCAGTTTTCTAAAATCAGTATTGAATTTGAAGACGTTTTACATTTGAACCACTTGGTGAGTGTCACTGCTGGTGGACCAGGAGTCCCCGAGGGCACATGTAGCAAAGTTCGATCAACTTCGGTTGATCGTCATTCTCTTCAACGCATTTGAAATTTTCCGTTACAAAATTTCTTGAAATATCTTCACGCATTCGAAATTTTTTGTTATAACAATCTTGAAATTTCTAAAACTTGGGTCCTTTAGCATAATATCCCACCCATCCTTCAACGTTTTCGGTACATTTTTGGACATAATAATTTTCACACTCTTTGGCCATATTACATTGTTTAGATTGAGGATCACTGACGAGGGTTAAGTACACGAAACGTGCATGTCTGGTCCATGCTGAAATTTTATTTGTTCTTAAATATGCTTTTGAATTTCAAGACGTTTAACATTTATATTTTCCCATCTTTTCTTAATAGCTGCTTTTTTTCTTATGTTGTATAAGATATAGTGAGTATAGTTCAAGGTTTCTATATGATTTAATAAATGTGAAAGTATTTCCCATATTGGAATAATTGATTTGGATCTGTATATTTAAAAGTTAAGGTAATTCTTCACACTGTGACAATATTTTTTTCCATAAAATTAACAATATGTGTTTATGAAACACGAATGCTCCAGTCAGCCTTTCTCAGTAAAACAGCTGTAATGTACGAAAGTAGGTCATACTCAAAGATCAAAGTCAAATTGATAGGTAATATGATAAGGAATACACAGGTAAAATATGAGAGCCCTACAAAGAGTATGAACAAACAAGAAATGTTTTTTTAAAGTGTTCAGACTCCGAGGTTAAGGTTACAGAGGCAATTATGACCAAGGAAATGGTATTTAGAGGACAAACAAACAAAGGAACAATTAAGGGGACAAACTCGCATATTCTTCGTTGTAAAGGATGTTTGGATTAATGTTTAACGTCTTCAAATCTATTAGCATCATTCTAGTGCAGATTTACAGCATGGACCAGACAATCACGTTTTCGGTTTTTAACCCTCGTCAGTGATCCTCAATCTAAACAATATGATGGTCGCTAAGTGTCGTTAAGGAAAATGCACCGATTAGATATGAAATAAATATGAAAAATGTAACAAATATCTTTCTTTTTTCAACACTTAAGCAAAATATTAGAGAAATGCATAAAATATTGGGTCAGTCAACTTCAATCAGGAAATACGTAAGGTTCTACGTCAGTGAAATGAAGAATTATTACATCACAGTGCTAATTGGAGAAGTGAGGGGGTTGTGCGCACGTAATCCAGGATAACCACACCATTTGCGTGACAGATGGCCGTCCAAAGTCTGCACCGGTTTCCCATTGGTCTCGTCGGTTTATGTGTAGTCTTTTGTGTTTGATGTTTACATGTCGTGTGTCTCTTTTCCGTCTCGTGCTGTACTCGTCTTTTGTGTTTTTGCATCGGGTGTTTTGGTGTTTTACTGTTGATGCTGCAAGGGGGTCTTGTTGGAGATCTCCTCCCTTCTTTTCATAAATATGGTAACTGTTGCTAGATATCCCCTAAATTATTTTGCTATAATTTGTGAATAATAATGATAGATTTAAAATATAGTATCAAATCATATGCCCATTTCTATTATTTATATAATGCCAGTTATCTGAACTGAAAAACCGCCTCATGTGCTTTATACTGAATTTTACTGCTATTTGGTTGCTAGGCAACGAATAGAATATAAAAGATGCCACGGGTTCTTTGGTATGCTTTTAAATAACAAGTTACAATCTTTCATGTTATCATAATCATTTTTGTCAATCTTGGTGGTAATGGGAGCAATTCCATTTTGAAAATGTCTAAAATTCATGATTTTATCATTTTCGTGAAATAACCATTTTTGGCATAAAGTATGCCAAAGAACTGTAAATATGAGACACGCTTTGTGTCAAATCATACGCCCAATAAATTATACGAACAATAAATTATACAATCAATAAATTATACGAACATGACCATCAAGATCAAAGTTAGTACTTTCAAATGTAATAACATGATCCACCTGATCGTAAGTAGTCTACTTAATAAATGCCTTCAAATATATGACATTTTCATGGACATTTTTTAAATACATATTAATTGTAACATAACTCAAAAATATACAAAGTTTCATGGAAATCTGATGACCAAAATGTAGCACCCTCTGTATGATTCTTAGTCGGACAGCTGCTTTGATGTGCTTTGAGGCGATTTATGCTGGTAATTAAATCATTTGATTTTGATGATTTTTTTCTTATGTAATAAGAAAGGGGACATTTTCAGCTTCTTTTCCAGAACCACTATTCAGATTTTCATGAAATTTGGTAGGTATGAGGTATTCATGGTCCCCTACAAGTGTTGTTGATTTCGTCCGCCATAAAAGGCAAAAGTATATTACGAGAGGCACCCTCATTTGATCAACTTCTTCAGAACAGAGGCACATATCGACAAATTGAAAGCATCAGGATGATCTATATGCCAAGTTAATTTTATTTTTAGGAGAGCGATCGTGGCCCTATTGTTTAATGTACTCCTTATTGAATAAACTTTAAGTGAATAAACTAATATGGAAATATTTGATAATATCGTGGCATTGAATTGTAATAATATATCGACTTGCATGTGTATGCGTCAGATGAAGCTAGGAGTCGTTCTGTTCCGGCAGAACAGTAATACCCCTCCTATGTGTCCGACTTACTGTAGCTATATCGTACGTAGCATACTGTTGTTTATACTCCATTTCTAACCGTTGTCCATATTTCGTACGGCGGGAAAATACCATGAGAAACACGTAGCGGCTCTCGTAGGAACTCGTGACGAAAATGAATGGTAAGCAGAAATAAAATGACAACCGCAAGAGTCCGATAATCAGTTTTGCATTGTTTATCATCTCTGGGCATTGAGATCGGACAAGACAAATAAAGTCGGAAATAAAAGCAGGCAGTACCATAAAACAATATACCATCACAAGAATGAAACATTTCACAGTTAACGTAAGAAATCTTGAATAGTCATTCTCTCGTGAAGAGGAGTCTCTACTTGCGCTTCTCTTTTTCTTCAAAGCAATATATCCCACCATCGAATACAGGATAATGGACATGAATGAAAAGGTCAAAACAGTTATAACAGTTGACAAAGCTGCGGCGTTTGTTGCATTGATGGATAATTGTTCCTTTTCAAAACGGATATCACCCCAAAATACAGTTAACGAAGCAATGGTACTGGCAATATTGATACAAATAGCACATGCCCACAGCCGCCGCTTTGTCGTATACTTTTCATATTGCATCGCATATTTCAAGGAACACCAACGTTCACAGCCCAATGCAAATATGCCAATGTTTCCCGCCAATAACCACAAACGTGATGATCCATCCAAAATACGAAACCACGTGAATGATGGATCGATATTCTCTTCAAGAACGTATTGTGCTATGATGAATAATATCAAAGCCATCATGTTTGATATCAAAATCTGCTGAAACCACCATTTTACAGACTTTGTTATCTTTTTACATTTAGCGAATATCCAGATGCTCAATATGTATATCAGAATTAAACATCCAACAGGAATGATGAAAAATTTCTGTGGAATAGCTCTTGGATCCGGAGATGATTTATTCTCCATTTGGAAGAATATTCACGATAGATCTGTAAACATTTATATTTAATAGCATAATCTTTTCCGTTGATATGCTCACAGTCAATGGTACCAACATCAATCTCGTCTTACCTTCTATTCTACCCATCGTAATGCTTTACTAAAATACCACCAGAAACCTGCTAACACCTCCAATGACGCAGACATTGTATATAATAAATGACCAATGATATCGGGTCCTCGTTGGAAATTTAATACATGTCGATTCTAATATTACCTATTCTTGTATTGATTTTTAGAGATACAGAGAACTAGCGATAGACGAACTACGCCATCTGCTCACATTTAAAGATGATATAAACACCTATCCAATTTTTCACCACAGTCGATTTTTGTTCCATTTCCGCAAAATATCATCTCTGGTATCTATTTCATACCTAGACACAGCAAAATGACATCTCTAGTATCTATTTCATCCAATGCAAATTTTTGTAAAAACAAAACATATTCTTCCCCCACAATTGTGGTTCCGAATAACGTTGTTCTAGAGATCATGCACAGTACCATTACGCCCTCACAAGCAATGACAAATATGGAAAATGACCATATTCCTGTATACAGCATAAAAAATGAGTGAGACAAGGTGCCCAGGAAGAGTCAGCATCTCCTTCTTGCACGCAACAACCGCCGCTTCAATTCGGTAGAATTGTCACATCCGGTTACTTCCATTTTGGAAGATATAGAGTATAATCTTTGGTTTGATGACAAATCTGGATAATGACCATATCCCTGTATACAGCACAAAATCGATTATTCAGAAACCGAAGGAATACAAAATCAGGATAAAACAGGAACCAGAGCAAACAAACAAAAACCTCCACCGTATGAAAAGAAGCGAACTCCTGATATGGGAGTGAGACCAGGTGCCCAGGAAAAGCATATCGTGCTTGCATGCAACATTCGCCACTACAACTCGGTAGAACTGTCACATACGGTTACATCCATTTCGGAAGACATAGAATACAATCTTTGGTTGGATGGTTGAAATGGTCTATGACAGAATATCATCCACCATTCTGGACAATGACACATCAAAGTGTATGACCAGTTCCCCGTTTCGACAATAGAACTTCCTCAGTGACGATGTTAGTCGATCACAAACGTATCCCTTACTGAGAAGCTTATCTGAAAGACGTCCAGCTTTCAGATATGAATCTGTATATTTGGTACTTTCTCTGCTATAACGTATCAATTGAGATATGAATATGCTATACGCAGGCGATGAAGGAATGTAGCTACCAAGAAAAGGAAAGTTTGTAATGCTGAAACTGAATCCGTCACGTTTGTCATAGAGTGAGGTGATCATATGACCATCAGTGTCATAGGACAACATTATGTCAAAATATGATGCTAAATTATTAGTCGCTGTAGTTTCTTTGATTTAAAGCTCGGAAGGAGATTCTGCTAAAGTAATCCGCGAATTTGGATTGTTGATTTAAAGCACATCGTCTATATACCTGTTAGTAAAGGGGTTTGACAGTAAGTCTTTTAAATGTTTATTCTGAAGAGTGGGACATCATAGTGCATGACGAGTTCCCCATATCGAACGTAGAACTTCTTCAGTGATGCTCAGTTTGTTGATCTATTGTAAGTGCTGTTGAGATTGACGTCAGGTGCTTCATTTTCTCATTAAAGTCAGAAGGTAAGTATCTTTCCCCTTCAGAAAGCAAAGATTTCTTTTGATTTAAATCAGAAGGTACCTATCTTTTCTCTTCAGAAAGCAAAGCAAAGCAGAAAGCAAAGGTTTTGTCACAGTAAAAAAAAAAAAAAAACAATAAATTTATATTTGCTAAAAGTAGGTTATTTCCCTTCAGAAAGCAAAGTCATTAGCCATATTTGTCATTGAATAAATTCAGCGCGGAAGGAGTACAGGAATGTCGGCAAGGAGTAGGGCACAATTTGTCCCCATTGGAATTCCGACAATTTGTTGGATGACCTTTCCTCCAAACACCACAAAAATTTTGTCGATCAGGAAGTTCAACATCTGAATGATATCTGTTTCAGTGTACTTATTTTTAGAATCGGATTTTTCTTTTACATAGTAAATTTTGTCATAGTTAAAACAATTAACTTATATTTGCGATTGCCATTCTTGCCTGTAAACGCATTACTTATAACTATTGCGAGTCTTGCTAGAGCATGTACTGATGTTTTGGATTTTCATAGTAGAAATTTATAAATTACCAAGAAACTTTTAGGTCAAGGTTTTCGCTTTCACAAACTGTACAGACTTTTTGGAAATTTTACACAAAATATTTTCAGCTTCTTTTGAAATTCGGACCAATACAAGCAACAGAGTAAATTGCTTTGGGTATTTCACAACCTGCATTTTATGGTGACATAATTAACAAAATAAGAAGGATCAAAGGTAGGCAGCATAACCATCGATTATACCATGGATATGATCCTAATGTCACCAGAAGAACACTAGGCTTAGTACTTGACCAATCTACAGTCTTGTACCAGCGCATTGTTAAAACTTGCACTCTGACTGACTGTGACGACGAGACTCCATGACGGGCCCTGTCCAAACCTCTTGAAAGAAGACCTGGTCTCACTTCGGATCGGTACTTCTTTGATGTTTATTTATATGTAGTCCTTTGTGTTTGATGTTTCTGTGTTGTGCGTTGTTGTTTCTGGTCCCTTTTGCGTCTCTTTCTGTGCTTGTCTGCCCTGTGTTTTCCAAACCAATTTTCATGCACCAGACACGTGTTTCAAATATAAATATTGTCATCAGTGATTCCTCCAGCAAAAGTGCTCTTCATAAGCCGCCAAAATTCACTTCACAAGCGCCCTCTGGTTTTAATTCAGAATATTTAAATTTGTATATTTACTTAATAGAGAATGCGCGGCTCCAAATTTCATGAAGGGTCGATTAAGAAGCAAATCCAAATAAAATCTATGTTCAAAATAACATCGGAGGGATGGTGCTAAGATGTTTACCTCCTCTAATTTCGATGAAATGGCAAGCTTCCGACAAAGCAAAAAAAAAAGGTAATCACAGATTACGAAGCTCACCTCGTGGCAGCCAAATTCAATTCAATCATATTTCTTAGTACATGTATATTGGCTTTTAAAGGCAAAATCATTCAAGTGGAAAAAGTAATTTAATGAAAGTTTGATCAAAGATACATCCAATATGCAAGTTTGGTACATGTGGCACTTATACTTTGCTCAATATTGGCTTTTAAAGGCAAAATCACTCAAGCGAAAAAAGTAGGTCAAGGTCATTTTATGAAAGTTTGATCAAAGATACATCCAATATGCAAGTTTGGTACATGTAGCACTTATACTTTGCTCAATATTGTTTTTTAAAGGCAAAGTCACTCAGGCGGAAAAAGTAGGGCAAGGTCATTTTATGAAAGTTTGATGAAAGATACATCCAATATGCAAGTTTGGTACATGTAGCACTTATACTTTGCTCAATATTGGCTTTTAAAGGCAAAATCACTCCAGCGGAAAAAATAGGTCAGATGCCGCATCCGATGCATGGGTCCATTTCGGCATCCAAAGATGAGTCAAATGTGCAAGTTTGGTTACTGTAGCATTAGTACTTTGTCAGATACTGAGCTACCCCAAACTTCTTAACCAAGTCATTCAGGCGGAAAATGTAGCTCAGATGCTGCATCCGATGCATGGATCCATCTCGGCATTCAAAGATGAATCACTTGTGCAAGTTTGGTTACTGTAGCATCAGTACTTTGTCAGATACTGAGCTACCCCAAACTTCTTAACCAAGCCACTCTGAGCTACCCCAAACTTCTTAACCAAGTCACTCAAGCGGAAAATGTAGGTCAGATGCAGCATCCGATGCATGGGTTCACCTCAGCATCCAACGATGAATCACTAGTGAAAGTTTGGTTACTGTAGCATCAGTACTTTGCCAATACTGAGCTACCCTAAACTTCTTAACCGGACGCGGACGGGGACATTGACGCGGGGGTATAGCATAAGCTCACTCAACTTCGTCGAGGTGAGCTAAAAATGTATATATATACATGTGTGTGTGTGTGTTAGCGGCAATAAGCAAATTTAGGCATTAAGTAAATGCCTAGAAAAATCAGACAGTAAGCCTAATCCCTACAAATTTTGTTTAAAAAATCAGTCTATTGCTTAGGCGGTAATAAAGGCTTCACAGAAACTGCATTATCTAATATTGCGGTGGTTTATCCAATAAAACATTTATTTCATTCGAGGGGACGGCTTCTCCTTATATTAGACAATACCTTCTATTTGAAGTACATTCGTACATTAAAATCATGTACAGTACTTTGATACCAATGACCATTAATCTATTAAGATCCCTGTTTAACCGTGAGTGAATCTCATCGATGTAAGAAAGCAACCATTGGATTTTACGGGGGGGGGAGACTTTTGCCAGTCGGATTTTTATTCAGTCATTTTAAGAGCCGGGGATTTTTTTTTTTTTTTCGCCGGATTATTTTTAGCCGAGTTGCAAAACTCGGCTCTTAATTTGATGTGAGATGGGCGGGCGTCAGCAATTGGTTTCCGGACTATATGTTAAGTATGATACCAGCTAGTGCAATGAAACTTCATACACTTACTCACCATGAGTCAAGGATGACCCCTATTGATTTTGAGGTCAAGGTCACAGAACTCTGGTTATCGAAAACGGTTTTCGGACAATATAAGAGCCTGTATTACACCTATGATCATGAAACTTGCCAGAAATGTTTCCTATGAATCAAGGATGACCCCTATTGATTTTGAGATCAAAAGTCAAGGTCAAAGGACTCAGATGAGTGAAAACCGTTTCTGGGCCGTATTAGAGCCCGTATTGCACCTATGATTGATCATGAAACTTGCCAGAGATGTTTCTCATAAATCAAGGATAACCCCAATTGATTTTGGGGTCATAAGTTCAAGATTAAAAAAGGTTTCTGGACCATATTAGAGCCTGTATAGCACCAATAATCATGAATCATGAAACTTGCCAGAAATGTTTCCCATGAATCAAGGATGACCCCTATATGGCCTCTCCTCTACAATAATCATGCACAATAAGATATTGTGATTAATTTCCATTTATTTTGTTAATGGGATATTTCCAATCGTCTAGGAGAAGATAACTCTAATTTCAAACGTTACCGTTACGATCACGTGTAAACTGATGTAATTGAAATGATTGTCATTCCCGCCAGTGTGTAACCCTACGTCTGTCAATGTGAGGTGTTCTTAGGTTACTTGACAGCAACACAAGCTATAATGGTTCGCCTGTCACAGGGTCTGGGTGCAATAGACGAAATGGCGAGGATTTGTTCTAAGTTTTGGCAACTTTGTTGTTAGTCATGTATTTCGATGGCGATTTCCATATGATTGTGAAATATCCAATGCTCCCAATATATACTTTGCGCATGATTTTGAGAATAGAGTTAGAACGATTCTCATACTGCTTTAAAATACATGTTACCAGGACTTTTTTATTCAGAGTTACGAAAATGACTAAGTAAAATACACAACGTGAAGTACAGAATTTGTAGACCCAAGAGGGCTACAATTCAAATTTTGTGCAGTGACGCTAAATGATACGAATCATGGAGATGTACGTGATTTATTGCCTTGAATGCAGAGGATGTACTTGTACGCGAAACCAGGATTAAATAGCAGACAAGTGATGAACATTATACTGAAATTATGTATACTTCAGGTAGGACACATTTACTTTTCTCGTGCGTATTCTCATTTTGATTGACCATGTAATTTTATAATTTTTTATCTAGAAAGATAGATAAAATGATTAAGTTTTTTTTCTTCGCATTTTCAACTAAATATGACTAACGTTGACGACAAAGTGACGTCTCACATGACGGGAATAAGTCAGGATTCCGGTTCAGGTAGTTCTGAGGGTTTTGGTTCGTCTCAGAGTAAAAGTTGTAGTACCTTTGGATTTAGTAGAATATTTGGGAATGGCGCAGAGGCTTTTAAATTGATTGCAAATCAAGATTTGATTTTTAGTCGTATAAAAGATTTAGTCAATGGTGTTAATGCGTTAAAGAAGATCCTGACGATAATCTCAACAACACTCACAATAGAGTACAAAATTAAACATCGACGGACCCCTAGCAAGCTAGAAGTGGGACCAGGTGCCCGGGAGGAGTAAGCATCCCCTGTTGGCTAGCCACACCCGCCGTCGATGTTTATAAAATATGGAAATGAAAATATATAAAATTCAAAATTATCATGGACTCTTGTGAGGAATATGCAAGACGTTGGGCAAAGAAAGAGGATGTACAGCTAGAATGGATAAAATCAAAGAGGGCTACTTTTATCTAGAATTAACCGATTAAAATCAACTGTGAACACCAGATTCGAGTCTATATTTAAAGACCCTGGTGTTATCACAGGGCTTACCTACCTCCAAGAACATTGTCATCACACCAGCGGACAAAGCCTCAAATAATTACACATTTACTTGCAAAAAGTACTATTTCGACAGTCTAGTTAAAGAGTTGGGTTTAAATTCGACACCTGGAAATCCCACTTACACCCCAACAAACCTGTTTGCCTCTGAAATAAAAGATAACCACAAATCAGTTCTTGCTTCCTTTGGCTTCCACACTGACAATTTAGATTTACCATACTTAAACTGCATACCTAACATAGGTTATCACAGATTACAAAGCTCACCTCGTGACAGCAAAATTCAATTCAAACATATTTCTTAGTACATGTATATTGGCTTTTAAAGGCAAAACCACTCAAGCAGAAAAAGTAGGTCAAGGTCATTTTATGAAAGTTTGATCAAAGATACATCCAATATGCAAGTTTGGTACATGTAGCAGTTATACTTTGCTCAATATTGGCTTTATAGAGCAAAATCACTCAAGCGGAAAAAGTAGGTCAAGGTCATTTTATGAAAGTTTGATCAAAGATACATCCAATATGCAAGTTTGGTACATGTATCACTTTTACTTTGCTAAATATTGGCTTTTAAAGGCAAAATCACTCAAGCGGAAAAAGTAGGTCAAGGTCATTTTATGAAAGATTGATCAAAGATACATCCAATATGCAAGTTTGGTACAAGTAGCACTTATACTTTGCTCAATATTGGCTTTTAAAGGCAAAATCACTCAAGCGGAAAAAGTAGGTCAAGGTCATTTTATGAAAGTTTGATCAAAGATACATCCAATATGCAAGTTTGGTACATGTATCACTTATACTTTGCTCAATATTGGCTTTTAAAGGCAAAATCACTCAAGCGGAAAAAGTAGGTCGAGGTCATTTTATGAAAGTTTGATCAAAGATACATCTAATATGCAAGTTTGGAACATCTAGCACTTATACTTTGCTCAATATTGGCTTTTAAAGGCAAAATCACTCAAGCGGAAAAAGTAGGTCAAGGTCATTTTATGAAAGTTTGATCAAAGATACATCCAATATGCAAGTTTGGTACATGTAGCACTTATACTTTGCTCAATATTGGCTTTTAAAAGCGAAATCACTCAAGTGGAAAAAGTAGGTCAGATGCTGCATCCGATGCATGGGTCCATCTCGGCATCCAAAGATGAATCACTTGTGCAAGTTTGGTTACTGTAGCATTAGTACTTTGTTAGATACTGAGCTACCCCAAACTTCTTATCCAAATCACTCAAGCGTAAAATGTAGGTCAGATGCTGCATCCGGTGCATGGGTTCACCTTAGCATCCAAAGATGAATCACTTATGCAAGTTTGGTTACTGTAGCATCAGTACTTTGTCAGATACTGAGCTACCCCAAACTTCTTAACCAAGTCACTCAAGCGGAAAATGTAGGTCAGATGCTGCATCCCATGCATGGGTTCACCTCAGCATCCAAAGATGAATCACTTGTGCCAGTTTGGTTACTGTAGCATTAGTACTTTGTCAGATACTGAGCTACCCCAAACTTCTTAACCGGACGCGGACGCGGACACGGACGCGGACGAGGACGCGTGGGGTTATAGCATTAGCTCACTCAACTTCGTCGAGGTGAGCTAAAAATGCATAAGAATCCGTACAAACAACGTTTTATCGCTGGTTCCTCAAAATGTTCTACAAAATCTGTATCGATCTTACTCACCAAAGTTTTATCTGAAATCAAATCTCGGCTTCAAAAATATTGTTCGACAGTATATTCTCGCAGTGGTATCAACCAGATGTGGATTTTAAAGAATTCGAAGGAACTTTTAGAACATCTGAAATCCACTCATTTTAGTAGAGTCCATTCTATCAAAGCCTTTGATTTTTCGAAACTTTACACTACAATTCCACATTCTAAATTGAAAGAAAGACTCGCAAAAAATATAAATAATGCGTTTACAAGTAAGAACGGTAATCGCAAATACAAATTTATTGTTGTTAACTATGACAAAACCTACTTTGTAGAAGAAGAGTCCGATTCTGACAATAAGTACACTGAAACAGATATTATTCAGATGTTAAATTTTCTGATCGACAACATTTTTGTGGTGTTTGGAGGAAAGGTCTTCCAGCAAATTGTCGGGATTCCAATGGGGACCAATTGTGCCCAACTAATTGCCGACATTTTCCTTTACTCGTACGAAGCTGAATTCATTCAATCTTTGGTCTCTGAAGGGAAAAGATACTTGGCTTCTGACTTCAACTTCACTTACAGATACATAGACGATGTGTTGTCCATCAATAATCCCAAATTCGCGGATTACCTGAGCAGTATCTATCCTTCGGAGCTTGAAGTCAAAGAAACTACAGAGACAAATAATTCAGCATCCTATTTGGACATAATGTTGTCCTACGACACTGATGGTCACTTGAACACCTCACTCTATGACAAACGTGACGACTTTAATTTCAGCATTACAAACTTTCCTTTTCTGAGTAGCAATATCCCTTCATCGCCTGCTTATGGCGTGTTCATATCTCAGTTGATACGCTATGCCAGAGCAAGTACCAAATATACGGATTTTGTTCTGAGAGCTAGGCGTCTTTCAGATAAGCTTCTCAGTCAGGGATATATTTGTGAACGACTAACATTGCACTGAGGAAGTTCTACGGTCGATATGGGGAACTCGTCATACACTATGATGTCCCACTCTCCAGAATGGTGAATGATATTCTGTCATAGACCATTTGTACCATCCAACCAAAGATTGTACTCTATGTCTTCCGACATGGAAGTAACCGGATGTGACAGTTCTACCGAATTGAAGCGACGGGTGTTGCATGCAAGCAGGAGATGCTTACTCTTCCTGGGCACCTGGTCTCACTCCCATATAGGGGGTTCTCTTCTTTTCATGTGGTGGAGGTTTTTGTTTGTTTGCTTTGGTTTCTGTTTTATCCTGATTTTGTGTGCCTTCGGTTTCTGATTTTCTGAATTATCGGTTTTGAGCTGTATACAGGGATATGGTCATAATCCATATTTGTAATTATATAAAATATTGAGAATTGTATTGTAAAAATCTTTTATCTCTCTGTTTAAAATAGACTAAATCATCCAGGCTCTCCGCTGCCAATAAAAGAGACTGAACCCCACTATGGTTGTTACAGAACGAAGTCGGACCAAACTGTTGCCCAACGATTTTTCCATATTACGGACCTTTAATATTGATTTTCTGGCAGGTGACTCTTGAGTAAACATTAAATTAACTATCTCTACCCACCTCGTGTTTTTTTTTCTCGCTTCGTTATTGCATTTTTGCCGATTTTTAACTCCCAACCAAACCAAACAAGCAAGGCAAAAGTTCGGAGAATCGACCAATCAGAACGAAGGATAAATAAAGTTGATCACGTGATATTTGTAACCTTCGTGAGCTCATAAAAAGAAGGAACTTACTAGAAGATTTATGTGGAGTAGATGCTGCACAAATGAAGCAGTTACAAATTAATGATGACAATATAGGCCCCATCTATAAGTGGAAAATCGAAGGCACGAAACCTTCAAAGTAAGATCTTGAGAAGTGCAGTCCAGAAACACGACATTATTGTCTTTTCTGGGACTCCCTGCAAATAAAGAATGAAATCATGTGCAAGTTATATTATCACAGAGATGGGTTCGGTGTACAAGAACAAATTATTGTCCCCCTTGAGTTAAGGCATAAGAATCTAAGTCAAAACCATGATTCACTATTATCAGGTCATTTGGGAAGCAAGAAAACATGGCAAAAAACAAGAACACAATTTTATTGGTACGGAATGAGAGAAGAGGTCAACTTGTATGTGGCACAATGCCACACATGCGCAGTATCAAAAATGCCCAACAAGCAACCGAGAGCGACATTAGGTCAGGTGTTAGTAAGTGCACCTATGGACAGAGTCTGTGTAGATTTATTGGGTCCATTGCCAGTAACACCACGTAGAAATAAATATGTCTTAGTTGTAATGGACTATTTTACAAAATGGGTTGAAGTGTATCCAATAGAAGACCAGAGTGCAAAAGCATGTGCAGACAGAATCATAGTTTTCATTTGCAGATTTTGTTGCCCGTTATCTTTGCATTCAGATCAAGGTAGGTCGTTTGAGAACGAAATTTTCAAAGAGTTATGTAACCTTTTTCAAATGAAGTAAACGAGGTCATCACCAAGGAATCCAAAATGTAACGGAATGGTTGAGAGATTTAATAAGACTTTAATTTCAATAATAAGAGCCTTTTTGAATGATGAAGATGAAAACTGGGATCTAAATTTAGATTGCATAGCAGCAGCTTATAGGACTAACCCAAGTGAAAGTACAAGTCTATCTCCTAACTTGACTTTCAGAATCTTCTTTAACTCATTTGCTTACGCTAGGGAGAGAGGTAAGAAGCCCTGCTGAAGTTTTGTATGATGTTATCGAACCTAAATTTAATACTGGTAGTGTAGAAGGTGAGTACTGTATTAAAATACGTGAAACGCAAAAGGGAGCTCAAAATTGCGCGAGAATACATGAAAAAGAAAACAGCGTACCACAAAGATAGATATTATAAGAGAAGTCAAGTGAATGAATACCAACTTGATGACCTAGTCCTATGCTTACATGAAGAGAAGAAAATAGGGGTTTGCAAAAAGCTGCATCCGGTATTCAATGGCCCATGTTTGGTAGTCCAAAAGTTGAATGATCTATTGTATATAATTCTGATGAATCCACAAGGGACACTGAAGGTAGTCCACCACGACAAACTGTTAGCCTACAAAGGAAATAAAGAAGCAAACTGGGTTAAAAGTGCTCGTAAGAAAATTTTAGCTCAATGAAAAGTTATGTGTTCGGAGGCTGTTAGACTTGCAAGTGCAAAAAAAATGGAATTCAGTATGTGAAGTGTTTGACTAAAATTATATATGCATGTATGTAAATTGTGGCTGTTCAAATGTATGACTACATATGTATAAAATGTGGGTTTCATTGTAATGCAAGTGAGGTACGGATATGTGATGTTGTTGATGTAGCATTAGTAATTACATTATTCATTGAGATATGATGCAGTGTTGTGGTAATTACTAAGATGTGATGTTGTTGATGTAATATTACAGTATTTATTGTGATATGATGCAGTGTTATCCCTTTTTCGACATAGTAACTTTCATACTTTTTGGCATATTACATTGTTTAGATTTAGGATTTAGGATCACTGATGAGGGTTAAGTACCCGAAACGTGCATGTCTGGTCCACGTTGCCAATTTATTTGTTCTTAAATGATGCTATTCAATTTGAAGACGTTTACATGGTAATTACTCAGATACGATGTTGTATTAAAGTATTTATTGAGATATGATGCAGTGTTATGGTAATTACATGTACTAAGATACGATGTTGTTGATGTAGTATTACAGTATTTATTGAGATATGATGCAGTGTTATGGTAATTACTAAGATGTGATGTTGACTCATAATAGTTATTGAAATGTACTGCAGTGATTAATGTCATCGTGTGTGTTTCTATGATGTTATAGCAATTCATGAATTTTACCTGTATTCATGCTTTAAAATATTGAATGTATATAATCAATGCTACATATAATATAGTCATGTATGATTCAAGTTCAAATTGCTAGTTGGGAAGAACAAGTGTTTTAAAATCAAATGTTAGAGATAAGTAACCAATAGTCATTATAATTTCAGAATGGTGTCGTCCAGACCAACATACATTTTTTTGGAATGCAATTTCTCGTCGGAGAGGGACAGGACACTGAAACATTTCCTGATGGCCCATGTCAAGGAGGAGAGGGTGCCCTTCCGATGCAGTCTCTGTGAGTGTCGGACCTTCGACCAGGACTCGATGGACAAGCACCCAGTCTGGTTCCCTAAACACGGGTGGCACAGAAAAAGTCAAAGAACCCGGGGGCCGTACGATGGATTTTGGTTCGTGGCCATGATCCCATCAAGCCATCAAGGATTCGACTTGTCAGCAATGAATATACAGAGGAACCAGCCGGGGCACTCAGTGGAAGCGCCATTGATAGAAGACTCGCTGGAAGTTGATCACGAAGTAAGCCTAGGTCAAGACGGACAACCTGAAGAGAGGATACAGTCCCCGCCCAGGAAAAGACTCAGGAAGGACAATGGGTCTTCGGATTTTTCGTCCGATGAGGAATCATCTAGCAGTAGGGACGATGGCGTAGTTAACGCGATCAACTCCCTAGTCGCCGAAGTCCGTCGAGGAAATCGCGAGCGAGCAGAGTTTGAGAAGAGGATGATTAGAAGGATGGACTGTACTATCAGCTATCTACGAGACATAAAGAGCGGCCTGGGTGACCTGAGATCCAACATCTCCAAGAGGTCGAGACATGAACATTCAGGAAAATTTATTAGAGTGTTTAAGTGTAAGAGTCCAAGAAGTAAAAGAAGTCAAAAGAAGTTATTGAAGTAAATAGTGAAAAAAAAAATTAAATCAATACCTAAAATTGTCAAAGAAGTACCAAATGTTAATAAGTTTACAAGTAAGAATATATAATTTGTTTAAAAGTTCAAAATATGTAATTGCATTTAATTATTTAAATATCACTTGACAGTAAGTGTTTTGAATATATTTCCCTGACATGGTCCCCATAGCACTTTCTATATAGATATAACCTCAGACAGTGCAATGCATGTATTTTATATATTGTTTTTATTTTCGTGCATGAACATCGACGGCGGGTGCGGCTAGCCAACAGGGGATGCTTACTCCTCCCGGGCACCTGGTCCCATCTCTAGCTTGCTAGGGGTCCGTCGATGCTCAATTTGGTGCTCTATTGTGAGTGCTGTTGAGATTATCGTTAGGATCTTCTTTAACTCATTTGTGTCACACTTATGCCCTTTGCCGTGTGGAGCTCGTAAAAAAGTTCCCCGCGAGGGGCTTGACAGTAAGTGTTTTGAATATATTTCCCCGACATGGTCCCCATAGCACTTTCTATATAGATATAACCTCAGACAGTGCAATGCATGTATTTTATATATTGTTTTTATTTTCGTGCATGAACATCGACGGCGGGTGCGGCTAGCCAACAGGGGATGCTTACTCCTCCCGGGCACCTGGTCCCATCTCTAACTTGCTAGGGGTCCGTCGATGCTCAATTTGGTGCTCTGTTGTGAGTGCTGTTGAGATTATCGTCAGGATCTTCTTTAACTCATTTGTGTCAAACTTATGCCCTTTGCCGTGTGGAGCTCGTAAAAAAGTTCCCCGCGAGGGACTTGACAGTGTTTTGAATATATTTCCCTGACATGGTCCCCATAGCACTTTCTATATAGATATAACCTCAGACAGTGCAATGCATGTATTTTATATATTGTTTTTATTTTCGTGCATGAACATCGACGGCGGGTGCGGCTAGCCAACAGGGGATGCTTACTCCTCCCGGGCACCTGGTCCCACCTCTAGCTTGCTAGGGGTCCGTCGATGCTCAATTTGGTGCTCTATTGTGAGCGCTGTTGAGATTATCGTCAGGATCTTCTTTAACTCATTAATGTACATGTAAATTAGTAGCTTGTTGTAACTTATCTCTATAACTGCTGCTGTATGTGAAATTTTTCCTTGTTTTATCTTCTCTTATGTTCTGCAATGTTATAGCTATATAAAAGTCAATTTACGTAAAATTTAAGTGTGGGGGAAAATGTAATGTCGTATGATAAGAAGTCTTGTATAAATTCAGTGTTTATAAGAAATGAAGTTTATCAGCGGAAATTCAAGTCCGAGTTACGAACCTACCATGTGCACATGTAACGCGAAGAATAGACCTACCTTGGAGTTGTGTTTTCACGCCAACACGAAGATTTACTAATCAAATAATGTTACTAAGCTCTCCTATTTCAGTAATTGTTCCTAAAATGTTCTCCTTTCTTCATAATTCGATGTTATTTAGCTGTTTTCACACCTTGCTTTGCTTGTTGTGTATCCTAAGTCTTTGAGACGCTTGGAAATCACTTTAGCGCTTGACGTAGTAAATGTTTTATGTATGAAGTTTTGAAGTGACACAAGTTTTGGGCCATATCTCTGATAATACTGAATGGATTTTAGTGATCCTGGTATCAAATGTTGAGGACTAAAAAGGCGACCTATTCAGATAGAAATTTACGAGATATTTATTACATTTCATAGTTTCATTTGCGTTGAAATATTCTTGTGACGTAATAGCGCGTGCTGATGACGTTTGAAAGACGACACTTCAGGACGGTTTTTTTAAGCTAAATAAACTTCATTTTGACCTTTGATCTGGCCAATTAAAATTGATTACCTAATTAGGGGCTGTCGTTTGGAAAGACCGGCGCGGATCGGTCTATCTAGTCATTTACTAGTTTACCATCGAGGGGAACGGACGTGTGTTGTTTTAGAGTTGCGTTTTGGCTGGAATTGAGAGAAATTGGTGTCTTTGGTTGTTGAAATCTACTACTAAGTCTACCGTGTATACATTGTCGAGGTGCTTTCACCATTTGAGACGTTGGAAAGGCTCTCTTAGTCGTAAGTTGCACACTTTATTTCCATGTAGAAGTTCATAAATTTTGAAGTAAGAAGTTTTTGTTGGGGAAATTTGGGTTAGAAATGGAAGTTAAGTTTCAGTTTATAGATGTAACAGAATAAATAAGTATAATGTTAGCAGAATTTCTGTGTGAACCAGTTTTTGGTTGAGTTGGAAATTCGCTGAAGTCTGTAGTGTTAGAGGTGGAATTTCTGTGTGAACCAGTTTTTGGTTGAGTTGGAAAGGAGCTGATAAGATAAGACGTAAAATCTGCCCTAAAAAGTCGAATTTTGAAAATGGAAATTTTAAGAAAAATCGTTCATTAATTTAATACAAATACAGTATCCCATCAAACTCTGAAGTTATTTTAGATCTATTATGCATAATATTTCTAATTTTTGGGTCAAAACTTGTCTTTTTCCCATAGAAATCAATAAAAAACGAAAAAGTTTTTTTGAACATTGTTCCCCCCGGAGATACAGAACGCCACTTTTACTGGAGGTGTATATCCATGATACAAATTTTCTGGAAAAGTGGGGTTCTGTATCTCTGGGGGGAACACTACCCCAGAGATTAAAAACCAAAAAAGGAAGGGGTGCATTTGTTAAAGAATCGATCTTTAAGATCATTGAATACGGAAAATTTGACTATTTTTCCCCCTTAATCCATCAAAAAATGTGTTCTAAGTACGATCGAATGAAATGTACAACAATTAGGAACGAAATAAGCAGGAGCATTGTGGATGTCTCCGCTAATGTGTATTTCGCGCTAAAAGCTTCTATTATAGCCATTACATACAAAATAAGACCGTATTTTGAGTTCCGGATTTCATTATTTACCGATTAGAGGAAATAGAACTTTCGAAATGTATTTCTGACATACAGTGTAGATGGATTTGATATCTTTTAGTTAATATTTATCCATTTCAGGCAAAATATTCTAAAATTTCTGCGTTTTTGGTCGATATTATCAGTTTTATTACTCGAGTACCCCCTACCTCTTTGGACCATCATTTTAGAATCTTATGAATATTTCATCGAAAAGTAAAACATTCAAAAAGTCATCAAATACATTTTATTTCAAAAATGATTATCTTTTGTCTGCATATGTATCGTCATGTGGAAGAAATACGGCACGAAATTTAGGGCTAAAAACGGCCCTTATCTTATCAGCTCCTTCGCTGAAGTCTGTAGTGTTAGAGGTGGAATTTCTGTGTGAACAATTTAATGGTTGAGTTGGAAATTCGCTGAAGTCTGTAGTGTAAGAGGTGGAATTTCTGTGTGAACCAGTTTTTGGTTGAGTTGGAAATTCGCTGAAGTCTGTAGTGTTAGAGGTGGAATTTCTGTGTCAACCAGTTTTTGCCTGAGTTAGAAATTCGCCGACTTTGTAAAAGGGTTTCATATTTTATTGATAAATATATATTATGTATTATGGCCGGATTTCTAAGCGAACCAGTTTGTGGTTGAGTTAGAAATTCGTCGTTTTAGGAAGAGTCAAGGCTTCATTTTTGTCAGTATATTTCAAAATTTGTTCTTACTTGTATGTATTAAAGTGCTAGACAGCTGAATTTCTGTGTGGACCAGTTTTAGTTGTGTTAGAAATTCGCCGAAGTCCAATTTCATTATATCAATTCAGGGAGCAACCATTTGATTTTTAGGGGGGTGGGGGCAGGAAGACTTTGCAAAAAAATATTTCCGGATCGAAATTTTAGGGAAAAAAAATTTCCGGCCCACAGGGCCGGCGAAAAAAAAAATTCCGGATCATGAAATTGCCCCTCCCCCCCTCTCTTCCAACCTTTCCACTGCCAAATAAACACTTTTTGTGTATCATAAACAAAGTATAAAAAAATGGAACAAACTTTACGCAATTTGGAGTGAATAAATAAAATTCAAAAGTCATTAGCACCATATAGCCTGTCTCCGTCCATATCATTTTAGTAAACAGATTATAGGCACCATATGCCATTCAAGAAATTAAAGTGAAGTGATCTGCTGGCAAGAGATGAACTCATTGTGAGTTTGATGTTTAATATGGCTGAAAAATCACACTGAATTATTTAAACTTTAGAGTAATTTTCAACGTAGGAAAATTATAAAAAAAAAAATAATAATAATCCGACCCGAAGGGCCGGCAAAAAAAATTTTCCGGCTCTTAAAATGGCCGAAAAAAAAATTTCCGGCCGGCAAAAGTCTTCCTGCCCCCCCCCCCCCCCCCCCATAAAAATAAAATGGTTGCTCCCTAAAACTTATTTTAACTGATGATGCTATTAAATAAATATTGAACTAACTGTCCCTGTTCACTAAACCCAGAGCACCCTGTTTTGGCGATTTTCTCAGCCGTTTTAGGAAATTTCCAAATATTCATTGTCTCCGTAGATTGACCTCCTTTAGTCGTAACAGGAAATGTGCACGAACTCACCTTCTCAACTGTATTTAACCTGCCATACGAAAAATAAAATGTCTACGGGAATTTCCCATATTAATTTTAGCCCGCTGCCATCTTGTTCTCCGTATCAACAATGGTAGACAGTGACGTCATGGTGTCCGACGTCACGGATTTTAGTCATTTTTACCATAGAAAATCCCCGTAGACATTTTATTTTGCGTCGTATTTTTGAACTAAGCTTCGCACAAACAAAAGGGGAGCATGTTCTGTTACGACTAAAAGAGTTCTTTAGACTGGATGATGACAACTATATATTTCGGAGAAAATCGCCAAAATAGGATGCTCTGGATTTAGTGAACAGGACAGTAATTAATATTGTATTCTCTTTATTCATTTATACATGGATTCACTTCAGTCTGTCTGTCCGCTGCGAATATGGGTCCGGTAACGGACGATACACAATTGTCGAATTTGTATAATTGAATCTCCATATACCTCTATTGAAAAAAAAAAACGCAATACATTGTAGGTGGCGCCAGTTGAATGAATTAGAGCTGCGCATCCCATCCAAATTCAAAATTACGTCTTAAAACGGCTATAACTGTGAATGTATGCGTTAGATTCGCCTGAAAATTTGAACTTATACAAATAAGAATAAGAAGAAAGATTTTGCATTATAAAATTAATCAATTTTCAGGGACACCGTACTTTTAATTTTTGATGTTGAATAATTGAACTTTGGATCACATCATTTGTCTTTTCAAATCAGTAAACAAGATAAAGTTTTTACATGTGACTATTTTTTCTTGTTTGTTCTTTTTTAAAGATGTCTGAAAAAAAAACTTTGTGCAAAGGATATGGGCTCAAATCCTGGCACTGGCATTGTCATAATGCAATGTCAGTATGTATTTAAAGAGCGTGCATTGGTATCAGGTGAGCGTTGTACCCCAAATATTTGAATTTTTTTTAATGTTTCATTCAACTCACCATGACATGCATGGTCCTGAACATTGCCAAAGTCGTGCAACTTCGGCAAACTTCGTGGTATTTAATTTTTCTGTTATCAAAACAACCGGAAGTAGAGTATTATACCCTTAATAATTACCAAATGTGTTTGTTTATCTGATTCTAAGCATTTTGATTGGTCGATCGCATTTATTGTGACTTCCGTTATGAGATGATAAAATGTCAAAATTGACCGGAACTACTTTCACACTAACGCAACAGAAATCAAGAATTGTCTAACGCATGAAATAAACGATACAAATGGTCTCAAATAATCCATTAAAACAAGAGACAGTTGGAACCATGTGTCGACTCATAAACATGATCATCACAGCACAGTACTGTGAATGTTTGCAGAGATTACATCGGTTGCTACGCGCATGATTTGAAAACTGCAACAAGTGAACATGAACGGCAGTTTGTTGACGGATTTCTTGTGTTTCTAGGGAAATTTTGACTGACCTATTAGAAATGCATGGAAAAACGCTAAAATCATCGAAATTAATCTAATACACATGGATATACAACATGTAGGATGAATAAATTTGAAAGTACTGAGCAAAAGCTACGCAATCGCGACTTACCAAAATTGTCATGCCGATTTCGTTCTGATTCCTAAGAAATAATTTACAGCTGATATTCCGATACCTGTAGATCTTAACATCGTGTTATTTTTTTCACACATAAGATCTACAGGTACAAGAAATGCTGTCTGAGAGTCCGTATAAATCCCAACACAAATTGCTTCATTTTCTACTTTCAACTGTCATGTCTGCTGCCTTCGATAAACAACGCGTCACAAATTACGTCATAACAGTACAGCAGTAAGTGCAAATAGGTAAAACATGCTGAGGTTCTGAAGGGGGAAATGCTTTTTTTCAGATTAAATGTCGGCTTGCTTTTTTCCCTCTCGAACATTTTTGTTGTTAGGAAACTAGTTCGTTCCAGTTTAATATTTTCATACGCCACGTACTCAATCGATCATTTTCCTTAGAATTTGTACGAATTCGGAATAAATTCATATGTTTGGTAATTATAAGTATTGAATGTTTATTTTTGCCATTTTATTGGATGATGAAATGTCAGTTGTCGTATCACAAATTTTGCGTAAAACCGCTTCGCTACGCTACGCGGTTTTACACAATTTGTGATACGACAACTGACATTTCATCATCCAATAAAATGGCAAAAATAAACATTCAATTCTTAAATGAAACTTTACATATTGATCCTGTCTGGGCTTTCTTGAAGCCTTATTACAATTCTCTTTATATTTTAGTAAGTTGTTTCTCAGGACTAAATGTTTTTTATCACATTGTTCCAAGGTCACTTCTTTATAACCACACCATTTGCTACTTGCGTGACAAATGGCCGTCCAAAGGCGGCACCGGTTGCCCATTGGTCTCGTCGGTTTATGTGTAGTCTTTTGTGTTTGATGTTTACATGTCGTGTGTCTCTTTTCCTTCCGTCTCGTGCTGTACTCGTCTTGTGCATCGGGTGTTTTGCTGTTGATGCTGCAACGGGTTTTGTTGGAGATCTCCTTCCTTCTCCTTTAGAAACAAAATTGTTTATGATAACCATGTCCAGGCTATGACTTTTGAACTATGTATCCAATCACTAATTTGTTTTTTCAATCATGATCCGCAAGTTTCAGATAACCTATATCCAAGGTCATGCGACCAAAGCCGAGGTCACTTATATACTTATATACTAATATGCTTATAATGAAATGGTATATGCTAATCATGTACAGGCTATACCTCTTAAAACATTTGTACCATATAATGAATCACTTTCATGTTTTAGTTTATGATGTTGTTCAATTCTAAAACGTTCCACATCATCTTCAATGGCAAAAGGTCATCTGACCAAGAACAAAGTAAAAAAATCAAATTCAAGGAATTGTGGTCCCCCGCTTTTTGGTGTTTGTCTTTAAAGAATGTTTACAGACACCCCCCCCCCCCCTTCTTAAGTTTTCATAATATATCTCATATATTATCAACAGTCTAAATATGAAAGATTAAACTCTAAGTAAAGGTCAATGGGTCTAAACTTTTGTTTTGTTACCAAGGGACAGGGCTTATGAAAAGTAATACGTATGCACATGTGAAATATTAAAGTCCTATCATTTAAAGTACCATCCGAAACGTATGGTCGAGGTTGAAGTTTTTTAAATGTGGGTCAACATCCAAACACGAGGACACAAGGTCAGAATGTTGTTACCAACAGAAAGGTCTTGTCACAAGGAATACATATGTGAAATTTGAAAGCCCCATCACTTTTCGTTCAAAAGTAATGGTCAAGGTTAAAGTTTGTGAAAAGTATATCATTTAATTTCCATTGTCATTTTCAAGAAACGAAGATTCTGATTGGCTGAGAAATTTTGTTGATACATCGATCAACACAATTTTTCACGGAAGTCTATTTATAGCACTATTTTTAGAACTGGGGGTTCCCTCAAACACAAATGAACTCGTTGCTGAAAATACAATTTGTTGATGTTTGCTTATCATTTCTAGGGTACCATTTCTTTTCTACTTACTCAAAAATTAACAGTGCATATAGAATTTGCTCAAACTGGTCCTTATTCCAAAGATATAGAGAGACGATCGTTCGCTGTTTGAATCATGGCGGCTGCCATAACTTGTTTTGGCAGACATATCACTGCAAAACCTTCCGACTTACGAAATATAGTGCGGTAATTGATTGTTTTTAGATCAAAGAAAACAGTCTTTTTTCCATAATTAAATGATAAGAAACGAATCTTATATTTTTTCTGTTGATGCAGGTATCACCCGAAAAATTGGACAGAAAACTTTTGCATCAACGCGCATTGATGCAGTTTTCTGTCCCAATTTTTAGGGTGATACCTGCATCAACAGAAAAAATATAAGATTCATTTTTTAAGTCAAACTCCAATGTCAAGGTCAAAAATTTTGGACTCCATGGAAAGATCTTTTCACAAGAAATACACATGTGAAATATCAAACCCCTATCACTTTCCATTAAAAAGTTATGGACATGGTTATAGTTTTTTGAAAAGTAGGTCAAAGGTCAAGGTCACAAGGTCAAAATTTTGGTATCCATGGAAAGGTCTTGTCACAAGGAATACACATGTGTAATATGTAAGCCCTATCACTTTCCATTCAAAAGTTATGGTCAATGTTGAAGTTTTTGATTAGTAGGTCAAGGTCACAAGGTCAAAAATTTTGGTACCCATGGAAAGGTCTTGTCACAAGGAATATACATGGGAAATATCAAAGCCCTATCACTTGCCATTCAAAAGTTATGCACAAGGTTAAAGTTTTGTGACTGACGGACGGACGAACCGGTTTTAATGTCCCTGCACTTTCGCGAAAGCGGGGGACAATTAGAGGGAGGGGGAGACATATGTATTTTTTTCTGAAATAAAAAACCATTTTTCTTAAATTCTTTGCAAATAGATGCGCCCCCAAGACCAACAAACAGTATTAGAAGGTAAGATTTCATTTGTTTCTTCTTCTCTAGCATGTTATAAAGTGATGAATATCATTATATTATGGATGGCTCTACTTTTATGAGTGAAAGAAAAATGATTATTCCACAAATGTTTACATCTAAACATAATATTTAAAAGTTTCATATTCCTATCTAATCCAGAAATATTGATGTCATAAAAATTGTGTTTTATCAATTAATAAGATTTATTGTACTTAACAATAAATCAATTTATATAAGCATGAATCCGAATCCGGAACGACATGCCCGACTTACGTTTAGAGTTATATAGGCTCTTCCTCTTTTGAATAACTTTTCATGGCGTAAGGCGCGAATAATTCAACAAAATTGTTTTTCAAATATCTAAAAAGCAAAAGAGCAAATAGGATTGAAACTATAGAGATTGATACTTGAATATCTTATTTATAATTCTGTCAAAATAAATTGCATTTATTTTTAAAGGGAAAGCTGATGTTTATGGATTTTTAACTTAACCCAATCGACGCGGGAAATATTCTATTTTTTTTTTATTGATAATCACTAACAGTCTTTTAGTCTATAATTTCAGCGATACATACAAATAGAGAAATATGCCAAAAGCGAAAAGGTCCAAAAGAATTGCAGAGAAAAGAACCCAGACGTCTGTGACGAAACAGGGAGCACCTATTGACAATGTGGAGGATCATCAGCCAGACGAACAGAGGGCAAAAATGGACATTCCTTCTACTATGACTACTGTTAGACCAGAGCAGCCCATGATAATTGATACTTTTGAAGAAGAAAACACAAATGAAGCAGGTGAGACTCCAAAAATGGTTGAGAGCTATCAAAATACAATGGGCTTGAATGTTTCAAGTGAAATAAAAAACAAAATAACAAGTGGTCAATATGTAGATTTGAGAAAAATGCTCAATAACAAGAATGATGTGAAAAAACAAAAGATTATAGTAGTCAACGGGGAGTTACAAACCACTGAAAAAGAGACAAAGCAAATTAATGATATTGAGAAATGGACGGATGCTAGCGCATCCTTAAAAAAATTTGGAAATATTGAAATACATAAAAGAAGTCAGACTTGCAGCTACAAGGTCAGGCTCGGGTTTTTTTGGAATATGACCAACAATTTCGTTTTAGGATGGCACAAAATCCATCAAGGTCATGGGCGGAGGTAGATTCAGAACTCTGGTTTTTGTACATTTTACCACACACAAATGAACTGACTGCTGCAGAACCGAACCAGAGTCAGACTAAAAAGTGTTACACATACAGTTACAAAGGGTCGTGTTTCAAATCCCCATGTATCTACTTGCATTAGATGCAATAAAAATCACCCAGAAATGTACTGTCCAAATAGGCAAATGAGACCAGATACGAATAATTTTCGTGGCCAATATAGAGGACATAGCTACAGGGGTTCGTACCAGAACACAAGAGCTCCGTTCAGAGGAAATAGAGGGGGTACTATTAACATTTGGAAATAAGGAAAAACATCGATAAAAGTTGACAATTTAAAAGAGTTATTAAGCATCTACCCAGAAACAGAAATTTCAAGTAATTTATTATGTGGTTTTCGATATGGATTTAGATTAGGCTACAATAGTCCCAGACAAGGGGGAGAAAGCAAAAATTTAAAATCGGTTTTTCAGTATCCGGAAAAAAAAAACAAAAGAAAAAATTGAAAGTGAGGTCAATTTGGGGAGAATTGCAGGCCCTTTCAAAATAAAACCTATTTCAAATGTGAAAATATCACCTATAGGAATAATCCCCAAAACAGAGGGTCTATGGAGGTTGATAAGTCATCTATCATACCCAGAAGGCGACAGTGTGAATTATTTTATTGACCATGATGAATGTACAGTAGCTTACACGTCTTTTGACGAAGTAACTCAAACCTTGCTAGAAATGAGTAGGAAAACACTGTTGGCAAAAATGGATGTTAAATCTACGTTTAGACTAATGATTATAAATCCAGGAGATTTTGACGTTTTAGGCTTTAAGTTTCAAGATGAGTATAATATTGATAAATGCCTACCAATGGGATGTGCAAAATCATGCAAATTATGGGAAAAATTTTCAACCTTCTCGGAATGGTATCTACGGAAAAAAGTTGGACTTAATACCGTGCATCACTGTTTAGACAATTTTCTATTTATGAGGAAACAGGATACAAATGAATGTACGAAACTGATGACAGAATTTGTTACAATTTGTGATTTTATAGGGGTTCCCTTCGCGCACGAAAAAAACAGTAGAACCCACAACAAAACTTGTATTTCTGGGAATTGAGAGATACCATAGAGATGATGATAAGGATACCCTATGATAAAGTTGAAAACCTGACAGTTTTGATCCAAACCCTTCCTTTGAAAACGTCTGTAAAGCTCAAAGAAATGCAGAGCTTGGTTGGTTCCTTAAATTTTTTTTAACAAAGCAGTACATAATTATGATGCTACAATCGGAGTAACCAAACCCCATCATCATATTAAGTTGACAAATGAAATAAAAGATGACATGAACATGTGGCTAGAATTTCTAGAACAATTTAATGGGGTGAGAATTTTACATGACCAAGAGTGGTTTGGAAAATACGTCATAAACCTGTATACAGATAGCTCGGATAATCAAAATTTAGGTTGTGGAGGATACTGTAATGGGTCATGGTTTTACTGGCAACGGCCAAATAATTGGGAGGAACCTGTATTTAAGGAAATGACATTTTTAGAACTGGTACCCATTTTATTAGCAGTCAATGAATGGGGCATGACATACTTAAAAAATAAGAAAATCATAATACATGTAGATAATCAAGCATTAGTTTCAGTTATCAATAAACAGTCTTCAAAATCCAAGACAGTAATAAAATTGGTAAGAACCATGGTACTGTACCTGTTAAAGTTCAATATATTGTTTAGGGCACAACAAATACTTGGTAAGCAAAATAATATTGCTGATGCTCTATCTCGTAAACAGTTCGAGTTGTTCAGGGAACTAGCACCACGAGCCAATACAAATTCAGAGAAAATACCAGCGGGATTTCTAGAGACCATATTAGAGCAGAAGTAGAAAATTTACTCCAATCCGCGACGGCACAGAGCACACAAGAAACTTATAGTCGTAGTCTAAAATGTTTTGAAGAGTTTTCACACAATTTCGGGGGTCAATCAGCATGGCCACCAACATTAGAGCAAATTGTCGAGTTCATTGGTTATATGTCAATGAAAGGTTTTTCTGACTTGACAGCTAAAACCTACATTTGAGGGATTTCATATTATCTTAAGGTACAAAACCATGTAGATTTTACTCAGAATTTCATTGTTAAAAAGCTCCTGGAGGGATACAAAAGAAAAGCAAAAACTAAAGATAACAGAATGCCAATCACAGGGAAACTTTTGAAGAATTGAATCAATAAACTTCCAGTCGTATGCCCAAATATCTATGAAACGGGCCTTTTTACAGCAGCGTACACTACATCACTTTTTGGATTCTTTAGAGTGGGCGAAATAGCCACAGTTAAAAAAGGAAACGTAGGTCATGAAATTCAATTTGATAGCATCAAACTCTCTCAAAATAAACAGTCAATAGAGATCAAATCGGAAAGGGAACGACAGTGACCAACTCAAACGCGGGAATAAATATTAAACCCGTAGATATCCTATTGTCGTTCTTAGGAATGAGACCCAATTTTACTGGAAATCTGTTTTGTCACTACAATGGCGAACCACTCAGGTCACAATTTACAGGAGTACTAAAGAAAACTTTACGATTAATAGGCGTAGATGTCACAAAATATAAATCACATTCTTTTAGAATAGGGGCGGCTACTCATGCTGCGGCTACGGGCATGTCGGAAGATGAAATACTAGTATGTAAAGCTGGCAGGTGGAAATCGCATGCATACAAAACATACATAAGATAAACTTATATTGTACTCTATATTTAATTGCAGAAACGGTAGTATGGTGTGTAGGGTCATCGAAAATTAAAAGAGCTTTTGTAGCGACATTTGACCGGCCTGATGTTATTTCCCTTGGCCTAGATAGATTTGGAATTGAACTTTGGTGGCAAGGGAAAGGATGTTTAGTATGGAATAAGTTGCTCCCTAGAATTAAATTGCTGTTGAAAGTAAGAAATCAACCTAATTATCTTCTTATTCACTGTGGTGCTAATGATATAGGCGCTAAGCCACTGAAATATCTAATGATTGAAATACAAGGTACATTAGAAGTTCTTAGAAATTTGCTACCGAACACTGAACTCATTTGGTCACAGCTATTGCCAAGGTTAGAATGGCGTCATTCACATGACAGGGACGCTATGAACAAGACAGTAAAAAGACTGAACAGCTATGTCGCTGCAGAAGTAGTGAAAATGGGCGGCTACTACATAAAGTATCCAAATATAAAACTGCTGTTTGATGGGATTGATCAATGATGGTGTTCAGTTGTCAAAAACGGGCAATGAAATATTTTTGAATATATTTCTGGGGCTATGGAGACCTTTCACACCTCTGACGATCATACTTACCCTAGAATATACTAGTCTTACTGTCTGAAGGCATGGTCATTGGCTGATCCTGGCCGCTTCCCCCACGTGGTGGCGGTGGCATAAGTTATCACATTTATAATGACCACTTCTGCCATGTGGAAGATTTCGCGCCCAGGCATCGAAACATAATTGATATATATGATACTGAATATACATATTTGACATTGAACATGAAGATACATCTTTGTATCAGATTGCCGATTACCGGAATCTCAATTTGTGCAACTTGCATTTGACTTATCTTTGATTTAATTGTTACTCAATTTGAGTATGGGGTATATAATTTTCGTTAAAAGGGGGTAAATGCCAATTTTGTCATTGCCGATTACCGGCATGACTAAATCTGCATATATTTGTCATTGATTTTTTAATTTTTGGATTATATGTACATTAGGCAATGTTGTGTTGTTGGCCTATGCCTATTTGGGCGTCAACGCACATATGTCATTTATATTGAAAAATTTGTTTGCAATTTGCAGATATTTAACACATTGCCTAATTGCCAAGACCAAATTATGCCAATTCGGGGGGAAGGGGGGTGCCAAAAATTTATAATTCAAAAATGAATAGTTTACAACATGAACTGAATATTGAATTATAAAGAATAGAAAACAGTGAACTCTTTTTTATTGATTTGGAACTGGAGCATAGATAGTGGAAAATTCAAGCCGAAACCGTCTGTCTCTCAGTCTGTCTTCCAGGTCAAATGAAAATCTTCAAGGTCAAATAAAATGTTTTGTCTAATTCAGGTCTGGTTTTCAAACAGATGTATTGTTGATCAAGAATACCAAATCATGTTTTCTGTCTGTCTGCGAATACTGGTCAAATATATTGTGTTACAGTTGAGCGATACAGGTCTTAGATAATGAGAGTTAATCCCCCTGGTTGGATTTATATAAGAATCATGTGCTCTTATATGTCTTCATATTGTCTTATGTTCTCAATGTAATAAGAGAGAAATAAATGAATTGAATTGAAAGACTGATAATATCAGTTATGTATAGCAATCCATAGAAAACGGCGAATTTTTTACTCACCTAAGGCTCAAGTGAGCTATTGTTTTGTTTGAGATCCCCTCCTTTCTTTTACTACTTGTTCTGTTTCTTTTTAGAGTTTTCAATCTCCTGAATATTTGCCGTATTTACATACATATATACTACAAATAAATTACACACAAACACGGAGGGTGGTATTAATTATATAGATTTTTCGTCTCGAAACTGGAGAATCACAACATCGAATAATGGCCGACATAACAACGTACAAACCATATATTTGTCAGTCCGATTGATATGAATGAATCAAAGAAACATTTGACAATTATGTACTGCTTGTATAAGGGAAAACGAAACCGAAAGCGCATGTTTGTGATGTGTAAAATACAGAAAATCGTTATGTTAAACATGCGATCTTGTTCCTGCTCATCGTAGAAATGGATTTACAGCAAGTCATATAGTTTAATCGGGATTAAGACCTCCGGTACTTAGAGGACTGTCGATCATGTCTTGGTGTGTGACCGGTACTAAGGACTGTCGATCATATCTTGGTGAGTGTCCGGTACTGTCGATCATGTCTTGGTGTGTTTAAAGGCCTACGAGAGTACACCTTTCAAACATATCCGCTGGGGATATATGTTTATATGGTGTCTAATTAATAAAGGACCAAAGAAAATTTTCTTTCAGGTGACAGAGCTGGAAAGAATTAATTATTGCACCTAAGACTCATTAGAAATTATCAGCGTTTGGGTGGATCTTTTTGAGAAAACTGCAGCAGTTTGAAACTTTACATGATTATAAGCCTCGATCAGTTTGACTTTGACTTTGAAAATTCAGAATTACAAATTCCCCCAAAAATATCCTTTTAATGAAACCTTGACTTTTGACCTGTTCTTAAATGATGCTATTGAATTTGAAGACGTTTAACATTTTGACCCAGTTACCTTAAAGGTAGGTAAACTTTTCAAGAAAATTAAATAAGAATTAATACTTCAAATTAATTCATTTTAGTGTGTGTTAAATCCTACCCAATTTTAGAGTTATTCCGCTTTTGCTACAAAACGATCCATTTTCCCTGAAAACGTGTATGCCTCGTTTTCACTTGCTTATTTGGAATCAACCAATCAAATGTTTTTAAGATTAAGTGACGTCAGTAGGTCCTTTGTCCCTTCACTTTTTCGACGCTAACCAACGCGCGAACAGCTAAAACATTTTTATTAAAAATTTTATTCACGATAATTCTATTCAAGATATTTTATTCCGGAAAAGTGAATTTTGTACGACAGTAATTGGACTTATCAAGAAACAATATATATATATTCTATGCTGGAACTGTCATAGTAGGAACGGTGTATTTTTATAAGAACATGGGAAAATCTAAGACACCACGTGGAACCCCTGCCCGTGCTCCAGGGCGTCGAGTCCGTAGGCAGCCGGCTCACCCGTACCCGGTTCAAACGCTGAACTCTACCCCGCCTTCATCTAGACGTCAGTGGCGTGTGACGGGAACATCACAGACAGCACCACCACAAGTTGACTAAGTTAATTAATTATACCAGTTTATTTCTAATCATCTTTGTTATTGCAATGAGACTTGTGCTGAAGTGTTGCGAGGGTTGATGTTTGTAATGAAAATATCAATGAAAGTGTAGCACAGTTTGTTGTACTATCTATAAATTCTTTGTCAGATACTGCGACTCCCTAGTTAATGTACTCCAACGATTTCCATCCTGTGAAATTTGCAAAGACCACTTCAACAGCTTGTCCGTCACATTCTGCTTAAAAACAAAGCAAAGACATAAGATCGTGAAAGATACGAATTGCAAAATAAAGGAAGCTGCGTACATTTATATGTACATATTTCATATTCTTCTCCCAGTCTTTCTTTTGTTCTTCAATAATTTGTATGTCCATTGATGATGATTTTGGGGGATGTGTTTTTTTTTTTTTTTTCGTTTTTCGCTCTACTGGTGAAAGACCGGTCGAGCTTATGCGATCGCATTGTATTGTCCGGCGTTAGTCCTTTATTTGTGAGCGCGAAACCTCTGAATCTGTAAATAGTACAAAATAAATTATTTTGCATTATAATGGACCTATGGTCTAGTTGTGCACCTGGTATTTTGTTAGGGCCCCTGACCCCAAGGATCTTGGAAAATGGGTGTGGTCATTTTTCTCCTATATATATATGTAATCTTGTGAGCACCAATTCTCAGAAAGTATAATTGATAGAAAGATAAATCTTTTAGCATTATTCTCAGTCTGTGGTCTAGTTGTCCACCTGATTTATTTTGGCCCCAGTGTCTATATAACTCTATAATCGTGTGAGCACAGATACTCAGAATGTATAATTGATAGAAAGATAATTGTTTTTGCATTATTCTTAGTCTGTGGTCTAGATGTGCACCAAGTATTTTCGTTGAGCCCCTGACCTCCAGGGTCTTGAAAAATGGATGTGGTAATTTACTCCTATACATGTATAACTCTATCATGTTATCTTGTGAACCAATTCTCTGAAAGTATAATTGATAGAGAGTTCATTCTTTTTTTCCATTATGTTCATTATTCTTTAGTATTATATTTTGTTTTAGCCCCCTTATCCCTGGGGACTTCGAAAATGGGTTTGTCAGATTAATTTAAGCAATCAACTAGGAGAGCTTCAGTCTCATCAAAAACTATTTGTCTCCTTGTATACAAATTTCTGGAAGTGTTTTATTACTTGAAATGCGCTGGAAACAGGATGTTCAACACAAAATCAAACATCTGTAAACTAATATCATAATCAGTACGCGTACAAAGTCCTGAAAAACATTTTAGTTAGATCCGAAATAGTGGAAACATCGGTGAATGTTCTACATAGGCTACGAGGATTATCATAGAATATTATCATAATGGATGGGCTGGATGAATGGAACTCAAACAAGAAAAGCAGAAATACTATAGATTTCATGTTAATCCTGCAAGTAAACTAAAATGTTTATCATATAGATATTGTCTATATTTAGGAAAAGGGAAGGATCTACATCATGATCATCCTACACTCATCTAGCGAAACAAACCAACAAGAAAGCGACACACAAACGACTCAAGAAAAAAAAATACAAAATCGCAAAACGACATCAATATTCACCAGAACATCATACAAAACAGTCGAAACAGACGTACATAAACGTCACATGTTTGCTTTGGTTTCTGTTTTATCCTGATTTTGTATGCCTTCGGTTTCTGATTTTCCGAATTATCGATTTTGTGCTGTATAAAGGGATATGGTTATTATCCATATTTGTCATTAATGACAACACATAAAAGGAAGGATACCAATGTGCACCAGGCACCGAATGTGGATGGTCATCTGCTATTAGCAAATTCTGTGGTTGTCCGGATTACGTGCGCATAACCATCCCCTTTATCCGTTTAAGTGTTGTACAATATTGTCATTATGGACGGACTAGACGAATGGAACTCAAATAAAGAAACCAGAAACACGATTTAAAAATTCTTCTCTTATAAGTAAATTGATTTCTTATTATGCAAATCTCGTATTATATTATAATTATTTCTTTTAAAAGGTATAATAAAATCACTCGAAATATCAACATTATATTTTAAAGAAAGAATGGTTTGAATGCCGAATCCTCTTACACCCTGACAGCACCATAAAGATGACAGGTACATAGTCCTCTTTAATCACAAGTTTTCATGGAACTGTTGCGACGAGTGTTGCATGCAAACAGGAGACGTTTCTTAAAACGCAATTGAAAGTTTCTGTTTACAAACTTTTCTCAAATTTCTAACACCTGGGTCCGGTAGCATTATATCTCAGCCATTTTGCTACGTTTTCGGTATATTTAGGACATATTTTCAGATTTTGGTCTTATTACATTGTTTAGACTGAGGATCACTGACGAGGGTTAAAAATCCGAAACGTGCATGTCTGGTCCATGCTGTAAATTTATCTGCTCTAAAATAATGCTATTGAATTTGAAGACGTTAAACGCTAACGCTCACTTCGGAGACCGGGGTTCACAACTTTTCTAATGGAAATTCTTATGATGTTGCCTCACCTTCTCGACTTTGAAACTGAACGAATGATGAGTACTTCTTTGATGTTAATGTAACGATGGATATATCCAGTTTGAAGTGTTTTGAAAAAAGACATAGTCATGAAAATATACATGTTTTACGTCTTCATATTCATAACCATTTTAGAGCAGATAATTTTACAGCATGGACCAGACATTCACGTTTTGGGTATTTAGCTTGTCATACATTTAAATACAATAGACATGCAACGGATATCAAATACCTACAATCGCAATAATTAACTAAAGACATTAAAATAAAACTTGGATGTTGCAAGGAGAATATACATGTTAGGAGACGCAGCACACGGAAAGACAACGTACTGTTCCTAAGAAAATGCTGAAATACTTTAGAAAAAGCAGGTACGTTCATTCTATTTTCATTATACGTGTCGATAACAATTAATTTTAATTATAATTATACGTACTGTGCTTGAGTGACCGTGACGATTGATATTATGAAATAAAATCAGAAGTTTTTTTTTATTCTTTTTTTTCTCTAGCCAAGCAATGTTATTCTCCGATGTGAGGTACTTTCAAATTTATGCATATATAATTCAATTATTTAATTTTACCTCGGTAAATACAATGGTTTTGCTCCCCGAGATGACAATATTCACCGAGCCCGAAGGGCTTTATTATAAATAATGTTTTCAATGGAAGCTTAACCGTTGGATTTACCGAGATAAAAGTTTTAAAAAATATTACATGAAGTTTCATATTCATCTGTATAAATCATTCAAACTTTACTTTCAGACTATATTCAATCACTAACTAGCTAAGGACATAAAAATAAAACTTGGATGTTGTCAGGAAAATATACATGTTAGGAGATGCAGCATACGGAAAACGACGTACTGTTCCTAAGGACATGCTGAAGTACTTTAGACAAAGCGGGTACGTTTATTTTATTTTCATTATACGTGTCGATAACAATTAATTCTTATTATACGTATTGTGTTTCAGTGACCGTGACGCATGCTTTTATAAAATAAAACCAGGTGTCGCAGTTTGTTGCTGTTGTCTATGCTTTCTAGATTAATTCCAGATGTTCTTTTTTTATTCTTTTTATTTCTCTAGCCAAGCAATGCTTTTCTCCGATGTGTAAGATTCTTTCAAAGTTATGCATATATTATTCAATTATTTACTTTACCTCGGTAAATACAATGGTTTAGCTCCCTGAGATGACAAATGAGTTAAAGAAGATCCTGACGATAATCTCAACAGCACTCACAATAGAGCACTATGTTGAGCATCGACGGACCCCTAGCAAGCTAGAGGTGGGATCAGGTGCCCAGGAGGAGTAAGCATCCCCTGCTGGCTAGCCGCACCCGCCGTCGATGTTAATGCACGATAAAGAACACAGTATATAAAATGCATGCACTGTCTCACGTTATGTCTATATAGAAAGTGCTATGGCGACCATGTCAGGGAAATATATTCAAAACACTTACTGTCAAACGCCTCGCGGGGAACTTTTTTACGAGCTCCACACGGCAAAGGGCATAAGTGTGACACAAATGAGTCAAAGAAGATCCTGACGATAATCTCAACAGCACTCACAATAGAGCACTATGTTGAGCATCGACGGACCCCTAGCAAGCTAGAGGTGGGATCAGGTGCCCGGGAGGAGTAAGCATCCCCTGCTGGCTAGCCGCACCGAGCCCGAAGGGCTTTATTATAAATATTGTTTTAGATGGGAGCTTAACCGTTGTATTTATCGAGATAAAAGTTAAAAAAATGTTTACATGAAGTTTCAAATTCATCTATATAAATCATTCAAACATTCCTTCACGCTATGCCAGAGCAAGTACAAAATACGGATTTTGTTCTGAGAGCTAGGCGTCTTTCAGATAAGCTTCTCAGTATGGGATTTTGAGTTTGTGACCGACTAACATCGTCAATGAGGAAGTTCTACGGTCGATATGGGGAACTCATACACTATGATGTCCAACTCTCCAGAATGGTGGATAATATTCTGTCGTAGACCATTTGAACCATCCAACCAAATATTGTACTCTATGTCTTCCGAAATGGAAGTAACCGGATGTGACAGTTCTACCGAATTAAAGCGGCGGGTGTTGCATGCAAGCAGGAGATGCTTACTCTTCCTGGGCACCTGGTCTCACTCCCATATCGGGGGTTCGCTTCTTTTCATGTGGTGGAGGTTTTTGTTTGTTTGCTTTGGTTCCTGTTTTATCCTGATTTTGTATGCCTTCGGTTTCTGATTTTCTGAATAATCGATTTTGTGCTCTATACAGGGATATGGTCATTATCCATATTTGTCATTTCCGACTATATTCAATCGCCAACTAGCCAAGAACATAACAATTAAACTTGGATGTTGCCAAGAAAATATACATGTTAGGAGATGCAGCACACGGAAAAACGACTCACTGTTCATATGTTTATTTTCCTTTTACGTGTCGATAAGAGTTGATTTTTATTATAATTATACGAATTGTGCTTGAGTGACCGTGACGCTTGCTATTATAAAATAAAACCAGGTGTCGCAGTTTGTTGCTGTTATCTGTGCTTTCTAGATTAATTCTAGATGTTATTTTTTTATTCTTTTTATTTCTCTAGCCAAGCAATGCTATTCTCCGATGTGTAAGATTTTTTAAAAGTTAAACATATATTATTCAATTATTTACTTTTACCTCGCTTAATACAATTGTTTAGCTCTCCAAGATGACACTATTCTTCGAGCCCGACGGGCTTTATTATAGATATTGTTTTCGATGAGGGCTCACCAGACATTCACGTTTTGGGTATTTAGCTTGTCATACATTTAAATACAATAGACATGCAACGGATATCAAATACCTACAATCGCAATAATTAGCTAAAGACATAAAAATAAAACTTGGATGTTGCCAAGAAAATATACATGTTAGGAGATGCGGCACACGGAAAAACGACGTACTGTTCCTAAGGACATGCTGAAATACTTTATACAAAGCAGGTATGTTTATTTTATTTTCATTATACGTGTCGATAACAATTTTTATCATAATTATACGTACTGTGTTTGAGTGACCGTGACGCTTGCTATCATAAAATAAAACAAGGTGTCGCAGTTTGTTGCTGTTGTCTATGCTTTCTATATTAATTCCAGATTTTTATTTCTCTAGCCAAGCAATGCTATTTTCCGGTGTAAGGAACTTTCAAATTGATGCTTATATTATACAATTATTTACTTCTACCTCGTGTCAATACAATGGTTTAGCTCCCCGAGATGACAATATTCAACTAGCGGGAAGGGCTTTGGAGAAGTGAGAGGGTTGTGCGCACGTAATCCAGGATAACCACACCATTTGCTACTTGCGTGACAAATGGCCGTCCAAAGTCGGCACCGGTTACCCATTGGTCTCGTCGGTTTATGTGTAGTCTTTTGTGTTTGATGTTTACATGTCGTGTGTCTCTTTTCCGTCTCGTGCTGTACTCGTCTTTTGTGTTTTTGCATCGGGTGTTTTGGTGTTTTACTGTTGATGCTGCAACGGAGTCTTGTTGGAGATCTCCTCCCTTTTTTTATAATAAATTTTGTTTTCGAGGGGAACTAAACCGATGTATTTACCGAGATAAAAGTGAAAAAAAATATTACATGAAGTTTCAAATTCATCTATATAAATCATTCAAACATTAATTCCAGGCTATAAGAAGCCTCTCTGGTCTATTTTTAGCACACGGAGAGCTATTTGAATCTCATATCTACCTCGGATGACGTCATCCTAGGTAGCTATAACGTTTAACCTATTTGCTGTAAAAGCCAATCAGGAAAAGGGGAAAATTCCAATTCATGTAATAATAAATATTACGTCACATTTTATTTTAATTGTACATCTAAATGCAATTAGAAGGATTAATTTTTTTCGCAATTAATGGGGGAACATGCTTCTTTAAGGAGCTCGTAAAAAGTTTCCCGCGAGGGATTTGACAGTGTTTTGATTGTTTTCCCTGACATGGTCGTCATAGCACTTTCTACATAGTCATTACCTTAGACAGTGCATGTTTTATAGATATTGTTTTCATTTTCGTGCGTGAACATCGACGGCGGGTGCGGCTAGCCAAAACAGGAGATGCTCACTCCTCGCGGGCACCTGGTCCCACCTCTAGCTTTTAAGGGGTCCGTCGATGCTCAATTAGTGCTCTATTGTGAGTGTTGTTGAGATTATCGTCAGGATCTTTAACTCATTTAATACAAATGTATTAATGCAAAAGAGGCTACATCAAGTATAGATCGAGTTTACTTGCAAATGAGTAAAAGATGATTCTGACGATAAACTCAGGTGCCCATGAGGAGTAGGCATCCCCTGCTGGCTAGCCGCAATGTCAATCAGAAAAAGGGTCACTTGATGTCACGTCATTAATATATTTCCATGAATACATGTAACCAGTGAGAGATAATAATTTGTTTTTTTGTGTACATGTGTAACATTGCGGATTTTGTGTCGATTCAGCATTTCAGTGTCATTATGATCTTATGATGATATAATGTTCTAACCTTCGTTAAAATAATGTCGAAGGGTTCCAACGTTGTTCGTTAAAATAATGTCCAAGGGTTAAAAGTCTGACTTCGGAATTTTGTTCATTCCGATGTTCGCAACAGTTCCTGTGGAAAATCTAATGATATTGCCTTGCCTTCTCGACTATGAGACTGAATAACTGATGGATATTTCTGTAATGTTTATTTTAACCACAGTCCATGTATCTCTGCTGGTCGACAATTTATCCCCGTGGACACTGTCGGGCAGTAATTCAATATGGATCCTGACTTAAGAAGTTCGATAGAGGATGACACGTCGCCCTCTATAAAAATGTGCCAACCTGCAGTGTCCCAGGGCACGCATACGGTAAGTCAGGCAGGTGTACCTAGAGTCGTCCTTCGGCAACACTGAATATTCATATATATACTCTTCAAAAGAAGAAACGCATATAGCAATATTATAATGTATCATTATTATTCAGTATGCACAAGCTATTGATTATGTGACCTTATTTGTTTGCATTAATGATGGTACAAGGATAGGAAAAACAGTTTAGGGCTGAAGTAAGATTTTTTTGATAATCATAAAAGTCTATTTTGGGTACAAATATGAAATTTTGAATTTTCGACTTTTTATGTTTTTATGCATTTTCCATGTTTATGAGAAATATGAATTTTGCCCGTGTCAAAGTTCATTGATGCCCAAAAATAATTTTGGACTTCAATTTCTTCGGGTCACTTCCGCTTTAATACAATGCATGCTTACAATATCCGATGCCATGCGTTTGAACACTGTGAAGTGATCGAATGACTCCCATTTGTAAGTGGGTAATACTCTGTAAAGTTCAACGATCAAAAAGTCAAATTAAGAGTTTTTTTTTCTCCTTATGAAAAAATTTCTCTCGATAAAAATGCTTCGCAAATTCATGGAATGCGGAGAACGTTCGATGACGTTATAGAATAAAACTTCACCATGCGTCATGATATCGCCATTATGAGATAATTGATGATTACTGAATGTCAGTCGGACTCCTCGGGTGATTACATACATGAGCTCGCTACAGCCGGCAGAGCACGGACTGTATTACGCATGCCCTCTTTTTATATCCATTTACATATTCATCTGTGTCTCTGGGGCCTCTACGTTTCGCGGTCTTGTTTGTGTGATGTCATCTTACAGTGAGGAGGTTGTTTTACACCACAATTGTACGTTCTTCGAGACCTCTGGGTAATTGGAGAAGTGAGAGGGTTGTGCGCACGTAATCAAGGATAACCACACCATTTGCTACTTGCGTGACAAATGGCCGTCCAAAGTCGGCACCGGCTACCCATTGGTCTCGTCGGTTTATATGTAGTCTTTTGTGTTTGATGTTTACATGTCGTGTCTCTTTTCCGTCTCGTGCTGTACTCGTCTTTTGTGTTTTTGCATCGGGTGTTTTGGTGTTTTACTGTTGATGCTGCAACGGGGTCTTGTTGGAGATCTCTTACCTTCTTTAGTATGCTGCATCCATTCGTCCATCGAATCAAAAGATTTTCAAATGATATGGAAAACGAGCACATACGGATCTCCGAAAAATACACAATTTGGACATAAAGGGCATATTCTTTGAGTCATTTTAACTAACATTTAAAAACACAAAAGAGGTTCCCGTTGAAAGCTTAGGGTCTGAAAATACCATTATTCACATCTGGTATCATTTTGTCTAATATTATGATGAATGTGATTATTTTATATGTTTACTAAGATTAAATGAATACATACTATGCGTTTCTTTTTTTTTTTTTTTTTGATGAGTATAGTATGTGACGACCACAAGATGTCGTATAAGTACGTTAACAGGTTCCTACCCATAAAGTCATGCCAAGTTGAAGTTCAGTTCAGACAGTGCATGCATTTTATATATTTTTTTCATTTTCGTGCATGAACATCGACGATGCTCAAATTGGTACTCTATTGTGAGTGCTGTTGAGATTTTTGTCAGGATCTTCTTTAACTCATTGTTGACATAATGAAAGACCCCGCTGACCGCAATATATCTAAGTGCGGGGACAAGAGGGGTAAACCCTGCGCAATTCTGATAAAAGACAACTCCTTCACAAGTAGCTTTACTAAACTAAGAGTTTCGATCACCTATCCTGTAGGTCGTCTATGTTATTTACGGGATTGAGTGTTCCCTGTGTGGGTTGATATACGTCGGCGAAACCTAACGACAGTTGAGGTGTAGGATGTCAGGGAACCGCTTTCAATTTAATCATAGCGATAAAAATCAGCTGCTTTATGAACATATTAACTTGTCCGACCACTCCATTTTGTCTCTGAAAGTCCGCATCCTAGAAAAATATATCATCCAACTAACATTCCGAACCTCAGTAGTCCGTATAGACGTAAAAGGGAAGATCACTGGACTAGACAATTGGGCAAGGCTGTCCCGTATGGTTGCAACGACCATATCAACAGTGTTGGAAATCTGACAAGTCCTGGATGCCGGTCGGTTAATGTACTGCGGCTGTTTGATCAAACGACAAGAAGACGTCGAAGTCATGGTATACGAAAATTCAACAAACCAGATATTCATGATATATTGTTCGACGGTCTTATGCCATTTGTCAACCAACAGTTAGGCCTTCACCACATTCCAACGAAGTTGCTCTCTTTTCCTTTAAAGAAATTGCATGACTTTTACGAATCATTAATGTTCTTATATTTTACCGACACCGGTTCAGCAGAATATCGCCTATATAAGTATTATTATGGACATCTCGTCAAAAAGACTTCTTAAGGCAGTCAAATCTGACGTACCTGTTAGCAAGTCCCTGCAAATTAAATTTGCAAATAAAGGGATCGATGCCCTGCGTTTAAGCAACATTCTACATAACAGGTCTGTAAAGGACAAAATCCCTCTTTATTTCAAATACCAGGAGGCGCCTTGCATTTCCTACACTTATACCCAATCTGTTGCTTCCAAAATATTTAATTATACACAAAATTTGAAATGTCTAGATGTACACCACCTTTCACAAAACTCCATACAACGCACATGTTCATTATCTCCTTTCATCTACCAATCATGTGGTTACTGGTGACCTTAATATCGTTGGCAACAGTAAACTTAAAAACCTTCTCAGTAAAGGTCCAAAATACAGTGAACCCCGTTCTTTCACGTGGCGGCAAAACGTTAAAATTATTATGGATGCATGTGAGGAGTACGCCAGACGTTGGGAAAAAAGGGATGACGTAGAACTCGACACACTCCGAATTGATGACCTTACTTACAAGAAGAATAGGGCATTTTAGTTAACAACAGACATGAGTCAATTTTTCATGATCCTGTTGTTGCCCAAGAACTTTCTGACGTCCATGAAAAATATATCATCGTTCCTGCTGACAAAGCGGCAAACAATTTTACTTTCGTTTCCAAGTCATAATATAGCCTTCTCGGCTATGAGACTGAATAAGTGATGGGTACATCTGTTATGTTTATTTTTATAAAAAGAAGCATTAGGCAGTACACAAATTTTCTCGCGCACTAACGTTACAAACTACGTCATTCGAAATTTAAATAAAGATTTTTGTTACAAATAAATAATTCTAGATATATATACTGAAATAATATTACTGTGTTCAATCATTCAAATTTAATGGATTAATTATTCTGTTATTTTAAAATGTGTACATCTCCAAGGAATATAACACTCGAGTCCTTCGATACAAGATGGCGACTTCCATAAAATTTGGCAAAATAATCACAACTTTCGAAGATTTCTATGCTTAATTTTCTTTTGAAGAATCTGAGAAGATACAAAGTTAGTAATTTTGTTCCCTTATGACGAAAACCACCAAAGTTCATTTTGAATGGAGGAATCGATCAATAAGCGTGTATTTTAGCACATTCTAATACATAGTCCTCTTTAATCATCGATTTTGACAAGTTTTATGGAACTAATGTGACGGATGATGCATTCAAACAGGAGACGCTAACTCTCACCGGGCACCTGGTCTCACTTCGAAATACCGTTTTTTCCGGGGTTCGCAGCTGTTGCAATGGAAATTTGAATGATTTTGCTTCGACTTCTGGACTTTAACATTGTATGTCTGATGGGTATTACTTTGATGTTATGTAACGAAGGATATATCCAGTTTGTACAATTAAAAAAAGAAAAGAGATGTAGTCAAGAAAATATACATGTTAGGAGATGCTACACATGGTAAGACTACTTATATTGATTCCTAGGGAAAGACGACGTAGTGGTTTCTATAGACAGACGACGTAATGCAAGTAATGGCTTACTCTTCCCGGGCATCTGGTCCCATCTCTAGCTTGGTAGGGGTCCGTCATGCTCAATTTTATGCGCATTTTGAGTGCTGTTAAAATAATCGTCAGGATCTTCTTTAACTCACTAATGATAGACGACGTACTCTAAGTCGTTCCGAATGACAGACGACGAATTGCAAGTGGCTTCTAAGGACAGCCGATGTACTGTATGTGGTTACTAAGGACAGCCGACGTACTGTAAGTGGATCCTAAGGACAGCCGACATACTGTAAGTGGTTCTTAAGGACAGCCGTTGTACCGTGAGTGGTTACTAAGGACAGTCGACGTACTGTAAGTGGTTCGTTCCTTAGGACAGCCGACGTACTGTAAGTACAGTAAACTTCACCTATAACGAACAGGTTTATAGCGAAATTCTGCTTGTAACGAAGTAAAAAGAAAGTCCCTGCAGAAGTCCTATTACCCTCCATTGATTTTTGTAAGCCTGTAACGAATTTGTATGTAACGAATTATCGGCTTTTACAAAGCCATCTCGTGGTCCCTTGGTCATAATGTCATCACTATTTTCACCTGATGTAACGACAAGCCTTCCAGGTATTTCCAATTAACACACCTGGTGGCAGATAATTACTATCAAGTAATTGTTCATCCCGTTTTTTGTTCCCGCGCTAATTACCTATTAGGAGACGTGTTGTATACACATGAGGAAGTGAGTGCCAATCATTTAATACTCTATCGGCATGTCAATTGTAAAAAATGCTCACTTAATAAATCACAACATAGCTATTGAATACTGGTCTTATCTTTTCATTCATTCAGAACGGCCACACCAATGAAACATTTAGCATCAAAGTGCATGTAACGAAATATGGCTATAACGAATTTGGACCATTAGTCCCCTGGGCTTCGTTATATACGAAGTTTACTGTAGTTCCTAAGGTCAGCCGACGTACTGTAAGTGGATCCTAAGGACAGCCGACATACTGCAAGTGGTTCCTAAAGAAAGACGACGTACTGTAAGTGGTTACTACGGACAGCCGACATACTGTAAGTGGCTCCTTAGGAAAGACGACGTACTGTAAGTGGTTCCTATGGACAGACGACATACTGTAAGTGGCTCCTAAGGAAAGACGAATTACTGTAATTGGCTCCTTAGGACAGCCGACATACTGTAAGTGGTTCCTAAGGAAAGCCGACGCACTGTAAATGGTTCCTAAGGACATGGTGAAATACTTTGGACAAAAGAACAAATCAGGAAGGTATTTTGCATGAATTTTTTTCTTATGTAAAAAGGAAGGGGGGGGGGGGGTGATTTTCATACATTTTCTGCTTCTTTTCTATAACCAATGATCAGATTGTCATGAAATTTTATAGGTATGAGGTACTCATGCATGGTACCCTACAAGTGAAAGAATTTTGTCAAGATATACACTTTTGGATTTTTAAGGAATAATTTTAAAGATTGTACATTTCCCCTTTTTCTTTTTAAATTTATCGTTATAAAGGAAACTGAAAGAATTTTGTCAAAATAACAATTTTTATGTTTTAATGATTTTTAAAAAGAGACAAGCTAGTTTGGCTTTGTGTACTTATTTTCGTACGTTGAAATAACTTGGCCACATAATCTATCAAATATACTCCGAATTTATTTTTAAGATGTTGACTTTTTCCATACATGCATATTTCGTAACAATTCCCCTATTTCATGATTATTTTCTCTTGTTTTATTTCTGTATCTATGGTAAACAAAGTCGCCATATATCTTGTGTTACAGATTTGATTTGTTCAATACCTCCACGCCCCTTTGGAAGGGGTAACTACAGGAAATTAAAAGGTGCACACTATTTCACTAAAGTTTTGACTGACTTGAATTACCCGGAAGTCTGTAAAATTGGTCTTTTTCGCTTGCGAATCTTTGACATGCATAAAAATGAAAAGAAAAAGGGGGTAATGCATGTCCTTTTTTCGCAAATTTCACTTTTTTAAAATAAGCTCTCCATTCTCATCGAAACTGTTCCGAATTTTACATATTTTCAAATCAATCTGTGGATTGCATGAAAGACAAGATCAAGTTCGAAGTTTAATTTATAACGACTACTGGTCATATTTTTATCGATTCAATATGCTAAAAATACATTTCCAATATTTTTGACAAATGGTGTGACGCCTTTTATTCAGTACTGTTCACCAGTCAAAACAGAGGGGAATCCCCGCGAAAAGTTCGCCGTACCTTATTCACTCCACAACCCTTTAGTACTGCGATACATTTCAAGAGATACAGTGCAAACGGAATAGATTTTTATTTAATGTGCATTGGTTATCATTCATGTACTTGGAACACTTGCATATACTTGTTATTATGTATAAACTTTGCTCGAATTTCCTCTGTCTTGGACTCTCTTAGATGAAGTAATTTACGGACTGATTTTTTGAAGAAACGTCTAATGAGTAATCTCTTCCTCTGGATTTTGAGAATGCAAAGGACATTTAATATCTGAAATTCTTGAAAATAAATAATTCAGTTCAGAGTTCCTGAAATCTTCCAATGAAATGTTGGACCACACGAAAGCTACTGTTTTAATAGAGAAAATAAATTATTATTCATAACCTTAAGCCACTGTGTTCGACATCTTGTATGTATACTATTTCTAAGAGGAATACAGAGGCCTGAGGTTGTGAATAATAAAACATTTTCTCTCAGAAACGACAGGTTCCTGTGGTAAGACATTTGGGAATTTTTATCTGTCCAAATAATAGATACAACATGAGTTTTTATCGGACCAAATAACTTTTTGTCGGCGAATCCGATGCAACCGATACATTTCATGAACTCTCTCCGCTAACAACTTGTCCGCGTAACAGACCTATGACGAGGTAAATAACGATGTCGTAGGTCTGCTAGTTGGAAAAGCTTAACAATACCTTGGGCATTTTCATTTGTTTCCCTAAAAGCAGCATACACCAGAATATGGTGCATCAAACTGCGAAACCTTAAAAAACCACTTCAGTTGTTGAAATGCGACGCTCCGTCTCGCCTGTTGATATATGCATAGGCAAGAAGCGCCGCATTTCAGCATATTTACTGAAAATTATTTGTTCAAGTGGCTTCACTGGGTCATGAGCTTTGTAACACCGTACACTGCTTTTTGGAAAACAAATTGGCCTAATTTCTGCACAACTCGCTTAAATTGATATTGGATTAACACGACTTTGACTGTACGTTACATGTATTAAGATGAAATCAATACTATTCAAAAAGAATAATATGAATGAAGACAAAACCGAAAAATCTTTTGTTTTTATGTCCCTGGAATAAAAGATTCGGGAGCATATAGTTTTTGGCCTGTCCGTCTGTCTGTTTGTCCGAAAAACTTTAACATTGGGCAACACTTTTGAATGGAAGCTTGTGATAGAGGTTTCATATTTCACATGTTTATTCCTTGTGACAATACCTTTTCATTGATACCAAAAGTTTTGACCTCGTAACCATTACCTTTGACGCACTTTTCAAAAACTTCAACATTGGGCATAACTTTTGAATGGTTAGTGATAGGACTTTCATATTTTACATGTTTATTCCTTGTGACAAGATCTTTCCATTTACGCTGACCCTGACCTCTCACATACTTAACAGAAAATGGTAACAGAAGATGCTACCGGGGGCGTTCTTGTTTCTTACTCTTCCTGGGCACCTGGTCTCACTCCCATCTCGGGAGTTCGCTTCTTTTCATATGGTGGAGGTTTTTGTGTTTGCTTTGGTTCCTGTTTTATCCTGATTTTGTATGCCTTCGGTTTCTGATTTTCTGAATTATCGATTTTGTGCTGTATACATGGATATGGTCATTATCCATATTTGTCATCACAAACACAGGCTTTATAATTTCTGGCATGCTAGCTACCAATAATGAAAGGTTTAGTGTTCAATTTTAAATAAACTTAATTTGTGAAATCATTTCATTGTTTTATTCTTTTTTTGCTGCACATTAATGTGGAATTTTACGAAATGATTTTATTTTTGATGTTGCATAATTGAACAATACTAGCTGGGCATATGACTTTGGATCACTTTATCCGTCTTTTCAAATTAGTAAAAAAAGTTATTGTTTTTAATGTGACTATTTTTTCTTGTTTATACTTTTAAAGGTTGTCTGAAAAAAAAAAAAACGTCTCTTCATCGGGCAAAAATCTTTTTAGAAAGATTGTGGGCTAAAATCCTGGTACTGGCACGTTCAGTATTCAATGTGTGTCCATTAGAGAATGTATGGGTATCAGGTGAACGTTGTGCCCCCCTGGGGCTCTTGTTTTTTTTTTTGTATATAACAACCAGTCAGGCCATGTTATCCACGTCAATTGGCATTGGATTTCTCGAGGAGTTAATGAATCTTAATCATCTGTCTCCACAATTATATGGCGTGAGATTGCACCAGTCTAAGAAAGGTTTGATCAAAAGTTTAAAATGCCGCACGAAAACAATCTTCTGTTAAATCGAGTTAAGTCAACTATAAGAGCTAGTACGTCATATTCCGCATAAAAATCGCAACAAAAAGACGAGCTATCTATGTTGCAGTGTGGGGCAGTTAAAATTGTTCCCCGTGACCTGATATTTAGAAGTGTATCAATTACTTCTTTCCAGCTCTTGTCGCCTGAAAGAACCTTAGTTTTGGCCCTTTATCGATTTGACATCATAGACATTATTTTGTTATTTCGAATTCTTGTCATTCCATTCAAAACTATCACCGAGGGTAACATCTTTTCACCATCCCTCCAATGCAATTTTGAACATGACAAATATGGATAATGACCATATCCTTGTATACGGCACAAAATCGATAAATCAGAAACCGAAGGCATACAAAATCAGGATAAAACAGGAACCAAAGCAAACAAACAAAAACCTCCACCACATGAAAAGAAGCGAACCCCCGATATGGCAGCGAGACCAGGTGCCCAGGAAGAGTAAGCATCTCCTGCTTGCATGCAACACCCGCCGCTTCAATTCGGTAGAACTGTCACATCTTTTATTTGGATATGCTACTGAATCGACCCTACAGGAAATTTGGAGCTGTGCACTCTCTGTAAAGTAAATATTAAGTAAATGTACAAATCTAAATTCATAAAAAAAATAAAATAAAATAAAATAGGTCGCTAATGAAATGGATTTTGGTGGCTCCGCTGGACGCATCACTGATAAGAATTTAAAATTCGAAACACGTGTCCGTATAATTATATCAATTGATATATCATATAAAAATGTTGTGCTGTTGTCTTGTCAATAATATTTGTTCCAGATCTATTGCTAACCATACAAATACAGAACGGAAACAAGAACAATATCAAAAATATTTTATAGTCTGTATACGAATCATAGAAAAAACAACGGGTTTTATTCCCTTTGCCGTGTGGGGTTCGACAGTACGTGATTTGAATATTTTCCCCTGACATTGTCGCAATAGCACTTTCTATACAGACAGAACCATAGACAGTGCATGTATTTAATATATTTTCATTTTCGTGCGTGAACATCGACGGCAGGTACGGCTAGCCAACAGGGGATGCTTACTCCTCCCGGGCACCTGGTCCAACCTCTAGCTTGCTAGGGGTCCGTCGATACTCCATTTGGTGCTCTATTGTGAGTGCTGTTGATATTATCGTCAGGATCTTCTTTAACTCAATAGAATAGACTTAAAACCATTATTATCATGCTAGCAACGTATCGTCTACAGTTTCTTGTGCTACAGAAAATATGATAGATGAACTTGAAACACGTGTGATGAATTACATAGTACATTAATAATACGTGTAATAAATCCAGGGCTACTTCGAAATCGACATGAACTGCCATACAATATCATCGTCTTGGATGGCTTCGATGAATGGAACTCAAAGAAACAAGAAACAGTTTAATGTATTTAATTATCTTTCCAGTAGATTGTTACATTTTTAATCTATTTTCGGTAGTTTATGTTTGAATAATTCGTTTCGGTAGTTTTTAATATTTATTATTGTAAAAGAAAGGACAAGATCATGCAAGTATAGGGCTTGAGTAAACCCTCAGAAAACGATAGTCATGAAGTTTATCAAAGTCGACCGTAAAACTCCGTTTCGCACTTCTAATTGAACTAATCCTTTTCCCTATACCGAAAATATATATCTATATTACATACCTCCATATAACATTTTTCGGTTAAAATTACTGCATATTCCAAAACAAGCAAAGAGCACCCATAAAGACTCATTTTATGACTTAACATTTATATTAACTTAATCTAGACAATTTCGTAAAATTTGGAGTTACAATATATAAGTTGGCTAACAATTCATTATCTTTAAAGACTTGGAACCTGTCGTTAACATATTAAAACAGAGACTGATTGAGAGGAATGACAATGAGACATGAGAGATCCCACTGTCACCAGTAACAACGGACGGTGGTAAGTTACATATAGTACAAAAATATTAATGATTTATTTTTGTAGACGTGGAGCCAGACGTGCATAGATTAATACAGAGATTGACAAGGAGACATGAGAAATACCACTGTCACCAGTAACTAAGTTACCTATAGAACACCTGTTCTCTTCAGTGGTTATAATGAAGGATCACAAGGATACACGAGAGATTCCGTGGTCACCAGTAACAGCGGACGGTGATAAGTTACCAATAGAACACCTGTTCTCGTCAGTGGTTATAAGGAAGGATGTCATGGATACGCGAGAGATTCCGTTGTCACCAGTAACAGCGGACGGTGATGAGACGTCAAGGATACACGAGAGATCCCTATGTCACCAGTAACAGCGGACGAAGTAAGAAGCTGTGTTTCGTGCTTCAGAAGGTAAAACCGGGGAAGCGTTGACTCATACGTGCATACATCTACACTGGACGGTACAGCGAAGAAGCTCATTACCGAAACATAGCCGATGTCACGTTTTGGAGGGAACATGCCGCCGCTTACGACTCCTTTAGTGCGGTCTGCCAGCCTGTACAGTCAAGAGAGTCCAACCATCGTGTGGAAGCCTGTACAGTCAAGAGAGTCCGACCATCGTGTGGAAGCATGTACTGTCAAGAAAGTCCGACCATCGTGTGGAAGCCTGTACAGTCAAGGGAGTCCGATCATCGTGTGGAAGCCTGTACAGTCAAGGGAGTCCGATCATCGTGTGGAAGCATGTACAGTCAAGGGAGTCCGATCATCGTGTGAAAAAAAGATGGAAGAGTCTTTCACGTCTATAACACCCCAGCGAAACAAGGCACCGTCAAGAACCTTTTTATAATGAAGCAATCTAAATTTCGGTCCTTTTTGACACGATATTTTATCTCTGATCTATTTAAATCGACAACCTTGGAAGACCTTCGTTCTATATCGATAATGGCTGTCTCTTGCAGGCGAGTCAGGGGAATCAACTTCCACAAAACGGCCGTTTTGATGGCCAAACACAGTTAAAGAACGTAGACATCGCTTCAATCCGCAAAACGATCATTTTGATGGCAAAAAAAGTATCGAAAGCTAGTCAAGAAACGACAGTTTTGTTGACAACAATTTATGAAAAAGGCAAGTCTTGTCTCAATCCACAAAAAAACCCCGGTCGTTTCCATTACACAACAATGTAGAAAATAGACATGTTTCAAGCCACAAAAATGCAGTTTGGCACTCTGTACAGTTGGGCTATCGTGTAAAACGCAAGATATTCGATGAGACTGACTGATTATCGTCGCAGATCTTTAAAGAAGCACGTCCGCAACAGTGAACACAGAAAACTTAAACTGAACAATTACAGGAAGGGAGACTCAATTAAAGTATTTCTCGATACATTAAAAATTGTTGTCAACTTCTTTTGAAATTCGGACCCACACAAGCAATAGAGTATATTTCACAACCTGTAGTTTATGGCGACATAATTAACAAAATAAGATGGATCAAAGGTAGACAGAAATCCCATCGAAATTGTGTAAGAATTATCAAACGCCTTTTATATCGTGAATATAATCATTATGTCACTAGACTAACACTCGGCTTGATAATTGACCGATCTACATGTCTTGTACAATCGTATTCTTAAGAATTGCACTCTTGACAGACTGTTACGACAGGACTCCATGACAGGCCGTGTCCAAACCTCTTTATAGAAGACAGCACCATGACCACCTTGCCTCTCTGAATCTCAGTTGGACTCCTTGGGTGATCACATGCATGAGCTCGCTACAGCCGGCGTAGCACGGACTCTACTTCGTAGGCCTCCTGTTTTCATATTCATGTGCGTTTCTTGGGCCCTGCGTCATGCTGTTTGTTTATATGGTCATCTTACAATGAGGAGGTTATTTTACACCACTATTGTGCTTTCTTCGAGACCTCTTGGTAATCGTTAAAGTTGGGTGGTTGTGTGCACTTAATCCGGATAAACGCACTGTCTGCCTTGCTTCTGGTGTCGCAGATGGCCGTCCTAAGTCGACACTTATTGCCCATTTGACTCACTGGTTTATGTGTAGTCAGGTGTGTTTGACGTTTCTATGTGATTTGATGTTCCTTGTATCTTTTGTGTCTCTTTCTGTCCATGTCTGCATCGTGTTTTGCATTTGGTGCTGCAACCGGGTGTTACAAAAGCCCAAACTTATGGTCAAGGTCACAAGTCATCAAACTATTTGTGGTAAGAATGTGTACGAAATGTGAAAGGCCTACCATTTATAGTTTGAAAGAAATCTGCTTTCAAATCTTCACCTAACTTGAATTATAACCCAATGTCAAGAGGTCAAAATGACTTTACCAAACTGCAGTACTCTTTGTGGTTAATGTTTGTATTAAATATGAAATTTCCACCCTTTACAATATTAAAGAAATCCGATTTCTTAGCCAAAGTCAAAAGTCATGGTGCGAAAATGTAGTGTTCTTTATGGTGAATAGGTGTATGAAATGCCTACCATTGACAGTATCAAAAAAAATCTTTCAAAACTTTTTTAACTAAGTATTGTATAGTGTGAAGTCAAGGTCACAAGGTAAAAAGTCATGATACCAAACTGTAGCAATCTTTGTGGTAAATGTTTGTATGAAATAGGAAAGGCCTACCATTTTAAGTATAAAAGAAATCTGCTTTCAAAACATCTCAACATCAAATGTTATACAGGGTGAAGGTCAAGGTCAAAGGGTCATATGTCATGGTACCAAATTGAAGTACTCTTAATGGTGAATGTGCGTATGAAATATGAAAGGCCTACCATTAATAGTATAAAAGAAATCTGCTTTCAAAACGTCTCAACATAAAATGTTGTATAGGGTGAAGGTCAAGGTCACGGTACCGAAATGTAGTGCTCTTTATTGTGCATGTGTGTATAGTAGAAAAGAATTCTGCTTTCAAAACTTCTCAACCGGATGGAAAAACAGACTGACGGACAGGGTGATTCCTATATACCCACTAAACGTCGTTTGCAGGGGGTATAGAAAATTAAGGGTACATTCATTTGATTCCGTGGTGGGGTAGGGATGGGGCTGGCACTTTTTAGAAATAGATATTCTGACCCTGTTGGTAGCAGAAAATAGTCAGGCCTATATCATTTTAAGTTCAAAACATTTTCGGATAGCTTAGCTCGCCATACAATGAGACAAATTTTTGCTACCTCCGCTAGCGACACAATGACAATTTCTCAGCTCGCTCAACACTCGCAATTTTTTTGAGCTAGCTTCGCTCGCCCTTCCATATGTCATATCAAGTATTACATGCAAATTTACACGATTTAATCTATAATATTGTATTACAATTCACTTTCATCAGGCTCGCCATACACTCAGTCACAATTTACATGCTTGCTCCGTTCGGCCTTCCATAAAAATTCACCTCAAGTGTTAATAGTATTGTATTACAATGCATTTTCAGTAAAATAAGCTTAGACAAAAAAAAAACCAAACCCAAATGTGCTTAGCTTTAAGTCTTATAGTAATTTTACACAACACATGAATTACCTGTTTTTGTACTTGACTTAATTTAACAAAATCTTTCTTGGGTATATTCTAGTCTTGTACTTGTAAATAATTTTCTTTTCAGATGTAGTTGAAGTCAAACAAAATGATTGAAATTCACAGACAAAAGTTGTTGGCCTGTCATTGTTTTTTTTTTTTTTTTTAATTTTAGTGTGTCAGGTTTTGTTAGGGCTTGAAAGTAAATTATCTAACCTTGAGTTACTGGAAAAATAAATAAACCGACCAGTTGTACGCTGGAAATGAATAATCTGACCTGAAAAATAAATTGCCAACCCCCCCCCCCCCCCTTTTCCTCTCCGAATCATACGACCGATATTAATATAAAAGCAACCGATCACGATTTAAATTTTTAATGCTAAAGCCTTTGGAAATTTAAAAGTGTTACAATTACCTAATATATTATTTCTCTTGCATCTTGAATTTCACCATTTTCTACATAAAATGTCTCAAATCGTTTTGTAACTGGTCTCAAAACGCTAGCGACTTCTACTCCCTAATGGTGCCTCACAACTAATCCCACACGTGGATGAATAAGCATATGGCGTGAGATACGTCAGTAAATATCTATACCTAGTCTATATATATATATAGCAGTTGTAACGAAATTTACACACACTAGTATTAAACTGTTTCATTAGATATCCCGTATAAATATATTAGTAACAGAATAATGTTGAATGAAGTGTTAAAACGGGACACATGTGATCGGCCCCGTCTGTGCCTCAAACGAACACGTGGGCGCCTCCGACTTTAACTACAGTAATCCGCCAAGGCTCCGATACATAAATCGATATTATTGGTACATACTGAATACATTATAAACATCTGTATACACAAGTGCTACATCAGTCTACCTGTGTGGAAACCAAAGTACACACGTATAATAAAAGCTATAGGGAAAACATGTAAATAGCTGTTTAACGAATCGTAGAACGATCGATACATCAATGAACGAATGCTGTATGAATATATTTATAGATACAACCTTAACCCTTATATTTATTAATTTCATAATTCAAATGTATATAAGACACAAGTGCTAGTGCAGTCTGTATAAAAGATAAAAAATATTCTGAAAGCGCTAGGTGACGATTAAACAGGCCGTGCTAGTGCAGCCTGTGTAAAAACTATAGAAATAACGACATAGATCAAACCTATAAAATATTCTGAAAGCGCTAGGTGACGATAAACAGGCCGTGTCAGTGTTATTGTCGCTTGAATGCATATACGTTTGAGAGGCACTGAATGCGAATGAAGCGCCACCTTTTCTTATCAACAGGTGCGGAAATCAATGGTATTTTCCTTTATCCCAAAGAGGGCCCCTAAGTCGCCGTCTTATTTGATTAATCCTGTATTACTATGGAGTGGTTAATTGATCTTTCCTGCTATACCTTGGACATTTAATAAGTAGGTGATTTTACTGAGTGAACGAAATCGATTTTTATTTGTACAATGTACTAGTAACAATAGAAGGTAGAGGATTTGGGCAGCAAGAGATAACTTATGATAATTTGCGAAGCATTTAGTCAAGTACCTACCTGGCATGGTTTATTTACTATAAACTGTATTTATCATACAAGAATTTATCTCATATGACATAAAGTATATAATTTTGAATAATTTTTTACAAATATAAAGAGAAAATAAAGTATATGTAATATAATTTGACTTATACTTTTCACTAATTAGAGGCACAAATGGAATGAGATATCTCATTAATGGCGATCAATTTTATGTATTTTATAAAGTGATTTTAAACAGACATTTGATAAAAACATATACCAGACATGCATGTCAACATAGAACATGAAATATTTAACTACAAATGAAGCTAAATTAAAATAAAGAGAACGAAAAAAGGGAAAAAATGACATATAATATGACCTGGTAATATGTCTCTTAACAATTCTCAAGTTTGAGAAGTAAAAGTCAAACCGACTTGTTGTATGAACTCCGATATCTCGGGTATGTGTCAATATATATGACATACTAGTAAAATTTGTGTGTGATCGTATAGTTTTTAGCTCTACTGGTCTTAGACCAATCGAGCTTATGCGATCACCCTTCGTCCAGCGTCCGTCCGTCTGACTGTCCGTAAACAATTCTTGTCCGGACAACTCCACTGAAACTGTTAGAGATAGAAAGTTAATTCTTTTTGCATTTTACTTGGTCCATGGTCTTGTTGTGCACCTGACATTTAGTTTCAGTCCCTGACCCCCAGGGTCTTAGAAAATGGGCGTGGTCATTGAAATTCTATGTAATCTTGTCCGAACAACTCTTCTGTCACTATGAATGATAGAGACATAATTCTTTTTGCAATATGATGGGTCTTTAGTCTAGTTGTGCACCTGATATTTTGTTTGAGCCAATGACCCCCAGGGTCTTAGAAAAGGGTGTGGCCATTTTCTTCTATATTATTCCATATAATCTTGTGCTTACAGCTCTGACACTATAAATGATGGAGACTAAATTCTTTATGCAACATGATGGGTCTGTAGTCTAGTTGTGCACCTGATATTTTGTTTTAGCCTCTGACCCCAGGGTCTTGGAAAATGGGTGTGGTCATTTTCTCCTATAGATCTCTATGTAATCTTGTGAGTACCAATTCTCAGAAAGTATAACTGATGGAAAGATAATTGTTTTGGCTCTATTCTCAGTCTGTGGACTAGATGTGCACCTGATATTCTGTTTAAGCCCCTGACCCCCAGGATCTTGGAAAATGGGTGTGGTCATTTTCTCCTATATAACTCGATGTAATCTTGTGAGCACCAATTCTCAGAAAGTATAATTGATAGAAAGATAATTGTTTTGGCTCTATTCTCAGTCTGTGGACTAGGTGTGCACCTGATATCTTGTTTTAGCGCCTGACCCCCAGGGTCTTGGAAAATGGGTGTGGTCATTTTCTTCTATATAACTATGTAATCTTGTGAGCACCAATTCTCAGAAAGTATAATTGATACATAGATAATTGTTTTTGCTTTATTCTCAGTCTGTGGTCTAGATGTGCACCTGATATTTTGTTTGAGCCCTTGACCCCAGGGTCTTGGAAAATGGGTGTGGTCATTTCTCCTGTACATCTCTGTAATCTTGTCCAATTCTCAGAAAGTATAATTGTTACAAATATAATTCTTTTTAGCATTTTTCTAAGGCTGTGATCTAGATGTGCACCTGATATTTTGTTTGAGGGCCGGACCCCCAGGATCTTAGAAAATGGGTGTAGACATTTTCTCCTATATAACTATGTAGTCTTGTTAGCATCAATTCTCAGAAAGTATAATTGATAGAAAGATAATTGTTTTTGCATTATTCTCAGTCTGTGGTCTAGATGTGCACCTTTTATTGTTTGAACCCCTGACCCCCAGGTTCATTGAAAATAGGTGTGGTAATTTTTGTCTATGCATGTATAACTCTATCATGTAATCTTGTGAACTCCGATTCTTTGAAAGTATAATTAATAGAGAGTTAATTCTTTTTCCATCAGAACCCGATATATATCGAATATAAGTATGTACTATAAATAAAATAGGAGTAAAATAACGAATGAGATATTTTAACATGTGTTAACGGACTTAGTCGAATGTAAACAAGTTATAAATCTTTGGTAAACTAAAAACATGTGACAGATCGCGACCGTCGGTCTCCCCGTTCCTAATAAGAGATAAATTATCAAAAAAAAAGGGAAAATTTATCGATGAAAATAAACAAGGTCGGTAAGATCTGTGAATCTATGACATTCCCCGTGCCTAATGAGAGATAAATTTTGAAATATGATACAAGAATTTAACGAAAAAAGCCAAAAGAAATGGAGGATCTCAATATGTAATGAAAGTTAAGGTGGGTATAAAGATTAGGTACTGTGATAAAAATTCAAACAATACAATGACAAATAGTTATAATGAAATGAAATATCAAATGTCTGGCAAATTTTAACAAACAAATCGACAAACAGATAGCGTCCAGTGGCTCATAATCACGATAAACACAGTCTATCACATGGATGGACACAGGATACAGTCATGTCACAGGATCATATGGAAAATGAAGATGAAAAAGGAATGATAAATCACAAATCCAGTCCGTAAAAGTTCATAGCCTGGTCTATGTCCATTGCACCATTAGGTTCCAAAATTAGGACGACCGCGTCTTGGGATCTCCGAGGAGGAAGGATATCCCCTGGAGAAACAAACTTTGTTGCTTCTAAACTCAGTTGTGATCCCAAGTTGTGCATCACGAAGTTGATTCATCGACACGGTGATGTTGCAAAAGATGCTGGGTTATGTGCGTTCTGCGTGGATCTCCCTTGGGACAACTGTGTGCCTCTTCTTCCAATGTTTCATAAGGCCTGGATAGCTACGGAACACATCATCCTCACAGGAAGGAATTTTATTAAATATCCATTGATTAACAACCAAATAAGAGTTATCTCTCTTTTACTATAAGACTAAAATTGTAAAGATTTATGTGAAAGTTCAAGTTATGTATTATTTTTCTCAAATTCCTGTAAAATGCAAAATAATATATATGAAATATTTACGTATTATATTTTGTCCCTAAAAAAATCAGCTATAAAAATAATACTATACACACTATATACAAATCAATTCTTGAGGTTTTCAAAAAACCTTGATGTCCATTCTTTAGTTCTCAGAAAATCAATGTTGAGTCAAATACACACTGTGTACAGATATGGAATGATTCTAGAAACAGGGGAAATTTTCAACAAATGAAAATCTGTTTGAGATCTTTATACATGTACTTAGAATTAAATGGTTTATTACTAAGTGCAATCATTTGTGAAAATGAGAACACAGTTACCAACAATTGAAAAAGAGTTATCTCTCTTTGTCCACAGGATTAATATTGTAAAGAGCACTAGCTTTTTTGATGTGTTCAAGATCAGACAACCACATTTTCCTGAATTTTATTAAATATCCATTGATTAACAACCAAATAAGAGTTATCTCTCTTTACTATAAGATTAATAATGTAACGATTTATGTGAAAGTTCAAGTTATGTATTATTTTTCTCAAATTCCTGTAGAATGCAAAATAATATATATGAAATATTTTCGTATTATATTTTGTCCCTAAAAAAATCAGCTATTAAAAATAATACTATACACACTATATACAAATCAATTCTTGAGGTTTTCAAAAAACCTTGATGTCCATTTCTTTAGTTCTCAGAAAATCAATGTTAAGTCAAATACACACTGTGTACAGATATGGAATGATTCTAGGAAATGGGATATTTTCAACAAATGAAAATTTCTTTGAGATCTTTATACATGTACCTAGAATTAAATGGTTTATTACTAAGTGCAATCATTTGTGAAAATGAGAACACGGTTACCAACAATTGATAAAGAGTTATCTCTCTTTGTCCACAAGATTAATATTGTAAAGAGAACTAGCTTTTTTTATGTGTTCAAGATCAAACAATCATATTTTCCTGAATTGTATTAAATATCCATTGATTAACAACCAAATAAGAGTTATCTCTCTTTTACTATAAGATTAATATTGTAAAGATTTATGTGAAAGTTCAAGTTATGTATTATTTTTCTCAAATTCCTGTAGAATGATAAATAATATATATGAAATATTTTCGTATAATATTTTGTCCCTAAAAAAATCAGCTATTAAAAATAATACTATACACACTATATACAAATCAATTCTTGAGGTTTTCAAAAAACCTTCATGTCCATTTCTTTAGTTCTCAGAAAATCAATGTTGAGTCAAATACACACTGTGTACAGATATGGAATGATTCTAGGAAATGGGATATTTTCAACAAATGAAAATTTCTTTGAGATCTTTATACATGTACCTAGAATTAAATGGTTTATTACTAAGTGAAATCATTTGTGAAAATGCGAACACAGTAACCAACAACTGAAAAAGAGTTATCTCTCTTTGTCCACGGGATTAATATTGTAAAGAGCTCTAGCTTTTTTATGTGTTAGTTCAAGATCAGACAACCATACACATTATTTTCTCAAGATCCTGTCGAATGCAAAATAACATTATACATATGAAATATTTTCATATTTATGTTTTCATATTATTTTGTCAGGCAAAACATTAATAAATGATACTATAAACACTATATATAAAATTGAAACATTCTTGAGGTTTTCAGTAAACATTGATGTAGATTTCTGTAGTTCGCAGAAAATCTGTATGAAGTCAAAAACACACGCTGTGTACAGGTATGGAATGAATCTTGGAAACAGGGGAAATATTAATTAAATGAGAATCTGTTTAAGATCTTTATACATGTACTTAGAATTAAATTGTTTATTACTAAGTGCAATAAATGAGAACGCAGTTACCAACAATTTAAAACGAGTTATCTCTCTTTGTCTACGGGATTGATATTGTAAAGAGCACTAGCTTTTTTATGTGTTAGTTCAAGACCAGACAACCATCTTTTCCCGAACTGTATTAAATATCCATTGATTAACAACCAAATAAGAGTTATCTTTCCTTTACTATCAGATTAATATTGTAAAGATTTATGTGAAAGTTCAAGTTATGTATTATTTTTCAAAAATTCCTGTAAAATGCAAAATAATATATTTGAAATATTTTCGTATTATATTTTGTCCCTAAAAATATCTGCTATAAAATAATACTATACACACTATATACAAATCAATTCTTGAGGTTTTCAAAAAACCTTCATGTCCATTTCTTTAGTTCTCAGAAAATCAATGTTAAGTCAAATACACACTGTGTACAGATATGGAATGATTCTAGGAAACAGGGGAAATTTTCAACAAATGAATATCTGTTCGAGATCTTTATACATGTACTTAGAATTAAATGGTTTATTACTAAGTGCAATCATTTGTGAAAATGAGAACACAGTTACCAACAATTGAAAAAGAGTTATCTCTCTTTGTCCATGGGATTAATATTGTAAAGAGAACTAGCTTTTTTTATGTGTTCAAGATCAGACAAACATATTTTCCTGAATTTTATTAAATATCCATTGATTAACGACCAAATAAGAGTTATCTCTCTTTTACTATAAGATTAATATTGTAAACATTTATGTGAAAGTTCAAGTTATGTATTATTTTTCTCAAATTCCTGTAAAATGCAAAATAATATATATGAAATATTTACGTATTATATTTTGTCCCTAAAAAAATCAGCTATAAAAAATAATACTATACACACTATATACAAATCAATTCTTGAGGTTTTCAAAAACCTTCATGTCCATTTCTTTAGTTCTCAGAAAATCAATGTTAAGTCAAATACACACTGTGTACAGATATGGAATGATTCTAGAAATAGGGGAAATTTTCAACAAATGAAAATCTGTTTGAGATCTTTATACATGTACTTAGAATTAAATGGTTTATTACTTAGTGCAATCATTTGTTAAAATGAGAACACAGTTACCAACAATTGAAAAAGAGTTATCTCTCTTTGTCCATGGGATTAATATTGTAAAGAGCACTAGCTTTTTTTATGTGTTCAAGATCAGACAACCATATTTTCCTGAATTTTATTAAATATCCATTGATTAACGACCAAATAAGAGTAATCTCTCTTTTACTATAAGATTAATATTGTAAAGATTTATGTGAAAGTTCAAGTTATGTATTATTTTTCTCAAATTCCTGTAAAATGCAAAATAATATATATGAAATATTTACGTATTATATTTTATCCCTAAAAAAATCAGCTATGAAAATAATACTATACACACTATATACAAATCAATTCTTGAGGTTTTCAAAAAACCTTCATGTCCATTTCTTTAGTTCTCAGAAAATCAATGTTAAGTCAAATACACACTGTGTACAGATATGGAATGATTCTAGAAACGGGAAATTTTCAACAAATGAAAAATTATTCGAGATCTTTATATATGTACTTAGAATTTAATGGTTTATTACTAAGTGCAATCATTTGTGAAAATGAGAACACAGTTACCAACAATTGAAAAAGATTTATCTCTCTTTGTCCACAGGATTAATATTGTAAAGAGCACTAGCTTTTTTGATGTGTTCAAGATCAGACAACCATATTTTCCTGAGTTTTATTAAATATCCATTGATTAACAACCAAATAAGAGTTATCTCTCTTTTACTATAAGATTAATATTGTAAAGATTTATGTGAAAGTTCAAGTTATGTATTATTTTTCTCAAATTCCTGTAGAATGCAAAATAATATATATGAAATATTTTCGTATAACATTTTGTCCCTAAAAAAAATCAGCTATTAAGAATAATACTATACACACTATATACAAATCAATTCTTGAGGTTTTCAAAAAACCTTCATGTCCATTTCTTTAGTTCTCAGAAAATCAATGTTAAGTCAAATACACACTGTGTACAGATATGGAATGATTCTAGAAACAGGGGAAATTTTCAACAAATGAAAATCTGTTTGAGATCTTTATACATGTACTTAGAATTAAATGGTTTATTACTAAGTGCAATCATTTGTGAAAATGAGAACACAGTTACCAACAATTGAAAAAGAGTTATCTCTCTTTGTCCACAGGATTAATATTGTAAAGAGCACTAGCTTTTTTGATGTGTTCAAGATCAGACAACCACATTTTCCTGAATTTTATGAAATATCCATTGATTAACAACCAAATAAGAGTTATCTCTCTTTACTATAAGATTAATATTGTAACGATTTATGTGAAAGTTCAAGTTATGTATTATTTTTCTCAAATTCCTGTAGAATGCAAAATAATATATATGAAATATTTTCGTATTATATTTTGTCCCTAAAAAAAATCAGCTATTAAAAATAATACTATACACACTATATACAAATCAATTCTTGAGGTTTTCAAAAAACCTTCATGTCCATTTCTTTAGTTCTCAGAAAATCAATGTTAAGTCAAATACACACTGTGTACAGATATGGAATGATTCTAGGAAACAGGGGAAATTTTCAACAAATGAATATCTGTTCGAGATCTTTATACATGTACTTAGAGTTAAATGGTTTATTACTAAGTGCAATCATTTGTGAAAATGAGAACACAGTTACCAACAATTGAAAAAGAGTTATCTCTCTTTGTCCATGGGATTAATATTGTAAAGAGAACTAGCTTTTTTTATGTGTTCAAGATCAGACAATCATATTTTCCTGAATTTTATTAAATATCCATTGATTAACGACCAAATAAGAGTTATCTCTCTTTTACTATAAGATTAATATTGTAAAGATTTATGTGAAAGTTCAAGTTATGTATTATTTTTCTCAAATTCCTGTAAAATGCAAAATAATATATATGAAATGTTTACGTATTATATTTTGTCCCTAAAATAAAATCAGCTATAAAAATAATACTATACACACTATATACAAATCAATTCTTGAGGTTTTCAAAAAACCATGATGTCCATTTCTTTAGTTCTCAGAAAATCAATGTTAAGTCAAATACACACTGTGTACAGACATGGAATGATTCTAGGAAACAGGGAAAATTTTCAACAAATGAAAATCTGTTTGAGATCTTTATACAATTACCTAGAATTAAATGGTTTATTACTAAGTGAAATCATTTGTGAAAATGCGAACACAGTAATCAACAATTGAAAAAGAGTTATCTCTCTTTGTCCACGGGATTAATATTGTAAAGAGCTCTAGCTTTTTTATGTGTTAGTTCAAGATCAGACAACCATACACATTATTTTCTAAAATTCCTGTAATATGCAAAATAACATTATACATATGAAATATTTTCATATTTATGTTTTCGTATTATTTTGTCAGTAAAAAACATCAATAAATAATACTATCAACACTACATAAAAGTGAAACAATTCTTGAGGTTTTCAGTAAACCCTGATGTGGATTTCTGTAGTTCTCAGAAAATCTGTATGAAGTCAAAAACACACGCTGTGTACAGGTATGGAATGAATCTTGGAAACAGGGGAAATATTTAACAAATGAGAATCTGTTTGAGATCTTTATACATGTAGTTAGAATTGAATGGTTTATTACTAAGTGCAATAAATGAGAACACAGTTACCAACAATTAAAAACGAGTTATCTCTCTTCGTCCACGGGATTGATATTGTAAGGAGAACTAGCTTTTTATGTGTTCAAGATCAAACAACCGTCTTTACCTGAATTTTATTAAATATCCATTGATTAACGACCAAATAAGAGTTATCTCTCTTTTACTATCAGATTAATATTGTAAAGATTTATGTGAAAGTTCAAGTTATGTATTATTTTTCTCAAATTCCTGTAAAATGCAAAATAATATATATGAAATATTTACGTATTATATTTTGTCCCTGAAAAAAATTAGCTATAAAAATAATACTATACACACTATATACAAATCAATTCTTGAGGTTTTCGAAAAAACCTTGATGTCCATTCCTTTAGTTCTCAGAAAATCAATGTTAAGTCAAATACACACTGTGTACAGATATGGAATGATTCTAGGAAACGGGGGGAATTTTCAACAAATGAAAATCTCTTAGACCTTTATACATGTACTTAGAGTTTAATGGTTTATAACTAAATGCAATCATTTGTGAAAATGAGAACACAGTTACCAACAATTGAAAAAGAGTTATCTTTCTTTGTCCACGGGATTAATATTGTAAAGAGCACTAGCTTTTTATGTGTTCAAGATCAGACAACCATCTTTACCTGAATTTAATTAAATATCCATTGATTAACGACCAAATAAGAGTTATCTCTCTTTTACTATAAGATTAATATTGTAAAGATTTATGTGAAAGTTCAAGTTATGTATTATTTTTCTCAAATTCCTGTAAAATGCAAAATAATATATATGAAATATTTACGTATTATATTTTGTCCCTGAAAAAAATCAGCTATAAAAAATAATACTATACACACTATATACAAATCAATTCTTGAGGTTTTCAAAAAACCTTCATGTCCATTTCTTTAGTTCTCAGAAAATCAATGTTAAGTCAAATACACACTGTGTACAGATATGGAATGATTCTAGGAAATGGGAAATTTTCAACAAATGAAAATCTGTTTGAGATCTTTATACATGTACTTAGAATTAAATGGATTATTACTAAGTGCAATCATTTGTGAAAATGAGAACACAGTTACCAACAATTGAAAAAGAGTTATCTCTCTTTGTCCACAGGATTAATATTGTAAAGAGCTCTAGCTTTTTTGATGTGTTCAAGATCAGACAACCATATTTTCCTAAATTTTATTAAATATCCATTGATTAACAACCAAATAAGAGTTATCTCTCTTTTACTATAAGATTAATATTGTAAAGATTTATGTGAAAGTTCAAGTTATGTATTATTTTTCTCAAATTCCTGTAAAATGCAAAATAATATATATGAAATATTTACGTATAATATTTTGTCCCTGAAAAAAATCAGCTATAAAAAATAATACTATACACACTATATACAAATCAATTCTTGAGGTTTTCAAAAAACCTTCATGTCCATTTCTTTAGTTCTCAGAAAATCAATGTTAAGTCAAATATACACTGTGTACAGATATGGAAATTTTCAACAAATGAAAATCTCTTTGAGATCTTTATACATGTACTTAGAATTAAATGGTTCATTACTAAGTGCAATCATTTGTGAAAATGAGAACACAGTTACTAACAATTGAAAAAGGGTTATCTCTCTTTGTCCACAGGATTAATATTGTAAAGAACACTAGCTTTTTTATGTGTTCAAATGTAAACGTCTTCATATTAAATAGCATCATTTAAGAACAGATAAATTGGCAACATGGACCAGACATGCAGGTTTCGGGTACTTAACCCTCGTCAGTGATCCTCAAATCTAAACAATGTAATATGCCAAAAAAATATGAACGTTACTATGTCGAAAAAGCGTAGCGAAAGACGTAGCAGAATGGGTGGGATATGATGCTACAGGACCCACGTTTTAGAAATTTCAAGATTTTGATAACAGAAATTTTAGAATGCGTTGAAGAAACGATCAGCCGAAATTGATCGAACTTGGCTACATGTGCCCTCGGGGACTCCTGGTCCACCAGCAGTGACACTCACCAAGTGGTATAAATGTAAACGTCTTCATATTGAATAGCATCATTTAAGAAGATATAAATTAGCAACATGGACCAGACATGCACGTTTCGGGTATTTAACCCTCGTCAGTGATCCTCAAATCTAAGATCAGACAACCATATATTCCTGAATTTTATTAAATATCCATTGATTAACAACCAAATAAGAGTTATCTCTCTTTTACTATAAGATTAATATTGTAAAGATTTATGTGAAAGTTCAAGTTATGTATTATTTTTCTCAAATTCCTGTATATGCAAAATAATATATATGAAATATTTTCGTATTATATTTTGTCCCTGAAAAAAATCAGCAATAAAACATAATACTATACACACTATATACAAATCAATTCTTGAGGTTTTCAAAAAACCTTCATGTCCATTTCTTTAGTTCTCAGAAAATCAATGTTAAGTCAAATACACACTGTGTACAGATATGGAATGATTCTAGGAAACAGGGGAAATTTTCAACAAATGAAAATCTCTTTGAGATCTTTACACATGTACCTAGAATTAAATGGTTTATTACTAACTGAAATCATTTATGAAAATGCGAACACAGTAACCAACAATTGAAAAAAGAGTTATCTCTCTTTGTCCACGGGATTAATATTGTAAAGAGCTCTAGCTTTTTTATGTGTTAGTTCAAGATCAGACAACCATACACATTATTTTCTCAAATTCCTGTCAAATGCAAAATAACATTATACATATGAAATATCTTCATATTTATGTTTTCATATTATATTGTCAGTAAAGAAACATCAATAAATAATACTATAAACACTATATAAAAGTGAAGCAATTCTTGAGGTTTTCAAAAAACCTTGATGTTCATTTCTGTAGTTCTCAGAAAATCTATATGAAGTCAAAAATACACGCTGTGTACAGGTATGGAATGATTCTAGGAAACAGGGGAAATATTCAACAAATGAGAATCTGTTTGAGATCTTCATACATGTACTTAGAATTAAATGGTTTATTACTGAGTGCAATAAATGAGAACACAGTTACCAACAATTTAAACGAGTTATCTCTCTTTGTCCACGGGATTAAAATTGTAAAGAGCACTATCTTTTTTTTATGTGTTAGTTCAAATGACAAATGTCGATAATGACCATATCCCTGTTTACAACACAAAATCGATAATTCAGAAACCGAAGGCATACAAAATCAGGATAAAACAGGAACCAAACAAAAGTAAACAAACAAAAACCTCCACCATATGAAAAGATTATTGATGGACAACACATCGTCTATGTATCTGTAAGTGAAGTTGAAGTCAGAAGCTTAGTATCTTTTCCCTTCAGAGACCAAAGATTGAATCAATTCAGCTTCGTACGAGTAAAGGAAAATGTCGGCAAGGAGTGGGACAACCATATTTTCCTGAACTTTATTAAATATGCATTGATTAACAACCAAATAAGAGTTATCTCTCTTTTACGATAAGATTCAAATTGTTAAGATTTATGTGAAAGTTGAAGTTTTGTATTATTTTTCTCAAATTCCTGTAAAATGCATATAAGATATATGAAATATTTTCGTTTTATATTTTGTCCCTGAAAAAAAATCACCTATAAAAAATAATACTTTACACACTATATAGAAATCAATTCTTGAGGTTTTCAAAAAACCTTGATGTCCATTTCTTTAGGTCTCAGAAAATCAATGTGAAGTTAAATACACACTGTGTACAGATATGGAATGATTCTAGGAAACAGGGAAATTTTCAACAAATGAAAATCTGTTTGAGATCTTTAAATATGTACTTAGAGTTAAATGGTTTATTATTTAGTGCAATCATTTGTGAAAATGAGAACACAGTTACCAACAATCGAATAAGAGTTATCTCTCTTTGTCCACGGGATTAAAATTGTAAAGAGCACTAGCTTTTTTATGTGTTAGTTCAGGTAACAAATATGGATAATGACCATATCCCTGTATACAGCACAAAATCGATAATTCAGAAATCGAAGGCATATGAAATAAGGATGAAACAGAAACAAAAGCAAACAAACAAAAACCTCCACCACATGAAAAGAAGCGGACTCCCGATATGAGAGTGAGACCAGGTGCCCAGGAAGAGTAAGCATTTCCTGCTTGCATGCAACACCCGCCGCTTCAATTCGGTAGAACTGTCACATCCGATCAGACAACCATGTACATTATTTTCTCAAATTCCTGTAAAATGCAAAATAACATTACACATATGAAATATTTTCATATTTATGTTTTTTATTATTTGTAAGTAAAAAACATCAATAAACAATACTAAAAAAAACTATATAAAAGTGAAACAATTCTTGATGTTTTCAGGAAACCTTGTTTTCCATTTCTGTAGTTCTCAGAAAATCTATATGAAGTCAAAAACACACGCTGTGTACAGGTATGGAATGAATCTTGGAAACAGGGGAAATATTCAACAAATGAAAATCTGTTTGAGATCTTTATACATGTACTGAGAATTAAATGGTTTATTACTGAGTGCAATAAATGAATACACAGTTATCAACAATTGAGAAAGGGTTATCTCTCTTTGTCCACGGGATTAATATTGTAGAGGGCACCAGCTTTTATATGTGTTAGTTCAAGATCAGACAACCATACACATTATTTTCTCAGATTCCCGTAAAATGCAAAAAAAAAAAAAAAAAAAAACCATTATACATATGAAATATTTTCATATTTATGTTTTCATATTATTTTGTCAGTAAATACATCAATAAATAATACTATAAACACTATATAAAAGTGAAACAATTCCTGAGGTTTTCAGGAAACCTTGACGTCCATTTCTGTTGTTCTCAGAAAATCTATATGAAGTCAAAAACACACGCTGTGTACAGGTATAGTGCAATAAGTGAAATAAATGAGAACACAGTTACCAACAATTGAAAAAGAGTTACCTCTTTTTGTGCATGGAATTAATATTGTAAAGAGCAATAGCTTTTTTATGTGTTAGTTCAAGATCAGACAACCATACACATTATTTTTTAAAATTCCTGTAAAATGCAAAATAATATTATACATATGAAATATTTTCATATTTATTTTTTAATATTATTTTGTCAGTAAAAACATCTATAAATAATACTATAAACAGCATAGGAAACCTTGATGTCCATTTCTGTTCTCAGAAAATCTGTATGAAGTTAAAAACACACGCTGTATACAGATATAGCGCAATAAATGAGAACACAGTTACCAACAATTGAAAAAGAGTTGCCTCTATTTGCCAACGGGATTAATATTGTAATGAGTTAAACAGGATCCTTAGAATTAAATGGTTTATTATTAAGTGCAATCATTTGTGAAAATGATAATGTGGAAGCTGAGATTTCAGTCTGCGATGTTGCGAACAAACATATTTCGTACAGCCGCACGAAATCTACCGATTTATATCAAAATGTCGATCACAGAGTGTTGTACGGTTGATGTGAAAGGGGCTTAAAGGTTTGAGCGTTTGTTAAAAACCTAATGACTAATATTTGAAAAAGCTATGTATGTTATTTTAATTTGTTATCATGTTAATGCGCATGCGTAATTTTGGGGTTTTCATTTTTATTGTAAATAGTGTGAGCCAGAAATATTTACAAGAAATTATCTTTATATTTTGATGTCTTGGGGGGATTAAGTGCCAAAATTTTGTATGAAAGGGAAGAATGATATCTTTGGTAATGCTAGAGAAATGCAGTTTGTGTTAAACATGTAAGATTTTAGTCGATTAAAAGGGTCTACAATTTAAAATGCGGGTTCTTACTACGTCGAATGTTTTTGTATGTGCTCGTTGAAAAAAAGTTAGTCATCATCTTATATTCTAATCAATTTTGGCTAATTTTTATAGATCAGGACAGTAATTGCATTCCTTAGTTATTCGTTGTAAGGGAGCAATCATTTGATTTTTAGGGAGAAGGGCAGGAAGACTTTTGCCAGCCGGAAAAAAATCAGCAATTTTAAGAGCCGGATATATATTTTTTTAATTTCCAATGTTGAATGTTACTCTTAAATTTTAAATCACTAGCGTGTTTTTTCGGCCATATTAAATAATTCAAACATGGAGTGAGATCAGGTGCCAAGGAAGAGTATATTAAGGCATCTCTTCCTAGCAGATCACTAATCTTTTTAATTTCTGGAATGGCATATGAAACCTATAATCTTTAAACTTCAAATAATACTCAACGGGATACAGACATAAACTCGGACAAAAAATGGTTTGTAGATATTGATTTCAATTGTGTACATGAACATCGACGACTGGTTCAGCTAGCCAACAGGGGATGCTTACTCATCCCGGGCACCTGATCCCACCTCTAGCTTGCAATGCGTCTAGCGATGCTCAATTCGGTGCGTTATTGTGAGTACTGTTGAGGTTGTCGTCAGGATCTTTATTCCATCAACGTGGACAGGCTTTTCATTCCCTGCGAGGGGTTTGACAGTAAGTGTTTTGAATATATTTCCCTGACATTGTCGCCATAGCACTTTCTATATAGACATAACGTCAGAGTTTGCATGAATTTTAGATATTGTTTTCATTTTCTTGCTTAAACATCGACGGCGGGTGCGGCTAGCCAACAGGGGATGCTTACTCCTCCCAGACACCTGGTCCCACCTTTAACTTGCTAGGGGTCCGTCGATGCTTAATTTTGTGCTCTATTGTGAGTGCTGTTGAGATTATCGTCAGGATCTTCTTTAACTCATTTGAATACATGACAAATATGGATAATGACCATATCCCTGTATACAGCACAAAATCGATAATTCAGAAAATCAGAAACCGAAGGCATACTAAATCAGGATGAAACAGGAACCAAAGCAAATAAACAAAAACCTCCACCACATGAAAAGAAGCGAACTCCCGATGTGGGAGTGAGACCAGGTGCCCAGGAAGAGTAAGCATCTTTCTCTTTGCTTTCTCTTCCAGGTGCCCAGGAAGAGTAAGTAAAGTACGTCTCGTTTTTTTTAGTTAGTTTACGACACTCAAAAAAGTGTTTACTTAACATGTTGATAGGTCGGAAGAGGATGGTCCGGGATTTTTTTCCCGAAGATTGATTCGGAAATTTTTTTGCAAAGTCCCCCACCCCATAAAAATCAAATGGTTGTTCCCTATGAAGTCAGTTTTGAATTCTGAGACTACATATGCCCACAAACTGTCAAATAAGCGATACTCGGACACAAAATCACACAACAGTCAAAGCAATGCATAAACATCAAAGAAGCACCAATCGGTTATTCAGTCTCAAAGTCGAGAAGGCAAGGCAAAATCATTATAATTCCATTGGAACGATTTCGAATCTCGAAAAATTTCTTTTGCATGTTTTTCGGGAACCCGTTCAAACCATAACAATATCTTCTGACGCGAAAAATGCTTTCAGAAAAAAAGGTTATATATTGAGGTATATATTGAACAAAAATAAATATTCATAACAATAAAAATTAATGTATCTGTATAAAATATGACAGTTGAGTTGTCACTTTTTCAAAAGAGTATGTGAAATAATTCCTAATACTGCACCAATGTTCTCAGGGCCATTTTAACCCAGTCTATTCCTATCTCAGTATAATCTGTATCAACCTTCTCTCATTGTCTATGTTATGTACCCAGTGGGCAAGTAGGTTTTTATGTTTATCAGTACGTATAATATATCATTCTAGTCTGTTCTTGTGTCAGTATAACCTGTATCAGGCTTCCCTCCCTGTCTATGTAATGTACACAGTTATTGTTGTTATCAGTGACAAGGAGGTTGTGGTATTTATCAATACATGTACCAGTCTTTTCTTGTGTCAGTATAACCTGTATCAGGCTTCCCTCACTGTCTTTATAATCTACACAGTGATAATTATGATAAAAGAAAACAGGTAAATAAAAATAAGTGACAAACAGGTTTTGGTATTGTCCGAAAAACCTGACTTAAACCCAGTATTTGATGGTTAATTGTAGGGGGCGGGATGGCTTGTTGATGGTCAGGAAAGGACCTATAGCACAAACCGCGAGACTCTCCGAACCTTCAAAGAGTCGCACGTTCTGCCTCAACCTAAATGCATGTTCGCGACTATTGACACATCATACTCGCCGGGTGAATGATTATTTAATAAGGAAGACTTATAATTTTCTTATTTACCAACCTCTGTTGTATTTTCGACTGGATAAGGCCTTCATCAGGCGTATAGCTGCTGCAAAAAAATAATTCTGGTCGAATCCGTCGCCATGTTGTCCTCATTGCTATACTTATTATTAATTTTGTAGCTACTCTGGAAAAAAATAAATGAATGTTTGATAATTATTCAAACTAAGAAATACGACGTAATAATAAGTATTTTATCCCGCTTAATCCCAAAAATGAGACCTTAACATTCTTTATGTATAAGTCGTAACAAGACCCGGTTGAAGCACCCACAGCAAAACACAATAACACCCAATGCAAAACATAGATGAATATGTAAATGGATATAAAAAGAGGATATACATAATACAATCCGTGCTCTTCCGACGCCAGCTCATGTATGTTATCACCCAAGGAGTCCGACTGACATTCAGAGAGGACAGGTGGTCGGGGCCCCGTCTTCTCTAAAAAGGTTTGGAGAGGGCCCGTCGTCACATTCAGTCAGAGTGCAAGTTTTAAGAATGCGCTGGTACAAGACTTTAGATTTGTCAAGTACCAAGCTTAGTGTCCGTTTGGTGACATACGGTATAAAAGGCGTTTGCTGATTCTGACGCATTTTGTATGGTAATTCTGTCTACATTTGATCCTTTTTATTTTGTTGATTATGTCACCATAAAACGCAGGTTGCGAAATTCCCAAACTATTATACTCTGTTCCTTGTATGGGTCCGAATTTCAAAAGAAGTTGACAATAATTTTTGTAAAATTTCCAGAAAGTCTTTACAACTTTGTGGAAACATTGACCTAAATATTTCTTGGTAATTTGGAAATTTCTACTATGAAAATCCAAAAAACATCCATACATGCTCTAGCATACCGGATGAGTTGCGAAATGTAAATGACAAATCTGTATAATGACCATATCCCTATTTATAGCACAAAATCGATATTTCAGAAAAATTATAAACCGAAGGCATTCAAAATCAGGATAAAACAGGAACAAATGCAAACAAATAAAACCCTTCACCAGATGAAAAGAAGCGAACTCCCGATATGGGAGTGAGACCAGGTGCCCAGGAAGAGTAAGAGTAAGCACCTGCTTGCATGCAACAGTCGCCGCTTCAATTCGGTAGAACTGTCACATCCGGTTTAAATGTGTTTGATATTCACTCAAATTAATGTTATTTATCCCAAAAAGCTTCTGACTAGGACAGTACTTCAAAGAAAAGGAAATTAATTTTCAAAAAACGTGACTTTTTTATATTTATTACTTTTGTTTTTAGGGTGGCAATAATCTATATTTAACCTTTGCTTCACCAGTATATATATATTATCACACAGAATAATGAGAATCGTAAATAGTTATGTATGCTATAAAAATATATGAAAAAGCATGAGAATATGGTCAAATATTGTGTAACCTAATAAGTATTTATGCTTACTCGTAGACTGGTGATTGTTGTTTGTAGTGAAGCCATCTTCTTACTAAGGTCCCTTCTGTAAAACAAAAAAAGGTCAAAATCCTTATAATTATACAGTCTAGAGGGCACAGTTTTAATGGTAGCTTGATCAAACTTCAAACACTTATTGCTTATGTCAAGAGGTAGAACCTTATGTATTTTCATGGTCATAGGTCAAAAGTCACGGTAACAGATTGGAAATGGTGAAATCCTAGTATTCAGCCTAGAGGGCACAGTTTTGATTGGATCATAACAAATCTTCATACACGTATTGCTTATGACAACAGAAAAGACCCTATAGATGATCAAGGTCATAGTCAATAATATTGATGGTAAAATTCTTGCATTCAATCTAGAGGGCACATTTTGATTGGATATTAACAAACTTCACAAAGATAATGCGTTTGACAAGAGGAAGAATCATATCGGTTTTTAAGGTCATAGGTCAAAGAAGAAGGTCCCAGATGAGAGATGGTCAAAATCTTTGTATACAGACTAGATTGATTCTCATGCGATGCTGCACTCTGCGTTGCCTAGGTTTGTTTTATCTTTTTTCTGTTTGAGTATCAAATAGAGGTTTTAATGTAAAAGTGTTACTCCTCCCGGGCACCTGGTCCCACCTCTAGCTTGCTAGGGGTCCGTCGATGCTTAATTTTGTGCTCTATTGTGAGTGCTGTTGAGATTATCGTCAGGATCTTCTTTAACTCATTCAAGACATAAAATAGGTGTATGTCTTTTATGTTTTAGAGACTCAGATATAATATTGAAAATGCAGTTAATTTTCTTTAATTTTAAAACCTGAAGAAGCTGCGTTTCCACTATTTTTTAATCTCTTTAATAGTTTATTTTCCCACTATATTTAATCTCGAAATTTCCAAATCCTTTTGTTGAACCATTTTTCTGAGTTTCTTTTATCTTATCTTTGGAGTCTGCACTTCTCTTCTCTGTATCCTGAAACATTTTTATTTCCTTATCTTTTTGTATGATAATGTCCTGCATTTCTTTTACTTTTCTTTCAAAGTCTGCACGATGTTTCCTTTCTTCTTGAATCTTCATCTTCTCAAGCTCTGTATTAGAATTAGTCTCCTCTTGGCTAGAAATAAAAATACTGCACAAGATTTAAAAAATATTATAATATAATTTATGAGGAAATCTTAAAAAAAAATCTTTGTGTACAGATTTGAGGATCAAGTTTCAGGAAAGAATGCTGTGTAACATAATCATGATAATTAAGAGAATTGATTACAATGTACAAAAATACTTACTGCTGATCTAATTCCATTTCTTCGACATTATACTTGCTTGGTCTTTTCCTTTTTTTGCTTTCTACTTGTTGACATATTCGTTCCCTACTTCAAGAAAGATTAAAATGTGAAGGCATAAGAAAGAAGAAAAAGTTTGAGTCTGAAGAATTATCTAGATTATTAGGTATTTTATCAGTAAATGTGAAAGCACACTAATCATGCTAATAGACAATATATAATTAGAATACCTGAATTCCTCTTCATTTCGATTCACAGTGACTGTCGTAATAAGTGACAAACAGGTTTTGTTATTTATCAACACGTATAATATATCTTTCCAGTCTGTTCTTGTGTCATTATAACCTGTATCAGGCTTCCCTCCGTGTCTATGTAATGTACACAGTTATTGTTGTTATCAGTGACAAGCAGGTTTTGGTATTTATCGATACATGTACTATATCAATCCAGTCTGTTCTTGTGTCAGTATGACCTGTATCAGGCTTCCCTCCCTGTCTATGTAATGTACACAGTGATTGTTGCTATCAGTAACAAGGAGGTTTTGGTATTTATCAATACATGTACTATATCAATCCAGTCTGTTCTTGTGTCAGTATAACCTGTATCAGGCTTCCCTCCCTGTCTATGTAATGTACACAGTGATTGTTGTTATCAGTAACAAGGAGGTTTTGGTATTTATCAATACATGTACTATATCAATCCAGTCTGTTCTTGTGTCAGTATAACCTGTATCAGGCTTCCCTCCCTGTCTATGTAATGTACACAGTTATTGTTATCAGTAACAAGGAGGTTTTGGTATTTATCAACCCAGTTTATTCTTGTGTCAGTATAACCTGTATCAGGCTTCCCTCCCTGTCTTTATAATGTACACAGTGATAATTATGATAAAAGAAAAGAAGGAAATTAAAATAAGTGACAAACAGGTTTTGGTATAATCCGAAGAACCTGACGTATACCCAGTCTTTGACGGTTATTTGTAGAGGGGGCTTGTTGTTGGTCAGGAAAGGACCTATAGCCGAAACAGCGAAACTCTTCGAACCTCCAAAGAGTCGCACGTTCTGCCTCAACCTAAATGCATGTTCGCGACTATTGACACATCCCACTCGCCAGGTGAATGATTTTTTCATTCAGAAGACTTATATTTTTTTTATTTACCAACTTCTGTTGTAGTTTTGACTGCATAAGGCCTTCGTCAGGCGTATTACTGCTGAAACAAATTAATTCTGGTCAAATCCGTCGCCATGTTGTCCTCATTGTTATAATGATTACTAATTTTGTAGCTACTATGGAAAAAATGAATGTTTAATAATTATTCAAACTAAGAAATTCGACGTAACAATATAAGTATTTGTCCCGCTTTATCTTAAAAATGAGACCTTAAACTGCTTCATGTATCAGTCGTAACAAGACCCGGTTGCTGCACCCACAGCAAAACCCCATCACCCACAGCAAAACCCCATAACAACCACAGCAAAACCAAATAACACCCACAGCAAAACCCCCATAACACCCACAGCAAAACCCCATAACACCCAATGCAAAAAACAGAGGACAGGCACAGAAAGAGACACAAAAGGTTCAAAAGAAAGGAGAGGATCTCCAACAACACCTAGTTGCAGCACCAACAGCAAAACACCAACTGTAAAAACACAAAGACACGCAAATTAAGAGACTTAATGGTACAAGGAACGTCAAATCACAGAGAAACATCAAACACAAATGACTATACATAATCCAACGAGACCAATGGGCAATCATTGTCGACTTAGAACGGTCATCTGCCACGTCAGAAGCAGACGGTGTGGTTATCCTGGAATAAGTGCGCACAACCCTCCCAGTCTTTCGATTTCCCAGAGGTCTGGAAGAACGTACAATCCTGGTGTAAACAACCCTCTCCCTGCCAGATGACCACACACAAACAAGACTGCAAAACGCAGGGGCCCAGGCAACTAAGATGAATATGTAATTAGATATAAAAAGAGGACATACATAATACAATCCGTGCTCTGCCGACGCGAGCTCATGTATGTAATCACCCAAGGAGTCCGACTGACATTCAGAGAGGACAGGTGGTCAGGGCCCTGTCTTCTCCAAAAGAGGTTTGGACAGGGCCCGTCATGGAGTCCCGTCGTCAAAGTAAGTCAGAGTGCAAGAAGGCGCTGGTTCAAGACTGTAGATTTGTCAAGTACCAAGCCCAGTGTCCCTTTGGTGACATAAAGATCATATCCTTTGCATAAAAGGCGTTTGCTGATTCTGACGCATTTTGTATGGTAATTCTGTCTACATTTGATCCTTCTTATTTTGTTGATCATGTCACTATAAAATGGAGGTAGCGAAATACCCAAATTAATATACTCTGTTCCTTGTATGGGTCCGAATTTCAAAATAAGTTGACAATAAATTTTGTAAAATTTCCTGAAAGTCTTTACAACTTTGGTAAAGTGGAAACCTTGACCTAAAAGTTTCTTTTCATTTCCATGCTTCATAAACATCGACGGCGGGTGCGGCTAGCCAACAGGGGATGCTTACTCCTCCCGGGCACCTGGTCCAACCTCTAGCTTGCTAGGAGTCCGTCGATGTTTAATGTTGTGCTCTATTGTGAGTGCTGTTGAGATTATCGTCAGGATCTTCTTTAACTCATTTGTGTCACACTTATGCCCTTTGCCGTATGGAGCTCGTGAAAAAGTTCCCCGCGAGGGGTTTGACAGTAAGTGTTTTGGATATACTTCCCTGACATTGTCGCCATAGCACTTTCTATATAGACATGACGTTAGACAGTGCATGAATTTTATATATTTTCATTTCCATGCTTCATAAACATCGACGGCGGGTGTGGCTACCCAACAGGGGATGCTTACTCCTCCCGGGCACCTGGTCCCATCTCTAGCTTGCTAGGGGTCCGTCGATGTTTAATGATGTGCTCTATTGTGAGTGCTGTTGAGATTATCGTCAGGATCTTCTTTAACTCATTGGTAATTTGGAAATTTCTACTATGAAAATCCAAAAACATTATCTAGCATACCGGATGAGCTGCGAAATGTTAATGACAAATATGGATAATGACAATATCACCAATATACAGCACAAAATCGGTAATTCAGAAAATTATCAACCGAAGGCATACAAAATCAGGATAAAACAGGAAACAAAGCAAACAAACAAAACCCTCCACCACATGAAAACAAGCGAACTCCTGAAATAGGATTGAGACCAGTTACCCAGGAAGAGTCAGCATCTTCTGCTTGCATGCAACACCAGCCGCTTCAATTCGGTAGAATTGTCACATCCGGTTACTCCATTTTGGAAGATATAATAAAATAAATTAATATTTTAAAGGCCGACGTTGGGAACCACCCGGTCGTTAATAGGTATACCTGAGTGACATAAGATAGATAGGCGTGGCATACCGTCTTTGAAGACAACGCCGGCTGCGAGCGGCGTGTTACAACAAAGACAAACCGACAGGTAATCCTTTATTATGCTAATGAGATACCCGAGTCTCATCTGTTTTAAGCTGTCAATCAAAAATTGATAGGTGTAAAAGGATTAAAGGGAACCAATCAGATACCAATAAGAGATGTTAACCCTATAGCGTTCAGTGAGGAAATGACAGCAAATTTACCTGTCCCCTTATATAGTCCCCCGTCGGCCTTTAAAGTATAATTTCTGGTTGGACGATAAAAATGGTCTATGACAGAATTTCATCCAACATTCTGGAGAGTGGGACATCATACAGATAAGGAATAGTTAATGTTAACAGATTCTATGAATAATAAACGAAAATGAATGAGGAGCCATCGCGACAAATGGTGAATAAATGGTTAGATATGCAATAATTAACGTGAATGTAGGCATAGAAAAATTACTGATAGATTCCTCATAGTTAACGCATGTCACTAACCATATGCTTATTCCGCATACTCTTACCATATTCCGCATTGCTATGTGTATGAATAATGACTATCGTTGGCGTATGGCGAATGACTCACGTGAATGAGCTAAACGCTACCCTTAGAATTTTCGTTTTGTTATTTCTATCGTGAATCTTAAATTTATATTAATCCGGCTCCAAACAAAAATATATATTTGTCTATGAATTCAAATCAATGTTTACATGTAAACAACAAAGAATGAAACTGAAGAAGGAAATCATGATATTAAGAAAAAAAAATATTGTTTAACTCATATCACTTTTAATTATCTTTTTTTTTCTTTTACTAAATTCATGGACTCCGGCACTGCATACATGTAGTTCCTTTTTTTTTTTTTTTTTGCCGCTTTCCTTTAATAAGTTAGTGATAAGCTTATGAAATAATTAATTGAAAAAAAAAACACGATTCTTTATGGTTGGTAGCTTTTGTAGATAACGACGTCTTCTAGAGTCGCGAGCGGTACGTGACATCAAAGACATATCGGTAGGTCATCTTAATTATGTCGCATTATTAAATAAGATATCGGCATGGTCCGATGTCAATACAAAATATTTCATTTAGATATACAAAACACTATCGTTGCTAGATAAAAAAAAGACAAAATATATTTAGTTTGAATAAAAAGGGGGGGGGGGGGGCGAATCTAGATACATTTTAAGGGGGGGGGGGGTTGACACCATAAGAGGGTCGAAACTTTACTTTTAAAAGAAGTAATTACGGAAAATATCAGCACATGTGAAAATAAAAACAATTCTAGCTTACAAAAAGAATGTAAGTTGATGACAACATTGAAAGATCGATTCTTTTTAAGGGATCAATGTAATTGATACTTCGACATTATTCTAAGCCCTGCCTTTGACCGATTTGGTCCATCTATACATGTATCACCAACATTGTGTGATCAAATCTAGTTTAAACATATTTATTCAATATATAATCAAGCAAAGCATGTTACATGTATGTAGAATATTATGAGGATTGGAAAAAAAGCTTAAAGCTTATATTAATTCCTCTCCGGGTTCTAATAAACCAATACAGTAGAATATGTCACGAAATAATATGAGAATATAACAGTAATAAATATGTAGCATGTGTAGTAAGAGACATGGTAATTATGTTGGTATTAACAAGGACAGAAAAAAGGGAATAAAGGAAAAAAGAAAACAGACGAAGTAAATAGTTACAATTGTGAAATGTGAAGACGATCCACATGGATGAGATATAGAATTAAAGTAAAAGTAGTACATGTATTTTTATCATAGTGAACACATAATGAATTACTATTTCTATCTTGATGATCACATAAACATGCATGTTGACGTAATAATGAATTGATGACTGAATCTATCTGGCTAAATCTATCATTGAATGTATCAATCAATCAATAAGTCGAAGGATAAATGGCGATCATTTCAATTAATGGTAATACTTATTCAACATGAAACATAAATTAGTTGAGACTTAAACTAGGTCATTATGCAAATCTTTTAGTTTTTATTATATAATTTTGAACATGATGGAAAAGTTGTTTATTATATTCTGTTGACTTAGCGCTATCCCCAAACAGGAGAGTTTTATACGTTATAGGGGTGTTTATATGTTGGAATAGTTCGTTTCTTGCTGATCTATATTTATCACATTCAAGTAGGAAGTGTTCGGAGGTTTCTTCTGCACCGCACGAACAAAGTGAGTCGCTTTCAATATTGTGTAAAAACAGGTGGTGTTTAAGACTGCTGCATTTCATTCTAAGTCGTGCATGGTAGACTTGACCACGTCGTGTACCTACAATGTAATATTTCGGAGGTTTAGTCTCTGTATACATTAAAGAGGAAAGTTTTGTTTTAAATTGGCGCAGTGTATCGGAATCTTTAATGTCTTGTGGGAGATTGTTCCAAAGACGGATAGTTTACGGGATAAAGCTATTGTAATGGTAAGTTGTTCTACATTTAGTTGTAACTAAGTTATTGGAACTACGCGTACTGCGACTGTGCTGTTCATGATATGTATTGGGGAGAAGTTCTGTTAAATATCTTGGTGTTAGGTTTTTATACATTTTGTAAAATTGGATTAATTTATGTTCTTCACGTCTACTTTCCAATTTTTGCCATCCAGTTTCTTTATATAATAGTTCTCGTTTAACAAGCTTAGTAGCACCAGTCACAATTCGCGCGGCTTCAATATTAACTTTTTCTAGTTTATCTTTACAGTAGATCGGGCAATTGTCGAAAATAATATCACCATATTCTAAAACTGGACGAATAAAGGAAAAATACATAGTCTGAAGTGTCTGTCTGTCAAGGTCGAATTTAAGATTACGTAATATGTTAAGTTTTTTACATGCCGTTTGAATAATTTGCTCAATATGTTCACCCCAGTGACAGTTTGAAGTGAATATTAATCCTAAATGCTTGTGGCTAGAAACTTCTTTTATGACTGTATTGTCGAAATATAAGTCGGGGTGTGGAAAATTGTTCAATTTTCTAGAAATTAGGAGATATTCAGTTTTTTTGGGGATTAAAATTTACAAGCCAATTGTTAAACCAGATTTTAACTTTTTGTAGATATTCGTTTAATAAAATCACACCAGTATTTTGATTTTCAATTATGAGATAAATAGTCGTATCGTCAGCAAAGAGTTTAATAGTACAACCAATTTCTACGACAATATCATTAATAAAAATAAGAAAAAATAGTGGCCCAAGTATGGAACCTTGGGGTACGCCTGCATTTGTTTCTAACAATATTGACTCGTTACCATTAATAATTACTTTCTGTTTTCGATCTGTTAGATAGCTTTTTATCCATAGTAGAAGTTTTCCCCGAATTCCAAAATTTTCTATTTTAAATAACAAACCCGCATGCCACATCCTATCAAAAGCTTTACTTATATCGAAGAAAATAACCCTTATTTCCTTGCCTTCATCGAGAGCCCTAGAAAATTCATGTGAAATGTAGAGTAGCTGATTTATAGTTGAGTCCCCCCTTCGGAATCCTGACTGATGTTTGGTTAGAAGATTGTTTTCGTTAATGAAATTGTAAATGTATTTGTATATGCATTTTTCAAAAATTTTACTTATCACACATAATAGTGATATAGGTCTGTAGTTGTTAACCTTAGTGGGATCACCTTTTTTGAAGATGGGAACAATATTAGAAATTTTCCATGCTGTTGGGAATTTATTTGAAATCAGGGATAAGTTGAATAATTTACTTAAGGTTGAACTTATTTCATTTGATCCTTCTTTTAAAACTCTTGGCCCAAGTGTATCATTGCCAATTGCTTTGGTAACATCGATTGTATCTAGTATATCTTTAACATTTTCGGGCGTTAGGGAGATAAATTCTAAAGTCTGTTGTATCGTTTGGTTTGTAGTTAAGGGAGGGAGGTGCTTAGTTGAATCATCTATAATTGATTGTGATGCAAAAATGTGTTTCATAAGTTCGCTTTGTCAACATCATCATTTACAACTAAATCATCATCCGTTACTAGAATTTTGGTGTTTTGAGGTTTCCTTTTCAAACTAGAAATGTCTTTAGCTAGGTGCCACCAATCTTTAGTTGAAAATTTACTTCGTTTTACTTTTTCGATTAAGTTAGTATGATAGTTACTTTTTGCTACTCTTATGGAATCTATTACTTTGTTTCTTATGTCCTTGAATTTTGACCAATAATAATCTGAATTTAATTGTTTGGCCTTACGCCTTGTTCGGTCTCGTTTTCTCATTAGCCATTTTATTTCATTAGTTATCCAGGGGATATCTCCATTTCTGACAGACATTATTCTATTTGGTATTGACAAACTTGCAGTTTCCAATAATTTATCAGTAAATTCCTTGACTTTTTCATCTAAAGATTTTTAAGATTCGAGAATAAGGTCCCAGTTTATGTTACTTAAGTCATTCCTAAACCTGTTATAGTCTCCCTTATCATACAACCATATTTTGCGTTTATAACATGTGGAGTTATATTTTACGGAGTTGATCAAAGCTATGATTGGTCGATGATAGCGAATATTTACGTCTAAAAAAGGTTCGCAGACTTTACTGTATACTATATTTTGAGAATTGTTTGTAATGAGAAGGTCAATTAAGGTAGCTGAATTTTAAGTTATTGACGTCGCTTCGGATATAATTTGTTGTAAGCCAAAACAATTACAAATCGATTCTATGTTAGGTATATTAGAATGAAGTTGATTTTCATTGAAATCACCCGTTATGATAATATTAGATATGTTACTTTCGATTGCCATATCAATAGAGGATTCAATGAGTTCTCAAGTTTCATTTGAACAATTGGGAGGTCGATAAAATGTTCCTACCAAAAAAATTTTATTGCTAGATATAATTTCAACCCATATGTACTCTAAGTTTGATACTTCTAAATCAAATCGTCTCTTACTAACTAAATTATCTCTAATATATACAATGACCCCTCCGCCTATTCGATCATTTCTGTCTTTTCTAAAAGGGGGACTATAATCTTGGAGTATTAAATCTGAGACAGGTATTGTTGAGTTTAACCAACTCTCCGTAAAACATAATAAATCGAATTCGCGTAAATTGGCATTAATTATATCTATTTAAGGCAAAATACTTTGGATATTCAAATGCATCATAGACAAAAATATTTTGAGTGTTGAGAAAAATAACTTTCATTTCCATTTTCAACAGTTGATGTATTTAAGTCAGGTTCTGGACCAGGATTAATTTCTATGTCACCACTAAGTAACAAAATTGACAAGATACCACTGATAAAGATAAGACAAGACAGTATACTGACAAAGTATGATAGGTCAATTTTTACCTTAATTTTCGACTTTGAAAGCTCTGTAAGCTTCTATGGATATATTCATATTAAGTTATTGGTACATCTTTGATGTCATATTTCAGAGCGAGGATAGGACAGTACGTATGATAAAAATAACAGACATGTAATGACAAGTATATTTATGTTACTGACGCATAAACCTAATCTAGCGTCTCAAAGAATAACATAACATTGACTGAAATTGAATATTGTCATTTATTGAAAATGACGCATGAGTTTAGAAAACATGACAAATTATGATAATAACATATGAAAGAAGTGACGCAATCTTAAATCAATTTCAGTCCAAATAGTTCATTTCTCGATGTAGCAAAATTTAACCTGAAATGCGTCAAAGTAAAGATTGGGGTTTAACAAAATCCTCTTAACATGTAGAGAAGTAAATGTGGAATACATAAAATCATGACAATCACACATGTACTCACATAAATACAAGTGAAAGTTAAACAATTACAAATCAAATATCATGTCACAAAGATGAAGAAGACGAAAAGAAATGAGCGGAAAGAGAAAATCTAACAGTAATCATTGTTATAAAGTTAAAGGTGCTAGGGGAGGGAGGTGGGAAATTTCCGTGAAAATACTTCAAATTTACAAACAGATAGTTGTCGTCGAGACGCTAGATGAAAACAGAATGATGCACGCGCATCGTAAGACCATGTAGAATTTTAAATGGGGTTCAATAAGGGGTGTATGCGAACATAAAACATTTTATATAAGATATAAAGTGGTTTTTATGTTACTGACGCATAAACCTAATCTAGCGTCTCAAAGAATAACATAACATTGACTGAAATTGAATATTGTCATTTATTGAAAATGACGCATGAGTTTAGAAAACATGACAAATTATGATAACATATGAAAGAAGTGACGCAATCTTAAATCAATTTCAGTCCAAATAGTTCATTTCTCGATGTAGCAAAATTTAACCTGAAATGCGTCAAAGTAAAGATTGGGGTTTAACAAAATCCTCCAAAGGAGAGCGTTTCGCAACGAATTACGTAGGAACGCGAACCCCCCCCCCCCCCCCAATCTTCAACACATACTGATTATGTACATAGAATGTCACAATGACTAGCTAAGTTCGGACTACAATTAGACCAGAAGCCCTTGTCTCCATGATCTGTCAATATTTCTAATACTGGTAAACTAACATATTTACATGACAACAGAGCGAATAATATTTTGGCACAGGAGCCCTTGTCTCCATTACCTGTATGGTAATGAAATTGGTCAGAAGCCCTTGTCTCCATGACCTGTGTTGTAATGAAATTGGTCAGAAGCCCTTGTCTCCATGACGTGTAACCATGTAACGTAGCGATAATTGATCAGAAGCCAATGTCTCCATGACCTGTAACATAATGATAATTGATCAGAAGCCCTTGTCTCCATGACCTGTATTGTAATGAAATTGGTCAGAAGCCCTTGTCTCCATGACCTGTAAGCGTTATGGATGGTATCCTAATATATTTTTTGAATGCGTTTGAATGCCATCGACCCATGAGTTGAATGTTTTCGTCCGATACACCCATTGCAGCCGCAGTTGTTGCTGCACCGATCCGAAAGCTGTGACCTTTATAGAGTTTGCAGTCAAGATTTGCCCACAGTAGAGATAATCGCAAATGTTTGCTAAAATAATTGTAAGTAACAGGTGATCCATCCAGAAAAATAAACAAAGGACCTGGTGAATTGTCTCGTATGCTGCAATATTTGAACAGGGCTTCAACTGGACAGCAATCTGAGGAAGATGTGGATTTGATCAGCAGTGTAGGCGGAGATTTTCCTGTTGAATGTTTGAACGAATCAAATGTCAGTTCCAGACCAGATGGTTTATCGGAATCGTTATTGTAAAGAAAAACAATGTTTTCCCGTTTAATACAGTGAGTAGAATGACCGTTTTTAAGCGTTATTTCACCAATGCGTAGAAACGCGTGAAAAGCTATTAAATACATAGCTTTAATTAGAACTTGACTGAAAAAAGAATTGCAAACGAAGGGTATTGATTTGACCAGCTCCCATAGTATTTTTGATGTAATGGGCAAGCGCTTGTCACAAATTTTCTGAGATTTTTGATAGCCATTCAGCATCTTTCTAAGCATAAAGTTGTGTAATATATCGTGCTGACCGTGTAGTTTTGCTAGGAAGCCTAACGCTGATACGTAGGTTTGAACAGTCGATGGAGCTAAGCCTAGTTCAAAGCAATGTGCCACGAAAAGTGCCACTTTTTCACATGATATGTCCTTGGGCCCGATTTCTTGTCCTCTGGTAATCATTTGTATGAAAGCTACGTATCGTTGATAAACAGCAATATATGCCTTTTGTGTTGAATCTGATAATGAATGTTGAATAAGATGTGAAGCTGTCGCTGTTAGCTTATCAATGGTTCCGTTTGGATTGGAGTTGAATCCCTGTCCATGTGAGGATACAGCTGCTTGAAGTGTAGAATCTGCAAACGGGAAAGTTTATCAGCTGCGACATTTTGAATACCTGGGATATGACGAGCACGAAAAAGCAGGTTATTCCGCAAAACAGAAATGACTAAACGACGTACTAGTTTCATAATTGATTTATCTTTGCTAGATTGATTATTGATTATGTGGACTACTGCCATGTTATCAGAGTAAAAATTGACTTTAGAGTTGGCCATATCTTTCGCAAGAAGTTCGATAGCAATAACGATCGGAAACAGTTCTTTAATGGTAATATGCGCTGATGACCAGGAATCGTCCCATTTTCCATAAAACCATTTGTTTTGAAAAACTCCTCCAAAACCTGCGTTACTAGCATCGGTAAAAAGATTAAGGCTCTCTGATGATTCCCATTTATCTTCGAGTAAAAGGGCTGTGCCGTTGAAATGATTTATGAAAATTGACCAAGCATGTAAGTCCGCTTTCGCTTCTTGCGTTAATCGACGCACGTAGAACGGTTTTGTAAGGCCGATTGTCAAGTCTATGAGTCTGCGCAAAAACGCTCTTCCCGGACTCACTACAGCGCAAGCAAAGTTTAAAAGGCCAATTAGAGATTGTAATTGCCTGAGTGTTAATTTCTTCGAATTTAAAGCTCCAGTGATGGCCGTTCGGATTTTAGTAAGTTTCTCTTCAGGAAGTCTTATTTCTAGCTTTATGGTATCAATTTCCAACCCTAAGAATACTAGCTTTGTAGTAGGATAAACCGTTTTGGGGTGTTTTATTGGAATCTTTATCTCCTCGCAAATTGTGAAGAAATGACGTAATGATCTATGGCATGCATCCGAATCGGGTCTTCCCAAGAAAAGGAAGTCATCGAGAACGTGGACACAGCCTTCAGTTTTGAAATGCGTTTCCATGACCCAGTGCAGAGCGTTGCTAAATTTCTCAAAAAGGTTACAAGAGAAACTAAGACCAAAAGGCAATGTTTTGTCATAATAAAATTTGTTTTCGAAATAGAAGCCTAAAAGTTCGTAGTCATTTGGGTGTACAGGGATTAGTTTGAAAGCATGTTTGATATCCGTTTTCGCCATGAGCGTACCCCTACCCAATTTGGATATAATAGCAAGAGCCGATTTGATAGACTGGTATTGAACCGAAGTATATGTATCGGGGATACTATCGTTGATAGAATCCCCATCGGGATATGACAAATGGTGTATTACTCTAAATTCACCGGGTTCTTTTTTCGGGACAACGCCTAAGGGTGACACTTGAATGTTCGCGAAAGGTTTGTCGTGAAAAGGGCCTGAGGCCCGTCCGTTTGAAATTTCCTTAAGAATTGCTTTACGTATTATGTCCGGGTTGTCCGTAGCGGATTTTAGATTTTTAGAAAAACGGAATTTCCGACACCCTTGGAATGGAATTTTAAAGCCGAAATTGAAACCTCGAAGTAAATAATCTTTTAAAGTGTCGTCATAACCAGTTAACCAAAATTTCAAAGCTGCAGTATCAATGGGAGTAACGTCCGAAATAGGTTCATTTGGTTGGGGGAGGTTTCCTGACATCAGTTTTTGTCGTTGGTGTTGATCCAGATTTTCCTGGTTGGATTGATTTAGGTTTAACTCCTTGTTTGCTACGAAAACAAGTTTTCCTTGGGTGTTTTCCTCTGCACTTTTGGCATGTATGCGAATATTTACAGCCTTCCCTACTGCATGATCCGGTATTGTTGTAATCGTAACAGTACGGTCTGGATTGGGGAAAGCCACGAAAATTGGAGGAATCCGGTGTTTTCATCGTATTCAGCTTGCTGTGTAGAGCTGATCCTAACGCCATTTGGTACAATTCGGCGTTTATTTGTTCCCATGGCATCTCACTGGGGTTAATTGCCCTCCACTCCCTGAAGTTTCTATCGTAGGATAGGGCTGCAGCTAACGAAGCTTGTTCTGTTAATTTTGATATGGTGTTAGCATATTTCACCAGGTTAATGGCTGCTTCCGGCCTCTTTTCACAATAAAGACCAACATATATGTGGAAAGCAACGGTCCAATTATTTAGGGAGGAAAATTTGGTTTGGCTTGGCTTGGCTTTTACCAAGGATACCGTGCCGTCCTTTTCCACCAGTTTAAAATGCTCCTCCTGGTCAGACTGTAGTAACGAACCCAGCTCTATGTACTCCTCTGCCCATATTTTTGCCTTGATTTTGTTGTCGACCCCTACCCCCAGGGGCCTAGAAATACTGTAGAAAGTACCGTACCTGTTAAAGCTTGCAAAGCAAGGGTCTGTGGTGCGGCTGGTGCTAATATTGAAGAAGTAGAGGGCTGGCTCTCCGTCATAGATTGGACCACTGTTGCTGAAGTTGCTTGTGGTGTTGTGTGCGCAGGCGAGGGGGCTTCCAGCTGTGTTGTGCTTGCTATATTTGCTTCGTTCCCTGTAACTTGCATTTCCTGTACCACTGACCGGACTACAGTTTGTAGCTCCTGTCGGATGCAGTCTTTTATAGTGTTGATCATTGCTGCGTCCGGGCCTCTTGGGGTGGCTGTGGCTTGGTTAGCGGTTTGTTTATTAGCTATGCGCCTAGAGCGTTTAGGAGGAGGTTCCATATTTCCTAAAATGTTTCAAATAAAACTGTTATTGCTTGTCAAATTATCATTGCTCGTTATTAGAATATCTTATTTAGCTACAGCGTCAACTATTTACGTTATAGAGAACATGATTATTAGAATTACCTGTAATATTGTTATATTCATTTTTTTTTAATTCATTTTGTTATTTATTTTTTTAATTAATAACTTATGCGCCAAATGTTGTAAAGTAGTTTATGAATATGATGCTTGTCAAGAATTTATCGGATTATTGAAAACCGTAATATGTAAGGACAATTTTATTTTTATGTTTTAATTATTAGGAATGAGATCTATGGTAAATTGAGTATGCGGACAGGTGTATTAAAATAGAAATTGTAGGATTGGATTAGTTTAAAATTAATACCATTCCTAGGTTCAGTTTGATCTTTATCTAGTTCAAATGTACTTTTAAAAAAAATCGTCTTGATTTAAACTCACATGAGAGAAAACTACAGCTATTACTGGAAGATATAAATTGTATATGCTCAGATTTTCTTTCTCCGTGCAACGTTCTGTTTTAATAGTAACCAGATGTTGGGTGTATCATCGTTAGGCAAGAGTAAATACTCTCATAAAAATGCTTACGACAGCTATTACTGGAAGATATAATTTTTTAGATAAAAATTTTCTTTGTCCACGCAACATTGTGCTTCAACAGTATCCAGATACTGATGTTACATTATGTTTAGACAGACGAGCATATTTTCCCACGACCTACTTACGTATGTTGTATCGGATAACTGTTAAACAGTGTAAATAACTAGTAGGACATAAAAAATATAGACTTTATCATTACTTTATGGTTATATCGTCGCACCAGTACGTGAATCATGTTTTGTTTTAAAAATATAAATACATTGTAAATTGGGAATACGGATGCTTTATATTAAATAGTAGTCTGGTTTGACAACGGTCAATAAAATCAAATTTAATTATGAAGTTAATTTTTGTCTCTATAAGTCAAAAGTAATGTACTGATCATAGTACTTAGCTCCAATATCATATGGTACCGAAAGTAGTACCAAGCCAAGAGGAGCTAATCATAATATGGTACTGAACATAGTACCGAACCGCACTACCTATGGTACTGAACATAGTACCAAGCCGAGATTGGTTCAAATAGAATTATGATTTGTACTTAACATCTGTCTTGTTGACTCAAACGTAATATACTGATCGTAGTACTTAGCTCCAATATCATATGGTACCGAAAGTAGTACCAAGTCAAGAGGAGCTAATCATTTGGTACTGAACATAGTACCGAACCGCACTACCTATGGTACTGAACATAGTACCAAGCCGAGATTGGTTCAAAAATTATAGAGGCTTGTACTTTACATGGTACTGAACATGACATCATATGAAAATGGATATATCAATTAAAAACTGAAACATACTAGTTTATGTCTGGCACTAGACATGTAGTGCTGAAACGTAATTGAATAAATAATGATTTATACTCAATTTTATATTCTCCTTATACCTAGCGTGCGTACTTTAACTGTCATAGTGATTTGTTAAGCAATTGTTCGTTAACATTTAACGTGTGTTGTGAACTTTGATCTAATCCAAACCAAATTATCTGATGTAGGATTTATAGGAACATAGAAACTGTGATTTACTGCGTAGATTAAAGATAAATTAATAATGATTAAACTTGCTATTAGCACGTCCGAGGTCTTATAATAAACGAGTGAAAGGGAGTCTGGGATAAGGGAAAATAGAATTAAAAGTGAGGAAATGATAGATATAGGATAGATACATATGTATATAAATACAGATCTAACATGCACAAAAGTGAGTTGTGTCGCAGAAATAGATAATGTGAAAGAAAACAAAAGGATATGAATATTGTCCATGGTATGAGAAAGGATACCGGGTCGGCACTGCTAGTAAAATTTTACTTCACCGAATTTAAGATAGCGCCTCGCACATTTTTGTAATACTTAAAAAGTCCAATGTTATTAAAATGGACACCGTCATCATAAATTGGCTTCTTCGATTTTTTCATCCCTGAGATAGTCCAGTAATCGATTCGAGGGTGGTCCATAACTGCCTGCTTCAACTCCCGGTTAAACGCAAGTACGAGATCGTTATATACCCGGATTGACACACGGCGGGTTCGGGTCCTCGGCATGAGTTGTAGGATCGTTGTACGGTTCAAGTTGTACCGCTGCATCAACATTGAACAAAGGGACACTAATTTGTAGCAAAGCGTATGACAGCAGTCTTCTGTTGCGTCGCGTTTGTCCAGATCATTCCCTCCGATGTGAATAATAAGGGCGGTTGGTTTACGGGCGCTGATTTCCATCTCCACTCGTCTGACGTGGCTGGAGAGTTCCAAACGACCACCGCTAATACCAAATAAATGACAATCTATAGGTGGATGAAAGTTAAAATCCATAAATCCACGTTGCAATTGCTCCATGAAAGATTTAAGGCGATTGACGTGGGAACTTCCGACGAACAGAACTTTGTCAGCCATTGATAGGTTTTTTTTGGGGGGACGGAACAGCAGTCAAAAATGGAAATACAGCAAAAATAGCATTGAAAAATTATAATTCCAAAGTAAAATTACCTTTGAAAAGACGTACAACAGAATAATGTCAATAACAATCCAGATTTAATGTCAATAATAATCCAAATTTCCGTGAAAATACTTCAAATTTACAAACAGATAGTTGTCGTCGAGACGCTAGATGAAAACAGAATGATGCACGCGCATCGTAAGACCATGTAGAATTTTAAATGGGGTTCAATAAGGGGTCTATGCGAACATAAAACATTTTATATAAGATATAAAGTGGTTTATATGTTCATCGTCGTGAGTCGCCTTCAAAAGTCAACTTATATAAATATGAACTAAGGTACAAAAATAATGAGTACAAAGAGGTAGCAAAACTGTATGTACAAAAAAGTGTAGTTAAACAACAAAAAGTGCAAAGTGAAGGGGTAAACGGAACAAAACAAATGTATCAAACAAAATCTGATAAGATGTATGTACAATATGGTATGACAAAATAATTAAGACGTGAAATTGGAAAGAAAAAAAGTGAAGAACAAAATAAATATTGCAAATCTGTCAAACGGGGCCAAAGATACCCTCATTACGGCGCGGTGATGGTCGTTTGGTCTAGTAGAGTGATTGTTTACGTGAAAATTTTGAATTACTTGTATATTTAATTTTCAGAAGAAAAAGGAGCTTTAATTATAGTATTCTAATTTTTTACTCATAACAGAAATCAAACAAATACCCGTGTTCAAACGGGGTGAAGGTCATTTAGTAAACGACCTGCCTACATCGCATTAAAGGGACGGTGTCCCTGAAAATTAATTAATTTTACAAAATTTTTTAATGCAAAATCTTTCTTTTCATATGAAAGTATACATTCTCATTTGTACAAATTCAAATTTTCAGGCCAATCGAACGCACTATTTCGCAGTTATAGACATTTAAAAACGTCGTTTTGAATTTGGGGTGCGCAGTTCTAATTCATTCCACTAGCGCCACCTACAATGTATTGAGCTTTTACTAGGTATACGGAGATTTATATATTACAAAATCGTCAATATTAGAGTGGTTACTGCATATTTTCAAATAAATTTCTTTCTGGCTCATTTCTTCCTCTATCTAGACCGCTTGGAGTAAAATTTACATTTTCAATAAAAAATTATTTTCAGGGACACTGCATCTTTAATTATAAATGTTGTATGGGGGAAACGATTGCAAATGTTTAGAATAACGAAACACAAAATTACATACACACACAAGATTCAACACTCAATGGTACCAGAATGTTTAGAGGATATAATTAAGAGTAGGTAATAAACATAGAACAGCCTGTTCAGACCAGGCCTAGTCACGTGTTTATGACCGGTTCGTCGTCACATGACAGTCACAACCAATGAAATGATGAGTTAATTGTTGATCAACAATAGAAACACGTGACTTTCGATGGTAGTTATATCACGCAGAATGCGTTCATGTTGTGCGTCCTGTTTTGAACTCAATGAGATCGTCGACAGTGTGAATCATGTGTTTGCGATCAGAATGGTCGACGGCAAAAAAATTCCCGTCCCAAACGAAGGTAGATTTTATCATTCTATCCTTTGCGAGTTGACGGCATTCAGATGCGATTTTAGCACGGGTTTTAGTCAATTCTTGGTTGACCGAGACAGCCACTAAGCCCTCAACTTTTCGTAGGTTTTTACTAAGCTTGATTAGCTGGTGTCGGGCTTTGTAATCTGTGATCCGTGCGATGATGGATCTGGGTTTTCCGGCGGACTGTTTCCCCACACGGTGCGAGACAACAAGGTCTTTACGATCGAGTGGCACATCAAGCTTGCTCGCAATACGCATAACCACATCATCGGTATTAGCTTCAGATTCATTCACCCCAAATATACGGACACAGTTACGCCTTGAGTTCATCTCTAGATCATCGAGCTTTTTTTGTAGAGTTTTATTTTGGGTTTCGAGTGCGTGTAGTGAATGGACGAGACGCTGATATTTGTGATCAAAAAGTTCACTGCATTTTTCATCGAACATTTTCATTAATCTTTGACTCAACGGCTTTCTCCACGTCTAATGCCATCAGGCTTTTCACGGCAATTGCGATACGTAGGACATCAGTGTCATTGATGGTTGGAGGGGGGAGGCCTTCGGGTAGACTCATCGTTGTCGCTTGTCGTGTCGATGTAGCAGGGGTTGGGTTCGGGGTGTATGTAAGCTGTGGCGGGACCGATGGCTGATGCTGGATATTTTGGGCATTGGGCGACTGGTTTCCTGTGTTTAATAAGGATGCTATATGGTGTTGAAGAGGTTGTGATAATAGTGATATGCCTGGATCCGCCATAACTGGATTACTAATATGAGACACCTCAAACATAGAACTATTGTTCATAAACGAAATATTCTGTTTTTTATTGATATGACTAGTTGATGGAGATGAGAAGCTGGATGAATTTGATGAATGTTTGCGTTTTGCTTTTTTTTTTCAAACAAACGTACAAACGTCTCAAGTGAACACGCAATCAAAATATGTAGTAAAAGAGAGTTCCAAAGACATCCGATTACACAAAAGAAAAAATAGCAATCCAAGGAATGCTTGTGTCGACTGCGAAGCAGATTATTATTCTAGAAAGTTGATCAAATTTATTGGTATCAGTAGAAAAGTATTGTCAAATGAAATTCATTTGAAATATCAGACCTCTTAATTACAAATAAAAAGATATGGTTATTCTCCAATTTTCAGAAAAGAGTGTCAATCATCTAGGTCAAGGTCACTACGTAAAAATTGGTAACAAAAAGGTCTCATCATAAGAAATATTAAAGACCTATCACCTACCAATTAAAAGATATATACAACCTTAGAAAAGAAGGTCAAATAGCTAGGTCAAGGTCAAAAGGTAAAACATTATGGTATGTGTAGAATGACATTGTGACAAGGAAAATACATGTGAAATATCAAAGCCCTATCACACAATCAATCAAAAGATAAAGCAATATTACTTTTCTTGAAAAGTAGGTCAAATATCTAGGTCGAGGTCAAAAGGTCAAATTTTATGGTCTGTGTAGAAAGGTCTTGTCACAAGAAATACACATGTGAAATACCAAAGCCCTATCACTTACCAATCAAAAGATATAGCGAATCTTATCTTTTTTTTCAAAAGTACGTCAAATATCTAGGTCAAGGTCACAAGGTAAAAAATTATGGTATGTGTAGAAAGGTCTTGCCTCAAGGATTGCACATGTGAAATGTCAAAGTCCTAACACTTACCAATCAAAAGATATATCAATTCTTAATTTTTCTAAAGTAGGTCAAATATGTAGGTCAAGGTCACTAGGTCAAAAATTATTGTATGTGTAGGAAGGTCTTGTCACAAGGAATACACATGTGAAATACCAAAGCCCTATCACTTACCAATCAAAAGATATAGCGAATCTTATCTTTTTTTCAAAAGTAGGTCAAATATCTAGGTCAAGGTCACAAGGTCAAATATTATGGTATGTGTAGAAAGGGGTTGCCACAAGGATTGCACATGTGAAATATCAAAGTCCTAGCACTTACCAATCAAAAGATATATCCATTCTTAATTTTTTTGAAAAGTAGGTCAAATATGTAGGTCAAGGTCACTAGGTCAAAAATTATTGTATGTGTAGGAAGGTCTTGTAACAAGGAATACACATGTGAAATATCAAAGCCCTATCACTTATCAATCAAAAGTTATGGGCTGTGACACCCAAAGTGTGACAGACAGACAGACGGACGGACGGACTGACAGACGGACGGACAACGGACAAAGTGATCCCTAAGTGTCGCTATGCTTCGCAGGCGACACAAAAAGTAGTACGTGCGCCTTGGTCTGGTACTTCAAAAGGTTCCAAATGTACATACCGCTCTTTAACCTGTACATGTATATTAATTAACACCACTTTTACACGGAGAGGCCCGTATTGTAAGGTCGTGTGACTATAAACCTTCCCCTTTAATTTGTTTACAAACTTTGCTAATTTGATGCCACTTTGGCAGGTATTTTACATACATAATCTTTCTTTTAACATTCGTGCATATATTATGTGTATGTGAGACTGAGGATTTTATATAAATTCAATTTACCGTTTCTGAGTACGCCCAACATCCCCCCCTCCCCGCCATCGGCGGAACAAACTAAATTCGCAAGTAAACAGAATCTAAATAGAAAAGAAAAATTGCACATGAAGGCATAAGAGAGAACTATAGGTCTCCGTTCATCCAACTACCTACTTATTCACTCACTCGTATATGATCCTGTTTTCTGTTTTATGTCAAAGTACCCGACCCCCCCCCCTCCCAATAAAAAAAGAAAACGAAGGGATACCTGAACCCCCCAAAAAATTAACAAATGCATGTAAGTGATTCTATATTGCAACCAACAAAAATACAAAGGTGTAAGGTGGTATAAAGGAAATTCTGAAAAGATGCAGATAATTCATGGGGAAAAATATGGAACCCAATCCGAGCCTCAAATCGATCAGGGGATCGGCAGGGGGTTACAGGAATTTTTGCTTTACACTGGATTTTTTCTTTGAAAACGTTCTTTCATCATCTTCAAATACACGATTTGGGGATTTCTTGACAAATTTGTCCAATTCAGTTTAATTAAGGGAAATAGATGAATTTTTTTTTAAATAAAAATGTGAAATAATTCTTCTGAAAATGAATTTATACCTCGTCTGATGTCAAAGCTCTCGCTGTGTAATTAAATCGTATCGATCGGCCACTGAGGGCAGTATCTGTATATTGTAAGTCTTTACGTTGTCAAGTAAGAAAAAAAAATATTTAAAAAACTAGTAAGTTATAAACACACATCTCGAAAGACGATGAAAGATAATTGAAAAAAAAAAAAATAAAATAAAATAAAATACATGTTTGTTTGAAATAATCCAGGCGAAAAATGCATATCTAATTATTTACAATTTAATTCACAGTAGACTGAATTGCTGTCGTTTCCTGACTGAGGAGGGAATATTCCTCGGGAGGACTCTGGTCAAGGCGCGAAGCGCCGAAAGGGAAGGGGGGGGGTTAGGAGTTTGTCTGAAGTCAGCCTCGGATAATTGTGCGAAATTTATGAATTCTAAGACCATTGTTGAACAAGTTTGATTTGATCTTGTGATGTTAAAACGAAAGATTATCTTGGAGACAAAAAAATTAATATAAAGTTTTCATGCGTACATGTAAAGGATGTATATATCGCTCAATTTGAGATCATTGAAAGACATTTATTAAATCACAGATAAGAATTAGAGAAAAGGGAAAGCGCTGAGAAAGACAATTTCCTAAATATTCACAGCAGCTTGCTGTACCATATTAGAATAATTAATAATTAATTTCGGCATTAAAAATAAAATAACGCGATTTGACACGCAGCATACACACAATAAACAGCTCGTAACACATGGCAGGTAATTGTTGAAATAACACAGGCATTGTTGTGGTAGGGCGAAGCATAGTATTACCTGGTCATCGGAAGAGTTCATCCTAGGCAGGTGATACAAGATGTCAAAATACGTAATCTTATAATTATACAGGTATTTCATACTCTATGTAACAGTGTGTAAACTAATTTTTTTATCGATTGATCTTATTTGCTTGATTGAATTATCTCCGCCCGGTCAGACCACTTTGGTAGAGAAATACATGTATTACATTTATATTATCGTTGTATAAATTTAGATAAGTACGAAGTACGTATAATACTTAGCTAGCAAATAAAAAAAAATCCGATAAAGATGTACAAATTTCATAAGATTATAAACAAAATTCGGATTCTGAGTAAGTTTTATTCGTTTTGGAATTTTTGAGTCATAATATTAATTCATTCACGTTATTCTCCATTGTAATGTTTATTATGCATACGCTAACGGGTTTATTCTGCATATGCTCACGATAGATTTTTTTTTCTGTGCATGCTCACGATAGAATGGTTAATTAGCGCTACTCATTTATCACGATACAATGAATACAGATAATTTGATACTATCGCTATGAATAAAAAAAATTGAATACAAACGTGAATGAGATAAGCGCTAACCATTGTACGTATTTCAATCAGTATTGATACAAACGAATAAGGACTATTTGCTAATATCGTGAGCAAATCATTAACTATAAGCAGTATGGACCAGACATGCACGTTTCGGGTACTTAATCCTCGTCAGTGATCCTCAATCTAAACAATGAAATATGGCCTAAGAATGTGAAAAATATTATGTCCAAAACGTAGCAGGATGGATGGGATATGATGCTACAGGACCCACGTTTTCTCTAGAATGTTTACCATGGTTGCATTCTGTTCAGTGCTATTACACATAGAGACATTTACTGGTAAATATTTAGCTGTCCGTTATATATTTTTAAGTATTCTTTTATAAGTGCATATAAAAGGGCATTATTGATTAAAAAACACCTTTAATTTTTTTAAGGTCACAAGACCCAATGTCAAGGGCATCTTGAATCAATTTCACCAAATTTGGCAAAATTCTGTGATTTTTCAAAAAATAGGAGAGGCAGTTACTCATAAACCATGTGGTATTGAGTAAAACAAACACATACATAGTGATTTTGGATATATTCCCTATTTACTGACCAAAGTTGCAAAATCTCAAAATTAATGACATCCTTGATTTGTAGCTAGTATTTCATATACGCATGTTAAAAATATGCGATAATTATGATTTTTGTCTTGAGCGTATTTTTTTAGGAGAAATGTTCTGAACTGAAAAATGCAATGTTTTCCCACCTGTCTGTCCTTATTTTAGAAAGAATCATTTTTGATACAAATACATGACAGTCAAGCCTAAAACTAGTAACAAAAAATAACAATAATATTGCAAATTACATTGAAATTAGAACCTATATTGTAAATTGAACATTTTTGGTGCTATAAATAGACATACCTCGTTTCCGGCAACCGGAATATTAATTTTTTAACAAATTATTATTTTTGTATTCAGGGCATTATACATACTAAAAGTCATGACATGCTCCAAAAGATTTTGGTCCTGACAGAGAATTGATATTAACGCGTCTGGTGCATTATCAATTGGTTTGAAATATTCTTCAAGAATTTTTCCGCACTACTAAAAACAAAGCGTTTTCTTATTTAAAACGGCACCCTGTGTTCTCCGATAAGACGATTATGTCTAAAAGATTATTCTTTTTGCCACTTTGTGAGTGAGTTCTGGTTACGTTTTATAAAGAAATAGGTGGGAAATGAAAACGAGTAGTTAGATTTCGATTCAAGTATAAAACTTCCTACAAATTAATGGAAAGGAGGGGGTCTCCAAGAACAATCGGCTGCAGCACCCAATGTTATACACAGAGCAGACACGCACAAAAAGAGACGCAAAAGTTACAAGGAACACCAAATCACATAGAAACATCAAACACAAATGACTACACATAAACCAATCATATCATTGAGCAATCGGTGCCAACTTGGTCGTGTATAATAACCCCCTCATTGTAAGATGTCCTTACAGACAGCATGGCGCAGGGGCCAAAGAAGACGAATGGATATGTAAATGGATATAAAAAAACGGGGCGTACGAAATGCTGTCCGTGCTTTCCCGGCTATAGCGTGCTCATGCATGTAATCACCTGAGGAGTCCGACTGAGACTCAGAGAGGACAGGTGGTCGGGGCCTTGTGAGGTTTGGACGGAGCCCTACATTGAGTCCTGTTATCACAGTCAGTCATAGTGTAATTCTTATTAATGCGCTCGTACAAGGCTGTAGATTGGTCCAGATCCAAGTCAAGTGTCCGTCTGGTGAGGGATAATATACACGGTTTAAAAGGTGTTTGATCATTCTAACACAATTTCGATGGTAATTAAGGATTCAGACTATTCCGTCGACATCCTTTCTGTTATTGCAATGTCAATCAGTAAGTAAAAGAAGATCCTGACTTTAAACCCAACGGCACTCACAATAGAGAACCGAATTGATTATCAACGGACCCGTAGCAGTCTAGAAGTAGGATCAGGTGCCCGGGAGGAGTAAGCATCCCCTGTTGGCTAGCCACACCCGCCGTCGATGTTCATGCACGAAAATGAAAACAATATATACAATACATGCATTGTCTGAAAGTCTGTCTATATAGAAAGTGCTGTGGGGATCATGTCAGGAAAAATATTCAAAACTCTGTCAATCCCTCGCGGGGAACGTTTTTACGAGCTCCACACGGCAAAGGGCATAAGTGTGACTCTAATGAGTTAAAGAAAATCCTGACGATAATCCCAACTGCACTCACAATAGAGAACCGAATTTATCGCATCAATAAAGCATCGACGGACCCTTAGCAAGCTTGAGTTGGGATCAGGTGCCCGAGTGGAGTAAGCATTCCCTGTTGGCTTACCGCACCCGTCATCGATGTTCATGCACGAAAATGAAACAAGTTCCGCATCATATGATAAAACAAATAGTACCATGTGAAAGAGCATATAAAGATATCAAATGAATGATTTTCGTTCTTGTCGAAAAGTTCACATATGTCCAGCTAGATGTCATCAAAAGTCAAATCCTTAAACACTTAATAATCCTAAACTAACGGTAGGATTAGAACGAAATTTTTTTATATTGTTCTTTGGAAGGGTTGCAACCTTTTATAAGCCTATATAGTCCATAAAATATTTACGATATGCGCGCTATTTCATATTGATTATGAACTTGAAATTGGCATAGTGCCAATTTCTACATTTATTACGTTAAAGAAGATCCTGACGACAATCTCAACAGCCCTCACAATAGAGCACAAAATTTAGCATCGAGTTGAAACTTTGATGGCAGCTTACTTTAAGGTAGATATTTAATAATGACGTAGTTTCGAGGTCAAATTTTCATTCTCAAGGTCACAAACTTTTGCCTATTGAACAAAGGCCATTTGACCTTCAGAGTTCAAGCTTCATACAAATAATCGTTATGCCAAGCCCTTAATCCTGACGTTGAGCCAAGGTCAAATCCTCATACTCAAAGACACAACAAACTTTTTCCTTTGAACTTTGAGAGTTCAAACGTACACGAATATTCCTTGCATCACGCCCTATCACCTTGTCCTTGGCTCAAGGTCACATGTTCGATTTCAAGGTCACATCAGTCATTTGTTGATAAAATATTGAACTTTGATCAGATTCAGATCAATTTAAATGAAAATTATCTCCAATACTTATCCTTTATCTATGACCTTGATTCAAGGTCAAATATTTATTCTCAATGTCATAAAGTGTTTTGAATATTTTTCCTTGATATGGTCGCCATAGCACTTTCTATACAGACATGGCCTCGGTCCGTGAATGTATTTTGGGTGTTGTTTTCATTTTCTTGCGTGAAAGACGGCGGGCGCGGCTAGCCAAACAGGGGAAGCTTACTCCTCCCAGACACCTGGTCCCACCTCTAGCTTGCTAGGGCTCCGTCGATGCTCAATTTTGTGCTCTGTTGTGAGTGCTAGTGAGATTGTCGTCAGGATCTTCGTTAACTCATTTGTAGAATACTCAGATTTTGTACTATACTATGTAAACGTCTTTAAATTGAATAGCATCATTTAAGAACAGATAAGTTGGCAACGTGGACAAGACATGCACGTTTCGGGTACTTAACCCTCATCAGTGATCCTAAATCTAAACAATGTAATATGCCAAAAAATTATCCAAGTTACTATGTCGAAAAAGTGTACCAAAAGACGTAGCAGGTGGGGTGGGATATGATGCTACAGGACCCACATTTTAGAAATTTCAAGAAATTTTGATAACAGAAATTTAGAATGCGTTGAAGAACGATCAATCGAAATTAACTAATAAACCTATTTCTTTTTTCCGTCTTCTTCATTTCAGTTCCTAAGAAGATCTAAAGGAGGAATCGTCTGTTGCTTGCAACAGTAGCAATCTAGTTCTGTCTACCTTTGATCCTTATTATTATGTTAATTATGTCACCATAAAATGCAGGTTGTGAAATACACAAAGTAATAATTAGTAGTAAAATTTCCAGAAAGTCTTTAGTACTTTGAGAAAGCGAAAACCTTGACCTAAAAGTTTCTTCGTAATTAGTAAATTTCTTCTATGAAAATCTAAAACATCAGTACATGCTCTAGCATACCGGATGATTTTTGAAATGTAGATACCGTATGACGAAAATCTAAGAGCATTACCGTCAAGCCAGGGGAAATTTTACTTTGTTACATACATTTTCATTTGTAGTCCTTGTTACTTTCGCATAATCCAACAAATGCTCGTTTAGTAAGAAATTTTGCAGTGTTACTTGATCGACCTTGCAGGAAATTTGGAGCCGTGCATCCTTAAGAAATCACATATACAGAATTGAACTAAGCAAACATGAGGGCACTTCTAGAATTATCTTGTTTGAAAAAATACTTTGGTTTATTGTACCACTAATTGTGATTAGTGGTCAGTCGGATTAGGTCGTGTTTTTGGAGCTCCGTGAAAAATTTCATTTTGAGTGCAAAAAAAAAAAAACTGCTTTGAGACAGGATTTTACCATGGAGTTAAAGAGTTTGTTATGCTCATATATGATGCGGATGTAATATGTCGAAAAAATGAAGAGAAATCCGAAAAGAAAGAAAACAGGAATTGATAACTCTGATAGTAGCGGTAGTGAGTACAGCTCGCAGTTGGTCAGTATTGTAATAGAGGAGGTCAATCGATTAATGTACGGTGCGCCGTCAGGGACAATGGAGACGGCAGATACTAGCGGGTGTGTGGCACAGTCAACTGGGCAAACACCTACAGCAGAGCAACCCGCAGCAACACTTACATCAACACCCTCGCATCTTCCACTCTTGGAACTTATTGAAGTTAAAACTAAACTAAAGGACTTACAAAAGGAAACGGCAGTTACAAATAGAAAGTTGGATATCATCACATCGAAACTCACGAAACTAGATACAATAGAGACGAAAATAGAGAGCGTAGAGAAGTCGATGAGAGACCTCAATGTGAGAGAAGAGTAAGTGGAAAAGAAGAACAGTGAAATTGAAAACTCAATGGCCTTTATGTCAGATAAATTCGATAGTGGTAACTAAAAAATGTCCGAAATGTCACAGGAAATACAAAAGAAGATGTAAGATCAGGAAAAAAAAATTACAAGAAATGCAAAACCAGATGCGAGATATGAAAAATGCTAGAGAAAGGGCTGTAGAAGGAATGAAAAAAGCAGAAAATGAAATAGTGCGACAGTCAACTATGATAGAGAGTATTTCAAACTGGACAAACTACGACGAGACAAGAGGGACACAGATGAACGTATAACGGATCTTCAGTATAGATCGATGAAAATGAACTTGATACTTGACAATCTAGGAGGAGAATGTAGAAATGAAGACATATACAGCAAAGTGAGGAGTTTCTTTGCAAATGAAATGGACATACATAAAGACATACAGTTTGGAAATATCAATAGGTTCGGGAGGCACCAACGAAACAGAGCTCGACCAGTTGTAGCGAGATTCATTTATCGAGATGACCTTTACCTGGTGTTACAACGCGCTCCTGTGTTGAGAGGATCGCCGTACCGTGTATACAGGCAATATCCGGCCGAATTGTCCGAAAGACGCCGCAGTCTCGTACCCGTAATGAACCAGTTTTGGAACGATGGTGCGCATGTGAAACTCGTACGCGATCGATTATTCGTCAGTGGAGTATTGTACGACCAAAGTGACGACCATTGGTTAGAAGAGTCCACAGAGGCAATGGAAGTAGTGTCCGACCCACAAAATGATGACGTCCGAAGTGATGCACAATTTGGTTTCAAGCCAGGGGTGGGAACCATTGATGCTGTTTTTAAGTTACAGTACTTGATCAATCAAAAATTAAGGAAAAGGGGTGGTCGGCTCTATTGCTGTTTCATAGATTATAAAAAGGCATTCGAGTTTGTAAATAGAGGTAAATTATGGGTTAAATTAGTGAAATTAGGAGTTAAAGGAAAAATGTTGAGAATAATAAGATCATTGATTGAAAATATTAAATGTTGTGTAAAGTATGATGGTTTTCTATCTGAATACTTTGGTAGCCACGTCGGGCTTTTTCAGAGTGAAATCTTATCACCTATATTATACTCATTTTATGTGAATGATTTCGAAATGCATTTGTTGTCTGAAAATTGTACTTCGATTGAAATTAATCTTATTAATTTATTCTTTATAATGTATGTGGCTGACACTGTGCTTATTGCTCAAAGCCCGGAGGCATTACGAAGTATGTTAAATTCTTTATACAATTATAGCAGAAAATGGGATCTTACAGTAAATACAAGAAAAACAAAAAATTGTAATCTTCAGAAATGGAGGGAAAATAAGGAACAATGAAAAGTGGTTTTATGATAATACAGAATTAGAAATCGTAAATGAATTTAACTACTTAGGCATTTTACTAAACTATAATGGAAAATTCAATAAAACACAGCAACACTTAGCAGAACAGGGTAGGAAAGCTTGTTTCGGTATCGATTCTAAATTGAGAGATTTTTCTTTTAATATTGAGACAAAATGTTCTGTCTTCAATACGTATGTAAATGGCATTTTATCTTATGCAGCAGAAGTTTGGGCATTTGATAAGGGGGTGGACATTGAGAAAATTCACATAACATTTTGTAAAAGAATTTTAGGGCTTCACAAAAATGTAAGTAATAAACTTGTTTATCATGTATTAGGACGTTTTCCGTGCTACATTTCAAGAAGAATCAAAATAATGAAATATTGGCTAAAATTAAGAAAGTCAGAAAATTGTATTCTCAGAAATTGTTATGAGCAAATGATAGAGGAAAATGATGAATGGATTATAAACATAAAAACAGAATTAGATAAACTAGGACTAAGTTTCTTGTGGGATTCAAACTAGACAAACATACTTTAGCCATAATAGAACAAAAGTTTAAAGATATTTTTATTCAAGAAATCCGATCTGAAATAAATGATTTGGAAAAAGGAAAATTGTACATTCATCTTGTAGATAACTTTTGTCTCCAGTATTATCTTACTAAGCCCTTAGGTGATAAAATAAGAGAAAATATAACAAAATTTAGAGTTTCGGGTCATCGATTAAACATTGAATTAGGTAGATATACAAACATAAGAATCCGTACAAACAACGTTTCATCGCTGGTTCCTCAAAATGTTCTACCAAATCTGTATCGATCTCACTCACCAAAGTTTTATCTGAAATCAAATCCGGACTTCAAAAATATTGTTCGAAAGTATATTCTCGCAGTGGTATCAACCAGATGTGGATTTTAAAGAATTCGAAGGAACTTTTAGAACATCTGAAATCCACTCATTGTAGTAAAGTTTATTCGATCAAAGCCTTTAATTTTTCGACACTTTACACTACAATTCCACATTCTAAATTGAAAGAAAGACTCGCAAAAATTATAAGTAATGCGTTTACAAGTAAGAAAGGTAATCGCAAATACAAATTTATTGTTGTGAACTATGACAAAAACATACTTTGTAAAAGAAAAGTCCGATTCTGAAAATAAGTACACTGAAAGAGATATAATTCAGATGTTAAACTTTTTGATGGACAACGTTTTTGTGGTGTTTGGAGGAAAGGTATTCCAGCAAATTGTCGGAATTCCAATGGGGACCAATTGTGCCCAACTCCTTGCCGACATTTTCCTTTTCTCGTGCGAAGCTGAATTCATTCGATCTTTGGTCTCTGAAGGGAAAAGATGCTTAGCTTCTGACTTCAATTTCACTTACAGATACATAACCGATGTGTTGTCCATCAATTATCCAAAATTCGCGGATTACCTGAGCAGTATCTATCCTTCAGAGCTTGAAGTCAAAGAAACTACAGAGACAAATAATTCAGCATCCTATTTGGACATAGTGTTGTCCTACGACACTGATGGTCACATGAACACCTCACTCTATGACAAACGTGACGACTTCAATTTCAGCATTACAAACTTTCCTTTTCTGAGTAGCAACATCCCTTCATCTCCAGCTTATGGCGTATTCATATCTCAGTTAATACGCTATGCCAGAGCAAGTACCAAGTATACGGAATTTCTTCTGAGAGCTAGGCCTCTTGCAGATAAGCTTCTCAGTCAGGGATACGTTTGTGCTGTATACAGGGAGATGGTCAATATCCATATTTGTCATTGTGACCGACTAACATCGTCACTGAGGACGTTCTACGGTCGATATGGGGAACTCGTCTCACACTATGATGTCCCACTCTCCAGAATGGTGGATGATATTTTGTCATAGACCATTTGAACTATCCAACCAAAGATTGTACTCTATGTCTTCCGAAATGGAAGTAACCGGATGTGAGAGTTCTGCCGAATTGAAGCGTTGGGTGATGCATGCAAGCAGGAGATGCTTACTCTTCCTGGGCACCTGGTCTCACTCCCGTATCGGGAGTTCGCTTCTTTTCATATGGTGGAGGTTTTTGTTTCTTTGCTTTGGTTCCTGTTTTTTATCCTGATTTTGTATGCCTTCGGTTTCTGAATTATCGATTTTGTGCTGTAAACAGGGATATGGTCATTATCCATATTTGTCATCTGAATGGGTATTAACTGGCCGAAACACGTGTCCGATGCCTTAAAATTTGTTTTATATATTGTTCAAGAAGATAGGAGTTAAAATTCTCCAATTTTCGAAATGCTTACAATCTGATTTATATTCTGAACAACATATAAACTAAAAATGTAATACTTGGTGGAAAATTGTAAACTTTGTCAAAAAATCTAACAACAACACTCTTAACTTTATACTTTCTAAAACAAGGTTCATTTCCCTGCGTAAACTATATGCCCTTTATCTTTGCGAGCTGATCGACGTTTATGCAAATATATGCAAAAACATGATATGACATTACCTTGCGTAATGCTTAGTACACACTACAGCAACCTCATTGGATGGAAGAAGACGCGGAATGAAGAATTAAAGTACATAATTACGGAACATAATTTGATCTAACTAGGATAATAGCTATAAAAAAACACCTTCTAGATCTCTTATAGTAAATCGTTAATAAAGATGCGAGGAAGGCTATTACTTGCCGTGTTATTTTCTGCGTATAACGGAGTGCATGGTGCATTTTATGGAGAAGAAGGTATGTCAGTTATTTTCATTTGATTTTGTTTGTTAGGCATGGTCCAATTAATATTCAGTTGGGGGGGGGAGGGGCTTCTGTTTTTTTTTTCTCTCGAAAACAAAATTTGCTCTGAGTTTTTATGAATAAAAAATGTGCTTATGTTGTGACAGAAAAAAAAATAGTCTTGCTCTTACAACATTTCTACAAGTAATCTGAATTTGAAGAATTACTATAAAATTTAGCTTAAAATGTTAAAATTTACCTTTTTTAAATGATGCTAACGAATTTGATGACGTTTAATATTTACCAATTGTGCATTTCCACCGAAATGAAGTGGCGGATGTTGCATGCAAACAAGCGATGCTCACTCTTCCTGTGCACCTGATCTCACTCCTTCACAGGGAGTTCATTTCTCTTCATATCGTAGATTCGTTTTATTTCTGTCTCTCTGCCTTAGTTCTAGTTTTATCCTGGTTTTGTATGCCATTGGTTTGATGATTGTTCGATTAACGATTTTGTTCTTCTTTATAGGGACATGGTTTTTCCATAATTTTCATTATTGATAGTTATATGATTTTTCCATATTTGTCACTTCTCATTAAAGACCTATATGAGAAATGCACGAAGACCTATATGAGAAATGCACCTGTAACCTAGCAATAGAAAATTTAAAGGCTAAAGCTCTCCTCCTCAGTTATGCAAATTTTTCTACATCAGATGAGGATGAAGGACGGACTAATATTGTCAAGCACAGGGTTAATACCAGTGATAAAGGTCCAATCAAACAAGCTCCTCGTCTACCGGTATATATGCCAGAGGAGGTAGAGGAGCATATTAACGATATTCTTCGCATGGGAGAACAGTCTAAAAGTCAATGAGCATCCCATATTGTTCTGGCAAAGAAGAAGGATGGTTTTGTATTAATCATCGTTATCAGAACAACGTAACCGTCAAAGATGCATATCCCTCACCATAGATTGATGAGTCGCTAAGTCTGTTAAATGGGTCCAATTGCTTTTGTACGCTAGATATGAATACTGCCATTTGGCAAGTTGAGCTTGATTTTCAAGCCCTTCGGACTTTGTAATGCCACTGCGACAACTGAATGCCTTATAGATACAGTGTTATCTGGGCTTCGGTGGCAAGTCTGCCTCATATACCTAGACGACATAATGGTGTATGGGAAAACATTTGACGAAATGCTAGGTAACTTAGCCTAGGTCGTTAAAAGACTATTGTCAGCTGGTTTGAAGCTTAAATCTAGAAAATGTACATTATTTGTTAAGTTAAATACTCGGGACATGTAATTTCAGAGAAAGTGAAAGAAACTGACGAAGACAAAATATCTGACAAGACACAAGTAAGGTATTTCATAGAACTGTGCAGTTATTATCGTAAGTTTATAGCTAACTTTTCAGAGATAGCACGTCCTCTGAATTAACTTACAGAAGCTACGACAACTTTCAAGGGGACCGATGATTTACAAAGGTAATTTGAGTTTCTGAAACAAAAGCTGAATAATGCTCCTATCTTGATAAGTCCGGACTTCAATAAAAAATATTCTCGATACTTATACAAGTCAGATAGCTGTTGGTGCAGTTCTGTCTCAGGTTATAGACGGCAAAGAAAGGGTTGGCATATGAAAGCAAAACTCTCAATAAATCAAAGAGAAGAGTGTGCTATACGTTAATTCATCAAACATTTCCTCCCATTTCTGTATGGACGAAAGTTCCTTTTGAGGACAGATCACACCCCTCTTAGGTGGTTACTTAGATTCATACAAGTGTATATGACAAAAGGGATGATTTTGGATTCAACATAGTAAATTTCCCTTGGCTTGACGGTGATGTTCCAAGATTACCGTCATACGGCATTGACATATCACAGCTCACCCGGTACGCTAGAACATGTACTGATATTTTGGATTTTCACAGTAGAAATTTACAAATTACCAAAACACTTTTAGGTCAAGGTTTCCGTTTTCATAAACTTGTTAAGACTTTCTGGAAATTTTACAAAAATTACAGTCAACTTCTTTTAAAATTCGGATCTATACATGCAACAGAGTACATTACTATGGGTATTACACAACCTGTCTTTTATGGTGATATGATAAACAAAATAAAGAGGATCAAATGCAGGCAGCATAACCATCGAAAATGCATCAGAATCATCAAACGCCTTTTATACCGTGGATATGATCCTAATGTCACCAGACGGACACTAGGCTTGGTATTTGACCAATCTACAGTATTGTACAAGCGCATCCTTGAGACTTGCACTCTGACTGACTGTGACGACGGTACTCCATGACGGGCCCTGTCCAAACCTCTTTAGAGAAGACAGGGCCCCGACCACCTGTCCTCTCTGAATGTCAGTCGGACTCCTCGGGTGATTGCATACATGAGCTCGCTACAGCCGGCAGAGCACGGACTGTATAACGCATGCCCTCTTTTTATATCCATTTACATATTCATCTGTGTCTCTGGGGCCTCTGCGTTTTGCGGTCTTGTTTGTGTGATGTCATCTTACAGTGAGGAGGTTGTTTTACACCACAATTGTACGTTCTTCGAGACCTCTTGGTAATTGGAGAAGTGAGAGGGTTGTGCACACGTAATCCAGGATAACCACACCATTTGCTACTTAAGTGACAAATGGCCGTCCAAGTCGGCACCGGTTGCCCATTGGTCTCGTCGGTTTATGTGTAGTCTTTTGTGTTTGATGTTTACATATCGTATGTCTCTTTTCCGTCTCGTGCTGTACTCGTCTTTTGTGTTTTTGCATCGGGGTGTTTTGCTGTTGATGTTGCAACGGGGTCTTGTTGGAGATCTCCTCCCTTCTTTTAGCACGGCGAGGAACAGTATATGCTTTGTACTTTGTATCAAGGTAGTGGGTACAGAGACGTAGCGAAGGGAATACATCTTTAGCTGATGATCTATAAGTCTGTGTGACCGATGTCCGAGAGATAGAGACATATGCATAGAGGATACATCCTCTGGATCGAGGAAAGTCTACATATGTAAATATTTGATCATCTGTCATCTTTTGTATGTATATATTGACTCGTAGTTTAAATTACTTCATACGTGATTTGTTGGATGACAAATATGGATAATAAACACATCCATATATACAGCACAACATCGATAATTCAGAAAATCATAAACAGAAGGCATACAAAATAGGGATAAAACGGGAACTAAAGCAAACAAACAAAAACCTCGACCACATGAAAAGAAGCGAACGCCCGATATGGGAGTGAGACCAGTTGCCCAGGAAGTGTGAGCATCTCCTGCTGACTGAGTGATGGAAATGGAAGGTCATGAATTTAACGGTACTCACCAGGCGATGTTTTGGGAACTAGACCCAGAGGGGAACAAACAAAATTTAGATAAAGTGACAAATATGGATAATGACCATATCCCTGTCTACAGTACAAAATCGATAATTCAGAAAATCAGAAACCGAAGGCATACAAAATCAGGATAAAACAGGAACCAAAGCAAACAAAAACAAAAACCTCCACCATATTAAAAGAAGCGAACTCCCGATATGAGAGTGAGACCAGGTGCCCAGGAAGAGTAAGCATCTCCTGCTTGCATGCAACACCCGTCGCTTCAATTCGGTAGAACTGTCACATCCGGTTACTTCCATTTTGGAAGATATAGAGTACAATCTTTGGTTGGATGGTTCAAATGGTCTATGACAGAATATCATCCACCATTCTGGATAGTGGGACATCATAGTGTATGACGAGTTCCCCATATCGACCGTAGAACTTCCTCAGTGACGATGTTAGTCGGTCACAAACATATCCCTGACTGAGAAGCTTATCTGAAAGACGCCTAGCTCTCAGAACAAAATCCGTATATTTGGTACTTGCTCTGGCATATCGTATCAACTGAGATATGAACACGCCATAAGCAGGCGATGAAGGGATGTTGCTACTCAGAAAAGGAAAGTTCGTAATGCTGAAATTGAAGTCGTCACGTTTGTCATAGAGTGAGGTGTTCATGTGACCATCAGTGTCGTATGACAACATTATGTCCAAATAGGATGCTGAATTATTTGTCTCTGTAGTTTCTTTGACTTCAAGCTCCGAAGGATAGATACTGCTCAGGTAATCCGCGAATTTTGGATTATTGATGGACAACACATCGTCTATGTATCTGTAAGTGAAGGCTGTTCATCAAAAGACCCAGGTATGCGTTGTAAATTTATTTCCTTACGTAATGTATTATCAACCGCGTCTAGATGTTTTAAAACTAAAGTATGGTTTTTGTGAATACTTGCTTGTACCTAGCGTATGCTACCTAATTTAAAGCCAAATGTAAATCCTGCTATCAAATAATTTGACAATAATTTGTCCTAAACAATCACTTCTGATTCTTGTTGTTGGTATCTTTTGCTTTTGAATTTGAGCTACTTGTGGCACTTGCAGTGGAGGTTTTGTTCTCTGTTTGTTGGCCATTAGTGCAATTGACTCTTGGGTGAGGTAACCTGCATGTCTGAACTGGCAGAGGAAACCTTGCATTTTGTCCACATGTTTTAATTGTAGCAGAATTTGACTTGAGATTTACTTTTAAGTAGGGCACGAAAAGTCTTGAGTTAAAGTTGAAGCTGTTACAACATACTCGGTGACTGGCAACTACCCCGGCACGAGGTTAGACAGTCTTAACTTCCTAAAATTCTCGTCATAAAAACGCAAGGCAGCGTCACCATGAGTCGAACATAAATCCCTGACGGTGAAGCCATATTTCAACAAATTGCTACCCTTATGGGTTTTTTTTTCAATATATATCGCCATGAAAATGAAGAAAGCATTTGTCCATTGATATAAAGAGAGTGAGGACTGATTAGCTTGCTGGCTATTGAACGAGATAGTGTTGTTCTCAATTTGAATTTCTATGTTAGATTCTTTATTGTTTGGCAACAGAGACTTGAAATCAATAAATTGTTCGTTCCAAATTTTCTGTTTGATTCTGAGAGGAATATAATGGCCTCAAGGTATTCCCTCATTTACGAAAATTAGAATGGGTTGCATTTTTTAATTTCAATCATTTGCCAACGACGCACCTGCAAAAAGTCTATCAATTAAAGAACCAACTAGAATTATCCATGGTGCTAGTGGAAAGCAATTGATTTTCCAATTGTACTTCACAGATTTTAATCTTAATTTACAAATTACCAAGAACTTATTACTTCACAGATTTTAATCTTAATTTACAAATTACCAAGAACATATTACTTCACAGATTTTAAACTTAATTTACAAATTACCAAGAACTTATTACTTCACAGATTTTAATCTTAATTTACAAATTACCAAGAACTTATTACTTCACAGATTTTAATCTTAATTTACAAATTACCAAGAAACTTTCAGGACAAGGTTACTTCACAGATTTTAATTCAGAACAATTCATATGATTTCAGATTACATTTTCAAAAGAAATTGGTGGTAAATTAAAGCAGCTATCCATAAAGATCAGTTAGATTTCGATATAAGTATAAAATATCCAATGAAACGCGGAAGGGTTCCAACTTTATTCCTTTTAGAAGAAAATTTCAAACCAATTTTCATGATGAAATGAAATAAATTTTCAAATGAAACTTCTTAAAATTAGTAGGGGGCAGACCTTTTCGCATGGAGTCCTTGGTACCATCATCTCATATTCCACCAATGCTCTTTTAATCATAAGTTCTGTGGTGCTTCCGAATTGACCTTACACGAAATTTGGAGTCGTGTACCCTTAAGAAATAAGATACACAGAATTCAAATAAGCAAACATGAGGGCAGTACTATGATTATGTTTTTGAAAATCACTTTGGTATGTAGTACCATTGATGAGAATTCATTGGCCGAAACACGTGTCTGATGCATTACAATTGGTTGGACATTTTGTTCAAGAAGTTAGGAGTTGGCATTCTCCAATTTTCGAAATTTTTAAGGATCATATCGAACGATCTGATTTATATTCTGAACAGCCTCTTAAATAAAATGTAGTTTAAACTTTGTCAAGAAAAGTAACGAAAAGACTCTTAATTTTGTGCTTTCTAAAACAAGGTTCATTTCTCTACGTAAACTATATGTCCTTCATATATACCAACTGATCGACGTTTATGCAGATTTATGCAAAACAAAGGAGGGGACCTCCAACAACACCCGGTTGCAGCACCCACAGCAAATCCCCAAAACACCCGATGCAAAAACACAAAGCAGACAAGCACGGAAAGAGACACATAAGGTATAAGGAACGTCAACGCAAAACACAGAAACATCAAGCACAAAGGACTACACATAAACTAACGATGCCAATGGGCAACTGGTGCCGACTTAGGACGGCCATCTGCCACGGAAATAGCAGAAGTTGTAGTTTTCCTGGATTACGTGCGCACAACCCTCCCACTTTTCCGATTACCCGAAGAACGTACAATTGTGGTGTAAAACAACCTCCTCACTGTCAGATGACCACACACAAACAAGACCGCAAAACGCAGGGGCCCAAACAACACAGATGAATATGTAAATGGATATAAAAAGAGGGCGTACGTTATACAATCCGTGCTCTGCCGTCGCGAGCTCATGTATGTTATCACCCGAGAAGTCCGACTGACATTCAGAGAGGACAGGTTGTCGGGGCCCTGTCTTCTCTAAAGAGGTTTGGACAGGGCCCGTCATAGAGTCCCGTCGTCACAGTCAATCAGAGTGCACGTTTTAAGAAGGCGCTTGTACAAGACTGTAGATTGGTCAAGTACCAAGCCTAGTGTCCGTCTGGTGACATTAGGATCATATCCACGGTATAAAAGGCGTTTGATGATTCTGACGCATTTTCGATAGTGATGTTGTCTGTCTTTGATCCTTCTTATCTTGTTAATAATGTCACCATAAAATGCAGGTTATGAAATACCCAAAGTAATATACTCTATAGCCTGTATTGGTCCGAATTTCAGAAGTTGACAATAATTTTTGTAAAATTTCCAGAAAGTCTTTACTAGTTTGTGAAAGCGAAAACCTTGTCCTAAAAGTTTCTTGGTAATTTGTAAATTTCTACTATGAAAATCCAAAACATCAGTACATGCTCTAGCATACCGGATGAGCTGTGAAATATAGATACAATAGGACGGTAATCTAGGAACATCACCGTCAAGCCAGGGGAAATTTACTATGTTAAATCCAAAATCATCTCTTTTGTCATACACACTTGTATGGATCTCTCCGTTAACAATTTCGATGTTTAGGTCCAAAAATGGTGTTTCTGTGTTTGAAACGTTTGCCTTGTTTAGAATCCATTCTTTTGGATAAATAACATTTTTATACTTTTCAAAAACAGGATTGTCGATAGTAAGAATATCATCCAGGTACCTAGAAGTACCAATGAAGCATTTCACATCATCATTTTGCCTTTGCTTTTGAAAATTTTGGATAAATTCCTTTTCATACGTGTATAAAAATAAATCTGCAACAAGAGACGCACAATTAGTACCCATTGGAATCCCTACAACCTGCTTGTGGAGTTTCTCACCAAATCTTACATAAATATTGTCCAGAAGGAAGGACAAGGCAATACACAGGTCACCACATGTCCATGATTTGTATGATTTGTAATCTGTGGAGGAAATGAAACCCTTCGATTCAGAAGTACAAATATAAGTTTTCCCCTCTCGATCAAAACACCATTTAATGAGTTTGGACAGTCGAGCATTTATTTTGTCGTGAGGAAACGTGGTGTACATATTAGAAAAGTCGTATGAAGATATCGTATTTGCTTCAAAATTTCTTGATTTCATTTTGTCAATCACATCCCCGGAATTTTTAATAGACCAAAAGAAGTTTACGCCATTCCTGTTCATGACAGTTTCACAGTATTTTGCCACGTGTTCCTTTATAGCCGTGAGTGCTGACGTCAGATTTCTAGACAAAATTGTTGTTGAGCAATTTGTAAGGAGACTTGAGAAGTTTTAGTATACAGTATATTGTAGGGAGATCCTATTAAGAAATTGGGATGTTAAAAGAAGAAATTTCAGTGTTATGTTTGTTCAAAATATTGGGAACACTTTCGTTGCTTCCGATATAAATATGAGTAGAGGAAAGTTCCGAAACTAAAGTTGATATGTAGTAGCGTTTTCAAATAATTATGGTGTTGTTGGCTGCTTTGTCTGCAGGCGCGAAGACATATATTTCATGTAAATTACGTAACTTTCAGATTTAGAAATTGGATTTTCAAAAAGTTGAGGATTTTTGTGGTAGTTATCCATTCGAATATCGGTAATATCCAAAATGAGGTTTTCCAGTGATTCAGAGCATGCGATTCGACTCCTTCCGATTTACAACATCGTTTGGTATAGTTATCTAAAGCTTCCTTTAGCAATTCGCGACATTTAATAAAATCTATCTTGGATTGGATTCTATACTTAGGTCCTTTCTTAAGAAGACCACGGAGCTGCCTGTCTTTGATAATTGAAAGTCACCTGTAATAATATGACCAGCTGGTTTATATAGATATTCAGACGTTGCACATTCTCAAGAAGCAGGACATGATTCAAGAATTTTAGGATCTTGTGTAACTTTGTTGTAGTTAAAAACGAAATTTCGAATAGGTCTCTTATATTTGTAACAAATTAGAGGTGGTTCTAAATTTTCAAAATATTGAGGAATGGCACTCTGCACGCGATGACCCCGAAAAATATTAGAGATGTTCAGAAGATCAAATCCTTTGTTAATAAATGAAATTTTCATGAATCGCCCCCAGGGGAGGTGTTTTTAACCAAAGGATATAGTTTATTTTGTGCGAATGCAACAATGATGTTTAGCCTGAATCAATCAATGTTTCTTAAGAATGCAACCAGTGCTTCATCCTAGATAGATTTTAATTGAACTTGAACTGCTGGAACTGAAGAGAGAGCATGTAGCAGTTCATGTTCAGTTCAAAGACATGATATGACGTTACATTGTGTAATGCTTAGTACACATCACAGCAAGCTCATTGGATGAAAGACGCGGAATATGAAATTAAAATACATTATTACATAATTACGTAACATAATTTGATGTAATAAGAATAATAGCAATATTTTAAATGATTATACTTGAACAAAGTATACAACTACTTTATCTCCTATATTAAATCGTTAATAAAGATGCGAGGAAGGCTATTACTTGCCGTGTTATTTTCTACGTATAACGGAGTGTATGAAGCATGTGATGGAGAAGAAGGTCTGTCTGTCTGTTGTTTAATTTTGATTTTGTTTCTTTTTTAGATTTTTATTAAAATAATATTTGTACCTGAAAAAATGTACATATTTCGGTCAAATTTGTACAGATGATTTCTATAAAGTTCATCTTAAAAAGCATACAACAATGGATTCGAAACTGTTAATTTTCTTAAAGCAACAGCAGTATTATTATCATAATCACTTATTTCACGTTGCAGTGTGGAGCAGTTAAAATCGCTCCCCGTCACCTGATGTTGTTTTCAGTTAAAATCGTTCCCCGTCACCTGATGTTGTTTGATTTTGATTTTGTTTGTTATTTAGATTTTTATTAAAATAATATTTGTCAAGTGTATTAATGACTTCTTTCCAGCTCTGTCGCCTGTAAAAAAGCTTTTATTTGGCCCTTTATCAATTTGAAATCATAGATATTATTTTGCTATTTCGAAAACTTGTCATTCAATTCAAAACAATCACCGAAATTAAAGGAGGTTTACATCTTAGCACCTTCCCTCCTATGTTATTTGGAACGTTTATTTTATTCCCTACAGGAAATCTGGAGCCGCGCATTCTCTGTAAAGTAAATGAACAAATCTAAATTCAAAACATTAAAGAGGGCGCTACTGAAATGAATTTTGGTGGTTCCACTGAAAGCATCACTTGATGGGAATTCGATATTCGAAACACGTGTTTGATGCAGGAAAAAATGGTTTGGAATTTTCTTCATGATGGTATAGAGTTGGAACAGTTCCGTATTATAAACAGAAATGCTGAAAATGTATCTGCCCTTAAATGATGCTATTGAATGTGAAGACGTTAAACATGGTTTGTACTTATTTATGGATGGCAGTGTATATGTCCTTCATATAAACCAACTAGTCGACGTTTATGCAAATATATGCAGAGACATCGTATGACGTTACGTTGTGTAATGCTTACCAGTACAACCCAAAGCAAGTTCATTGGATGAAAGACGCGGAAGGAGGTATTAAAGTACATAATTACGTCACATAATTTGATGTAATTAGAATAATAGCAATATTTTTAAATGATTATAGTTTAAACATATTTTATTTCCGAAAACGAAATGGGATCGGGCAAAAGTTTTAACAACATTACAAACGCCCTCTCCCTACAAATGAATACAACAAGTATGTCATGAATGGCGGTATATACAATGATGATTATCTTTCAAAAAACACCAAACAAAATATGTAGGTATGTATATTTACAATGAAAAGGTGCAGACCAGAACAAACCAGAAAGTGAATGAATGAATGAATGAATGAATAAGTTTGAAAGAGGAAATGAAGAGAGAGAGAGAGAGAGAGTTAAGTAGTGAATCTTTTAGTGTCCTGAATGTATATCTGTGCTGAATGTATGGTTTTCTCGTTTTCTCTATCGGTTTTCTCTAAATCACCAAATAGCAATTTTTGTAAAGTTATTGGAGCGAACTCTCTGAGTGATTGAAATAATTTTGTTCTTTGTTGAATGAAATTTTGACATTCAAAGAAATAGTGATAGGCGTCTTCATTAGTGTTTCCGCATTGACAGAAAGGGGAGTTAATTATATTCACGCGGAAGAGATCAGAGTTTAGACTGCTGCTGAGACATCGAATACGGGTATGTAATATGTTAAGGTTTCTTTCACCATATAGAAGGTAACTAGGTAATTTTGATGATTCTGAATGAAATTTAAGGATATTTTTAAATTCGGTATGGGATGGCGTTTGTCTAATGTCAGAGCTTAGAGTATTCCAATGAATATTTGTTGAGGGAAAAAAAGAGCATCGCGTCAACTGTAGTCTGTAGTTAGGAAGAGTAAGGTCGGTGTCGCTTCGTAGATTGTAAAGTCTGTTCCGTCTGTATGTCTCAAGTGTGTCTGTTAAGTAATCTGGTGCATTTTTATTATAAATTTTGTGAAATGTTAGTTTTCTGCGTTCCCTTCGTTCACTTAATTTTTCCCAACCAGTTTCGAAATAAAGAGAGTCCCTAGAGCTGAAAATTGGTAGTCCCGTGACTAATCTCGCTGCTTCTAGCTGAATCTTTTCTAATTTCTCTTTATCCCCTTTATTACACCCTCCCCATACCTCACAACCGTATTCTAAAATGGGCAAAATAAATGACAAGTAAATTGTATTTAGAGTTTTTCTGGAAAGAATATATTTAAATTTTTTAAGAGCATTTATCCTAGCAAGAGCTGATTTTGCAATATTTTCGATATGTGTAGACCATTTAGCATTGTCAGAAAAAGTGAGACCTAGATGTTTATGACTGTTAACAGGTTTTACAGATGTATTATCGAATGTAATGGAGAAGTCGTCAGGGCAATTACCAATAAAAAGGAGTTCAGTTTTGGAGGGGTTAAATTTTACTTTCCACTTTACAGACCAGTCATGTATCGTAGTCAAGTCAAGTTCGAGTCTGTCCTTAATGTCTTGAATGTCATGCGATGAAGAAGAAATAGAAGTGTCGTCTGCAAACAGTCTGGAGATACTAATTAAATTATCAGAAATGTCATTCACATAGAGTAGAAATAGAAGAGGGCCTCACACAGATCCCTGAGGGACTCCTGCATTAGTTTTCTGAAAAGGAGAGATAGAATCATTTATAAAGACGGATTGTTCCCTATCAGATAAATAGTTATGTAAAAAGTTAAGAAGAGGACCACGTTTTCCATGTGACCGTAATTTTTTTTTAATAAACCCTTATGCCAAACTCTGTCAAATGCTTTTGAAACATCACAGAAAATAAAACAGGTATTTCTTTTTTCCTCAAGGTCAATAAGAATGGAATGATATATTTCTAAAAGCTGATAAATTGTCGAATTATTTTGTAAGAAACCACTTTGGAATTTGTAAAAAAGGTTATTATCTACTAAATAGTTGTAAATATATTTATGTAAGATTCTTTCGAGCAATTTTCCAACTGTGCTTAAAAGAGAAAATGATTATACTTGAACAAAGTATACACCTACTCTATCTCCTATAGTAAATCGTTAATAAAGATGCGAGGAAGGCTATTACTTGCCGTGTTATTTTCTGCGTATAACGGAGTGTATGAAGCATGTGATGGAGAAGAAGGTCTGTCTGTCTGTTGTTTGATTTTGTTTGTTATTTAGATTTTTATTGAATAATATTTGTATCTAAAAAAATGATTGAAAATGATCTTTTTTTTACAGGTCAACTTTAATTTTGATCAAAGGCTTTTAATGTTGCCCGCGACATTTAGGAATCTCTTTGTCCGGCGTCCGTCATTCTGTCCGTCTGTTTGTTATTCTTTATGTTACATATTTGGCTATAACTTGATATACATCAGACTTTTTTTCAAATTTGCAGTGATTGTAGAACATGATGGGCCATAGCATCAAATGTAGGTCAAGGTTACTTCGAAGGTCAAGGTTACACACTTAGGGTCAAACATGCGACAGGCGACATTACTATCCTTAAAAGTGTTATTTATACTACTGAATAGAGTTTATTTTTTAGCCAGTGTCACGCTGCATCGGGAAAGAGTTAATTTTTAGTGTATTGCTGATAGTTACAAGGCCAATGGCCGCTAAGACGAGTTCATCTTTTTATCCTCATTTGTGCCCTATTTACTTAATTATCTCGGTTTTTAATTATCGAGGTAACGTTAATATTTGCACCGAAATTTTTCGCGCTAGGCAAATTCACATCGGGTATCTTCGCATCACTGGGAATATTCATATCAGGCGTATGTAAGTGACCGTAAAGGATCGTTCTTGGCCAGATAAATCCCTCTTTTTGTTTGGAAGGGAAGGGGGTATTTTATAAAATACCTCTACTGTGTAGCCATTTAAGATTAACTTAGTACTACCAAGGTCAAGATTTGTATGTGAAAATGTTAATTTTGAAATCGTACGGTGTATTAAAATTTAATACAATAAAAATATAGCATCTCATTCTGATCTACGATATTAAAAAAAAGGTTTTGAAGAAGGTAGATCTTAATATCTTTTCCTATTGGACTAATTCTATAAAATCCCCACCCTTTTTTCCTTCCTACTCTCTGGGTAAATGAATGTAGTCCCCTCCCTCACTCTATTCGCATCACAGGGATAGGGAATAATCGCCCCCTGTTTTCACATAATGCATATATAAGTGACTTACAGGACTGTCCTTTGCCAATGTTTGGAGGGGAAATGCAAAGGGGTCAAATAAGTATACATACTTTCTGGGTAAACGAATGTTACCCCTCTTCCAATATGTACATTTCAAGAAATTTAATATATATAATATATATAATCAGTGATGCTGGATGATGAAACATAGGAATTAACAAGTACCAATTTATGAATAGCGAACATGACGTAAATTGTATAGCAAAGAGCAAAGAATAGAAGGTGTTAAAATAAGATGTCCCTTAGATTGGAAAGAATGGTCTTATTATGATAAACGACTTCAAATTCAATAGCATCATTTAAGATCACATAAATTTGCATCAAGGACCAGATATGTGAGTTTCGGGTACTTAACCCTCGTTAGTGATCCTCAATCTAAACAATGTAATATGAACAAAGGGTGTGAAATGACAAATATGGATAATGACCATATGCCTGTATACAGCACAAAATCGATAATTCAGAAAATCAGAAACCGAAGGCATACAAAATCAGGATGAAACAGAAACCAAAGCAAACAAACAAAAACCTCCACCACATGAAAATATGCGGACTACCGATATGAGATCTAGACCAGGTGCCCAGGAAGAGTAAGCATCTCCTGCTTGCATGCAACACCCGCCGCTTCAATTCGGTAGAACTGTCACATCCGGTAACTTCCTTTTCGGAAGACATAGAGTACAATCTGTGGTTGGATGGTTCAAATGGTCTATGACAAAATATCATCCACCATTCTGGAGATTGGGATATCATAGTGTATGACGAGTTCCCCTTATCGACCGTAGAACTTCCTCAGTGACGATGTTAGTCGGTCACAAACATATCCCTGACTGAGAAGCTTATCTGAAAGACGCCTAGCTCTCAGAACAAAATCCGTATATTTGGTAATTATGTCCGAAAATATACCGATAATTTTTTTTAAATGCAATAAAATAGAACAAAAACAAAATTTTTACTTTTCAAAAAGTAATTATGTCCGAAAATATACCGAAATACGCAACAGAATGGGTGGGATATGTTGCTACAGGACCCACGTTTCAGAAATTTAAGAAACTTTGATATCAGAAATTTTTGAATGCGTTCAAGAAACGATCAACCGAAGTTGATCGAACTTGGTAACAACTAAGTTACGAGGACATTTCAATGTCATATTGTAAATCCATGCAAATGATATCATGAAGCGCTAACAGGAGTGATAGAAATCTAGTAGGGTAAGAATGCAAATAATACGGAGGTGTTCAAACTCTATACCTTCATCAAGGATATTCAAAACCAATTTTTCCTGCACTAGTAACGTGCTTCGAATATAAAATTCTAATCAGTGATCCTTCCAGCGGAGCCACTAAAATTCATTTCAGTAGCGCCCTCTTTAATTTTTTGAATTTAGATTTGTACATTTACTTTACAGAGAGTGCGCGGCTCCAAATGTCCTGTCGGGTCGATTCAGTAGTACATCCAAATATATGTTCACATCTATTCTACTAAAGGAACGAACTAGCCGATTCTCCGTCGAAAGGAAGAGAGGTCATAGATATATGATGTGATATGAAGATATAGCATATGATATGATAAACATCAAAGAAGTACCCAAAGCCCCTCTCACACTGTCGCGAGTTCGAGCTACGTCATTTGTCGCATGGAACTCGTACATATGTCTTCACATGTCGAAGAAATGTCGTCTCACATCGCAAGATCTCGGCGTGAGGCGGCGAGAATTTCAAACGGTTTAAAATTGTCGTGCGAGTTTTCATGTTGTGCGCATGTCGAACAGTTGTCGCATAAACTCGTACAGGCATCTTGTGCATGTTTCCACTTCTCGTCGCTTCTCGCCATGAATCAAACTCGTGCGAGAAGGGCCGGGTTTATATACGAGTTAAAACGACACGTCTGCACGACATCATGGGAGTTGTACCGACCTCTTCTCGACATCTGCACGACTTTGTACGAGTTCTGCTCGACATTGTCTCGAGTTATGCGGAGTTGAGTACATAAATCCAGTCTTCCTCTGCAGAATGCATAAATGTTTTCACTTTCATAGTATAGCAATGATAGAGAACATAAATAAAAAGAGGCCCAAGTGGGCTGACATGTTCAAGGCGTACATGAGCTTAATACACATACTAACTCCAGAAAAATGCAATTAATCACGATAAGTTTGTCCATGTAACCTCTTACATCATTTTGCCCTAATAAATAAAACAAAATAAGGAAACAGCCCCATGTTTCATCTATGGCAGATTTATCTTCAAGTTGGTTTAAGACATTGAGCACTTACTACCCTTATACAATCTTGTAAGTCCATTTTATTGCATTTAAACAAATTTGAAACGATAAATGTATCAATTAAAATTTGTTTTAAGCTGACAGGATTAAAAAATAGATAACTGTAGAAACAAAAAGATTATGGAAAAGAACAAATTTGACAACCCCCCCCCCCCCCCATGCCTTGACAGAATAGTTAGTACGTTATGGCAAATTGTACGTATTATAATTTTCAGTTTAAATGATATTGAAAGTTATTTAAAAAGGAAAAAATGAGACCTCAAGTTTATCTTGTACATGATCAAATTCAAAAGAGTCCATAATCGGCTCTTGAATATAACAATCTTGAATATGCTCCCTGCACCCTTCTTGAAAACTTAGATTCGTTACTTTTACTAATTGATCCTTTCTGCGATTGTAGAAGATATTTTTTCAACAAATTTTGCACCGTCCAGAAGAAGATGATGAAGAAATGAATATGTATCGTGTTATTTACATTTTCTTGACGCTTGTACACACCAATTCATTCAAAACTTTCAGCAGTTTTGAGGAAGATACACGCCACTCATACAACAGGAAGACATCTTGTCGACAGTCGAAATGCTAAAATAATAACAATACCAATCCCTGTCAAGGGCTTTTAGATCGGGTGAGCTAATAAAGACTTAAACACAAAGTTATACTAAATTCATAATGTGTTGACATAACTCGTACACTTCTCGTATTCAGCTCGTCATAACTCGTACTTATCTCGTGCTAAACCCGTCGGCATGTCGCCACATCTCGTATAAACTCGTACAAAACTCGTATCTTCTCGTGCTAAAGTTTTCGTTTGTCGAGAAGATGTCGTGCATAAATCATAAAGTGTCGCCAAGTGTCGTACTGTTCTCGTAGAGATCTCGAACAAATGTCGAGCTCATGTGTTAATCAAAACAAAAAATCAAGACTAACTCGGAGAAATTTCGGCGCGTTATAATTCCGCGGCGCTCGTACAAATGTTAAATGTCTTCAAACTGAATAGCATCAATTAAGAACAGATAAATTTGCAGCATGGACCATGCACGTTTCGGGTACTTAACCCTCGTCAGTGATCCTAAAATCTTAAGAATGTAATATGCCAAAAATGTGTGAAAGTAAGTATGTCGAAAAAGCGTACCGAAAACTCGTAGCTCCAATTCGCCACAGTGTGACAGGGGCTTAACCGTTATTCGGTCTCAAAGTCGAGAAGGCAAAGCAAAATAGTGAGAATTGACAAATGTCCTGTAGCATCATATCCCACCTATTCTGCTACGTCTTTCGGTACATGTTTGGACATAATAATTTTCACACTCTTTGGTCATATCACATTGTTTAGATTGAGGATCACTGACGAGGGTTAAGTACCTAAAACGTGCATGTCTGGTCAATGCTGTAAATTTATCAGTTCTTAAATTATGCTATTGAACTTGAAGACGTTTAACATTTGATACTTGTTTAGAAGGATTTATTTCTAATGAACATGTAATCATTAATTATGTCTCAACGTTTTCCTAAAACAAATTTTAGAAAATCTTAAATTAAAAATCGGCGTCGGACACTCACCATTAACTTCATATTTTCCATTGGCTTACGCTTTCATTTTAATCCCCGATTTCTTAAGTGTCATAAAATTGGTAAAACGATACTTGCAAGACGTTTCAAATGTTAGTATGTCGCCCCAATTCCATATTTTCTGAAATATACTTTATAGATCAAAAGGAAAGTAAAGGAGGTTAACATCTTAGCACAATCCCTCAGGACTGTACTATTTTGAACATATGTTTTATTTGGATATGCTACTGAATCGACCCTACAGGAAATTTGGAGCCGAGCCGCACACTCTCTGTAAAGTAAATGTACAAATCTAAATTCAAGAAATTAAGGTATCCGTTGTACAATTGAGTCATTTTACACAGCGTTTTAATCATCTCCATTGTAAAGTATGGTAAATTTTATGCCTGGTAAGAAACTATAAACTATATATTTTCTGAAAGGTAATGATGCCCTGAGTTCAGATGTAAGACTCCCAGGTCTTAAAAATCAAAGGGGAAAAACTCTTGTATACAACTTTGTTATTTTGTACGAAAGCCGATTGGGTGGTAGTGGTAGTGGTAGTGGGAAAAATATTTTCTCGTAATTACGAGAAAAAAGTCGTAATAACGAGAATTTTTCTCGTAATTACGAGAAAAAAGGCCTTATTACGAGAAACTTTCTCGTAATTATGAGAAAAAAGTCGTTATTACGAGAAAAAAAGTCGTAATAACGAGAAACTTTCTCTTAATTACGAGAAAAAAAGTCGTTATTACGAGAAAAAAAAATCGTAATGAGAAATTTTCTCGTAATTACGAGAAAAAAGTCGTAATAACGAGAAACTTTCTCGTAATTACGAGAAAAAAAAAGTCGTAATAACGAGAAACTTTCTCTTAGCTTCGGATCCATGATGCAAAAATACCAATATAATCCTCAAATCACAAACACCTTTTTCATAGTCCTATGATGAATACCTTATGCTTTATTTCGATAAGATATTCATCCTCCCACGCCGTCATTTGTTTCCGTCAAAAAGACAGACAGACCTACTCACAGAGAAACAGACATGCACATACAGACGCAATCACAAGCAGACAAAGAGAGACACACTGACATAAAGACAATACTATAGTTTTCAGCATTTCCCCATTTTAATCAGCAAGCCAGACAGAGACTGACTGAGAGACAAAATGACAGATAGTCCATATCATAACAAATCGAAAATCATTTATAAAAAGTATCCAAGATAAAATCAAACATACGGAAGCCCATTGGCTTCACAGAAAGAAAATAAATTTATTGCGTATATTCGGGACATTCTTGGGGTCAACATGAGTGGATCTATAATTTTGTAAGGGTAGTCAAAGCACGCGGATGGGGGGAAGGGGGGAGTGGTGTGTGTGTCAATCTGTGGTTTTGAATTGAAACAACACATGTAATAAAAATGTAATGATCGCTGTGCGATATAAGTCCCCTACCGGCGGCATAAATTTATGTCCTGTATCACTGTTCTTTAGTTCATTATCTGCAACAACAGCCAAGAAAAGTCTGGGAAACCGAATTCGCGAAATTTGCCAAGTATATTTGGAGAACACTTAAACAGAAAATTTTGTATCTGTCCGTGCACCATATCATAACATGTGGCGAGCATTGAAAAATTTCTGTTTAAGTGTTCTCCGAATACACGTCTATTCTTGACCAGAATAAATTACCATCATTTAATTGATAATAATGACCATATGATAGGCCTAAAATAAATTCATATAAAGTAGATTTAGACAGTATTAACTTGGTTCAATCAAAGGGGATTCCCGTGGAACATATCATTTGTGTATCACGTGATACCCCACGGTGATTAAGAGCCGCGAAGAATATTCAATTTATTGCGTATATACGCAAAAATTATTGTGAATATACGCAATAATTATTGCGAATACACGCAATAGATACTGCGAATATACGCAAAAATTATTGCGAATACTCGCAATACTATTGCGAATATACGCAATTCTATTGCGAATATACGCAATACTATTGCGAATATACGCAATACTATTGCGAATATACGCAATAAATTGAATGTTCTTCGCGGCTTTTTAAAAAAGCTGCCCTCAAAAGAATCTTTTATAGGACAGGTGGACAGACATAGGGACGGATACCGCACAACATGGTATCGCTTAAACTCGACTGGTCACTACCGAGAAAATAGTCGTAATTACGAGAAAAGTTTCTCGTTATTACGACTTTTTTTCTCGTAATAGCGCCTTTTATTCTCGTAAATACGAGAAAGTTTCTCGTTATTACGACTTTTTTTCTCGTAATAACGACTTTTTTTCTCGTAATTACGAGAAAGTTCTCGTAATAACGACTTTTTTTCTCGTAATTACGAGAAAGTTTCTCGTTATTACGACTTTTTTTCTCGTAATTACGAGAAAATTTCTCGTTATTACGACTTTTTTTCTCGTAATAACGACTTTTTTTCTCGTAATTACGAGAAAGTTTCTCGTTATTACGACTTTTTTCTCGTAATAACGACTTTTTTCTCATAATTACGAGAAAGTTTCTCGTAATAACGACTTTTTTTCTCGTAATTACGAGAAAGTTTCTCGTTATTACGACTTTTTTTCTCGTAATAACGACTTTTTTCTTGTAATTACGAGAAAGTTTCTCGTAATAACGACTTTTTTTCTCGAATTACGAGAAAGTTTCTCGTTATTACGACTTTTTTTCTCGTATTAACGACTTTTTTCTCGTAATTACGAGAAAGTGTCTCGTAATAACGACTTTTTTTCTCGTAATAACGACTTTTTTTCTCGTAATTACGAGAAAGTTTCTCGTAACAACGACTTTTTTTCTCGTAATAACGACTTTTTTTCTCGTAATTACGAGAAAGTTTCTCGTTATTACGACTTTTTGTCTCGTAATTACGAGAAAAATTCTCGTTATTACGACTTTTTTTCTCGTAATTACGAGTAAAGTTTCTCGTAATTACGAGAAAATATTTTTTCCCACTACCACTTAAAATGAGCCCAATCGGCTTTCGTAATTTTGCATATGTTATATAGAGAAATTGTACAATTTAAATGCTTCATCAGTTACTCCCCTTTGTTTTTATGGCCCCAAAATTATTATTTCTGAGCAGTGGGCTTTATAACCTTTCTGAAAATATATAGTTTATAGTACCTTACCAGGCATGGAAAAACGCCCTATTGTACATCAGATACCTTAAAGAGGGCGCTACTGAAATGTCTGGTGCAGGAAAATTGGTCTGAAATCTTCTTCATGAAGGTATAGAGTTGGAACACTTCCGTAGTATTTTTGGCCGGATTGCAAAGCAATTCCCGTCTATAGACTGACGATGTCCGTCTGTCCGTCCGTCTGCCGTCAACATTTTGGTTAAAGTTTCTGGTTGAGGCAAAATCTAAGGAACTGTATGCAGTAGAAACTTTATATTATACATGAAGGTTGCCCATGACAAGACCTTTCAATTAATGCCGTAACATTTGACCTAGTGACCTTGACCTTGGACTTTGACATTGTTAAAGATTTTGGTTAAAGTTTCTGGTTTAAGCAAAATCTAAGGAACTGTATGCAGTAGAAACCTTATATTATACATATAGGTTGCCCATGACAAAACCTTTCAATTTATGCCACAACATTGGACCTAGTGACCTTGACCTTGGTCTTTGACCTAGTTAAAGATTTTGGTTAAAGTTTCTGGTTTAAGCAAAATCTAAGGAACTGTATACAGTAGAAACCTTATATTATACATTTAGGTTGCCCAATGACGAGATCTTTCCATTTATGCCATAATATTTGACCTAGTGACCTTGACCTTGGACTTAGACCCAGTTAAAGATTTTGGTTAAAGTTTCTGGTTTAAGCAAAATCTAAGGAACTGTATGCAGTAGAAACCTTATATTATACATTTAGGTTGCCCATGATGAGACCTTTCAATTTATGCCGTAACATTGGACCTAGTGACTTTGACCTTGGACTTTGACCTAGTTAAAGATTTTGGTTAAAGTTTCTCGTTTAAGCAAAATCTAAGGAACTGTATGCAGTAGAAACCTTATATTATACATATAGGTTGCCCATGACAAAACCTTTCAATTTATGCCACAACATTGGACCTAGTGACCTTGACCTTGGACTTTGACCTAGTTAAAGATTTTGGTTAAAGTTTCTGGTTTAAGCAAAATATAAGGAACTGTATGCAGTGGAAACCTTATATTATACATTTAGGTTGCCCATGATGAGACCTTTCAATTTATGCCATAACATTGGACCTAGTGACCTTGACCTTGGACTTTGACCTAGTTAAAGATTTTGGTTAAAGTTTCTGGTTTAAGCATAATCTAAGGAACTGTATACAGTAGAAACCTTATATTACACAATTAGGTCGCCCAATGACGAGATCTTTCCATTTATGCCATAACATTTGACCTAGTGACCTTGACCTTGGACTTTGACCCAGTTAAAGATTTTGGTTAAAGTTTCTAGTTTAAGCAAAATCTAAGGAACTGTATGCATTAGAAACTTTATATTATACATGTAGGTTGCCCATGATGAGACCTTTCAATTTATGCCGTAACATTTGACCTAGTGACCTTGACCTTGAACTTTGACCCAGTTAAAGATTTTAGTTAAAGTTCTTGGTTTAAGCAAAATCTAAGGAACTGTATGCAGTAGAAACCTTATATTATACATTTAGGTTGCCCATGACGAGACCTTTCAATTTATGCCGTAACATTGGACCTAGTGACCTTGACCTTGGACATTTGACCTAGTTAAAGACTTTGGTAAAAATTCCTGGTTTTAAGCAAAATCTAAGGAACTGTATACAGTAGAAACTTTATATTATACATGTAGGTTGCCTCTGACAAGACCTCTCAATGTATGCTGTAATATTTGACTTAGTGACCTTGACCCAGTTGGTGACAAAAACTTACTTTGCAATCCGGCCATACCGTCTTTAGCGGTGTTTTATTCCTATATAACTCTATGTAATCTTGTGCTCACAACTCCTCTGACACTATAAATGATGGAGACTTAATTCTTTTGCAATATGATGGGTCTATGGTCTAGTTGTGCACCTGATATTTTGTTTGAGCCTCTGACCCCCAGGGTATTAGAAATGGGTGTGGTCATTTTTTCCTATATAACTCTATGTAATCTTGTGCTTGCAAGTCCTTTGGCACTATAAATGTTGGCGATTTTATTCTTTTTGCAATATGATAGGTCTGTGGTCTAGCTAAGCACCTTATATAATGTTTGAGCTCTGACCCCAAGGGTCCTAGAAAATGGGTGTGGTCATAATCTTGTGCTCGCAACTCCTTTGACACTATAAATGATGGAGACTTAATTCATTGGCCGGATTGCAAAGCCGGACGATGACGATGATAGATTGACGATGTCCGTCCGTCCGTCCGTCCGTCTGCCGTCAACATTTTGGTTAAAGTTTCTGGTTGAGGCAAAATCTAAGGAACTATATGCAGTAGAAACTTTATATTATACATGAAGCTTGCCCATGACAAGACCTTTCAATTTCTGCGGTAACATTTGACCTAGTGACCTTGACCTTGGACTTTGACCTAGTTAAAAATTTTGGTTAAAGTTCCTGGTTTAAGCAAAATCTATGGAACTGTATGCAGTAGAAACTTTGTATTATACATGAAGCTTGCCCATCACAAGACCTTTAAATTTCTGCGGTTACATTTGACCTAGTGACCTTGACCTTGGTCTTTGACCTAGTTAAGTATTTTGGTTAAAGTTCCTGGTTTAAGCAAAATCTATGGAACTGTGTGCAGTAGAAACTTTATTTCATACATGTAGGTTGCCTTTGACAAAACCTTTTAATTTATGCTGTATTATTTGACCTATTGACCTTGACCCAGTAAGTGACAAAAAATTACTTTGCAATCCGGCCATACCGTCTTTAGCGGTGTTTTATTATAAAATGTTATTTTGTAAAGTTCGGTAAGATTCTGACCATGTGCGTTTGTGTGTGTACTTCGGGGTTGGAGGGGGGGGGGGGGGGGGGGGGGTTCAAAGCACGTAGTCATGCGCTTATGTACGTAAATGTTAACAAAGGAAAATGCACATCACGTGTAATGAAACACAAGCCGTGACAAGGTATATATTTGTTTACTAATTACTAGACATTTTTCAAGTTGACGTACTGCGGACTTCGCACTTATCGGGTCAAGAAATCAGGTACACACAATCTGAACACACAATAGACGAAATGACCGTGGAAAGCTTTAAATATGTATATTTACACATGAAAATAAACACATTCTCACAAAATGTAATGAAGGTTAATTGGGTAAACATTTTACGTTTGTGACATAGTCCCGTCCAATGAGTTAAAGAAGATCCTTACGATAATCTCAACAGCACTCTTAATAGAGCACAAAATTCAGCATCCATGGACCCCTAGCAAGCTAGAAGTGGGACCAAGTGCGTTGTCCGAATTCTGCGAATATCTTTTAAGATCAGACTTCAGTACTTGATACGAAGGAAATGATTTGTACAAACTAGATGATATTAAAAATGTTCACATGTGCCTGAAAATATTATCTTTTTTCTCCCCCCCCCCCCCAATTATTTCTCCGAAATATGGCTGCCCTGTCCACGAACAGTTACAAATCCAGCTTTTCAGTTGGGAAGGCATAAACTTTGCGAGGGTCTGGGGACCACCAAGGTCCCTCGTAGGTCGAAGGCGGATCCCTGGTAGGGGGACCAAGGGCTTTGCCCCCTCGAAGTCTTGTAGTAGAGCCTTTTCGGACCCTTTTTCATGACTTTAATTGATTAAAGAATGGGAAATTGATGCATTGATTTGTATGTGATTGAAGAGGTACTTAGAATTTACTAATAGACATTTTTCGTCGTGACGAATTTCGCACTTTGAACTTCGTACTTCGCATTTCGAACATTGAAGAATCAGTTTCGTAGCTGCCGTTCACGTATAAACTCATTAGCGGAGTCATTTACATTTTGATTCGTATACTCAATGGAATTGGTATATTGGACTTCCTGTATAACTGGCGCGCTTTCGGCAACCCACTTATAGAATTAAAGTTCGAAGTGCGAAGTTCGTCACGGTGAAAAAGTCCAATATTAATCTATTTTTTTTTTGGATTGAAATTGATCAAATGCTTTGCAAACTTTGAATCCACCATTGATGAAGTAAAGAAAAAAGGTCCCTTCTTTCTCCGAATCATGAATGTCTGAAAAAAGCCGTGAAGTCAAAGAAAAAGGGGAGGGGAGAAAAGCGGTCATATTTGCAGGCACAGGATAGGACAATCTTTTCTTTTAAAAGTAGTTCAAACTCCAAGGTCAAGGTCACAAGTTCAAATATAATGATATCCATGGAAAGGTCTTGTCACAAGGAATGCACATGTGAAGTTTAAAATGTAAAAGAGAATCAGGTTGAATACCGAAACTACATATTACATTTCTAGCCGAGTTGCAAAATTCGGTTCTTAAGGCATGTCATTTCTGACCTAAGGAATTTCAACGATTTTATGAAAACCATATCAAATCATAGAATTCATGTCAATTAATCATTTTACGAAGAAAAATTAATATGTCAGTGATGAAAATCAAGACTCTTGGTTATTTGGAAAACAGGGTTAAAATGCGGGAAATTTGTTGCTAAAAATAACACATTTGTAACGAAATTATGAAAAGTGCTATCATGCACTCATTTGATTTTAACTATAGTTTTCTTCGTTGAAATACAATAAAACAGGTTAGAAACTTTGTACAAAACTTGATTTTGATAAAGTTTCACCGTAGGTATCAAATGTACAGATCATTGAAAATTCCTCGATTTTGCACAAAAATTACGAAAATCATCTAAGTTTAGGTAAAAATATCAAAGATACTGAATTTCAACGATTTTTTCCCAACACACAGTAAAATGTGCTCCTGAGAAAGACTTTTCAAAATATTGAAGAAAAAAGATAAGTCCGTGTTGAAATAAGAGAGTACAAATACCCAAGAACAGTGCCATTTTGTGGTTTTCTTGAGAAAGTGTCTGCGCTGTAAAATTTGCCTTAATTAGGTTGGAATTTAAACAATTTATCATTTTTCGGTAATCATCAGCTCTACTTTATAAAACAGTTAATGTCAATAATATTCCATTTGTAAAACGACATTCATGGGTTTTCTCTTACGTAAGAGAAATCCGAACTGTTCAAAAGAGTACCTCAAGCTCAATTTTTAACGAAATTACCGCGAAGCATTTTCTTACGGTATTTTCTTCAGTTTAGATCAAATTCTCAAACTTATCCTCTTTTAGGTATGTAATGAATTTAATAAGGTCTTCAAAAGAGTCAGAAATGATACATTGGTCATAATAAACTGAAATATCTAAATAATTCAAGCTCAATTAGTGCTAAAACAGGAGATGTGCAAAAATGGTCTTAAGTCGTGAGCAATGACGCACCTTAATTTGATGTGAGACGGGCGGGTGTCTTGGCGGGCGGGCGTCAAAAATTGGTTTCCGGACTGTAAGTCAAGTACGATACATGCTAGTGCAATGAAACTTCATACACTTACTCCCAATGAGTTAAGGATGAACCCTATTGATTTTGGGGTCAAAGGTCAAGGTCACAGGACTCAGAGGATTGAAATTGGTTTCCGGACCATAAGTCAAGTACGATACCTGCTAGTGCAACGAAACTTCATACACTTACTCCCCATGAGTCAAGGATAAACCCTGTTGATTTTGGGGTTCAAAGGTCAAGGTCACAGGACTCAGATGATTGAAATTTGTTTTCGGACAATATTAGAGTCTGTATTGCACTTGTGATCATGAAACTTGCCAGAAAATGCTTACCATGAATCAAGTATGACCCCTATATATTTTTGAGGTCAAAAGGTCAAATGTCAAGGCCATAAGACTCAGATTATTGAAAATGGTTTCCGGACCATATTTGAGCATGTATTGCACCTATAACAATGAAACTGACAGAAATGTTTCCCATGAATCAAGAATGACCCCTATTGATTTTGAGGTCAAATGTCAAGGTCATAGGAATCTGATTATTGAAAATGGTTTCCAGACCATATTTGCACCTTTTATATTTCATACACGCATTCATGATAACAAGTATTACTCCATGGAATTTGACCTAGTGGCCTTGACTTTGACCTACTTTTAAACTATAAGGAGAAGGGCTTTGATATTTCACATATATATTTCTTATGATTAAAGCTTTCATTAAATACCATGGCTAGTGACCTTGACCTTTGACCTACTTTTGACCTTTGACCTATTTTTAAACTGTAAGTGGTAGGGCTTTGATATTTCATATATAGATTCCTCATAGTAAGGGCTTTTATTTGAGATAATGTCTTTTGACCTAGTGACCTTGACCTTTGGCCTACGTTTGGCATTTGACCTACTTTGAAACTATAAGGGTTAGGGCTTTGATATTTCACATATATATTCCTCATGATGAGGGCTTTCATTTGAGATAACGACATTTGACCTTGTGACCTTGATCTCGACCTTGACCTTCGTTTAAACTATAAAGGATAAGGCTTTGATATTTCGCATGTAGATTCCTCATGATGAAAGCTTTCATTGATATCATAACGTTTGACCTATTGACTTTGATCTTGACTTTTGAACTACTTTTTTACTATAAGGGATAGGGCTTTGATATTTCACATATAGATTCCTCATGACCAGAGCTTTCATTTTATACAATGACTTTGGACATAGTGACCTTGACCTTTGGCTACTTTTAAAGTAAAAGGGATAGGGCTTTGATATTTCACATGTAAATTCCTCACAATCAGAGCTTTCATTTGATACCATGGTTTTTGACCTAGTGACCTTGACCTTTGACCTACTTTTAAACTTTAAGGGGTATGGCTATGATGCATAGATTCCTATGTCATCCGTTTAGAGAAAAATAGAGAAAAATGTCCTGCGGGGGTATAATTCGTCTCTTGAAGAGGTCAGTCCTAGTTTAAGTCTGAATATTCATACTTACATTCAAGTTTTGCAACTCGACTTTGCATCTTTGATGCATTTTATGCTTATTATTTTCATATTTGATATTTTGTTCATTTCTTTACAGTGATACCACTATGTATCCTGACCGGAGGACTCACAGGGCTACTAACCCATCAAAGTAAGAGTAACCTATACCATACTACCATATTAACATGACAAATATGACATGAACGGAGGGGATCTCCAACAACACTCTGTTACAGCCGACTCAAAAACATCAAATGTAAACACACGGCAACCACAGAAAGAGACGCAAAAGGGACAAGGATCACAAACTCACACAAAAGAAAGATGAAACACAAAAGACCACAAATAAACCAACGAGACCAATTGACAACCGGTGCCGACTTCGGACGGTCATCTGTCATGTTTGAAGCAGACGGTGTGGGTACCCTGGATAACGTGCGCACAACCCTTCCATTTTTTAGATTATACAGAGGTCTTTAAGAATGTACAATGTTGTATGAACACACAAATAAAAAGACCGCAAATTACAAAAGTCCAAGCAACACAGATGAATATGTAAATGGATATAAAAAGAGGGCGTACGTAATACAGCCCGTGCTCTGCTGGCTGTAGCGAGCTCATGTATGTTATCACCCGAAGAGTCACTGACATTCAGAGAATACAAGTGATAGGGGCCCTGTTTTCTCTTAAGAGGATTGAACAGGGCCCGTCATGGAATTCCGTTGTCACAATCAGATTGCAAGTCTTAAGAATGCGCTGGTACAAGACTAGATTGGTCAAGTACCAAGCCTAGTGCCTGTCTGTTAACATTAGAATCATATACACGGTCCCAATGTAAAGATCAATTTGGAAAATTCGAAAATCATTAACCGAAGGGCAAAAAAAATCATGATAAAACAGAAACCACAGCAAATAAACCGAAAATTACACCATGTGAACAGAAGCGAACTCCCAGGATTTTAAGATCTTAGCACCATCCCTCCAATGATATTTTGAACATAGATTTCATTTGGATATGCTACTGAATCGACCCTACAGGAAATTCGGAGCCGCCCACTTTCTGTGTAGGAAATGCACAAATTGAAATTTTAAAAATGAAACAAGAGGGCGCTTCTAAAATCAATTATTGCGGCTCCGCTGGAAGCATCTCTGATGAGACTTTCATTATTCGATACAAGTATCTGGTGCAAAAAAATTGGTTTTAAATTTTCTTCAAGAAGGTATAGAGTTGGAATACTTCCGTACTATCCCAATAAGGGAGTGAGACCAGACAAGGTGTCCAGGAAGATAAGGATCACCTGCCGGGGAATCGAAAAGCAAAGTATTTTGACTCTAAAGTAACTAAATCGCACTGGCCAAGCCCTATAAGGTTAGAAATATCTCGCCCAAATAATTAAGAAGAGAACATTGTCGTTGTCAAGCGAAGACCAAATGTTTAAGTATCATGTTAGAAAGGAGGAAATCTCCTGGGCGAATCGGTTGCATTACACACATGCAAAGACGCAGAGTAGACAAAGACAGAGTAGACAAAGACGCAGAATAGACAAAGACGCAGAGTAGACAAAGACAGAGTAGACAAAGACGCAGAGTAGACAAAGACAGAGTAGACAAAGATAGAGTAGACAAAGACAGAGTAGACAAAGACGCAGTGTAGACAAACACAGAGTAGACAAAGACGCAGAGCAGACAAAGACAGAGTAGACAAAGACAGAGTAGACAAAGATGCAGAATAGACAAAGACGCAGAGCAGACAAAGACGCAGAGCAGACAAAGACGCAGAGTATACAAAGAAGCAGAGTAGACAACGACAGAGTAGACAAAGACAGAGTAGACAAAGACAGAGTAGACAAAGACGCAGAATAGAAAAAGACGCAGAGTAGACAAAGACAGAGTAGACAAAGACGCGGTGTAGACAAAGACAGAGTAGACAAAGACAGAGTAGACAAAGACGCAGAGCAGACAAAGACAGAGTAGACAAAGACGCAGAGTAGACAAAGACAGAGTAGACAAAGACGCAGAGCAGACAAAGACAGTAGACAAAGACAGAGTAGACAAAGACAGAGTAGACAAAGATGCAGAGAGGACAGAGTAGACAAAGACAGAGTAGACAAAGACGCAGAGTAGACAAACACAGACGCAAAAGGAACGACAAATACAAAAGCAAAACGCCATACACAAAATGCAAGACATGAATGAACGAGATATATTAGCCAACTTAAGACGGCCATCTCATGTTAGTAGCAATGGTTTGGTTATCCTTAGGATCCTACGTAGAAGATACCACAATATAGTAAGACCAGGGAATGTAATTGAAGTAAAACACTTCAAACATCGAGTCGCGGGGACTTGCATTATTCAAAGTTACTGAAATGTATAAATAACAATTCAGATTCTAAATTTCCTTTAAGGAATTTTTAGACAGTAATTAATAACAGGCTTATAGTTTCTTTAAGAAAATTTAGAATCTGAATTGCAGGTAACGGTATATTAATATTAGTCATATAAAACATTGATAGAAGCAGCTACTGCATTCATTTAAATGGTAGCGTTTACAAGACCTCTTAAACATTACCACAACATGACCCATATTAGTAGCATTAATACTTTGTGAGTAAAAGTCATTTTCCGACATGTTGAGCTCATTTGAATCATTTCCAAATGTTAATGAATAAAAACTACTATTGTGAGAAGTGCCAAGTAACAAACGATGTAAAGACCACAATTTTGAATTAAGGTCAGGGTTGTGACTTTTAAAAACTTGGGGTAGAAGAAAGGTGGATATGTCTATACGTAGAGGAACATCCTCCTCGAACTATTCAGGCGACAAAAACAAGTTTTCCAGCCTCCCCTGTTTGCTACAAGTGTTAAATTTGCCTCTTTTACATTATCATCTTTTTGGAGAATTCCACATGATACCTTTAAATACCTATGTAATGCATGAAATTACAAGACTCCATATATATCAGTATTTTTCGGGATTCTCATGTCTGGTGTATGCATTATAGCTATCTCGAGATGTTCCGAACAAAATAAAAATAAATAAAAAGTTAAATAAATAAGAATTTTCTGGTTACCACGACTTGAAATTCTTAATGACTAGAATGTCTGCACTTGCATATTTTAACGTAAAGAGCTATTATATTGCTTTATCATAAAACAAACAGGTCAAAAGGTACCCGAATTCGTTTTTAAGGGAATAACTGTTTCTATAATGAACATTACAGAAGTACCAGTCATAAAGAGAACAATAATTTATGCAAAAAGCAACGTTTTGACCAAAGTTTGAATTTTGAATTATCTTATTTTGAAAGAGTATAAAAAGTATTACATATTCCGATATTTGTGGGGCGCATAGCTCAGTCAGTTGAGCGCCGGATTTTCAATCTGAAGATCCCAGGTTCGAATCCCGTTGAGGGCGGACTTTCTCAGAGGTGATTTATCATCTCGCCCCCATCTGTTCTCTGACTCGGAGGGAACTAAAACGGTCTGAGTGGCCCCTCGGCAGCTGCGGCTGATGAGATTGCCTCGTGTGATGGCACGTTAAAGGCCGTTGGAAATACGGACCACCCACTGTAGTACATAAATCACACCTTCCCCGCATACACTTGCATACATAGTGGAAGGTACCTTGTATAGAGCATGGTGAACGAGTTTCGAGTTGTGCATGTTGAGGAGTGATGAGAGGAATTTGAAATATTGTCTTGATATATAATGTCATGATCCCCTCTGGGGAGTGCTCCGATAAGCGGAGGGTCATACCAAGGAAGAAGAAGAAGAATGTTTGATTGAATAATGTGTACGAAAATGAATTTTCCCCTATTTGTTTGCGATATGCCATTCCAAGAAAAGGGAATGATCTCCTGCATGACCACCAAATCATGTATCTTTCCCAAAAATGCCAATTCAGTGAAGAAAAATTCGGTTTGAAATATTACGTTATATGAAAATAGAGGTATCTCCCTGTAGTGGCAGCCCGAACCTTAATTTTTTTCACAATCAACTATATTATCCATATTTGAACTAATGTCTATGTTGTGTGAACGTGAAGTGTAACGGCGGCGATATCCATAATCCGCAATTTAAAAGGGTTTACGAGACATGATTGGTGAATAAATCATGCATACATCCAATACAGATCTACTTTGAATCACAAATATCGCAGAAGATCTTCAAATTCCTTTATTTTGTCTTCTTATGAAATGAATGTGCTAATTGTCCATATTTAAATACATGTTCCATTCTAAAATTTTGGTGCAATTTGCAAAATTATACGAAAGATTGTTTACAAAATCTTACGTCTGACTTTAAATTTTATGTGGCGTCTTTTCAAGTAATTAGTCATCATTTTCAGTGCAAGAAAGTACAGAAGCAGAGGATGTAGTCAGTATGAATACAGATCCATGTGCTGGAAATGAATGCGGTGGTCAAGGCCAATGTGTCCCAGCATTTTGTGATTGTAATGCGGGGTTCTGTGGACCTAATTGTGAGAAGAGTAGGTTTTTGTTCTTATTGTGACAAATATGGATAATGATCATATCCCTGTATACAGCACAAAATCGATAATTCCGAAAATCAGAAACCGAAGGCATGCAAAATCAGGATAAAACAGGAACCAAAGCAAACAAACAAAAACCTCCACCACATGAAAAGAAGCGAACTCCCGATAGGGGAGTGAGACCAGGTGCCAAGGAAGAGTAGGCATCTCTTGCTTGCATGCAACACCCGCCGCTTTAATTCGGTAGAACTGTCACATTCGGTTACTTCCATTTCGGAAGACATAGAGTACAATCTTTGTTTTGATGGTTCAAATGGTCTATGACAGAATGTCATCCATCATTCTGGAGAGTGGGACATCATAGTGTATGACGAGTTCCCCATACCGACCGTAGCATTACCTCAGTGACGAGGTTAGTCGGTCACAAACATATCCCTGACTGAGAAGCTCATCTGAAAGACGCCTAGCTCTCAGAACAAATATAATAATATCAAATTTCGTGGTAATTCTGTGCATCATATGCGCATTCCAACAAACAATGTAATATCAGTTATGATCAAGGCCGAAAGATATAAAATGAAAATAGTGAATCCAAGAATTGCGAATTTCCAAAATGACTTAAAGTGTATCCTAACCAAGGACATACCTTATTTAAAAAATAGCAATCCAAGGAATGCTTGTGTCGCCTGCGAAGCGGTTTGATAATTATTCTAGAAAGTGGATCAAATTATTGGTATCAGTAGAAAAGTCTTGTCAAATGAAATTCATTTGAAATATCAGACCTCTTAATTACAAATTAAAAGTTATGGTCATTCTCAAATTTTCAGAACAGAGTGTCAATCATCTAGGTCAAGGTCACTACGTAAAAATTGGTAACAAAAAGGTCTCATCATAAGAAATATTAAAGACCTATCACCTACCAATTAAAAGATATATACAACCTTAGAAGGTCAAATAGCTAGGTCAAGGTCAAAAGGTACAAAATTATAGTATGTATAGAATGGCATTGTTACAAGGAAAATACATGTGAAATATCAAAGGCCTATTACCTACCAATCAAAAGATATAGCCAATATTACTGTTCTTGAAAAGTAGATCAAATATCTAGATCAAGGTCAAAAGGTCAAATATTATGGTATGTGTAGAAAGGTCTTGTCACAAGGAATACACATGTGAAATACCAAAGCCCTTTCACTTACCAATCAAAAGATATATCCATTCTTAATTTTTTTGAAAAGTAGGTGAAAAATAAAGGTCAAGGTCATTAGGTAAAAAATTATGGTATGTGTAGGAAGATCTTGTCACAAGGAATACACATGTGAAATATCAAAGCCCTATCACTTACCAATCAAAAGATATAGTGAATCTTATCTTTTTTTCAAAAGTAGGTCAAATATCGAGGTGAACGTCACAAGGTAAAAAATTATGGTATTTGTTGAAAGATCTTGCCACAAGGATTGCACATGTGAAATATTAAAGTCCTAACACTTACAAATCAAAAGATATATCCATTTGTAATTTTTTGAAAAGTAGGTCAAATATGTAGGTCAAGGTCACTAGGTCAAAAATTATGGTATGTGTAGGAAGGTCTTGTCACAAGGAATACACATGTGAAATACCAAAGCCCTTTCACTTACCAAGCAAAAGATATATCCATTCTTATTTTTTTTTAAAGTAGGTCAAAAATAAAGGTCAAGGTCAATAGGTCAAAAATTATGGTATATGTAGGAAGGTCTTGTCACAAGGAATACACATGTGAAATATCAAAGCCCTATCACTTACCAATCAAAAGATATAGTAAACCTTATCTTTTTTTTCAAAAGTAGGTCAAATATTGAGGTCAAGGTCACAAGGTCAAAAATTATGGTATGTGTTGAAAGGTCTTGCAACAAGGATTGCACATGTGAAATATTAAAGTCCTAACACTTACAAATCAAAAGATATATCCATTTGTAATTTTTTTGAAAAGTAGGTCAAATATGTAGGTCAAGGTCACTAGGTCAAAAATTATGGTATGTGTAGGAAGGTCTTGTCACAAGGAATACACATGTGAAATATCAAAGCCCTATCACTTACCAATCAAAAGTTATGGGCTGTGACACCCAAAGTGTGACAGACAGACAGACGGACTGACTGACGGACGGACGGACAGACGGACAACGGACAAAGTGATCCCTAAGTGTCGCTATGCTTCGCAGGCGACACAAAAAATTATCTGACTTAATGTCAGAAGAAAAAACATATTTCAGGTCAGACTGAGTACAGAAGCACAGTCAATGTTAAACGTCTTCAATTTCGATAGCATCATCTAAGGGAGATAAATTTACAGCATGGACCAGACATGCACGTTTCGGGTATTTAATACTCGTCAGTGATCCTCAATGTAATATGACCAAAGACTAAAAAATATTACGTTCAAATATGTACCGAAAAACATGGATATGATGCTACAGGACCCACGTTTTAATATCAATTCTCTGTAAGGACCAAAATATTTTGGAAACAGCATGTCATGGATTTTCATGATTTTCTCTGTAAATGGTATGTATAATGCCCTGAATACAAAAATAACAATTTTTTGAAAATAAATATTCCGGTTGCCATGGAAACTAGGTCTGTCTATTTATAGCACTAACAGAATGGTCAAATAAGTCATCTTTGGTTATTATGTTGCCATGGAAACCATTGTCAGAGTTAATTGGTATTAACAACTTATAATGTTTAAAACCTCTATTTTTAGAAAGAATAATAAATTTTTGACATTTCTTTCAATTAGCCGAATCCTAACAAATCAAAATCAGTCAAAAATTGCCATAAAATAAGGTCAAAATCAAGGCCTATTTTTGTCTAATTTTTACCATTTTTAAGCAAAAATAACACAAAATGTGAGACTGATAACACCATCACTGTTGTCAGAACAAAATAGATTTCATGTGACAAATATAATCACTGGAAAAAATTAGTGGGACCTTGTTTTGTTTTCCTACATTTTGAGGTCAAAAATGGTTGCCATGGCAACTTTTCATTTGACACATGATGACTATATCTTTTCAAATTGATTTATAGCATGGTTTAAATAACTTATATTGATTAAGCTTTATGTAGGGACAACAGGAAAAATTATTCTTTATTTGAGCACTTCCAAAGTTTTTCAAGGTCATTGACTTTAAGTTCAAGGTCAATTCAAAATATAAGTTCCAATTTCAATAAAATTTGCATTTTTGTTGTTATTTATTGTTACTTAATTTAGGCTTGACTGCCATATTTTTGAATCAAAAATACTTCTTTCTAAAATTAGGACAGATAGATGGAAAAACATTACAATTTTTAGTTCAGAACATTTCTCCTGAAAAAATAAGCCCCAGACAAAAATCATGATTATCTCACATTCTTTTATATGTATGTATGAAATACTAGCTAAAAATCAAGGATGTCATTGATTTTGAGATTTTTTGCAACTTTGGTCAATAAATAGGGGATATATCTAAAATCACTATGTGTGTGTTTGTTTTACTCAATACCGCATGATATATGAGCAACTGCCTCTCATATTTTTGAAAAATCGCAGAATTTTGCCAAATTTTGTGAATTGCATTCAAGATGACCTTGACATTGGGTCCTGCGACCTTGAAAACTTTTAAGGTGATTTTTTAATCAATAATGCTCTTTTATATGCACTGATAAAAAATGCTTAAAAATATATAACGGACCGCTGAAAATTTACCAGTAAATTACTCTATGTGTAATAGTACTGAACAGAATGTCACCATGGTAACCATTTTTTATACCCTTTTGAATAAAATTGTGAAGAGGTCCCACTCAAATTTTAACATTTTCTTAAAGATCGAGGATTAAACTTTAACGATAAGTGGCAATAGAAATCAAGTTAGCCTGACATTTCTAATTATTTGCCCTTAAATTTAAGCAAAATCATGTTAAATTAGGAGCTTTGTCGGTCTTAAAAAGGGCCTCTTCAGAACAGGTTTTTGCCTACATTTTGAGCATATTGACAAAGAGAATAGCGGGCAAAAACATACTTCTTGTGTAATATTTATACTATTAAAGATATAAAGAGAAAAATTAAGGAAAATTCAGTTGACTACAATAGCTGTTACCATGGAAACGAGCCTTGTGAAAATGCCATGTTGCAAGTATTCTACTGATGCGTAAAATTTCAAACATGGTTTCCATGGCAACGAAAACTTAATTTGTAAAAAGAAAGTTTATTTTTGTCTCAGGACATCATATACACCTTCCACACCAAAAATCTCCAAAATTGGAGACATGCTGTTTCCACGTGCTATTGAAATTATTTTGGTCCTTACAGAGAACTGCTATTAAAAACTAGGCAATCGATAGCTTCGGAAACTTAACAGTCCACACTACAGAGATACCAATTTCATAAACACCAGAGATGCATTAATGGTGCTAATCATGTATAATAAAGTCACTTTGTCATAACATTTGACCACCTGTCTTATACCACCATGGATTAAATTGCCTTGAAGAGTCTCTAACTGAACAATGCGTTTCTTCTTTTTTGATTGACAGCGGATCAAGAGACTGGAGAAGCCTGTCCCTGTGAAATACCTTGCTCGCTATGTGTAGAAAATACCTGTGTGTGTGATTGTGGATTCACATTTAACCAAGACCTCAATGTCTGTGTGAAAGGTATCAACATTAATTAACTTAATTAGTTATTTCATTAAGGCATTTTTATATATCAAATGTCTGGAAGCATATTTCAGTTTATTAAATCGACAATTCAAGGGTGCAAACTAGGCTTAATTATGGAATAGTATTACCATCAAAGGGTCCATCACAAGTTACTTAGTGATTTATCCCCTTTTATGAAGGTTAGAATCTATCCTTACTTGAAATATTTGATATTGTGATACGTAGATCATTTAATTTCCATTGTCATTTTCAAGAAACGAAGATTCTGATTGACTGAGAAATTTTGTTGATCAACACAATTTTTAACGAAAGGCTATTTTTAGCACTATTTTTAGAACTGGGGTTCCCTCAAACACGAATGAACTCGTTGCTGAAAATACAATTTGTTGATGTTTGCTTATCATTTCTAGAGTACCATTTCTTTTCTACTTACTCAAAAATTAACAGTGCATGTAAAATTTGCTCAAACTGGTCCTTATTCCAAAGATATAGAGAGACGATCGTTCGCTGTTTGAATCATGGCGGCTGCCATTACTTATTTTGGCAGACATATCACTGCAAAACCTTCCGACTTACGAAATATAGTGCGGTGATTGATTGTTTTTAGATCAAAGAAAACAGTCTGTTTTCCATAATTAAATGATAAAAAATTGGACAGAAAACTTTTGCATAAACGCGCTACGCGCATTGATGCAGTTTTCTGTCCAATTGTTTGGGTGATACCTGCATCAACAGAAAAAAATATAAGATTTATTTCTTAAAGATTGTCCTCATGATCTCCTTTAACTCACTAGAGTAGTGAAATCACGTTAGTATATCACGTGATATGCGAATCATCTTTAGCATGGGTACCCCCTTCTATTAAACAAAGTTGAGACTGTCTAAATCTACTTTTTAGGCCTATCATACGAGTACCATGATCATTTATATGCTCATTATCTATTCTCGTCAAGAATAGAGGAATATCCAGAGAACACTTACACAGGAAATTGTGTATGTTTATGTGTACCATATTATAACATGTAAATATAATAAAAAGACGTTTGTTTGAATGGTCTCTAAATATACCCCTTCTTCACAAGAAAAGATTACCATCATGTAAATAATAATGATGTTCATATGATAGAACTGTAATAGTTTCATAAAAAGTATTTAATTTGTTTAATAAAAAGGGATTTCCGTGCCAGAGATTATATACGTATCACGTTATATGCTACCGTGGAAATGTCTATAGAATAATTTGCAGTTGATTCCGTAATACATTCGTAAGGCCAATCGAATACCTTAGTTTATGCACTGTGCTCCTGTGGGTATGAACAGTGGAATAAATTTCAAAGAATATATTGTCATGTTTTCAGCTCACCCGAGGAAAAGGCTCAAGTAAGATGGGGATCTCCAACAATGAGTTAAAGAAGATCCTGACGATAATCTCAACAGCACTCACAATAGAGCGCAAAATTAAACATCGACGGACCCCTAGCAAGCTAGAGGTGGGACCAGGTGCCCGGGAGGAGTAAGCATCCCCTGTTGGCTAGCCACACCCGCCGTCGATGTTCATGAAGCATGGAAATGAAAATATATAAAATTCATGCACTGTCTGGGGTAACGTCTATATAGAAAGTGCTATGGCGATCATGTCAGGGAAGTATATTCAAAACACTTACTGTCAGACCCCTCGCGGGGAACTTTTTTACGAGCTCCACGAGACTCTGTTGGAGCACAAACAGGAACATACCAAAACACAGATGAGACATACATAGCAAGAGACACAAAGGAACATGGAACAGCAAACAAGACATAAATCATCGATCATAAAAGACCACACATAAACCAACGAGACCCATGGGCAATCGGTGCCGACTTCGGACGGTCATCTGCTACGTTAGTAGATGGTGTGGTTATCTGGATTACATGCGCTCAACCCTCAAACTTTTCCGGTTACCCAAAGGTCTCGAAGAACGCACAATTGTTGTGTAAAATAACCTCCTCACTGTCAGATGATCATACAAACAAGACATTGATGATTTATTGTCATGGTATTTTGTCGTCAGTCTGAAAATGTTTGCCTTTTTCACATCTCCGAAACTGCTTGGAGGATTCTTATGAAACTTACGATTTTCTTCAAGAAAATATAGAGTTATTATTATTAAATATAAACACTTATTTCCTTTTGCAGTGTGGAGGAGTTATACTTGTTCCCTGGATGTTCAAGGTGTAATAGTTAATTCTTTCCAGCTCTGTCGACTTGAAGAAGCTTTGTTTTGGTCCTTTTATTTCAGAAACCTGTCATTTCATCTAAATATTTCATCGAGATTTATACTCGATTATCTCAGTTTTCAAAATTTATTATCCTCTCGAACATATCTACAGGGGATATAGTAACACCGTTCGTGTGTAAGAGGATGTGTGCGTGTGGACTTCACACTTCATTTATATATAGCCTATGTGGGTATTTGTCATTGGAACTTGACCAGACTATATACAATTATTCTTTATAGCAAGACAAAGAGCCCTATTGTTTTTCAAGGTCAAAGGTCAAGGTCACAGATTGTCATAGATTGGAAATGAATAAAATCCTTGTACACAGCCTCGCGGGCGCAGTTTTGATTGGATATTGACAGAAGTTCATACAAATATATTTCTTTTGGGAAGACGAATATCGTATTGATTTTTAAGGTCAAGGACACAGAGTGGAAATGTGCAAAATCCTTGTATACAGTCCAATGGACGCAGTTTTGATTGGATCTTAACCAAATTTCATACAACTAAAACCTTATGTTCAGTTAAAGAAGGCATTGATTTACAGGCCAAAGATCAAGATCACAGATTGGAAATCGCCAACATCCTTGTATACAGCCTAGAGGGCTGTTTTGATTTAATCGTGACCAAACTGTATACAATTATTCAGTGTGGCAAGGCAAAGATCTTTTTTCAAGGTCATATTCGAAGAGTCAGACTCCTCGGGTGGTCACATGTATGAGCTGGCTACAGCCGGTAGAGCTCGGACTGTATTTCGTATGCTTTGTATTTTATATCCATTTACATATCCATCTGTATATTTCTTAGGACCCTGTGTCATGCTGTCTGTTTATCTAACGATGAGGATATATTTGGCACAATTGTGCGTTCTTCGAGACCTATGGGTAATCGGAAAAGTGGGAGGCGTGTGCGCACGTAATCCTGATATCTATACCGACTGCTACTTGTGTGTTTAATATTTCTATGGTGTGGGTTGGTGTTCCTTTTTGGTCGCTTTCTGTGAGTGTCTACTCTGTGTTTCTTTGTTGCAGTTAAACTCGTTCCCTATGACGTGGATGTTTTTAAGTTTATTAATTACTTCTTTCCGGCTCTGAAAGAAGCTTTGTTTTTGCACCTTATCAATTCGACGTCATAAATATTATTTTGCTATTTCGGATTGTTGACATTTCATACAAAAATATCATTAAAATTATGGGAGGTTAAACTCTTAGCACTATCCCGCCAATGCTATTTTGAACGTGGATTTTATGTGGATATGGTAATGAGTCGACCCTACAGGAAATTTGGAGCCGCACTCTCTGCAGAGTAAATGCACATACTTAATTCAAGAAAAATAAAGCAAGAGGGCCCTACTTAAATTAAATTTGGCTGTGTCTGAAAATCAAGCGCATCCCTTGGACTTGCACTCTGACTGACTGTGACAACGGGACTCAATGACGGGCCCTGTCCAAACCTCTTTAGAGAAGACATGGTCCCGGTCACCTGTCCTCTCTGAATGTCAGTCGGAATCCTCGGGTGATTACATACATGAGCACGCTACTTTCGGCAGAGCACGAACTGTATTACGCACGTCCTCTTTTTATATCTATTTACATATTTATCTGTTTTGCTTGGGCCCTACGTCTTGCGGTCTTGTTTGTGTTGAGTTCATCTAACAGTGAGGAGGTTGTTTTACACCACAATTGTACGTTCTTCGAGACCTCTGAGTAACTGGAGAAGTGAGAGGGTTGTGCGCACGTAATTCAGGGTAACCACACCATTTTCTACTTGCGTGGCAAATAGCCGTCCAAAGTCGGCACCTGTTGCCCATTGGTCTCGTCGGTTTATGTTTAGTTGTTTGTGTTTGGTGTTCATATGTCTCTTTTCCATCTCATAGTATGCTCGTCTTTTGTGTTGCATCGGGTGTTGGTGCTGCAACAGGGTCTTGAGATCCCCTCCCTTCCTTTGGATGGAAGCATCGCTAAATCGGATTTTAAGAAGTTTTTCTTACTCCTTAGTAGACGTAAAATAAATGTTTTCCATCATGTACATCTGATGCTATAATTGATAACATGTATTGTTGACATCTCTTTAATATCTCAACCATTCACATTTCAGATTGCCCAAGAGGTTTAGGAAACACATTCACATTATTCGATGGTTTCCAGCTGAATACAAACATAGCGGCGATTATTTCTACCATCGATGATAGTGCAACGATTGAGGAATTAAGAACGGCTTGTAACGACGCATGTATACAGGAACAAGCTTGTAGAGCGTATACTATCAATACAAACACATTAGTATGTATTCTTCTCTCGGTGTCAAAAGATGACGTTGGGCTTTCGGCCGACGCCATTTCTGAAACATATGAGCGGGACTGCATTGGCGAGATGTCATAGAAAAACGGTGTTTATGTCTGTAAAGTATGTGTATTTGATAGATAATACAATACAATATATAGTGCTCAATTTATAAATGAAAATAAACTATTTTCTCTGAGACCAGACCATATATCTCATTTCCCTTTTCAAAAACTTCCATTTAAAATCCATAGGAACATTTGTTATTTTCAAAACAAAACGCATGATAAAGGAAGAAAGTGAAGGTGGCTCTTGTCGTTTCCAAAGCAGTCTGTTTCATTATCCTCAAAATTTTACAGATGAGTTTAAGAAGATCCTGACGACAGCACTCACAATAGATCACAAAATAAAGCATAGGTGGGGCCAGGTGCCCGGGAGGCGTAAACATTCCCTTCTTTGCTAGCCGCACCCGCCGTCGATAAATAAAGAAGGATTTGGAGTTTCCAAAAGGACGATTTCAATGCATTTGTCCGCATTTTTAGACATTGTGATTTTTAAAAGTTACCATGGTGATGCCTTTAATTGATTGCGTTTAATCGAGGGATGTAGCACTTAACTATGACAAAATAATGACAATGATGTCATGTTGATTTCACATTATTGCAATGTTAAACGTCTTCAAATTCAATAGCATTATTTAAGAACAGATAAAATTTCAGCATGGACCAGACATGCTTGTTTCGGATATAAGATATATTCATGCTTTCTGAATTCTAATATGACTTAAGGTTTTCTCCCTATATGTACCATAGAACTCGCCTGGTGTAAAATCTCCAACAAACGTCCAGTGCGCTAAGCTTCGCCCATTCACGTGCTATATTAGAATAGAAATTACAACTAGCTAGCCGTGGTTCATTGTCCAGTAATTCCACTCGTCACATGAACCAATCACGGCTCGGTGATAATTTGATTGGTTTATGCGATACGTGGAAGTACTGGACAATAAACCACGGGTAGCTAGTTGTTATTTCTTAATTTAAAATACAGCGAGGTATCTAATAGTTGTTTTAAGGTGGCTCCCTACTCGAACCGTTATAGGTTTTTCCTTATATGCAGCAGTCTGCGTATAACGTTTTGCAATGGCTGGTGAGGGACGAGCCAACACATTGAAAAACACAGACAGAAGATCTTAAATGCCAAAAGAAGCAAAAGATGGTGCAATCCATCAATGCCCACACCAATCATATAGTATAATTTCTTAGTTGAAAATGTGATGAAATCATAAGGGGGTACCCTTATATTTGTAGTCATATCTTGATCATTTATAAAATTGTATACCTGTATGCGATTTTTTCACCATCTATATACATTATCGTATAAAATGATCCAATTTGAAGAAATTCCATCTGTTATTTTTTTGCACAAAAATGTGATATACTATATATTATTTGTCGAAAATATGACAACATTATAAGGGGGTACCCCTATGTTTGGAGCCATACCTTGATCATTTCAAAAACTGTGTACCTCTATGTGATTTTCTCTTCATCTACATACATAGTTTTATGAAATATTACAAAATGAAAAAAATTCATCTGTTTTTTTATGCAAAAAGTTGGATTAAGTACATATTCTTGGTCAAAAATATTATGAAATTATAAGGGGGTACCCTAATGTTTGGAGATATATCATACTTAGATTTATGTTACAATATCATTTTATGTGTTGTTTTTCTTCTATATGACTTGTTATCATAAAATAAAACAAAATAAATAAACATATTCGTATCATCACTGAATTTGGAGGGTTCAAAAGCATATGATGGATATTTGATATTTCTAAATTTTTAAGTGTTAGGGTACCTTTCTTTAATGTACTGTATCTTTAATGAAAACAAAATTACCTATCTATGTCTGTGTTCATTATGTCATTTTGATTGATATGTATAGAAAATAACCTTAAAATACAAAATTCATCTGTTAAATCCACGAGTAGGGACCCACCTTAACACAATAATTTGTATGAAAACATCAGATAGGGAATGCACTAAACTACGATAAATTGTACATACATTTTATATCTTCCAAACCTCTTTACAGAGGACAAGGCCTCGACCACCTGACCTGATCTCTTTGAATGTCAGAATGACTATTTTGGTGATAACAAACAGCCGGCAGACCTCTGACTGTTTTTTATATCCATTTACAAATTAATTTGTGTTGCTTGGGCCCGTGTTGTGCTGTCTTGTTTGTATCATCTTTCAGTGAGAATATTATTATACACGACAATTGAGCGTTTTTCGGGAACTATGGGTAACCGGAAAAGTGGGAGGTTTATATGCATGTAATCCAGATAACTGCACCATGTGTTAGAAAAAAAGAATCTCCAACAACATTTTGTTGCATCACCTACTGCAAAACCCATGCAAAGACAAAGAGTTGACATGCACAATAAGGGACACACAGGGACATGGAACACAATAAAATACCACACATAAAGAAGGAGGCCAATTGACAACCCGTTTGATTATCCAGATTACGTGCGCACAACCCTCCCACTTTTGCGGTTACCAAGAGGTCTGGCAAAATGCACGATATTGATCTAAAATAACCTCATTGTAAGATGACCAAACAAAAAAGACAGCATAATGCAGGTGCTCGAGCAACTCGCAGAGAATTACGTAAATGCATTTGTTGTGGTTATTAAGGGCATTTAGCCGAGTGATGTACGAAATTTCATTTCTTCTACACTTTTTGCTTAAACAAAAACCAGTCAACCATGACAAAGAAACATCCACAGCGTTATATAGACTTCCTGATCCACCGTGCTAGATGGTATTCATGCATGACAGTAAGTGTTTTGGATGTTTTTCCCTGACATAGTCGCCATAGCACTTTCTAAATAGACATTACCTCAGACAGTGCATGTTCTGAAGATTTATTTTTCATTTTCGTACGTGAACATCGACGGAGGGTGCGGCTAGCCAAACAGGGGATGCTAACTTTCTCCCGGAACCTGGTCCCACCTCTAGCTTGCTAGGCGTCCTTCGATGCTCAATTTGATGCTCTATTCTGAATGTTCTAGAGATTGTCGCCAGGATCTTCATAATCGCATTATCAAACCAAGTTTATAGCCATTTCTAACGAACGTTTACGTCTCTTGAGATCGGTTTCCAGACATATTGCTATTCATACCCCTATGGCAAAACCTGAAATAAGTTTTTTCCAATTAGTTGTGCATTTTATTGCAAAACCTTTATGTTTTTGTTAGATTTATTATCATTTGGATTTTATCGCAGCAATAAAAAATACTCATTACATTTATGTTATCACTCATTAACATTTATTATTACTTCTATTGGCTAAAGTAACTGTTTAAAAACAGCAGTATTGCAAAACATGCTTATATCAAGGAGAAAGGAGAACTACAGTTAGTTGCATCAGCTAGACGTGTCTTCATATTTTGTGTAAGTAAATTTGTTTCGCTTTGTTCAGAAATTGATAACGTGCGATTTAGATATTTTTCTATGTACTATGTTTATCACTTTATTATCATCGTGTTTTTCTTTCCAATTTCCACAAGTCCCATAAGATACAAGATTTTAGGTTTAGACGAGGTTCAAATAGAGAATAAGTGTCTTAATTTGTGTTTTGCTGCGAGTTTTCAACACACAGAAAGTGCTTTAATTTTCCATGTAATGCATCATCTAAATGTGTTGTAGAAGGATCTTAAGGCCATTTCTTGTTTTGATTCTGTCTTGCGTCCTTTTGAAATTGAGAAAGCTACCAGTCAGCCAGGAAGAAAAACAAACAAGCGTACAAACAAAGTTGCTATTTCATATTATGAAATTAAATGATACATGAAGGAAACTTGCTTTATTTGATTTTTAACAGGTTTTATTTAACAAAAGATTGATGGATAAGTCAATGTCTTGTATATCAGTGCATTACTTTTACATTTCTTTTACATGGAATATAAAAAAGAAATAAACCGTTTCTGTTAATGTTTGAAGAAAACACATTGAAGAAAACACATTGAAGAAAACACATTGAAGAAAACACATTGAAGAAAACACATTGAAGAAAACACATTGAAGAAAACACGTTGAAGAAAACACGTTGAAGAAAACACGTTGAAGAAAACACGTTGAAGAAAACACATTGAAGAAAACACGTTGAAGAAAACACGTTGAAGAAAACACATTGAAGAAAACACGTTGAAGAAAACACATTGAAGAAAACACATTGAAGAAAACACATTGAAGAAAACACATTGACGAAAACACGTTGAAGAAAACACATTGAAGAAAACACATTGAAGAAAACACGTTGAAGAAAACACATTGAAGAAAACACATTGAAGAAAACACGTTGAAGAAAACACATTGAAAAAAACACATTGAAGAAAACACATTGAAAAAACACATTGAAGAAAACACGTTGAAGAAAACACATTGAAGAAAACACGTTGAAGAAAACACATTGAAGAAAACACATTGAATTCGCAGAAGATTTTATCATTTTGATGTTGTTTTGTTGTATGATCTACCAGCACGAGGACGCAAAACAGACAATTACGAAGAAATTGCCTAAAGCTTACTGGCAAGTCGCCTGGCTGTAACGATGAAATCTTCATATTTAGAACATGTCGTCCTTGCGTACCCTATCAGCTGAGAAATCACCATGAGCAGGAGAAGATGGAATTTTGCTATTTATGAAAGGGAAGTTAGTTATGTGGAAGCTTAAAATATCACGTTTGTCATACAGTGAGGTGTTCAAATGATAGTTTGCTTAGAAAGGTAGAAGTATAATTTTCAATCAGATCTGTCGCTTTCGGTTGTGCACCGGGTACATGGTCTACTTCTCTTTGTATGTTGCCATCAATATTTGATGTTTCTGTACGTCTCTTACGATTGTTTTGTATGATGTTCTAATGAATATTGTTGTGTCTTTTTGCGATTTGTAGTTTTGTATGATGTCATTTATGTGTCCCTTTCTTGAGTGAAGGGTTGTCATGCTGGAGATCATTCCCTTTCCTTGATCTCTAGTTCACGTGGGTCCTGAAGCATCTTATCCCACCCATTCTGCTACATTTTGCGGTACATTTTTGACATACTAACTTTCACACTCTTTGGTCATATTACATTGTTTAGATTGAGGATCACTGACGAGGCGTAAGTACCAGAAACGTGCATATCTGGTCCAGACTGTAAATTTATCTGTTCTTAAATGATGCTTTTGAATTTGAAGAGTTTAAAATTTTGAAAGGCTTCCTGTGCTATTATTATTGATGATAAGTGTAAAGTCTACTAAGTCACATACATGATTAGGTACGTTACCTCAGAATGAAAAAAAAATTGTTCATTCATTGTACTAGATACCAATATGAATCAGATTCATAGTGGGTCGTGCTCATAAATTCCGGATAATAAAAACATCATTTGTTGTAAATAATAAGAAATTGAGAGGAGCATAGCCAGAGCAGTGTTGAAACGTAGATACAAAGAAATAAATCCTTTCTTTCTGAGAATAGAATCGACAGAGAACAAATGCTTTGTGCCTTTTTAAATGTTAAACGTCTTTAAATCCAATAGCATCATTTAAGAACAGAAAAATTTTCAGCATGGACCAGACATGCACTTTCCGGGTATTAAACCCTCGTCAGTGATCCTCAATCTAAAGAATGTAATATGGCGAAAGAGTGTGAAAGTCGTTATGTCCAAAAATAATCCGAAAGATGTAGCAGGATGGGTGGGATATGATGCTGTTGCTCGCCAGGTTTCAAGACTTTGAAATATGCATGGAATTTGAATTTTATGTTCGAGACTCAAAATACATTGACAGAAGATATACATGTATATAGTAATTGGTTTTCATTTTCATTCTAAATCTGGAAAAAAATGACATCATATTAGAAGTTAGTTAAAAGTGATTGATCAAGGAACCCAGTTGGAGGAATTAGAGTAACTTCAGTTTTCCGTAAAAATTTTCTTTGAAACTGAACTTTGCACTCCTCTGCCCCTTTCTGAAATCCTAGATCCGCCACTGTTCATCTACAATTGTGAGTCATAATGTAAAATTGGATGTAATTTTGCTATCTCGTTTGCATGCAAAGGTATACCTCTGATGGAATTAGTAGGAGGGGAAACCAGCCCCCCTCCCCCCCCCCCCAAAAAAAAACCAAACCCAAGCGAAACAAACAAGAAAAATCAAGACAAAGGTTGTATGGCCATTCGTTCATCATTCTTAACAAATTCATACTTTATTACCAAACTGTTCCTACACCCTTGAAGATATAGCGTTTACATACCACCGTAAAAAAGAAGAGGGTGAATGACCACCCCTCTCCTTTTGTGCGAAATGTTTGATTATCTGAAGGAAAGGAGAAAGGAGAGCGAGGTTTGGGGGGGGGGGGGGATAGCATGGCGCATAGCCAGGTAAGTATTCACATGCTTCCACATCGTAATTCTAAAACCCAATTCAGGACATCATACAGAAAATCCAGGGCATCGTACAGAAAATCCAGGACATCACACAGAAAACCCAGGACTAGTTACACAAAAAAGTCAGGACATACTCAACTCTATTTCGTTTATTTTTAATTGTGGAACCTAACAGATGATTAAAACACCATAAATACATGAAAACAAACTATTTTATGTAGATCTAAAGATAAATTGCAAATTTAACTTTTTATATGAAAATTATTTTGGATGAGGGCTGGTCTGAATTATGCCCATTTCTTACGATTTTTCAGCATTTTACGCCATATCTTTCGGTGTATTGCACGTAAATTAAAATGTTTATTTGTTATTTCGAACAACCATACATTTAACTTCCTTGATACGAAATACAACCGAAATCTAAAACATTCTAAAATTAGATTTTCCATGTTAACGAACCTGCTCCTTTACAAAGAATAAGTAAGTGGCATTTGATTCGCTTTCCATAAATGATTCTTAAAAGCTTAATCAGGGCTGGGTATCAAAACAAAATTTTCGATACAATACAATACAATACAAAAAGTACCGATATCCAATGTATCGTATCTAATTTTCTATTTTGTAAAACGCACAAATTGGCAATTTTACTCAATTATAACTAACCCCCCCCCCAACACACGTCATAGTAAAACGTGTTCCTGGTGGTTAGGTATTACTTGTGGTTCTTGCACATTCCTTTATATTTAACATACGATTACGTTCCCTGATGGGTCTTTTTTCAAATGTTATTTTCTTCCTTATTTTGCCTGTGGTCATAAATCTTTTTTTTTTCACTCTGTCGAAAACTTTCCCGTCAAACCCATTTGAGAAATGTGTTTAGAGAAAACAAACAAGTGAGGTCAGTTTGCTTTCAAATGTTTCTGGAATAAAAAGTAAAGATTGAGTCAATATTACTTCGAAGTTTCAATGAATCATGTTGAATGACAAAAATATAACTTACATGCCGACCTTCCAATTAACTTTACATATAATATTCCTTAATCATTGTTGTTATTTGTTGACTTTGAATCATACAATAATTTGAATAGCCAACATGAAAGGCAATCGTTATCGATCCAATTAAGAACAAAACAACTATGATCAAACATAAATTTAATGAAAATACTTGAGAGTCCACATAAAAGGCATGGTTTGTGCTATAATTAACTGAATCTAAATTAATTGGAGCAAAAATATCGATACGTACCGATATATCGATATATTGACCCAGCCCTACTCTTAACAATGTCGAAGGGTTCCAACTCTATACCTTCTTGAAGAAAATTCCAAACCAATTTCCATGCACCAGACACGTGTTTCGAATTTAAGAAATGAATCTTATATTTTTTTCTATTGATGCAGGTATCACCCGAAAAATTGGACAGAAAACTGCATCAATGCGTGTAGCACCTGCACCTGCATCAACAGAAAAAATATGATTCATTTCGTATCATTTTATTATCATCTATTTATGGAAAACAGCCTATTTTCTTGGATCTTAAGACAACCAATTACCGCATCATATTTCGTAAGTTGGAGTGTTCCGCAGTGATACGTCTGTCAAAACAAGTTATGGTGGCCGCCATGATTCAAACAGTGAACGATCGTTTCTCTATATCTTTGCAATAAGGACCAGTTTGAGCAAATTCTACATGCACTGTTAATTTTTGAGTAAGTGGAAAAGAAATGGTACCCTTGAAATGATAAGTCCTGCAGCATCATATCCCATCCATCCTGCTACGTCTTTCGGTACGGTTTTTCGACATAGTCACTTTCATACTTTTTTGGCATATTACATTGTTTAGATTTGATGATCACTGACGAGGGTTAAGTACCCGAAACGTGCATGTCTGGTCCATGCTGCCAATTTATCTGTTCTTAAATGATGTTATTCAATCTAAAGACGTTTTACATTTATACCACTTGGTGAGTGTCACTGCTTGTGGACCAGGAGTCCCCGAGGGCACATGTAGCCAAGTTCGATCAATTTCGGTTGATCGTTTCGTCAACGCATTTTAATATTTCTGTTATCAAAGTTTCTTGAAATTTATAAAAATGTGGTCCTGCAGCATCATATCCAACCCATCCTGCTACGTCTTTCGGTACGCTTTTCGACATAGTCACTTTCATCCTTTTTTGGCAAATTACATTGTTTAGATTTGAGGATCACTGACGAGGGTTAAGTAATCGAAACGTGCATGTCTGGTCCATGATGCTAATTTATCTGTTCTTAAATGATGCTATTCAATTTGATGACGTTTAACATTTATTCCACTTGGTGAGTGTCACTGCTGGTGGACCAGGAGTCTCCGAGGGCACATGTAGCCAATTTAGATCAATTTCGGTTGATCGTTTCTTCAACGCATTCTAGAATTTCTGTTATCAAAATTTCTTGAAATTTCTAAAAAGTGGGCCCTGAAGCATCATATCCAACCCATCCTGCTACGTCTTTCGGTACTCTTTTTCGACATAGCCACTTTCATACTTTTTTTGGTATATAACATTGTTTAGATTTGGGGATTACTGACGAGGGTTAAGTACTCGAAACGTGCATGTCTGGTCCACGCTGCTAATTTATCTGTTCTTAAATGATGCTATTCAGTTTGAATGACAAATATGGATAATGACCATATCCCTGTACACAGCACAAAATCGACAATTCAGAAAATGAGAAATCGAAGGCATACAAAATCAGGATAAAATAGGAACCAAAGCAAATAAACAAAAACCTCCACCACATGAAAAGAAGCGAACTCCCGATATGGGAGTGAGACCAGGAAGAGTAAGAATTTCCTGCTTGCATACAACACCCGCCGCTTCATTTCGGTAGACGTTTAACATTTATACCACTTGGTGAGTGTCACTGCTGGTGGACTAGGAGTCCCCGAGGGCACATTAAGCCAAGTGCGATCAATTTCGGTTGATCGTTTCTTCAACGCATTCTAAAATTTCTGATATCAAAATTTCTAAAAAGTTGGTCCTGCAGCATCATATCCCACCCATCCTGGTACGTCTTTCGGTGGGCTTTTTCGACATGGTCACTTTCATACTTTTATGGCATATTACATTGTTTAGATTTAAGGATCACTGACGAGGGTTAAGTACCCGAAACGTGCATGTCTGGTCCATGCTGCCAATTTATCTGTTCTGAGATGATGCTATTCAATTTGAAGACGTTTAACATTAATACCACTTGGTGAATGTCACTGCTGGTGGACCAGGAGTCCCCGAGGGCACATGTAGCCAAGTTCGATCAATTTCGGTTGATCGTTTCTTCAACGCATTTTAATATTTCTGTTATCACAATTTCTTGAATTTTCTAAAAAGTGGGTCCTGCAGCATCATATCCCACCCATCCTGCTACGTCTTTCGGTACGCTTTTTCGACATAGTCACTTTCATCCTTTTTTGGCATATTACATTGTTTAGATTTGATTATCACTGACGAGGGTTAAGTACCCGAAACGTACATGTCTGGTCCACGCTGCCGATTTCTCTGTTCTTAAATGATGCTATTCAATTTGAAGACGTTTAACATCAACATCAACAAATTGTATTTTCAGCAACGAGTTCATTCGTGTTTGAGGGAACCCCGGTTCTCAAAATAGTGCTATAAATAGACTTCCGTGAAAAATTGTGTTGATCGGTGTATCAACAAAATTTCTCAGCCAATCAGAATCTTCGTTTCTTGAAAATGACAATGGAAATTAAATGATATTAAATTATCATCAGTGATGCTTCTAGCGGAGCCATCAAAAATAATTTCAGTAGCGGTCCCTTTATTTGTTTGAATTTAGATTTGTACATTTACATTACAGAGAGTGCGCGGCTCCAAATTTCCTGTAGGGTCGATTCATTATCATATCAAATAAGTGATAGTCACGATGTATCAAATTTAATCAAAAATGTTCGTTGTTGCTTACTTTCTAGCTGACAAACTCATTAATTTTACTTTACAGCATTGATAAATCTACAACCCCACACTTTATCACAGATCCTCACGGTATTTATGCAAATGAATGAACATTATGAAAATATACGCCATTGCCTTCACAGAAAAAAATAATTTATTGCGAATCTACGCAATAACATTGCGTATATTCGCAATACTATTGCGTATATTCGCAACACTATTGCGTATATTCGCAATAGTATTGCGTATCGAATATTCGCAATACTATTGCGTATAAACGCAATAATTAATGCGTATATTCGCAATACTATTGCGTATATACGCAATACTTTTGCGAATATTCGCAGTAGTATTGCGTTTATACGCGAATATTCGCAATAATTTTTGCGTATATACGCAATAATTGCAATTTCATATATAGTGATTGGGGTTAACAGAGCGGATCAAGCATTTTTTTATAATAGTCTAAGTCAGCGCGAGAGGGGGTGTCAGTCTTTGATGTTGAAAAGAATGTAAAACAATGCATATAATAAATATAATATCAATATTGCAAAACAGAAAATCAGCCATTCTTGCTAATTGGAAAGTGACCGGGGGGGGGGGGGGTCCGGATTATATATTTATTTTACACATTCAATGACTTCTAAACATAATTCTTTGCAAATTGGGGCTTAAATAGTTTTTCCTTTTATTTTTCTTAATGCATATTAAGAATGCTTATTAATCGTGCGCAGATCCAGATTTCCCGAAAGGGTGAACAAGATCAGCTAAAGAGAAGGGACATGGGGAAAGGGGAGATCGAAGGATAAGTTGACCCCTCCCATTGGTCCTATTGATAACCATATATCACGTTTTACGTTTCTCTCACTTTCATCCAAACAGAGCCTCCTCATTTCGTCTTTACGATATATTTCATCGACTCTATCGCGGGAGAACGGTTGGTAGAGAAAAGAAAAGGCACTAGGAGAAACCTTATATTAATGGTTTACCATTTGAAGTGTGTGCAAAAGTTAATTTTCCGATATAAGGCCATAGTTATTGAAATATTCTGTTTTACGTCCCGATTTTTTTTTCTAGAAGGTATTCTCCCGCATGGCATGGAAACACACAAATACACGATCAAAAATAGGAATTTTGAGAGGAAGACTGAAAACATATTAGAAAAATATTTTTCTTTAAGTGAGATGGATATAATGCTGACGTATTTCTTTTTTATAAAAATCACTATTATCATTTAAAATCTAATAATTGTACAGACATTTTGTCGAATTCAATATCATTAACTATTTTTTTTATTGGTAAAATTACCTGAAAAATGTTTGTTTGTGTGCGGTTTCGTTTCCCGAGCAATTTTTTCAAAATGGTACGTAAAACAAAATATTTTATTACTATGGCCTTATAATCGAGGACATTCATTCATATTATTCCTTGCAAAATGGAACAATACATTGCAGAATATTTCCGACCTGTTTTAAACTCTGACTGCTTTTAATAAAGTATCGTTGATTTCTTAGATTAACAGAATATAGAAACGATGTCTACTTCATTCCTTAAGGATGTTGATATATAAGTTTCAAAATACATTAAAAACAAAACAAGAGGTCCAATGGGGTCACATTGCTCAACTGAGGTAATCAAGGAAAGAGGTATTTTTCTATGAGGTTTGGTTAAATTCTGTACAGCAGTTGAGATTGGAAAGTGAAGATATGATTGATCGCAAGGTGGCCATCTTAGATTTCCATAAAAGAAAACATTGAGTGCTTGCCTCCTGTAAGGTTTGGTGGAATAGTAAGCAGCGATTGTGGGGGTTAGTCGAGAATAAAAAAAAAGCTAACGACAGACGGATTGTAGACAACGGACAAAGGACGGTGACCAATGACATAACTTCATGTGAGCTTGTAGGAATAATTATCATCAATTTTGGCATTATCTACAGTAAGCTACTTGCAGCTGCAACTGGGGAGTGATGCTTTGCTTTTTCACCTCCGTTACAGCTGAATCATACATATTTTTAGTATGAAAATCAATTATTTTTCAGTTTTAACTTTCATGTCAGGGGGCAACATTCATGTCAGACCGAGATGGGTATCACATTATGTCCCAATCGTCTTTAGCAGAACACAATAACAAGAGGGAACAGTGGACATGTCGCTCACATGAAAATTAGCCGTCAGTGTGATTTAGATAATTCTAGTCATAAGCTTATGAAAAAATCAAATAAAAGAAATAATTTGAGAGATATTGTAAATACAAATAAGTGCATTTTACAGCAAGAGACTTATTAGAAAAGTAATTATAATCTGTTATATTCATTCAAACTTAAATCAATAATTGTGTACCGTTTCTTGAAAAGTTGTCGAAATGATGTAAAAAAAGAATTATTATTTATAATTTTTTCTCTAGAATTTGGATTGCTACGCTTGCTGATATTATATATACCTTATACATGAGGATCGAAATGAGACTTTTATCTTCAATTTTTAATCATTATTTGACTTTAAGTACCCAGGGGCGGATACAGGATTTGAGTTAAGAGGGGGCGTGGAATATATCAATAGGCCTCCACCCAAGAGGGGCCCAGAATGAAGTGCTAGTAGGGCCCGGGATCCCAACCCACCTACCCCCCCCCCCCTCCCCTTTACGATGAATGACCGTTTTATTTTGGTGAAGTTATGAAATGTAATTTTATTCAATAGAGATCTTTAATTGAAATGAAGCATTTGTATTGATATGAAACATGATGTATCTGGCGAGCGAAACGGGCCAGCAATTTTTTTTTCAATACTTTTTTTGGGGGAGGGGGAGAGTTACACAACAAAGCCAATCCCCTTTGCTCTTCACGCTGTTAGCTAGGGTACACTGACTTAAATGGTATACTTATAAGAAACGTTCCGTTCAAAAATTAAGTTGATGTGTGGAAGGGGATACATTATTTTATCGAATACTGAGTAAGACATGAATATCATTGCAAATAAATAAAGTTAGATGTCGAGCGGCCACAAGTCAGCAAAAATTCGCTGAAATTTGACTTCAAAGGACCAGAAATTAAGTCTACACATAATAGTTTGAGACCAAAAATACTTTACTTTGACGATTGGGGTGGGAGATAGGAGAAACATTTTGGGTTCATTTAAAAGGCGCTGTACAAACTCACAAAAAATAACAAAATGAACAAACATCAAACATCATTCTGATCACTCGGATATCATTTATTTAGTTTTTCAATCCATGCAGATTTTTAGATGGGTAGCCTCTAATGCCTTTATTTGTTCCGCCCAGGATCTACCCCTGAGATCCATAAGATCTTTTTTCGTATAAAATTTCCATCTGAAATCTTCTGAAATATTTTTATGTTAATATATTATATTTACATAAAAATATTTCAGAAGATGAAAATATTTTTGGATAGATGAAAGATGATACGATATGACCCCCTCCCCCACAACATCACGGATGTTCATTTTAATGCTTATTTTGACCTTGATACATCTTTTTGTATCAAAGAACATTGTACTGTCAGTAGACAATAATAGGAGATTTTTAAAAACAGAGAATACACAAGGTGTTCGGAAAGAAATAAAGCCCCATCATTGCCTCTCCCTAGATCGTACTGTTATTTTCCATTTACCCCCAAAATGTTAAAAACAGACATTTAGAGCCGCGAAAATCATTCAATTTATTGCGTATATACGCAATAATTATTGCGAATATTCGCAATACTGTTGCGAATATACGCATCACTATTGCGAATATTCGCAATACTATAATTGCGTATATACACATTACCCTTGCGAATATATGCAATACTATTGCGAATATGCGCAATACTATTGCGAATATACGCAATACTATTGCGAATATACGCAATACTATTGCGAATATACGCAATACTATTGCGAATATACGCAATACTATTGCGAATATACGCAATACTGTTGCGAATATACGCAATACTGTTGCGAATGTACGCAATGTTATTGCGAATATACGCAATGTTATTGCGTATATACGCAATAAATTTATTTTTTCTGTGAAGCCAATGGGCTTCCGTAAAATATTTGAAATTGACGAAAAATGTACATTTAGTTATGCGGATGGCATGGAAACGTTTTGTAAGCGCTGAAAAGGTGCATTTTTTAAGCCACAGTGGATTTTATCAACACCATACTTATGTTTACTGACATATGTGACTAAATTGTAATGTTAGATCCTTTCTATATATGAACAAGGCATCAAATGAAGGTAAAATTAAAATTAGATGGAGATACAATGGTAACAATTCTACCATTTGTCTGAAAATAACAATTTGTCATTTTAAACTTAAATTATGGAAATTTGAGAAGTTTTAGGAAATTAAAGTTAAAACTAATCAGATGACAATAAGTGACAAGTAATATTTCTTGGTTGCCAAGGTAACTATGATGGTATTCCAGGAAAGGGGAAACATGAAGATATTGATTCAATCATATGCTATTAAAACTCTTTAAATTTATTTAAAATATGTCGCTCAATACTAAAAGAAATTAGCCGTTGCTAAGGAAACATATGTAAGATTTTGAATTCAAATATGTAGGCTTGTTTGTTTCCTTGGATACGATAATTTCGAATGAATGTGGTTAAATAAACTGTTTGCTTTAAAAATTATCTCAGCAGCTTGTTTTAATGTCATAGATTTTTCATTATTTAAATCATGAGAGATTTATTTTAAAGGCTTAAAAGAGTACGAAAATAGAAGCAATTTTGTGTAAATTGGTCTTATTTCCATAGTAACCATTCATAAAATGTACATGTCTTGTCTTTATCATTATTCTATTGATAGAGTCATTTCATATGGGATAAAAATTATTAAAACAACATCCAATTCTTAATATTCATTATCTTTTTTTTTTATAAAAAGTTGCCTTGGTAACGTTTACCCCAATCCTTCTATTTCAGTTGTTGAAAGAGTGCATTATATCTTATATCAAGATCTTATCACATTTTGATGATCAAGTGGATATTTTTATTCATCAATCTCAGCTAAATCAATTTATTAATATTTCAAACACATCGAAACGGTTACTATTAAAATTCATATCCTTGGTAACCTACTTATTTATTGTTTCAAACCAATCGATATTATCGCTAATTTAAGGTAGAGCATCCCTCAGGTCAGAATTCTGGAAATTTTATGCCTGGATACCCTCCTTTTTCTCTTCAGAATGTTTTTCAGATTATCAAACTAATATGGTTTTGGGAAAAGAAACTTTTATAGTTAGGTTGCAGTACCCATAGCGAAACCCAAATTCTAATATGACTTGATTTTTTTCCCTATTAAGACAACAGACGCGAGCCGGGCTCTATTCTCCAATATAGGCCCTATAGCGATAAGCCACGCCTACCCATTTTCTGAAAACAGATAAACCGGCAGGAACTGGTTTTTACCAAGAATCGATTTTGTCGTAAGGTCCAAGTTTGGTCATCATTAGAATAGAAATAAAAAATGACATGCCGGGCTCTATTGTCTCATAATGTCCTCGCGTCCTCAGCCAATCACATTTATCACCTCGCCGCTCGGGCATTATGAGACAATAGAGCCCGGCTTGTTATTTTTTATTTCTTAAATAACACATGAATCATGCCACATATTTCATGCAGATTTTATTATCTTGTTAAGTATCACCAGAAATGAAGCTTAAAGCTTATCTAATTTTCTCCTTACGGTTTATTTATTATACAAAAAAAATAGCAATCCAAGGAATGCTTGTGTCGCCTGCGAAGCGGCCTATTCTAGGAGGTAAATCACATGGTTCAAAATTACTTGTATCACTATAAAAGTCTTGTCTACTGAAATTCATATGTGAAATATCAGACCTCTTATTTACCAATTGAAAGATATGGTCAATCTCAAATTTTCAGAAAATAGTGTCAATCAACTAGGTCAAGGTCACAACCTAAATACTTTGGTGTCAAAACAAAGGTCACATCATAAGAAATATGTGTGAAGTATTAAAGCCTTATATCACTTAGCAATCAAAAGATATACGCAATCCTTAGAAAAAAGGTCAAATATGTAGGTCAAGGTCACTAGGTAAAAAATTATGGTATGTTTAAAAAAGTCTTGTCACAAAGAATACACATGTGAAATATCAAAGACCTATCACTAACCTATCAAAAGATACAGCGAATCCCAACATTTTAGAATAATAGGTCAAATATCTATGTCAAGGTTACAAGGTCAAAAATCATGGTATGTGCAGAAAGGTCTTGTTACAAGGAATACACAAGTGAAATTTCAAAGCCTTATCCCTTACCAATCAAAAGATATATACAATCTTAATTTTTTGTTAAAGTAGGTCAAATATATAGGTCAAGGTCACTATGTCAAAATAATGGTATGTGTAGAAAGGTCTTGTTACAATCAATACACATGTGAAATATCAAAGCCCTATCACTAACCATTCAAAAGATATAGCAAATTTTAACTTTTTTTGAAAAGTAGGTCAAATATCTAGGTCAAGATCACAAGGTCAAAAATTATGGTATGTTTACAAAGGTCTAGTCACAAGGAATACATGTGTGAAATATCAAAGCCCTATCCCTTACCAATCAAAAGATATAAGCAATCTTATTATTTTTGAAAAGTAGGTCAAATATGTAGGTCAAGGTCACTAGGTCAAAAATTATGGTATGTGTAGAAAGGTCTTGTCACAAGGAATACACATGTGAAATATCAAAGCCCTATCACTTACCATTCAAAAGTTATGGGCTGTGACACCCAAAGTGTGACAGACGGACTGACGGACGGACGGACGGACGGACGGACAGACGGACAACGGACAAAGCGATCCCTAAGTGTCGCTATGCTTCGCAGGCGACACAAAAACAAGGAGGAGTTTCGCTCATTTGGCCCTCAATGAGAACCTAGACAAGGAAAAGTACCTATTGTGATTGCAATCAGCGCCACCTGTAATTTATTCGATGAAGAAATAAGATGGACACTATAAGTTTAAATGTAATTCTTATATGACCTAAGATTGTCTTCCAATATGTACTATAGAGCTCACCAGTGGTCTAGTCTCCAACACATTAATGGTCATACAAGCCACGCCTACGCACGAGCTTGCTCTGCTTTTGATCTTCGGGGGGAATAACTGGATAAGAAACTACGGCTAGCTATTTGTTATATCGTAAAGTAAATCGAGACAATAACCGAATTTAACAAGTTTCCATGGAGCTGTTGTGACGAGTGTTGCAGCATGCTACCAGGAGACGCTAGCTCTTTCCGGGCACCTGGCTTCACTTCGGAATGTTATTCATTCTGAGGTTCGCAACCGTTCCTATAGACATTCTTATGATTTCTCGACTTTCAGACTGATTAAATGATAGATACTTCTTTATTTTGTTGTTTATTTATCAATCCCAAAGCCAATCAAGGAGGACAAATTGATGTGGAATCTGTTATTACGAAATATTATTAATAAGATATTCCCAACAAAAATAATACAGTCAACTCAAAGATACTGTTTGTGGAAATAACGACTAAATCAATATTTAAATATGGCTTGAGATTTTCTCCCTACATGTGCTTAAGAGCTCAACCGTGGTCTATTCTCCAACGCATTCATGGTACGATAAGCCACGCTTAATTACGAGCAAACGCCTTTCATTTTCTGAAAACTAATGTAGCAATTAATGCTACATATCGTCTGTTATAATCTAATACATTAGAAGAAAAATAATTCCAAGGATTGCATGTGTCGCCTGCGAAACATAGCGACACTCATGAATCTCTTTAAAAGGGTGTGACATCCAAGTGTGACAGACAGACGGACGGACAACGAACAAAGTGATCCCTAAGTGTCGATATCCTTCGCAGGCGACACATAAATATAAACTAGCTATCTGTGTATTATTATACAGTAATTCCACTCGTCGTATGAGCAAATTAAATTATCACCGAGCCGTGACTCATGGAATAACTGGACAATAAACCACAGCTAGCTAGTTGTTATTTCACGACAAATACCCCTACAATGAATTCCATTTTACAAAGGCTTCTATGAGATACAGACGATACATTCTGAAGAGAAGCAAAAGTGAATCCTAAACGGATCTACTTTATCTCATTCGTCACAATTTGTTTACGCGAAGAAATGATGTCCCCAACGGAACAAAGTAGAATAGCGACTTTTGATGATGGGTGTTGCTAGTAAACAGGATATGCTGACTCCCCTCATGCACCTGATTTAAAGTTTACAAAGAGGACTCAATTTCATCATTTCGAGCGCTCATTTTAATATTCGAGCGCTCAATTTAATTCTGAGCGCTCAATTTAAAATACGAGCACTCAATATGATATTCGAGCGTTCAATGTAAAATGCGAGTACACAATTTCAATTTCGATCGCTCAATATAATATTCGAGCGATCAACAAAAATTTTAGAGCTCAATTCAAAATTCCAAGAGCTCAATTTAAAAAATTATTTTGAGAGCTCGAAACTTTTTGAGCGCTCGAACATTTAATTGAACACTCGAATTTTAATTTGAGTGCTCATAATCTAAATTGTGATCTCGGATATATAATTGAGGTGTCGAATATCAAATTGAGCGCTCGAACTTGATGTTTAGCGCTCGAATTTTTTAATTGAGCGCTCAGATTCGAAATTGAGAGATCGAATTTTAAATTGAGCGCTCAATTTAAAATACAAGCACTCAATATGATATTCGAGCGTTCAATGTAAAATCTGAATACTCAATTTCAATTTCGATCGCTGAATATAATTTTCGAGCGATCAACAAAAATTTCAGGGCTCAATTTAAAATTCCAAAAGCTCAATTTGAAACCCGCGCCGTCATTTTAAGATAGGGACACTCATTTTCATTTGTAGAAATTCATTTTATAAAATTACATCCAATTATATGTCTTAATTGTAAGAATGCTGAAATTCATGGCTTATATCAATATTTTCCTACGAATAATAGATGGAATTCACATTTATATTGAGCGCTGAGATTTTGAATTGAGCGCACGGATTTTTAATCGAGTGCTATAAATTTATATTAAGCACTCGTATATTGAATTGAACACTCGAAGAAAAAAAGAATGATCCTAAATTTAAACATAATTGAGAGCTCAAATGTACATAAACTGAGTGCACTGATTTTTTCATTGTGCTCTCGAAAATTATTTTGAGAGCTCGAAAATTTTTGAGCGCTTGGACTTTCAATTGAACACTCGAATTTTAATTTGAGTGCTCATAATCTAAATTGTGATTTCAGATATTCAATTGAGGTGTCGAATATCAAATTGAGCGCTCGAACTTTATGTTGAGCGCTCGAATTTTTTAATTGAGCGCTCAGATTCGAAATTGAGAGCTCGAATTTTAAATTGAGCGCTTGATAATTAAAACTGAGTGCTAGAATTGTAAATTGAGTGCTCAGATTAATATATTGAGCACTCAAATTGTATATTGAGCGCTCGAATCTTATATTGACTGCTCAAAATTTGTATTGAGATCTCGGATATTTAATTGAGCGCTCAAATTTAAATTGAGACCTCTATATAAACTTTTATTGAGAGCTCAAATTTACATAAATAGAGCGCTCGAATATTATATTAAGCGCTAAAATTTTATGTTGAGTGCTCGATTTTTTAAATTTAGCGCTCGAATTTAAAATTTTGCACTCGAATTAAAACAAAATTCATTTGATTGTTTGCGGGCTCCGTAAGAAAGGAATATTAGGACATCTACTTTTTTTTTATTTCAGGGTCGAGCATGGCAGGGAATATGGAGAGCTTTAAAATCATCGTATTATTTCTCTTCATATTGAGAACGTGTTTCCGTGTACACACGATAAACCTTACTGGTAATTCCTCTATAGAGACATATATTAAACTGTGTGGCAATGAAAAACTCTGTGGCAAGTATGGTACGAGGAGGCCGAATCTTCCTTTATCAAAATTACATTGCAGTGAATGTGATTGTGATTCACAATGCTACATCAAAGGCACCTGCTGCCCAGACCTCCACCTGAACACATGTGTGAACATTTCATTGCTTTCCGCATCACCATCTGAAAGAAGTGCCACATTTGTTTATTTATTATCCAATTGTCCTTCAAGCGCCAATGATGGGAAGTGTGAATCCGCTCCTGTAGCGCCAGTGAGAGGTCTGTCTTCCAACGTTAGCTACAGAAATATTTACTGCGCTTGGTGCAACGGCGAAGAAAATGTACTGTCATGGGGTTTTGCTGTTGAGGAATGCACCAGAGAAAATTTCGACATCAATATCTATTCAAAGTTAAACAGTATATACACTGGAGTAGCAGACTTTGGCTGTAACTTTGTTTATGACTGGACTATTGCGAATGCGGATGTAAGAAAATGCAGTAAGAGGAATATTGATTCCTGCAATGTTACGGGTCTGTGGGATAGGTACGACAGAGATATCGAGTTGGCATGTAAAATTAACGACAATCCTTATACATTTTTCAGCAACATATTTTGTTTTATTTGTAACACCGGTTTACATACAGACGAGACCCTTGTAGATAACTGCCCAATTGGAAGTAAAACGCTTGTTTCCAAACTGTGCGAATCGGAAAAGGAAGACCCAAGATGGTTTCCATATAAAAATACTTACTGTCGAGATTGCAGTTATGTGGAAACTTTCGAATTCTTACAACAATATTATAACTTTAATTCATCCTCACCATACCCTTATGAATTGACGTTAAGCATTGCGAATAATTCGCACTTGATTTGTGACTTACAAAATCTACCACAATACCGCTTTCTACAATCATCTGAAATCGTATCGTCTTTGTGTTACATAGATAGCAACAAGAGACTGAATGAGCGAATCAAAGATCTTGATTCTACTTTTGAAAATATTACGAGTGTTCGGAATGCTTCACGAACAAACATTGATTTCACCTCACTTTATAAAACATATGCAAAATTTGGCGGTATGTTCAGCTGGTGCTTTAATGGTTCTGAAGGCTGTTATTGTACTGACGACTGCTACGTCCTTAGGAATTGTTGCCCAGACAAGATAGGTAATTCACGATATCAATGTAAGAAATACAAAGATGAAAGGCTAGCTGTCCTAGCAACCTGTCCATCTCCATTTCACGATAATGTTGTCAGGTATTACTGTGAAAGAGAGGACACTTCGTCAGGTACGGTCGTCGATCTTATTCCTATTGCTCACTATATATCTGGAAAGCCTGTCATGCAGTATAAGAATATATTTTGTTTCATGTGCAATTATGATATAAATGAAAAAATTACTGAAATGCAGTATTGGTATGCAAGAACGTTTAAGTTTAGATGCCCTAAATATATAAGTACCGATTACTCTGTGATGTCCACCCAAACGTTCTTCTATTTGGAGAAGCTCTGTGACTTAGAAATCCAAATTACAAATGCGGAAACTGAAGTCGGATTGGATTGTGGATCGTTATCCTTGTATCCGGCACCACGTGTTTTCTCTTGTCCGTCCGTCAGTCGACTATATCCTCATAAAAATGACATTATATATCTTTGTGAAACGGCAGGTATAATGATTTTGGCAGAGAAATGTACGAATTATGCTAACTTTTTTTGTGAGATTTGCAACTATATGAAAGACTGTGAATCAGATCACTGTGTACGAAAAATGCAGAGGCTTCATGCAAACACAGTTGATTGTAATAAACTCAATCCATCAATTTTTATTAAAGAAGAACAATGCGAATTTTGTGTTGACTACAGGCATCTTTTTACAATATTCGAAAGGCAAGCAATTGGAGAGTCTTCAGTATATCAAAAGGAATGTGACGCAACAGAAACACTTGATCCAAGAACGGTACGTTCAAACATGTTTTTGTTATAATATTTATTTTCACAATTGCTCTATTTTAATTCCTATATACGACAATTATAATTGTAAGAATAAACACCTGGTCCCACCTCTTGCTACATAATATTTTTACACTTTTTAGCCATGTACCATTGTTTAGCCTGAGGAAACCTGACTAGGGTTAAGTGCCAGAACATGTCTGGTACATGCTGCAATTTTTTTTTAATTTGATTTTTTTCATTCCATTGGTATACCTATTCCATAATTATTTTTAAATAGTTGATAGATTTAAACATGATATTTTGTAACATTTCATGATAAGCATTTCATAATAATGCTGCAAATTTATCTGGTCTTAAATGATGCTATTGAATCTGATGACGTTTAGCAAATCTAGGGGTCCGTCGATGCTCATGCGAGGGTTGTTGAAATTGTCGTCATGATCTTCTTTATCTCATTTGAAAATTCTAAACATCGAACACTTTCTTCCTTTTAGGAAAACTGCAGGACGATTTCCTGTTATGACGGGAAGGAATACCGAGATGGCTGCAAGTCCCTGTTGTCACGTAGTCAGAACTTGCGATATGAAATGACACTGACGATCATATTTAATTCGACCATTTTCCAAGAAGGCATATCGTCTGATCAAATGATTCAGATACTGTTAGTTTTAGCAGATAAAATAATTGAAAAATTAGAAGAGTTGCCACATATTGTTGTATATCACATGTCTTGTGAAAATATGCTAAGTTGGTCCGACAATTACTTGCAAAATATCTTGACATCCTTCAGAGTTCGTATGAACACAACCGGAGTTGTATCTAGGGATAAAACTGAAGAGGAACTATTTTTAATTCAGGCAGAACTTGAGACAATGCAGACAGATAACATTATCAATGACATAGCTATAACAAGGTCTCCAGAAAAAATAGCACAGAACAAAGGTTTTGATCTTGAAAATATATGTAAAAACGTTATCCCTAGAAGTACAAAAATCAAGGGAAATGTTTTTAAAGTTGACAAATTTTTGACGTGTGCACAGTTCATTCTTCATGAAAACGAGTATTTGATAGAAAAGGGATATCTGTATCTTACTGCAAATTTAGCTAAAAGGAAAAGCATTATCTTTACGAGAGATAGGACTAATCTAGTACGAGTATGTATTTCCGATTATCTTTCTCTCTTCTCAGTTAAAAAATTAGTAACATGGTTGACATTTTGGGATATTTTACCAACAATCTGTGTCTGCATATCAATGTTGTGTCTTTTTCTCACCATAATTACGTATTGTGTGCTCAAACAGTACCGAACACTTCCTGGAAAAAATATTCTATGCTTAATGATCAGCCAGTTTTTGGCTCAAACAATACTGCTCATCAAAAACATCAGAGTTGATGACACATATTGTATGATCATTGCCGCTATAACCCATTATACCTGGCTGACTATGTTTTTTGCCACAGCAAATTGTACTATACATATGTACATGGCATTCAATATGAATTTTGCTACATGGAACAAGAAAAAGGCTATCCTTTTTTCACTAACCACGATACTGACTGTACCCATGCTTATTGTCGGTGTATACCTTGTATATGTATTTACCACAAGTGGATCTTATCCATACCAAACTAGCACATGTTTCATCGAAGATTTTGTCCCTTTGATTGTCTTTTTCCATGTTCCAGTATCTATTGTTTGCTTAATCGATTTGGTATTCTTTATCCTGATAGCTTACCATTTGCATACATTGACTTATATAAGAAGTAACCAGGACAGACGAAATAATTCCATTATATGTCTTAAGCTGTTTCTTGTTACAGGATTATCATGGATTGTACAGCTTGTTGAGTCATTTTTTCAAATTCCTAGTTTTACTTACGCCGTCTCAGTACTAAATGGGTGTCAGGGTATTTTCATTTTCATTGTCCTTATTCTGAGCAAAAATATACGTGTAGCTCTCGTAACCTCACGTTCTAGTACAGAATCTACTTAGTTACTTTCAGCTTCGCAACTTCCTCATAAAGACATGATCAATGTATTGCATTATTATTCCTTGTTTTGAGAACTGGAAGGAACACTCCTTATAGACGACTTTTAAGCATGTTTCCTTATAACCGAGATTTTGGACGAACACATATTAAAAAAACAAGCTATCACTGAAATATATTTGCATACCATACATTAGTTTAAATCGCCTGGAATTGTTTCCAGAATTGTTCCGTACATTCTTCTACATTTAAGAAAATTCAAAGATAAAACGTGTGCAACAATATTTCTTCTTCGCCTCCCTACGGTGTGTTTATTTCACAAGATATACGATATGTAAGAGCACGTTCAAAGTACTAAGACATCATGTGGACGGCAGAGAGGCCTGATAATAAGCTTCCTGGCTCCAGATTATTTAGTTGAATGGCTCAGGATGACAACAAGGAAGTTCTGTAGTCGCTATGTGGACGACAGAGAGGCATGACAATTAGCTTCCTGGCCCACATTTATTTAGTTGAATGGCTCAGGATGACAACAAGGAAGTTCTGTAGTCGCTATGTGGACGGCAGAGAGGCCTGACAATAAGCTTCCTTGCCAAAGATTATATAGTTGAATGGCTCAGGATGACAACAGGGAAGTCCTGTAGTCGCTATGTGGACGGCAGAGAGGCCTGACAATAAGCTTCCTGGCTCAAGATTATTTAGTTGAATGGCTCAAGATGACAACAATGAAGTTCTGTAGTCGCTACAAAGAACTAATTGCACATTTCACGGTCTTCGTGAAAACCTTTTTTGACCACTAGCAAGTCGGGCTAGTTGAGTGCCAAAATATACTAGCAACCTAAAGTTTTCACTAGCCATTGAATAAAAATGAATTATAGTGTTTCTACAAGTCATTTAATCAAATGCTCTTTCAATTTCAATTTCATGCTCTACTTGCTCTTTTTCATCAGAAAATCCGTCAATCATAGCAAATTTTATTTCCTTTTTTCATCATTAGAATCATCCACATCATCAGAATCATCTAAATCATCCAAATTATCTAATCATTTTCATCATTAATATATGTTTAATGAAAAGTAGCTCAACTTCACGAGAGTTTTTTTAAATTTGTTTTACTCCATCGAATGATTAATCTTGACCTAGTGTCTCTTACAGTGCTGTATATTGAAAACAAATTTTCAATACAGTACAAATATTTTCATTTTTCTCAAATAAATCATAATAATGAATCAATAAATGGAGTTTTTGTTTTTTTCAATGAAAATTTTATAAAACAGAACAGAAATAACCAACAAATGAATGTTTCCCATTATTTCAAAAACAGAAAAAGGAATAAAAAGATATCAATTGCAGTTATGGAAAGTGATTCTTTGCTACCAAAGAATTATGTTTGGTCACGTGTAAATTCTGTGAATGGCGAAAATATACACCAACGAACATCAAAACTAAGACAGTCATTTCTTATATTTCAATTTTTGCTAATTAGGCATCATATTTTTGAACAAACATTGCAAATACAACGAATTACAGTATCAAAAGTATTCTAGCATTCGTAAATTATCCCTACACTCATAACTTGGACGTAACGTCACAATGGCAACCCGATTTATTGGAATATAATTAAGATAGAAGCTTTGTTGAACTCATATGGCTAAACATTAAAGTGATAAGAAAAGATTCAAAGGAAATATAAGAATAAGGACCGAAAAGAATAAAAAAGATAAGGATTTTATTTTTTTTTATCAAATGTATTGAAAGTATTGATACTCAGCATTTGTGTATCGATGCGTATCGAAGATCTCAAAATATCGATACTCTTCGTTATTTCAATATACTTTTCTTTTTCTTAAAAATCATACATTTCAATATTGACGAATTCAAATGATAAGTTTATTATTGCAATATTGTTAAATTTCAGACATTGTTGTCATCATTGTCATCAACATTCTGGAAATCATCCACTTTTCCTTTGATTGGTTGATGCTGTAGCTATTTTGCTGTAGTAATCATAGTTGCATGCGTGTAAATAAAATTGCATAGTGTTATTCATGTTGGTCAGTCATTTTTAATGTTTATGACGCCTTGCTCAACACTGTTGCGCGGTACATTTGCTTCGCTATTCCTTTATTGCGTAACAAATTGTTGCAGGACAGGCATTTACTATTACATTGATATATCAATATGTACATCGAGAGAATCACCGAAATTAATAAGTTTCCATGGAGCTGTTGCGTCGGGTATTGCATGAATGTAAACGTCTTCAAACTGAATAGCATCATTTAAGAACAGATAAATTGGCAACATGGACCAGACATGCACGTTTCGGGTACTTAACCCTCGTCAGTGATCCTCAAATCTAAACAATGCAATATGCCAAAAAAGTATGAAAGTTATATGTACTAAGTCGAAATAGCCTACCGAAAGACGTAGCAGGATGGATTGGATATGATGCTACAGGACCCATGTTTTAGAAATTTCAAGAAATTTTGATAACAGAAATTTTAGAATGCGTTGAAGAAACGATCAACCGAAACTGACCGAACTTGGCTACATGTGCCCTCGGATACGCTGATTCTCATGTTATTCATTCCGAGGTTCGTAACCGTTCAAATGGAAATTCTCATGGTTTTGCCTAGCCTTCTCGACTATGAGACTGGATAACTGATAGATACTTCTTTGATGTATAAAGTGATCGAGTTGGTCATTAAAAAATAGGACAAATGTGTTTTTAAGAATGATGCTTAAAGCTAGTTTATTCAGGTACAGACAGTCAAAAAATACCACCTTCTTTGAAAGGTGAATTTTGAATTTGCTGTGGGTGCTGCAACCGAGTGTTGTTGGAATTACATCGCTTCTTGAAAATAACTAATTCATACAATATTGCAACATTTATCAACTCCGTCAAGGAAATGATGTTATTCTACTGTGAGGAAAGCGTTTCTCAATGATACTTGAGGTATGAAGAAATCAAATTGCTTTTCTGAATACTTCTGACAATAAAGGATTCTTTTCCTCATTTGAATACAAATAGTACAAATCATGGACTCGATCTGAGTTGTGCAAGGCCTTGTCCTTCCTTCTAGACAACATTTTGTAAAATATGGTGACACTCTATACATGCAAGTTACTGGAATTCCTATGGGTAGTAATTGTGCGCCACTGGTTGCAAATTTGTTTTGTACACATAAGAAATAGAATACAAACAAAATCTGCAAAAACTCAAGAAATTTGACGAATTGAAATGTTTTAACGGCACCTCCAGGTATCTTGATGATATTTTGAATATTGATAAACCAGAGTTAACACTGAACAAAGCAAACACAAATGATTTAGCTACACCATTTTTGATCTTGATCTCAAAATCAATAACGGAGAAATTCAGACAAAGATATACGACAAAAGAGAAAACTTTGGCTATATATATCTTAGTTTCCTTGACTTGATGGCGATGTTCTAAAATTACCATCATACGTGTTTAGCATCTCTCCGCTGCTCAGGTACGCTAGAGCACCAAGTTCGATCAACTTTGGTTGATCGTCTGTCTCTTCAACGCATTTGAAATTTGCTGTTACAAAATTTCTTGAAATTTCTAAAACGTGGGTCCTGCAGCATCATATCCCACCCATTCTGCTACGTCATTTGGTACACTTTTGGATATAATAATTTTCACACTTTTTGACCATATTACATTGTTTAGACTGAGGATCACTGACGAGGGTTTAGTACCCGAAACGTGCATGTCTGGTCCATGCTGTAAATTTATCAGGTTTTAAATGATGCTATTGAATTTAAAGACGTTTAACAATTGTTCCAATGTTTCGGACTTCCATGAAAAAACATGCAAATTACATAAAAAACTTATCAGTCAAGGATTAAGATATCATAAACTTGTAAAATCTTTTTGAAAACTTTACAATTACTATTCCGAACATATCGGGAGTTCGCTTCTTCTCATGTGGTGGAGGTTTTTGTTTGTTTGCTTTGGTTTCTGTTTTATCCTGATTTTGTATGCCTTCGGTTTCTGATTTTCTGAATTATCGATTTTGTGCTGTAAACAGGGATATGGTCATTATCCATATTTGTCATTCTTCAAAATTTCAAAATTAGGGACGACTCCAGTATGTATCTTTGGGAATTTCATTGCCTTCATTTTACGGTGACCTTATCCAACAGGGAATGCTTACTCCTCCCGGGCACCTGGTCCCACCTCTAGCTTGCTGGGGGTCCGTTGATGTTCCATTTGGTACTCTATTAAGAGTGCTGTTGAGATTATCGTCAGGATCTTCTTTAACTCATTTGTGTCACACTTATTCCCTTTGCCGTGTGGAGCTCGTAAAAAAGTTCCCCGCGAGGGTTTTGACAGTAAGTGTTTTGAATATTGTTCCCTGACATGGTCGCCATAACACTTTCTATATAGACTTAACTCAGACAGTGCATGTGTTTCAGACATAGTTTTCATTTTCTTACATGAACATCGACGGCGGGTGCGGCTAGCCAACAGGGGATGCTTACTCCTCCCGGGCACCTGGTCCCACCTCTAGCTTGCTGGGGGTCCGTCGATGTTCCATTTGGTGCTCTATTGTGAGTGCTGTTGAGATTATCGTCAGGATCTTCTTTAACTCATTTGTGTCACACTTATGCCCTTTGCCGTGTGGAGCTCGTAAAAAAGTTCCCCGCGAGGGGTTTGACAGTAAGTGTTTTGAATGTTGTTCCTTGACATGGTCGCCATAGCACTTTCTATATAGACTTACCTCAGACAGTGCATGTGTTTTAGACATAGTTTTCATTTTCTTGCATGAACATCGACGGCGGGTGCGGCTAGCCAACAGGGGATGCTTACTCCTCCCGGGCTCCTGGTCCCACCTCTAGCTTGCTGGGGGTCCGTCGATGTTCCATTTGGTGCTCTATTGTGAGTGCTGTTGAGATTATCGTCAGGATCTTCTTTCACTCATTTGTGTCACACTTATGCCCTTTGTCGTGTGGAGCTCGTGAAAAAATTCCCCGCGAGGGGTTTGACAGTAAGTGTTTTGAATATTGTTCCCTGACATGGTCGCCATAGCACTTTCTATATAGACTTACCTCAGACAGTGCATGTGTTTCAGACATAGTTTTCATTTTCTTGCATGAACATCGACGGCGGATGCGGCTAGCCAACAGGGGATGCTTACTCCTCCCGGGCACCTGGTCCCACTTCTAGCTTGCTGGGGGTCCGTCGATGTTCCATTTGGTGCTCTATTGTGAGTGCTGTTGAGATTATCGTCAGAATCTTCTTTAACTCATTATCATTAAAATCAAAAGGATCAAAGGCAGATCAACCTTTAACCACAAATGTAAGAAAATAGTCGGTCGCCTGCTTTACCGAGGATATGATCCTAAAGTCATGACAAAAACACTGGGCATGGTACTGGACCAATGTACAGTTTTTACCAGTGTCTTTCCCAACGTTGCACACTGGTCAACCGTGACGACGGGACTCCATGATGGGCCGTGTTGAAATCTTGTCTGAGAAGACTTGGTCTTGATTCTCTGTCTTATCTGAAAATTGGTCAGACTTATCGGGTAATTGAGCTTGAACTCGCTTCAGCCAGCAGAGCACATACTGTTATACATATGCCATAGAATTTTTTAGATCCATTTACACAGAATATGTGTTACCAGAGGCCTCTGTGTTTAACTATCTTGTTTGTGATGTCACCTTACAGTGAGAAGTTTTATGTTTATACAACAATTGTGGGTCTATGGAGACCTCTGTGTATCCGGATAAGTGGGAGGGTTGTGCGCACGTAATCCGGATAACAGCTAATAGCAGATGGCCGTCCAAAGTCGGCGCCGGGTACACATTGGTCTCCTTCCTTTTATGCGTTGTCATCAATGTTTGACGTTTCTGTACGTGTGTTAAGATTGTTTTGTGTGATGTTCTAGTGAATATTGTTGTGTCTTTTTGCGATTTGTAGCTTTTTATGTTGTTTATTATTTGTCACTTTTGTGGATTTGTATCGCTGGGTGTGTGGTCAAGATGGAGATCATTCCTTTTCCTTTAACACAAAGGTATCAGTCAGTGTTGTTGAATTTAAATGTTATCAACCGACTACACAACATTGTACATAATGATTGCTGTTTTTGAGAAACTCCTCGTAAATATATTTAATGTTTTGATGTGTAAAAACTACGGACATAATTGTGGAATTATATTGATTGCGTATAAATAAATACTGCGTGTAAACGAGGTCAAGTAGGAATATATATAGCTTGTCTATTTTTGATGTCAAATAAAATTGTACTTCTATTTTTTTGTCATTGATTTTTATGATCAATTCTCTGTGAAAGAAGGGAGGAGATGTCCAAAGAGACCCCATTGCATTATTAACAGCAAAACACCGGATGCAAAAACACGAAAGACGAGTACAGCACGAGACGGAAAAGAGACACACGACATGTAAACATCAAACACAAAAGACTACACAGAAACCGACGAGATCAAAGGACATCTGGTGCCAACTTTGGACGGCCATTTGTCACGCAAGTGCGAATGGTGTGGTTATCCTGGATTACGTGTGCACAACCCTCTCGCTTCTCCAATTAACCAGAGGTCTAGAAGAACGTACAATTGTGGTGTAAAACAACATCCTCACTGTCAGATGACATCACACAAACAAGACCGCGAAACGTAGAGGCCCCAGAAACACTGATGAATATGTAAATGGATATAAAAAGAGGGCATGCGTAATACAGTCCGTGCTCTGCCGGCTGTAGCGAGCTCATGTATGTAATCACCCGAGGAGTCCGACTGACATTCAGAGAGGACAGGTGGTCGGGGTCCTGTCTTCTCTAAAGAGGTTTGGACAGGGCCCGTCAGGGAGTCCCGTCGTCACAGTCAGTCAGAGTACCAGAATTGAGCATAGGGGCCCGGCACGCAAATGCAAATGATGGCCATAATGAAAATGTTTAAAATGACAAAACCATTTCTTATGTGTCACATAACTTGTCAGACGAAATACCATGAACTTTTCATACATTTTTATCCAAAGATCAAACAGATATCAGCAGATCATAAAACATCTACAAATAGTGCACTTTTAGCACTCCGTCGTTATTACGTTTCTGGACCTTCTGCTATGGAGTTTTATATTTGCTAAATATCTCCAGGTTCACTTTTCTGCACTGATCTCAGCGGAACAGACACGCAGGATACAACGAACAACGCACAGACGTTATTCTTACTTCAACAGTCGAGAGGGAACACCCAAAAAAACCCTGGATGATTTGATTAAGAATTAACGCGGGTACACTGGAATATGAAACGAAAACCTGCCATTTCGGCCCTATTTTCAAAATTGTTCATTTATCCATTATATTCTAGTTTATAAAATGTCAAATGTATGGTGAATCAAATTGTATTGATTTCACTGTCCTATACTGAATAATACGTCGCTCAAAACGTCTAAAAACGTTGAAATCATGGCAACATCAATAAATGAGCGAAATCTCGATACAAATCATAAAATCAAGTATCACTCCAGGCCTTGCCCATGAATATTTTGTACCAATCGATGGATTTTCGATCGGCCTTTTAATTTGCACGAAAAATATCGTGGGCAAGGCATGGAGCAAAGATGAATTTTGAAGATTTGTGTGTTAAATATGATGATTTTCCTTTGTTTTGCGTCATTCCGGGCAAATGACGTCAGAATATGTCGTCATATATCACGCGCGTGACGTTACGAAGGCTCAAAATGATGACGCGGTATTTTCTCAAACATTCAACATTGCAAAAAGTGATAATTGATCATTCTTTGATCAAAAGCATTTTTCGCCGAAATTATAGGACCGAGGGTTAGCGCATCTAGCCCTTTAAATTGTTTATAATTCCTCCCTGAATCATCATTTGATTTTATAATTAAATTTTACGTAATATGTCTTTATCTTTGGCTTTTGATTTAATGGGGTCCAGAACAGTATCCGAAAGAACCCCATCGGAAAGCTCTACATCAATTACATCATAATAGAGACGGCGACATTGGCGCGTTTTTCGCAAGAACATCAACATTAGGTAACGTAAAATAAGTGGGAATGGGTAATAAAATAACTATAACTTAAAAACTGACGGTCAAATTTCAACAGGAACTTATCGATTTTCCACTTGGCATATGAAGAAGATAATATCAAGTTTTTTCGCAAAAAATAAAAGGGTTTCAGATAAACGGACTTAATTATTCAAATTCAAGAACTCAAGGGTGTTCTGAAAATAGACATAAATTTATCTCCATTCGACAATTTCTTCAAAAGTTTTCGTGATCATTGTTAATTCTATACATAACCGATTGTCCACATCATATCTAAATGAAAAATACAGAACATTGTCGCCATAACACTTTCTATATAGACAGAACCATAGACAGTGCATGTATTTAATATATTTTTATTTTCGTGCGTGAACATCGACGGCGGGTGCGGCTAGCCAACAGGGGATGCTTACTCCTCCCGGGCACCTGGTCCCACTTCTAGCTTGCTAGGGGTCCGTCGATGCTCCATTTGGTGCTCTATTGTGAGTGCTGTTGAGATTATCGTCAGGATCTTCTTTAACTCATTTGTTACTATTCTGCCTCTACAGAAGATTTGTAATTGTTTTTCATTACCTACGGTGCGTTAATTTTAACGTCACATTGAATTTGAAGACGTTTAACATTTGAACTTCTTGGTGAGTGTCACTACTGGTGGACCAAGAGCATATCGCCAAGTTCGATCAAGTTCAGTTGATTGTCTGTCTCTTTAATGCATTTGAAATTTACTATTACAAAGTTTCTTGGAAGAAGGGAGGAGATCTCCAACAAGACCCCGTTGCAGCATCAACAGCAAAACACCCGATGCCAAAACACAAAAGACGAGTACAGCACGAGACGGAAAAGAGACACACGACATGTAAACATAAAACACAAAAGACAAAAGCTTGGGTTCTGTAGCATCATATCCCACCCATTCTGCTACGTCTTTTGGTACATTGTTTGGACATAATAATTTTCATACTTTTCGGCCATTTTACATTGTTTTGACTGAGGATCACTGACGAAGGTTTAGTACCCGAAACGTGCATGTCTGCTCCATGCTGTAAATTATCAGGTCTTAAATGATGCTATTGAATTTGAAGACGTTTAACATTTGAACTACTCGGTGAGTGTGGACCAAGAGTCCCCGAGGGCACATGTAGCCAAGTTCGATCATTTCTGTTGATCGTCTCTCTTTAATGCATTTGAAATTAACTGTTACAAAATTTCTTGAAATTTCTAAAACGTGGGTCTTGTAGCATCATATCCCACTCATTCTGCTAAGTCTTTTTGTACATTTTTTAGACATAATAATTTTCATACTTTTCGGTCATTTTACATTGTTTAGACTGAGGATAACTGGTTTAGTACCCGAAACGTGCATGTCTGGTCCATGCTGTAAATTTATCAGGTCTGAAATGATGCTATTGAATATGAAGACATTTAACATTTATGGCCCATTTTAGGGCTTTCAATTGGCATATATGTACGTTCGTAGCTTCAAAACTAAGGGTAAAAAATTGATGAAACTTTGCATGTAGAAAAAGTAACATTTATAATTTTTAGGAAACTTAAATGATAGGATCTTTATTTAAGTCTGGTTGTCCTGGGCCTTCTTAAAGGATTTTGATTCATAATTGTTAATAGGTGCGATTTTTGTGCACATGGATCCCGGGAGATTTTCTTTCTTTTTAATTTCTTATATTTTCTCCGCACTATCATTGGATTTAATTTTTGGAAAATTATGGCAATGAAGAAACTTACTAAAAGAAATATGTGAATATTGGGATAAAAAGACATCCGTCGCTTCAAGTCGGCAGAAATGCCACATCCTGTTACATGCATTTTGGAGATACAAGTATATTCTGTGGTGTGATGGTTTAAATATTCTAAGACATAATATCTACGATCCTTGACAATGGGACATCGTTCCCCGTATCGACCGTAGAACGTCCTCAGTGATCTGTCACAAACGTGAAACTTATCTGAATGACGCAATACTCTCAGAAAGGAATCTGTATATTTTGTACTTTCTCTGGCATAACGTATCAATAGAGATATGAACACGCTTTAAGCAGGCGATGGAGGGATGCTGATTCTCAGAAAAGGGAAGTTTGTGATGCTGATTCTCAGAAAAGGGAAGTCTTGTTTGTTATAGAATTAAATAGGCCAACTTGATTATTATTTTTTGTTTCTTGGATTTTGACTTGAAGCATGGACATTGAGAAAGTGGTGGAATTTTCTCTGAGACAAATCCGCACCTACTTGTAAAAATTGGCATGCTTCAATCAATAACATCTTCTCTCGTAATAATCCATCGTTTTATTCAGTAGTCCGAGATATGTTTCTAGCTTCTCTTCACTCCAATAATAATAGTAAGTCAATAACAAACAAGATATGTTTCATTGTATTACGTACGCCCATTTTTGATATCCATTTAAATATTCATCTGTGTTGCTTGGGCCCCTGCGTTTTGCGGTCTTGTTTGTGTGTGGTCATCTGACAGTGATGAGGTTGTTTTACACCACAATTGTACGTTCTTCGAGACCTATGGATAGTCGGAAAAGTGGGAGGGTTGCGCGCACGTAATCCAGGATAACCACTGGTCTACTTTTGTTTTTGCATTGGGTGTTTTGGGGTTTTGCTGTGGGTGCGGCACCCTGGTGTTGTTAGAGATCTCATTTTTTTATTTTGTAGAATCAGATTAATCTTTTACAAAGTAGGTCTTGTCATAGTTAACAACAATAAAGTTATATTTTCGATTGCCGTTCTTGTTTGTAAACGTATTACTCATAATTTTGCGAGTCTTTCTTTCGATTTAGAATGTTTGAGTGTTGTGCGTTGTGCACAAGGTCGAAAAATCAAAAGCTTTGATCGAATGGGCTCTTTTGAAATGAGATATTATTTCAGATGCTCTAAAACTTCCTTCAAATTCTTTAATATCCACATCTGGTTAATACTTCTTCCGAGGATATCAAATACAATGTCGATCAAAATTTTGAAGTCCAGTTTTTATTTCAAATAATACTTTGGTGAGTAAGATTGATACGGATTTGAGGAACAACAGGAGCTCGATGCCAACAATCCACAACAATATCCGCCCCTACTTCCCTTATATATAAAGGACATTTACTATCCATATTGAATGAAATATAACAGCCTTGCTTGAACACCAAATTTCTTGTAATAAATCTATTTTGCATATATATTTGTGCTTGTCATGTTTCTTATTATGTTAAAACTACCCAAAAACTTTTAGATATATCAACGCAATACACCCTAAAACTCTGTAAAACAGGCCGTTCTAGCCACTTTGTTCTCTGTAACGTCGAAGCAGACCGGAAGTTTAGAAATAGATACAGAGCGGGGATTTCCCCGTCTTGAATCGAATATCTTTTTGTTATATATTCATTTCTATGATAAGGTCCATAATCTTTTTTTTAGGAACTGTAAATAAATCGATCGACAAATATATATCTCACCAAAGAATATGCCGTTAATTGACATGCCTCATGTATTGACATTTTCTTTTCAAAATTTACCGCTTCCTAAATATACTTGACCAACCAGAGAAAAACTTTCCTAGTTACATTACATATTTTCGGTCAATTTCGATGTTGCACAAGAAAAAGACTAGTCCAATCCGTCAATCGATCACGTTTAATTACTTGTTTACGATGTTTTCCGATGGAATATTTTGAAGTTATATACATTTTTGGAAGATAAGAAAGGATATAGCAAATACGATTTCTTTTGCAAAGTTTATTTATTTTGTGTAATTATATCGATCAAGTTGGACACTATATTTCCGAAATGAATCATGATATTCGTTGAACTCTGACTAGAGAAAGATGTGTAGGGGCGGGATCTTCTTAAACTCATTTATGTCACACCTTAATTTCCCTGACATGGTCGCCAAAGCACTTTCTAGAAAGATATAACCTCAGACAGAACAATGCATGTATTTTACATATTGTTTTTTTTTTTTCGTGCATGAACATCGACGGCGGATGCGGCTAGCCAATAGGGGATGCTTACTCCTCCCGGGCATCTGGTCCCGCCTCTAGCTTGCTAGGGGTCAGTCGATGCTCAATTTGGTGCTCTATAGTGAGTGCTGTTGAGATTATCGTCAGGATCTTCTTTAACTCATTGAGGGTTGTTGGCATCGAGCTCCTGTGTGAGAAACCTGCGATATTGTTTGTAGGGATTTTTAAGCATTTAAGGTATACAATATAAGTATGGTAAATATAAATATTAATTGTTTGCTACAAAGTCAAAGGATGTGTGAGTTCATGTGTGATACTCTATTATGTCAGGGGCTTACTATGGTGTAATTAGGATTTCCAGGTGTCAAATTCAAACCCGACTCTTTAACAAGGCTGTCCAAACAGTACTTTCTGTTAGTAAATGTGTACTAATGTGAAGCTTTTTCAGCTGTGTGATGGCATAATGCTATTTGAGGTGGTTAAACTTTGTGTTAACATCAGACAGTTAATAGTAAGTGGAAAATTCTCGGTAAAAGAATTGGTTGGGGATCTCCAACAACATCTGATTGTAGTACAACAGCAAAACCCCAAAACTCCCAATGCGAAAACACAAAGCAGACACACACAGAAAGAGACGCAAATAGAACAAAACGCCAAATCACGTAGAAACATCAAACACAAATGACTACACATAGAGAGTCCAATGGGCAATCGCTACCGACTAAGGACGGCCATCATCCACTCAGGTAGCAGACAGTGTGGTTATTAGGATTACGTGCGCACAATTTTTCCACTTTTCCGATTGCCAAGAGGTCTAAATGAGTTAAAGAAGATCCTGACGATAATCTCAACAGCACTCACAATAGAGCACAAAATTAAACATCGACGGACCCCTAGCAAGCTAGAGGTGGGACCAGGTGCCCGGGAGGAGTAAGCATCCCCTGTTGGCTAGCCGCACCCGCCGTCGATGTTTATGAAGCATGGAAATGAAAATATATAAAATTCATGCACTGTCTGACGTTATGTCTATATAGAAAGTGCTATGGCGATAATGCCAGGGAAGTATATTCAAAACACTTACTGTCTTAACGAACGTACAATTGTGGTGTAAAAAGAAGGGAGGAGATCTCCAACAAGATTCCGTTGCAGCATCCTTCTCACTGTCAGATAACCATACAGACAGCATGACGCAGGGGCCCCAAGAAACATACAGATGGATTTGTTAATTGATAGAAAAACATAAGGCGTAGGGATTACAGTCTGTGCTCTGCCGACTGTAACAAGTTCATACATGTTATCACCCGAGGAGTCCAAATGAGAGGACTGGTTGTCGGGTCCCTGTTTTCTCTAAAGAGGTTTGGACGGTCCATCATGGAGTCCCGTCGTCAGGCCAGACATAAAATATTTTATGTTTGCTGTTAACCGACTCTACCCTTTTACCTATAGGTAGGTAGGTAGGGAAAATATTTTATTTTATTTGAAAATAACTTTATGAATACTTAGCTACACAAGACTTCCTACATTCAACATATAAGCATATTGCTTATTTTTAATGCTCTTTGAACTAAAATTAAAAGAAGCTTATTATAGCATACTGAAGCATGGCATTGTGAAGTCTAGAAACTTTATGGTATATGAGTAGACCTGACCTTACATTTTATTTTCATATTCATCATTGTATGTATTGCGTTGAGACATTTTTATAATCAGTTTCATTACATAATCTATACATGTATGATTGTTTCAGTCTGCATGCTGGAAGAATTAAAACTTACTGAATCCAAAAGACTGATGGTCAATGAAAGCTCTTTTTATGCACCCGTAATCAAAGATTCGGGGGCATATAGTTTTTGTCCGGTCCGTTTGTCTGTCTGTTTGTCCGCAAAAACTTTAACCTTGGCCATAACTTTTGAATGGTAAGGGATAGGGCTTTGATATTTCACATGTGTATTCCTTGTGACAAAACCTTTCCAATGATACCAAAATTTGTGACCCTGTGACCTTGACCTTGGAGTTTGACCATTATACAATTTTTAGTGACAAAGATGCTGACGGGGCATTCATGTTTCACAAACACATGGTTTTTTTTTTCAAATACTAGTAATTACAAAAGTGACAGATAATTGCTATATGCACATTGTCTATTGATTAATAGTCAAAATGAAAACAAGTTCACACAAAAAGTAGCACCTCCATGCATGACAACAACATTAGATTTTTAATGTCTTTTTTATTTCCTTTCATTTGTTATCTAAAGGCTGTCGATCAGGTTAATCTATTTCTGTACATTGTGACCTTGACCTTTGAGCCTTGACCTTCAAAATCACAAGGTGTACTCGTACATAGTCCTTGACTTATGGGCAACTCACATGGAATTTTGAAGAGCATCAAAAGTACACCATATAGTTCTGCATTATTGCCTAATGTAAACCTTGAAACCAATGAGCGTCCCCTCCCCTGCACCATTGGCAACTCGCATGCAAAGTTTGATGAACACCTTATTAAATTGCAATCTCTAGAGTTGATCTATTATTGCCTAATGTGAACATTGACCCCTGACCTTGAGACCCAATAGGAATCGTCCTCTGGCTCTGAACATGATTAAGTCAATGCAAAGATTGAATATTGATTTCCAAAGTAAATTGTGATCTTTAGACTGTCCACAGAGTTTTATCATTACCAATAGTGATCTCGACTTTTGACTCCTGACCTTGAAAATCAATAGGTTAAATCCTCTCGCCACTGTCTAAAAGTGTCCACGTGATTGCACAAACCCACTAGAAGTTGAACGAGGGGAGAGTTGGAGCGTTGTCATAATATTATTGTCCGTTTGGTTCAACACACGATATCTAATTTTTCAACATTTGTGTTCGTTCAGGAACAGATCCTGAAAACCTATTTCAACTGCTATTCTGCGAGTATGAAGTGGGGGAGTTTGGAGACCCCCTCCCCCCCCCCCCAAAAAAAAATTATGGATCATTGAAGCAAACCGCGCACTCTGGCGCTGAAGTCTCACGGAATTTCCTTGCTCATTTTACCAAAAGCAAGTAGTAAATACTATTTTAAGCACAATCTACGTGTCCAGTGTTAGCATCCCCCGAAAGAAGTTTCATTTTGCATTTGTTACAACCACTTCAGTTACGCGAACTAGTAATGGGGAGGGGGGGGGGCTACAGATAATACGTTGCCATTGTTGATCGGAACCGGGTATATAAATAAACTTTTTCACATGTTATAATCAATATGATTTAAATAGGACCATCTGTCTTGTGGGCATTTTTTGTCATTGAAATGTGGTCAGTAGTTATTGATTTTTCGCGGTCGTACAGGTACATAAAATACGACTATTAAACATCATTTACATGGACATAATACTTAACTGATCTTCACTGAAATTGCGTCCTGTTAAATCTTAAGGGGTTTTTTTGTTTTCATTTTGAATAATCTTATATCCAAACTGGACGGGAAGAAATAATCAATAAAAAAAAATATCAGAATGAAATAGCAATAAAATTCTCAGAGTCGCTGCAATTTTCGTGGGTCGGTCGGTTAACGGCAAACAAACTAAATTTTATTTTAGGCCTCACAGTCAAATAGAGAGCACTTCTTAAATATGCGCTGGTACAGGGCTATGATTGGTCAAGTACCAAGCCAAGTGTCAGTAAAAGTCAATCTCTGATGGATTTTATCAAATCGGAAAGGGTTTCGAGCTGTACATCCTCTTTTTTTGTCCAACGTCTTGCATATTCCTAACACTAGTTCATGATAATTTAAAATTTTGGTTCAAGCAAAGGATTTACTTTTTCTGTATCTGGGACCTTACTTAAATCAATACACTGCAGGAATGTTTGAAAATGTAAATTTTAGATGCAACTGTTGATGTGTAGCTATAGGACATACAAGAAGTTTCTTTTTTGGAATATGATGGAATTATTTCTGTGACTGTTCTGTGATTAAAAATTTGAGTAAGATTTAATTTATCAATTCCTATGTTTTCAAAACTTACTTTAATGAACACCTAATTTAGAGTGCCGGATTTTCAATCCGAAGATCTCTGGTTCGAATCCCGCTTAGGGCGGACTTTCTCAGAGGTGATTTATCATCTCCCCCCCCCCCCTGTTCTATGACTCGGAGGCTGCGGCTGAGGAGATTGCCTCGAGTGATGGCACGCTAAAGGCCGTTGGAAATACGGACCATCCCCTGTAGTACATAAATTATACATTCCCCGGATCGTTGCATACACTTGCATACATAGTGGCAGGTTCCTTGTACAGAGCATGGTAAACGAGTGGTGAGTGTTGAGGTGTAAGAGAGGAGTTTGAATTGTTGTCTTGATATATAATGTCATGTTTAATATTATGTTATCCCCTCTTGGGAGTGCTCCGATAAGCGGAGGGTCATACCAAGGAAAAAGAAGAAAAAATAAACATTCTATGGTATGCACTTGTAATGGATGATAAGTCTTTTACACGTATCAACTCTTTTGAAACGATAATGAATTATTTCATCCCTTGCAACATAAACGGTTTGCATTCGTAAACTATAATGAGTCTTTTATAATCTCTTCTGAACGGATCATCAGCCATATCATCCCTAGCAGCCACTACACAATGGGAATGGCTGTTACACATCTTTCCAACCTAAAATGCAAAAAGGTTGTTTTAAGGTATCCGTTGTACAAATAAATATCAAGTATATTATATAGTGAGAATCATGGCATATTTTTACCTATATATACCCAATACAACAAAACTAATGGTTTCTACCATCAAAGGTCAACATGCCGTCCGTCACTCAAGCTACGGAAACTACCGAGACACTGCCGAAGATTACCGAGATAATTTTAACACTGTCTAAATGGACGAGACGTCCGCGAGATCTTCATTTGTACATTGGATACGTTAAGAGAAAGATAATCCAACATTTTACATGTGTTTTTTTTTTATTTCACCGCGTGGTAAGAATTCATTTCTGTCATACGCCAAGGTGAGCGTGATGAGTGACATCAAGTTTGATTTGAAGTTAAAGTATTTGAGTTGTGCACTCGTAATCATGATAATTTCACTATGTTATTAATAAAGCGGATGGCTGAAAAAATAATGATTAAAATCAATTGAAGGAGTGCTTGTCTAAGTATATTTAAAGAGTTTACGCACCTACGTTGAAATAAATATCACAACTAACGAAATGTCTACCATAAGTCTATAAGAGCCTCTAAGATATTTTAAAGGTGCTTAAAAATTATAAGGCTCTAAGTAACATACACTTTGTACACCTGGCACCTGGTCCTACCTCTAGCTTGTTATGGGTCCGTCGATGCTAAATTTGGTGCTCTATTGTGAGTGTTGATGAGATTATCGTCAGGATCTTTAGTGTCACACTAATGCCCTTTCCCGTGTGGAGCTCGTAAAAAAGTTCCCCGCAAGGGGTTTGACTGTAAGTGTTTTGAATATTTTCCCTGACATGGTCGCCATAACACTTTCTATATAGACCAAGCCTCAGTAAGTACGTGTATTTTATATATTGTTTTGGTTTTCGTGCATGAACATCGCGGGTGCGGCTAGCCAACAGGGGATGCCAACTCCTCCCGGACACCTGGTCCCACCTCTAGATTGCTAGGGGTCCGTCGATGCTCAATTTGGTGCTCTATTGTGATTGCTGTTGAGATTAACGTCATGATCTTCTTTAACGCATGTACAAAATTAATACAAATATAATGATATTAAGATTCGAAATGAAATGTCATACATTAACATACATTACCTGATCGCTCCATGCATTCCAGTCTGACCCGGTACCATACGCCACTGACTTGACGTAAATATATCCTTCTTCACAACTCAGGGTTGCCATGTACTTCACTTTTGGCATCCCGATGCTTACTTTCCTTTTACAGCTATCATCAGCTTTACCCGTAAAAGATACATTACATAATTTAATTTATAAACCCATAGATATTTTCATGTTTTGAACTATTTGATATATTTTGATAAACAATAAAATTATTCTACCTTCATATATTGAAGCGAATTGACATCATTGAATGCTTGGATCTAAAGAGTCTGGTCGAAATTTTCTCCCTTCTTTTATTTTGATTTATGTTAAAGAGTCATAGAACAGGTGGCTGCGAGATATGTTCTTCTATTTTTTTGTTAAATTTATTCTACTGAATTTGTAATATTTATTCGATTGAAATTGGCCCTAGGGCAATCTAAATTTCTGTTATCAAAATTTCTTGAAATTTCTAAAAAGTGGGTCCTGTAGCATCATATCCCACCCATCCTGCTACGTCTTTTGGTACCCTTTTTCGACATAGTAACTTTCATACTTTTTGGCATATTACATTGTTTAGATTTAGAATTGAGGATTACTGATGAGGGTTAAGTACCCGAAACGTGCATGTCTGGTCCACGTTGCCAATTTATTTGTTCTTAAATGATGCTATTCAATTTGAAGACGTTTACATTTACAATAATACTTTCTATGCTAACGTTTTACTCACATAAAACAACCTCTTTAATGTCTGTAGCTGCCGCTGAAACATTGAACACAGTATTCAATACAAGGGTTCCAACTCTATACCTTCTCGAAGAAAATATAAAATCCCCATAGGAAAAATGCCTATAAATTCAAATATTTGACCAAGCAGTCAATATTTACATCAATATTGGCCCTAGGGCAATATTTAAAAAAAAATATTGGCCGATAAACGGTACGTCGTTTGTGACGTAACGTCATTGATGACGCTATTAGCTCTACCTATTTTCCCGCGCTCTTTCTCTTAAAGAAGAAAATGAACGTAAACATGCCGGGTTAATCGGTTCGTTGCTGCAGTATTGATGTAAGGTTTAACAAAACAATTATTGAACGGGAAAATTCGGGCAATATATGATTTGTTGGACCTTCAGACAAAATATAGCCCTCGGCCTTCGACCTCGGGCAATATTTTAATTTCAAGTCGGACAAATCATATATTGCCCTCATTCCCAGTCAATAATTGTATCATATTGACAACAAAGGAGGGGATCTCCAACAACACCAGGTTGCAGCACACACAGCAAAACCCTAAAACACCGAATGCAAAAAAAACCCCAGCAGACAAGCACGGAAAAAGACGCAAAGGGACTAGAACGTCAACGCAAAACACAGAAACATCAAGCACAAAGGACTACACATAAACCAACGAGACCAATGGGCAACTGATGCCGACTTAGGACGGCCATCTGCCATTAGGCTGGTATCGCTGCTGGTGGACTGTAAGTCCCCGAGGATATCGCTCACCTAGTTTTAGTGTTTACGAATTGCGTTGAAATATATTCTAAATTTCCTGTCATCAAATAAGACTTTTACATATGTAAAACTAAAGGGTATCTCCCTTCTTGCATAGCTCTGTCCTTAGCTAGGGTCTCGGCATCATTTTTAGAATTAAGCTCCTTGCGCCTACCCTCCAAAGATTTTTGGTCATAGTTTTCACTTAAATACGCTATTGAATAAACAAATTTGGAGCCGCTCATTTTGGCAAGAGGAAATTTAAAGTCTGTATTGTAGATGGCGCCAGGAAAATTCACTTTGGCTTTATTTGACCTGTTTGACATGACGTAAAACAAAGGAAAGGATGCACTACTGACGAGGATTCAATAACCGAAACACGTGTTTAGTACAGTAAAATCAGCACTGTAGAACATATATCTCAATATTGACATTTACATGCACCAGACACGTGTTGCGAATATTGATGCTTCCAGCAAAAGTGTTTTTTCACTACGGAAAATATTTTTGGTGGCTCCTCTGAAAGCATCACTGATGAGAATTTAATAATCGAAACACGTGTCTGGTGCATGTAAATTGGTTTGGAATTTTCTTCAAGAAGGTAGAGAGTTGAAACCCTTGCACATTATCCATGAGCAACCCAAATGCATTTCTCTAGCGCCCTCTGGCTTTATCTTTAGAATTTAAATTTCTGCATTTACTTTACAGAAAGTGCGTACGTCGAATCTCTCTTTCATTAGTTTTAGTTTTCATATAACATGCATGCGCGGATCCAGCATTTTTGATCAGAGGGGGTAAAAAATTTTAGGAAGTCTATCTATGATTCGGGCATATTTCGGTGCACATCATGGGGAGGGGGCTACGTGCGCACTCTTGATTGATTTTCGAGGGGGTATTGTTAGCTTTCATTTCACGTTAATTTTCATGACGAATTGGCGAGCGAATCGAGCCAGAAATTATTTTAGATATGAAATATTAATTTGTCTTGATTCAATCGAGACTATTATCTAGAACGTACGGTCGATATGGGGAACTCGTCATACACTATCCAGAATGGGGGATAATATTCTGTCATAGACCATTTGAACCATCAAACCAAAGATTGTTCTCTATGTCATCCGAAATGGAAGTTACCGGATGTGACAGTTCTACCGAATTGAAGCGGCGGGAGTTGCATACAAGCAGGAGATGCTTACTCTTCCTGGGCTCCTGGTCTCACTCCCATATCGAAAGTTCGCTTCATTTCATATGGTGGAGGTTTTTGTTTGTTTGCTTTGGTTTCTGCTTTATCCTGATTTTGTATGCCTTCGGTTTCTGATTTTCTGAATTATCGATTTTGTGCTGTATACAGGGATAAGGTCATTATCCATATTTGTCATTCAATAGTTTACTCCTTAATTCGGCGAGCGGAGCGAGCCGCGAAAATTTTGATTAATTCACATTTTGTCAATATTTCATGAGAATAAATAGATAAGTCATTTTCCCAAACAATCTGACATCTTAAAATGACAAAACCTTGAAAAAGATGAGGGAGGTTACAGCCTATGAAGTAGGGACGAAAACACGAGTTCATGAGACCCACGATTATTTAGCATAAGAAATTGAAAATGAGGAATTTTGTAGAAAAAATACTTGTGTATTTGCAAATGGCGAGCGAAGCGAGTCTAAATTTAAGGTTTCAAAGCCTTTTATGCATTTTTAGACCCCTTACAATTAGAAATGGGCCAAAGCTGGACCCCATCTCCCAAAATGCTGATGTTTGACCTAAGTCTGTAACTGGTTGCCCCATGGTCTCGATGGTGTATTTATTGTCTTTTGTGATACATTTTTTATCTGTTTGCCTTTTATGCGTTTCAACAGTCTCTTGTCGAATTGTCCGACTGTGTTTTTACTTTAGTTGTTTCATTGTTTCCTGAAGGTGTGACGACCGCGTCCACCTGAAGCCCTCCTTTTTTTGTCTTACATTTATTTGAGTATTGAGTTTATTGTTAATTTTCTCAGTGTATATAGTCTTTTTAAGCTCAATTGATGTATATACGTAAGAAGAATAGGTATGTTGTACTCCTGATGCAACATTTTCTTTTTGTGATTTACAGTGCCTTGGGTTATTCATATGTATTTTACTTTTAAATTAATAGTTTCCTTATTTTCTTCTTGAAATCTAGACAATTACAAATTATCATAAATTAAGGAGGATTTGAACACCAAGATGGCGGCAACATTTTTTGCTTTCTCACTTCCTATGAAAAGTTCAGTCTTAACTTTTTCAAAACATTTGATACGCTGATTAATATGCACATATGAGTATCCTGATGAAATGTGAATAATTTCCGGCGTCATTTGAAGAATTTGTGGACTTTGGAAGTTTTATCCATGGGTTAACCACAACGTCATTTCGATGTTATCGGGGAAAATGGCGTCACAAACCTTCGGATTCAAAATGCAATAAAACATCAATACCATATGTATCACATTAAAATTTTGCATGTGTAAAAAAGAAAGTAAAATCTTCATCATAGAGAATTTGTTGACAAATTAACATAACAGGATAGCGGATTTCAGTTCATTGAAAAGGAACTATTTTAGAAAGAAAAATTGGAACATATAAAGCTTGGTAATATTTTAATCCTAAATTCAATTTTTCTCATTTAATCATGAAATCATCTCTGACATTGATGATCAATTTGTTAGTTTTTGACAAAGATTCATCCACAGGATTCCTGAAAATTAACTATCAACTGCAGTCAATTGGCTCGAAATTGCAAATTTTTGAGCGATAATGTCATATTTTATTCCAGTATCCTACCGTTGTTTAAACACAATTCATCATATCTTTTCCATATGTTAGTTCAATACATTTATGACGATTTTGGAGATTAAATTGAAATTAATTTCCAATAGCTTTACGAGAACTGGAATGACACTTTTAATATTATGACGTCATCAAGAAATTCACTGGAACGTTGAAAAATGCATACTTCAAAGTCTCATAGAAAATTTTCCTGTGTATATTGTATAATGAAGGACAGACAAGTAGTATATAATTTCAGAAATTTTGAGAAAAATTGAATTTGGCGTCCAAGAATACGAATACCTCCTTAATACAAATCAAAACTAGATCTATCGGTAATGTGTGAAGAGTTATTTGAGTTTTTTCTTCCCAAAAGTTTTAACTTTTTTTTGTTATATTTTTGAAGTCCGACCGACATTTGGAGAGGAGAGGTTGTCGGGGCCCTGTTTTTTCTAAAGAGAGGTTTTGACAGGGCCCGTCATGAAGTTCCGTCGTCACAGTCAGTCAGAGTGCAAGTCTTAAGAATGCGCTTGTACAAGGCTGTAGATTGGATAGATCCAGTACTATGCCGAGTGTCCCTCTTTTGACATTTAAATTTAAACAGTAGATTCGGCTTAAAGAATGTTTTGAATTTAAAGATACCTTGCTCATAGACAGCAGTCTTCTAGACATAAATTGTACCATAAGCAGAAGGTGCGCCACACACCACATAAAGGTAAAACATACACGTTTGTTTAAAGCAATTAAGTCTTACGGCTTGTAAAGGCAATGTAGTGTGTGAACAAAATACATTTTAACACAATCCGTCGTCACAGTCAGTCAGAGTGCAAGTCTTAAGAATGCGCTTGTACAAGGCTGTAGATTGGATAGATCCAGTACTATGCCGAGTGTCCCTCTTTTGACATTTAAATTTAAACAGTAGATTCGGCTTAAAGAATGTTTTGAATTTAAAGATACCTTGCTCATAGACAGCAGTCTTCTAGACATAAATTGTACCATAAGCAGAAGGTGCGCCACACACCACATAAAGGTAAAACATACACGTTTGTTTAAAGCAATTAAGTCTTACGGCTTGTAAAGGCAATGTAGTGTGTGAACAAAATACATTTTAACACAACAGAAATAGACATATATATAAAAACTATAAATCTTTCAATTATACTAAATAAAGAGATGCATTACCTGTTGTAGTGTCCTCTGGGACGTAACCTATATTATGAAAAAAAAAGATAGAATTTAGAACATGCTCCTCACTTAGCATAAGGCCATTTTTATTCATTTATTTAAAAAAACTAAGTGTACTCAGTGGTGATCGAGGTCGATATAGGGGGCATCTTACAAATGAATGTAAGAAGAGTGGAATTCTAAACAGATGACAAGTATTACTATCAAACAGGAGATGCTTACTCTCCCGGTTATATTATCTCATGTAAATACGATATTTAACTTTATATTGTCTTAAGCCATTTCCGACCTCAATTTTCACAAGAGCGGGTTAAACTTTCCCGACCGTTTCATTTTTTCTTGACATCACGCTCAATTCCCGATCAATTTATGACCGATTCACGTTTCATCGCGGACTTACTTGCGCTCTATTCACGATCATATTGCCGATCAAGTCCCGTTCTATCCGATCAAACTCCGATCTACTCCCGACCAAATCCCGATCTATTCCCGGTGCAATCCCGATCTATTACCGAATGTCCCCGACGCATTCCCGCTCAAAACATAAATCTAACTTAAACTGATCACATTGGTCATCCAGTGATCCTATCGGCCAAGACGAAGCCTATATTTCTCGTTTTGACAAAGCCTTACACAAAAGTACCGCGATCAAATTTTTTAAAAATCCTTACTTAAAAAGTGACATTGGATAGCCAAGAATCGGCAATTATCGTCACCGCGAAATTTTGATGATAAGTATTTTGAACAAATCAATATCAATGCGAGAAAATGAATGAAATATGCACAGATCCTATTTGAAGCAACGTTTGGTCGAAACTTGGTCATAAAGAGCGTGAATAGGTCGCGAGATGTTCATGAAAAGGTATTGGTAAGATCAGCAAACATTCAATTTGTAGTGGATAGATCGTGGAAAGAGCGTAGAATAGACAGGTAAAGATCGGGAACAGGGCGTTATTTAAGCGTATCTTATGCGTGAAGAGAGCGGAGTAAGCCGCTCAAGCCACGCTCTTTCCCGACCAGGACACGATTTTACCTATGCTGTACCCCCGACTATCCCGACAAAGCGCCGACTATTTCACGACCAAAAAGAGAGTAGGAAAGTTTACCGTATTTTTTCAATCGGTTGAAAGAATACGGGAAACTTTTCCCGACCTCTTAAGCGTGCCCGCTCTAATACCGATCAATTGTGGACCAACATACGCTGTACCAGACCAAGATACGACTAAGAGCCGTTTTATGAACGTAGGTACAGCGGGATTGCAGGGGGCTTTACAGAATGTTTAGGTTGATGGTATTATTCGATGTGGAAATATTTTCTATGTTTTTTTTTACCTTAAAATTGTCGGTGTGTTCGCGCGTGTCTATTTTATTATAGCAGATTATATATAAAACTATACCATATTGTATTTGGAACGCGTTAGTTCAACAGAATTGTTGTTTTGAAGAACATTATACAGCTTATGTTTTCATTGAATTTATCTATGGTGAATCTACTTAAAAAGATTTCTGTTAAAGCACTTACTTTTCTTGCTACGCCTTTTTTGTTCTTTGATAATATCGCTGACTTTCAGTTACTGATTGCAGTAAATTAACAGCTTTGTAACAAAATTATTACCCTTAAATAGAATGCATCTTGTATACAGTCGATTTGGGATGAAGTCTAGTCTTACGGCTTATACAGTCAATATTAGGTGTGGTAGAATACATTTTAAAACAACATAAATACAAATGTATATCATGAAGATAAAAACTTATCTAATCCTCAAATTATAATAAATCAATAGATCCATTACCTGTTGTAGTGTCATCATAGAAGTTGTCTATATTATAAGAAAAAAAATATAAATTTTCAAATCAAGTAGACATTCCGTACTTAGCATAACGACATCCTCATTTCTTGGATAAAATAAAATTAAATATCTTAAAACAGAACTTTTACATATAATTTTCCCCGTTCGTTTTCTTAAACTAATCTAGTCTCAATATTAGGTGTAACCAAATACATATTAACACCTCAGAAATACAAAATATATGTTTATCCTTCAGAAAAAATGTAATGCTCAAATTATAATAATGAGATAAATTACCTGTTGTAGTGTCGTCATGGAAGTGGTCTAAATCATATAAAAGTATAAATTTTCAAATTTAGAAGACATTCCTTACAATGAGATCCTTTTTTAGTAAACGAGTTTATTTTTTGAATAGAAATTTCAAATAAAAATTAAGCTCCTTAGAGAGTAGATTGAAGCATTTAATATGCGAAACACGTGTCTGGTGCATAAGAAAATGGTTCTAAATTTTCTGAAGAAGGTATAAAGTTGGAACACTACCGTGTTATCTCTTATTATTATTTATTATACATGTACTTATTATTATTCCGTTTTCCTTGTCGTCTCGACTATGACACTGAATAACTGAGGGGTACTTCTGTAATGTTTACTTTACAAATAATTTTTCCACCCTTCACTTGTATTAAATTCATCTAACATACATGAGCTCGCTACAGCCGGCAGAGCACGGACTGTATTAAGCATGCCCTCTTTTTTATATCCATTTACAAATTCATCTGTGTCTCTGGGGCCTCTGCTTTTCGCGGTCGTGTTTGTGTGATGTCATCTTACAATGAGGAGGTTGTTTTACACCACAATTGTACTTTCTTCGAGACCTCTGGGTAATTGGAGAAGTGAGAGGGTTGTGCGCACGTAATCCAGGATAACCATGCCATTTGCTACTTGCGTGACAAATGGCCGTCCAAAGTCGGCACCGGTTACCCATTGGTCTCGTCGGTTTATGTGTAGTCTTTTGTGTTTGATGTTTACATGTCGTGTGTCTCTTTTCCATCTCGTGCTGTACTCGTCTTTTGTGTTTTTGCAACGGGTGTTTTACTGTTGATGTCTTGTTGGATATCTCCTCCCTTCTTTCTTTATCTAATTGATGAACTCATGAAATAAATATGTTTAAGCTAAAAATGAATATACTATTTATAGAATATTTACATGATCATCCTGAAATATTTTGATTTGTTCAATCGATAAGATTAAGTGCAACATATGAGCATTTAAACAAAATAATGGACCATCAGTGGCGATAGAAGTCGATGGAGAGGACAAGTAAAGAGTAAGAGTATGAAGAGAGAAATTATAAACAGGTAACAATTGTTACTAGCAACGAGGAGATGCACACTCTCCCTGGCATATGATGTCATCTACGTACGATATTCACATTCTGATTTGTTTTTACAGAAAGTTTAGATCGATTGTGTTATCAAGAAAAGTGAACTTTTCATTCCTTGAATTTATCAAAGGTGACTTCACTTACAATGTATTTTGGTTATAACACAAACTTTATTTCACTGATTGCAGTTGATTTCTCACTTCCTATGAAAAGTTCAGTCTTAACTTTTTCAAAACAACTGATACGCTGATTAATATGCACATATGTGTATCCTGATGAAATGTGAATAATTTCCGGCGTCATTTGAATAAAAAATGGCGATTTTCGAATTTGTGGACTTCGGAAGTTTTATCCATGGGTAAAACACGACGTCATTTCGATGTATCGGAGAAAATGGCGTCACAAACCTTCGGATTCAAAATGCAATAAAACATCAATACTTAATGTATCACATTGAAACTTTGCATGTGTAAAAAAGAAAGTAAAATCTTCATCGTAGAGAATTTGTTGACAAATTAGCATAACAGGATAGCGGATGTCAGTTCATTGAAAAGGAACTATCTTAGAAAGAAAAATTGGAAAATAAAAAGCTTGGTAATATTTTAATCCTAAATTCAATATTTCTCATTTTATCATGAAATCATCTCTGACATTGTTAATCAATTTGTTAGCTTTTGACAAAGATTCATCCTCAGGATTCCTGAAAATTAACAATCAACTACAGTCAATTGGCTCGAAATAGGATATTTTTGAGCGATAGTGTCATATTTTATTCCAGTATCCTACTGTTGTTTGAAACACAATTCATCTAATCTTTTCCATATGTAAGTTCAATACATTTATGACGATTTTGGAGGTTAAATTAAAATCAATTTCCAATACCTTTACGAGAATTGGATGACACTTTTAATATTATGACGTCATCAAGAAATTCATCGAAACGTTGAAAAATGCAAATTTCAAGGTCTCATAGAAAATTTTCCTGTGTATAGAATCAAATGTAAGTTTGTATAATCAAGGACAGACAAGTAATATATATAATTTCAAAAATATTGAGAAAAATTGAATTTGGCATCCAAGAATTCAATACCTCCCTAATACAAATCAGAACTAGATCTATCGGTAATGTATAAAGAGTTATTTGAGTTTTTTCTTCCCAAACGTTTCAACTTTTTTTGTTATATTTTTGAAGTCCGACCGACATATGGAGAGGAGAGGTTGTCGGGGCCCTGTCTTCTCTAAAGAGAGGTTTTGACAGGGCCCGCTATGAAGTCCCGTCGTCACAGTCAGTCAGAGTGCAAGTCTTAAGAATGCGCTGGTACAATGCTGTAGATTGGATAGATCCAGTACTATGCCGAGTGTCCCTCTCTCTGTGACATTTAAATTTAAACAGTAGATTCGGATTAAAGAATGTTTTGAATTTAAAGATACTTGCTCATAGACAGCAGTCTTTTAGACATATGATTTACCTTAAGCATAAGGTGCGCCACTCACCACATTAAGATAAAACATACACGCTTGTTTAATCCAATTAAGTCTTACGGCTTATAAAGGCAATGTATGGTGTGAATAAAATACATTTTAACACAACAGAAATAGACATGTACATATATATAAAAACTATAAATCTTTCAATTATACTAAATAAAGAGATGATTTACCTGTTGTAGTGTCCTCTGGGACGTAACCTATATTATGAAAAAAAGATAGAATTTAGTACACGCTCCTTACTTTGCAAAAGGCCATTTTTATTTCTTTTTTTTCATTTCTTGCATCAAAGAAAAAAATAAATTTCTTGAAACGGTAGCTTTACATATAACTCCCCTCGTTCATTTGTATGAAATAAATACAATGTATATTCAACTGATGGAATTATGAAAATCGAATTTTTATATCATCGCCCTGAAGTATTTAAATGTGTTGTATATAAAAAAAACTAAGTGTACCATATGCGCATGTCAACAATTAATGTACTATCAGTGGCGATCGAGGTCGATATAGAGGGCATCTTACAAATGAATGTATGGAGAGTGAAATTCTAAACAGATGACAAGTATTACTAGCAAACAGGAGATGCTTGCTCTTCCGGGCATATTATCACATAAACATACGATATTCAACTTTATATTGTCTTAAGCCATTTCCGACAGCAATTTTCACAAGAGCGGATAAAACTTTCCCGACCGTTTCATTTTTTTCTTGACATCACGCTCTATTCCCGACTGATTCCCGATCAATTTATGACCGATTCACGTTTCATCACGGATTTATCCGCTCTATTCACGATCATATTGCCCATCAAGTCCCGTTCTATCCGATCAAACTCCAATCTACCCGACCAAATCTCGATGCAATCCCGATCTATTACCGACTGTCCCCGAAGTTCCCCTCTCAAAACATAAATTCTAACTTAAACTTATCACATTTTGTCATCCAATGATCCTATCGGCCAAGAAGAAACCTATATTTCTCGTTCTGACAAAGCCTTGCCTAAAGGTACCAAGATCAAAATTTTTTTTAAATCCTTACTAAAAAAGTGGCATTGGATAGCCAAGAATCGGCAATTATCGCCACCGCGATATTTTGATAATAAGTATTTTGAACAAATCAATATCAATGCGAGAACATGAATGAATTATGCACAGATCCAATTTGAAGCAACGTTTGGTCGTAACCTTGTCATATAGAGCGTGAATAGGTCGCAAGATGGTCATGAAAAGGTATTGGTAAGATCAGCAAACACTGAATTTGTAGTGGATAGATCGTGGTAAGAGCGTAGAATAGACGGGTAAAGATCGGGAACAGGGCGTAATTTAAGCGTATCTTATGCGTGAAGAGAGCGGGGTGTAGCCGCTCAAGCTACGCTCTTTCCCGACCAGGACACGATTTTACCTATGCTGTGACTCCCGACTATCCCAACAAAGCGCCGACTATTTCACGACCAAAAAGGGAGTAGGAAAGTTTCCCGTATTTTTTCAACCGGTTGAAAGAATACGGGAAACTTTTCCCGACCTCTAAAGCGTGCCCGCTCTAATACCGATCGATTTTGGACCAACATACGCTGTACCAGACCAAGATACGACTAAGAACCGTTCTCTCCCGACCTGACAATATTCGAGGTCGGAAATGAACGTAGGTACCGCGGTATTGCAGGGGGCTTTACAGAATGTTTAGGTTGATAGTGTTATTCGATGTGAAAATATTTTGTATCTTTTTTTTTTACCTTTAAATTGTCAGTGTGTTCGCGCGTTTCTATTTTATTATAGCAGATTATAAATTAAACTATACTATATCGTATTTGGAACGCGTTAGTTCAACAGAATTGTTCTTTTGAAGAAAATTAGAATGTTTTAGTTGAATTTATCCAAGGTGACTCTGCTTAAAACGATTTTTTGTAATAGCACTTATCTTCAACGCATTTGAAATTTTCTATTACAAAATGTCTTGAAATTTCTAAAACGTGGGTCCTGTAGCATCATATCCAACCCATTCTGCTACGTCTTTTGGTACATTTTTTTGACATAATAATTTTCATACTTTTTGGCCATGATACATTATTTAGACTAAGGATCAAACGAGGGTTTAGTACCTGAAACGTGCATGTTTGGTCCATGCTGTAAATTTAAAAGGTTTAAAATGATGCTATTGAATTTAAAGACGTTTAACATTGCTACGACTTTTTTTGATTTTTAGTAACATCGCTGACTTTCAGTTACTGATTGCAGTAAATTAACAGCTTTGTAACAAAATTGTTACCCTTGAATAGAATGTATCTTCTGTTTTGCTGTTGATACTGCAACGGGGTCTTGTTGGAGATCTCCTCCCTTCTTTTCTATACAGTCGATTTGGGATGAAGTCTAATCTTACTGCTTATACAGGCAATATTAACTGTTGTAGAATACATTTTAACACAACATAAATACAAATGTATATCATTAAGATAAAAACTTATTTAATCCTCAAATTAAAATAAATCAATACATCCATTACCTGTTGTAGTGTCCTCATAGAAATGGTCTATATTATAAGAAAAATAAAAATTTTCAAATTAAGAAGACATTCCGTACTTAGCATAACGCCATCCTCATTTCTTGGATCAAATAAAATTAAATATCTTAAAACAGAACTGTTACATATAATTTTTCCCGTTCGTTTTCTTAAACTAATCTAATCTCAATATTAGGTGTAACGAAATACATTTTAACACCTAAGAAATACAAAATATATGTTTATCATTCAGAAAAAAAGTAATCCTCAAATCAAAATAATGAGATAAATTACCTGTTGTAGTGTCGTAATGGAAGTGGTCTAAATCGTATAAAAAGTATAAATTTTCAAATTTAGAAGACCTTCCTTATTTAGCACAATGACATCCTTTTTTAGTAAACGAGTTAATTTCTTGAATAGAAATCTCAAATAAAAATAAAGCTCCTTAGAGAGTAGATTGAAGCATTTAATATGCGAAACACGTGTCTGGTGCATAAGAAAATTGTTCTTAATTTTTTTCAAGAAGGTATCAAGTTGGAACACTACCGTATTATCTCTTATTATTATTTATTATACATGCATTTATTATTATTCCGTTTTCCTTGTCTTCTCGACTATGAGACTGAATAACTGAGGGGTACTTCTGTAATGTAAACTTTTACAAATAATTTTTCCACCCTTCACTTGTATTAAATTCATCTAATTGATGAATTCATGAAATAAATATGTTTAAGCTAAAAATGAATATACTATTTATAGAATATTTACATGATCATCCTGAAATATTTTGATTTGTTCAATCGATAAAATATAGTGCAACATATGAGCATTTAAAAAAATAATGTACCATCAGTGGCGATAGAAGTCAATGGAGAGGACAACTTAAGAATAAGAGTATGAAGAGAGAAATTATAAGCAGGTAACAATTGTTACTAGCAAAGAGGAGCTGCTCACTCTCCCGGGCATATAATGTCATCTACGTACGATATTCACATTCTGATTTGTTTTTACAGAAAGTTTAGATCGATTGTGTTATCAAGAAAAGTGAACTTTTCATTCCTTATATTTATCAAAGGTGACTTCACTTGCAATGTATTTTGGTTATATCACAAACTTTATTCCACTGATTGTAGTTACATTAAATTTAAAGCTTTGTACGAAAACTGTTACCCTGAAATAGAATGTATTTTTTAGACAGTCGATTCGGGATAAAGAATGTTTTAAATTCATATATACTCTGTCATAAACAACAGTTTTCTACAGAGAAATTTTACCATATGGTGCGCCAGACAATCCACCAAGGTGAAACATTGAAGTTTGTTTAAACTTATTTAGTTTTAAGTCTTTAACAGGCTACTTCATGTAAATCAAAATAAATTTTAACACGTCCACAAAACAAATATATATCTGTAAGAAAAGCGTTATTTAATCATCAAATTAAAATCAAAAAAGAGATCCATTACCTGTTGTAGTGTCCTCATTGAAGTGGTCTATATTATAAAGAAATATAAAGCCAAAAGAATGAGTTAAAGACATTCCTTACTTAGCATAACGACATAATCTTTAGTGAAAGTGTTCATTTCTTTGATCAAATAAAAATAAATTTCTTAAAACATTATCTTTACATATAACTTTCCTCGTTAAAGTTGAAGAACCTGTATCTTCTAGAAAATTGAGTATGTTAACTAATTTTATCATTTTGGTTTTATTGGGTAAAGAAACACGTTCACTTGTCCCAGGTATATAAACATAGCATATTTTATTCATGGGAATTGACAATGTTTACAAACACAATATTAATAAATAAACTCAATTCGTAAAAAGTGAGCTTTATCTCACGAAGCTTACTTGTCATCAATCTGGAAAGGTTTGAAAGTTTGTTAACTACCTACTACATAATCTGTAAAAATGTACCCGTATTACCCTATATGAAGTTGAATAATATATGTCGTTATTATTTTAAATTTGTAACCATGGTTACGCGCATGCGTAACTTCGGGGTTTTCCATTTTCGTTGTATATATTGTGAGCCAAAAATATTTAAAATAAAGTATCTTTATATTTTGATATTTTGAGGGTTTTGGTGCTAAAATACTTCAATTAACGGAAAGTAAACTTTGACAATGCTAGAAAAATAGTTTGTTTTCTACAAGTTAAATTTTATCCAATTTTTGACGATTACAGGTTCTACAACTTTAATGTGTATGAACACCTCACTCTATGACAAACGTGACGACTTCAATTTCAGCATTACAAACTTTCCTTTTCTGAGTAGCAACATTCCTTCATCGCCTGCTTATGGCGTGTTCATATCTCAGTTGATACGCTATGCAAGAGCAAGTACCAAATATACGGATTTTGTTCTGAGAGCTAGGCGTCTTTCAGATAAGCTTCTCAGTCAGGGATATGCTTGTGACCGACTAACATCGTCACTGAGGAAGTTCTACGGTCGATATGGGGAACTCGTCATACACTATGATGTCCCGCTCTCCAGAATGACGGGTGATATTCTGTCGTAGACCATTTGAACCATCCATCCCAAGATTGTACTCTATGTCTTCCGAAATGGAAGTTACCGAATGTGACAGTTCTACCGAATTGAAGCGGCGGGTGTTGCATGCAAGCAGGAGATGCTTACTCTTCCTGGGCACCTGGTCTCACTCTCATATCGGGAGTTCGCTTCTTTTCATATGGTGGAGGTTTTTGTTTGTTTGCTTTTGTTCCTGTTTTATCCTGATTTCGTATGCCTCGGTTTCTGATTTTCTGAATTATCGATTTTGTGCTGTAAACAGGGATATGGTCATTATCCATATTTGTCATCTAATTGAAGGAATAATGAAATGCATATATTAAAGTTGAGAAAACAAATAGTGCGAATATTAACAAATAATGTACCATCAGAAACGATGGAGGTCGATAGAAAGGGCATCTTAAAAATGAATGTATGAAGAGCGAAATTCTAAACTAAGCAGATAACAAGTGTTACTAGCAAACAGGAGATACTTACTCTTCCGGGCATATTATCTCACCCACACACGATCTTCAGTTAAATATATGTTTTAGCAGAATGTTTAGAATGATTGTATTAGCAAGAAAAATGAACTTTTAATTCATTGAATTTATCAAAGGTGACTTCACTTACAATGAATTTTGGTAATATCTCAAACTTTGTTTCACTGATTGCAGTTACATGAAATTTACAGCTTTGTAACAAAATTGTAACCCTTGTATAGAATGTATTTTTATTCGGGGTAAAGAATGTTTTAAATTAATATATACTCTGCTCATAAACAACAGTTTTTTACAGAGCAATCTTAACATATGGTGCGCCACACAATCCACCAAGTGAAACATTAAAGTATGTTTAAACTAATTTAGTCTTACATAGGCTTCATCATGTATAACAAAATAAATTTTAACGCGTCAAAAAACAAATATATATCTGTAAGAAAAGCGTTATTTAACCATCAAATAATAATCAATAAAGAGAACCATTACCTGTTGTAGTGTCCTCATGGAAGTGGTCTATATTATAAAGAAATATAAAGTCATTTTGGGGTTTTCGGGATAACATGATCTATTCTTCTTCTGTTAACATTTCTTACAAAAGGATGTTTTAGCGGACTTGAAACACAATATTTTTTATTTACTATGGGCGAATACTCATTATAATCAAAACAATTCACATCCGCGACTGAAATAATTTTCTTTTCTCCGCCCTTCATTGTTTTTTATTGACCTCCCCACTTCACTGAACGTTCATAAAACCTCCTATATTTAGAATCGTCCGCGGTCATTATGAAATAAAATGACCGATGAATAACAAAAGAATCACATTTGAAGGTTTGTAATCTAGGTGATTCCACTTTCATTATGCCGTGGGTGCTGCAACTTAGTTCTGTTTGAAATCCACTTTTTTCTTTCACCCTTATATCGTCAATGTAATTGTCCTTAGTTTTCGCTGTGTATCTATATTCTTATAGCAGATCCTCAATTCATTATTGAACGGTAGATCAATAGAATTGTTGTTTTGAAGAAAAGTGAAATTTTTTATTTCTTCTATGAATTTATTCTAGCTGATTCCACTTTCAATATTTTTTTTGTAATACCAGAAACTTTCATTCATTCACTGATTGCAGTTTCGTTAAAGTAACAGCATTGTAACAAAAATGATACACTTAAGTGGAATGTACTTTGATACAGTCGATTCAGGATAAAGAATGTTTTGAATTAATATATACTCCGCTCATAAATAACACTTTTCTAAGGAGCAATCTGCTTTTTGTATTTGCATTGGGTGTTTTTGGGTTTTGCTGTGGGTGCTGCAGCTTGGTGTTGTTGGAGATCCCCTCCTTTGTTTTACCATATAGTGCGCCAGACAATCCACCAAGGTTAAACATTGAAGTTTGTTTAAACTAATTTGGTATTAATTTTTTTTTGGTATTACACAAGGTTTTTCATTTATAACAAAATACCTTTTATATATCTGTAAGAAAAAATAATCTTCTAATAATAATAATAAATAAAGAGATCCATTACCTGTTGTAGTGTCCTCATGGGAGAGGTCTATATTATGAAAAAATATCAAAGTTCGAATTTAATAGACATTCCTTACTTAGCATAGCAACATTATTCTTAGTTGAACTGTTAATTTCTTCATTTGCTTTATGGACTTTAAAAGGCGAGAAGCGAGCGTGCTACCACTGCGCTAACCCTGCCTGACCTTTTATGACCTTCATTGTTCTATCTCTTAGACTATCCGAATTCGATGCGTGAGTCTATGTAATAATTCTACAGCTATAATATACGGAATTTTCCTAACTCTTTACCTACATTAAAGCTACCTTCTTTACTCTCTTGACATTCTCGTACAAACAGCATCCTAATCTTTGTTTTCATTTATAGATGAACTAACCTGGATCCTCACAGGTTTTTCCGTTGAACTCTGGTGGACAGTCACAAATGTATCCATCGTTATTATTGTTATCATCTCTACACGTGCCGCCATATTTACAAGGTTGAAGAAGAAAGCATGTGGAATCTGCGACATTAGGTGGTGGCGGTGTAGGGATAATCGAAGGTGTTGTTACTAAAACAGGAGACAGAGGAAAAATCTGTAAATCTTAAGGTCAGGGTGGCCACATTTAATAGAAATGAGGTAAAAGAAAGATGGATATGTCCACATGTAGAAGAACATCTCCTCGGACTATTCTGACCAAAAAAAGGAAAATTTGGCTATGTGCGTCAATTTGTTGAATATTTAAACATTTTCGTCTTTTAAGAGAATACAACATCATAACTTTATCTACCTCTGCAATGCAGGAAATTAATATACATCCCTATCTTTTGGAATTCTGATAGCTTGTGTATGAATTGAAGCCTATTTTGAAAAAAAATCTGATAAAATAAACAGTTCTAAGGAGAGTATTTTCTTTTCAATACGATTCTACTGGTTGCCATGGTAACCACTTATACTTTTTATTGATAGCTAGAAAGTCGATAATTGCACAGTTTTTTTCTACGTGTAAAGCTATGGTATTTCTTTTGCATAAGAAGTCAAACAGATATGTAACCGCATTAGTTTTTGAGCATGATGACTGCTTCTATATATAACTAAATAATTTATGCAAAAAATCAACATTTTGACCCAAAACATATAGAGTTTAATTTTAACTTCGAACTTTTAATTATCTTACTTTAAAGAGTATAATGAATATTATTTATTCTGATGTTTGATCCGGTATGCTAGAGCATGTACTGATGTTTTGGATTTTCATAGTAGAAATTTACAAATTACCAAGAAACTTTAAGGACAAGGTTTTCGCTTTCATAAACTAGTAAAGACTTTCTGGAAATTTTACAAAAATTATTGTCAACTTCTTCTGAAATTCGGACCAATACGGGCAACAGAGTATATTACTTTGGTTATTTCACAACCTGCATTTTATGGTGACATTATTAACAAGATAAGAAGGATCAAAGATGGACAACATCATTATCAAAAATGCGTCAGAATCATCAAACGCCTTTTATACCGTGGGTATGATCCTAATGTCACCAGACGGATACTAGGCTTGGTACTTGACCAATCTACAGTCTTGTACAAGCGCATCCTTGAGACTTGCACTCTGACTGACTGTGACGACGGGACTCCATGACGGGCCCTGTCCAAACCTCTTTAGAGAAGACAGGGCCCCGACCACCTGTCCTCTCTGAATGTCAGTGGACTCCTCGGGTGATAACATACATGAGCTCGCGGCGGCAGAGCACGGATTGTATTACGTACGCCCTCTTTTTATATCCATTTACATATTCATCTGTGTTGCTTGGGCCCCTGCGTTTTGCGGTCTTGTTTGTGTGTGGTCATCTGACAGTGAGGAGGTTGTTTTACACCACACTTGTACGTTCTTCGAGACCTCTGGGTAATCGGAAAAATGGGAGGCTTGTGCGCACGTAATCCAGGATAACCATACCTTTTGCTATTTCCGTGTCAGATGGCCGTCCTAAGTCGGCACCGGTTGCCCATTGGTCTCGTTAGTTTATGTGTAGTCCTTTGTGTTTGATGTTTCTGTGTTGTGCGTTTACGTTCCTTGTCCCTTGTGCGTCTCTTTTTGTGCTTGTCTGCTTTGTGTTTTTGCATTGGGTGTTTTGGGGTTTTGCTGTGCGTGCTACAACTTGGTGTTGTTGGAGATCCCCTCCTTTGTTTTGAATCAGAAGTCATGCGAAAATGACAATTTTGTCCTATTTTCGGCGATCTTTCATTGAAAAATAAGCATTTTCCCCAAAAATTCAGCAATGAAAATTTTAAGAGGCATTATTTTTTTCTGAAATAATGTAACCAATTGAGCTTAAACCAGTTATCGTGTATGTCTCTTTCAAATATTACGTAATGTGAAAATATAGTTATCTCCCTCTAATCGCAACCCTAACCTGAAACAATCTGGGCTTACGGCTTCAACATGCAATATAAATTGTAAAATACATTTTAACACGTCAAAAATACAAAAATATATCGTTAATAAAACAATCATTTAATCCTCAAATTATAATAATATCGAGATCAATTACCTGTTGTGGTGTCGTCATTGAAGTGGTCTGTATTGTGAACATTTTTTTTTCAAATTTAGTAGACATTCCGTACTTAGCATAACGACATTATTTTTAAGTAAAACATTTTTTTCCTTCAATTGAATGAAAATAAATCTCTTGAATAAGTAGCTTAACATAAAACGTTTTCGTTAATTTGTATATATTATAAATATCTAATAGATGGAATCATGAAATATGAATGTTTAGATTGATTGTGACAAATACTGACCATATTCCTGACAAAATCGAAAATTCAGAAAATAATAAACCGAAGGCATGCAAATTCAGAATAATACAGGAACAAAAGCAAAGTAACAAAAACCTCCACCACATGAAAAGAAGCGAACTCCTGACATATGACCAGGTGCCCAGGACGAGTCAGCTTCTGCATGCATGCAACAACTGCCTCTTCAACTCGATAGAATTGCCACATTCCGTTACTTTCATTTCGGAAGATACTTAGCTTCTGACTTCAACTTCACTTACAGATACATAGACGATGTGTTGTCCATCAATAATCCAAAATTCGCGGATTTCCTGAGCAGTATCTATCCTTCAGAGCTTGAAGTCAAAGAAACTACAGAGACAACTAATTCAGCATCCTATTTGGACATAATGTTGTCCTACGACACTGATGGTCACATGAACACCTCACTCTATGACAAACGTGACGACTTCAATTTCAGCATTACAAACTTTCCTTTTCTGAGTAGCAACATTCCTTCATCGCCTGCTTATGGCGTGTTCATATCTCAGTTGATACGCTATGCCAGAGCAAGTACGAAATATACGGATTTTGTTCTGAGAGCTAGGCGTCTTTCAGATAAGCTTCTCAGTCAGGGATATGCTTGTGACCGACTATCATCGTCACTGAGGAAGTTCTACGGTCGATATGGGGAACTCGTCATACACTATGATGTCCCACTCTCCAGAATGGTGGGTGATATTCTGTCGTAGACCATTTTAACAATCGAACCCAAGATTGTACTCTATGTCTTCCGAAATGGAAGTTACCGAATGTGACAGTTCTACCGAATTGAAGCGGCGGGTGTTGCATGCAAGCAGGAGATGCTTACTCTTCCTGGGCACCTGGTCTCACTCTCATATCGGGAGTTCGCTTCTTTTCATATGGTGGAGGTTTTTGTTTGTTTGCTTCTGTTCCTGTTTTATCCTGATTTCGTATGCCTCGGTTTCTGATTTTCTGAATTATCGATTTTGTACTGTAAACAGGGATATGGTCATTATCCATATTTGTCATGTATAGAGTACAATCTTTGGTTGGATGGTTCAAATGGTCTATGACAGAGTATTATCCATCATTCTGGGGAGTGGGACATTATAGTGTATGACGAGTTCTCCATAGCGACCGTGGAACTTCCTCAGTGAAGATGTTATTCGGTCACAAACGTATCCCTGACTGAGAAGCTTATCTGAAAGACGCTTAGCACTCAGAGTAACATCTGTATATTTAATACTTGCTCTGTGTTATTCGTCGATGTTTCAATATTTTCTATTTTCTATAGTGTATGTATTTTTTCTATTTTATTACAACAGAACCGCAATTAATTGATGTATTTTGCAGGCGTTAGATCAAAAGTAAACGCAATAAATATAGAAATTCATCACCTGTTGTAGTGCGGTGATGGGGTTGGGTGCAAAATATTAATTTTCAAATTTAGTACACATTCCTTACTCAGCATTACGACATCCGTTTTAAGTAAAAGTTGTCAATATTTAAACTTTATTGTACTTTATTTACACGTGTTTCTAAAATTGAATCCTCGACAGTAGTACTTTATGTGAAACAATGTGAATAAAGTCTATTTTTATTTTCCTAGCGCCATCTACAATATAAACTTTTAATTTCTTTGATCAAATAAAGCAATAGCTTTATACATAACTTTCGTTGTTCATATGTAAAAGATATTTAACTGATTGAATCATGTAAGTTTAAGGTGAAAATAAATAGAACACATTTATTTACATCGTCATCCTGAAATATCCTAGCATGTTCAATCGAAAACAATAAGTACACCATATGAACATCTCTACAAATAATGTACCATCAGCGGGAATCGAGGTCTATTGAGTTGGACACTTTAGACATGAACGAAATTCTAAAGAAGTGACAAGTGTAACTAGCATGATGTGGTCAACTTACAGTGAGGAGTTTTACACTACAATCGTACGTTCTTCGAGACCCTTGGGAAACCGGAAAAGGGGGAGGGCTGTGTGAACGCTAAATCTTAAAGAAAACAATCATTTAATCCTCAAATTATAATAAAGAAATCCATTACCTGTTGTATTGTCCGGACTGATGGGGCCTATACAACAATGTATAAAAATAATAATTTTCAAATTAAGTACAAATTTCTTACTAAGCAAAACGACATCTATTTTCAGCAAGAGTGTTCATTTCATGGATAAAATAAAAATTAGTTAATATTTATACAATATTTACATTATCATGTTAAACGTCTTTAAATTCAATAGTATCATTTAAAACCTGATAAATTTACAGCATGGACCAGACATGCACGTTTCGGATACTAAACCCTCGTCAGTGATCCTCAGTCTAAACAATGTAATATGCCAAACAAAAAGTATGAACATTATTATGTCCAAAAGTGTACCAAAAGAAGTAGCAGAATTGGTGGGATATGATGCTACAGGACCCACGTTTTAGAAATTTCAAGAAATTTTGTAACAGAAAATTTCAAATGCGTTAAAAAGACAGACGATCACCCGAAGGTGATCGATCTTGGCTTCATGTGCCCTCGGGGACTCTTGGTCCACCAGCAGTGACACTCACCGAGTAGTTCAAATGTTAAACGTCGTCAAATTCAATAGCATCATTTAAAACCTGATAAATATACAGCATGGACCAGACATGCACGTTTCGGGTACTAAACCCTCGTCAGTGATCCTAAGTCTAAACAATGTAATATGGCAAAAAAGTATGAAAATCATTATGTCCAAAACTGTACCAACAGAAGTAGCAGAATGGATGGGATATGATGCTACAGGACCCATGTTTTAGAAATTTCAAGAATATGTTCCATTGTTCTACAAGGTGTAAACACCTCACTACTGACTTATTTGTTTTATCGACCGAAAATCATAATGCGATGCTGAGATCATTTAAGATGTCTTACTTTGAGCATGCGTTACGTACCAAAAGATGTAGCAGAATAGGTGGGATATGATGCTAAAGGACCATCCTTACATATGTCAATGTGTTTCAACAAATAATGTACCGTCAGTAACGATGGAGGGAATTTTAAAAATACATGAAGAACGAAATACTAAACAGATGACAAGTTTTACTAGCAAAGAAGAGATGCTTACTCTTCCCGCTCGTATGATCTGCATGCAATCAGGAGACGCTGACTCTCCCCGAACACCTAGTCTCACTTCGGAATGTTGTTCATTGCGGGGTTCGCAACCGTTTCGATGGGAATTCTCACGATTTTGCTTTGCTTTCTCGACTTTGAGACTGACTAACGGTTAGGTACTTCTTTGATGTCTACTCATCTACATACGTTATTCCGTCTTTTCGATTTCGTAAAAGCATTGTGACGTCAATAAATTCCTTGGAAAATGTCATATATGTAACCCTGTTTCCCTGAATTTCATCATGGTTTCCATAGAATTTGATGACGTCACAATACGTTGACGTCAGATACCTGCATAAATGGGAAGTAACTCCTGTATTCCGAAAAGACCGAATTCACTTTTATAATTTATTTACAGAATGTTAAGATTGATTGTGTCATTCGATATTTAAATATTTTCTATGTTTGTACCTTAATATTGTCAGTGCGGTTGTCCTCAGTAATCCCTGTGTTTCTTTGTTTTTTCAACGTGCAACAAGGTGTTGTTGGAGATTCCCTACTTTCATTTTGTAGCAGAACCATTATTAATTGTTGTATTTAGTATGCTTAAGATAAAAAAATATTGTTGTTTTGAAGAAAGATAAACATAATAAATAAATTCATTACCTGTTGTAGTGTCCTGACGGGGTATGCCTATAAAATATTAATCTTCAAATTTAGTACAGATTCCTTACTTACCATAACGACATCCTTTTTTTAGTAAAAGTGTTCATTTCTTTGATCAAATGAAAATTGATTTCTTGAAACAGTAGCTTTATATATAAGATTCGTTGTTCATATGAAATAGATATTTAAGTGATGGAATCATGTATTTTTCAGCTGAAAATGAAAAGAATATTTACATCATTATCCTGAAATAATTTAGTATGTTTAAGATAGAAAATGAAGTACACCATATGAGCATCTCAACAAATAATGTACCATTAGTTGGGATCGAGGTCGATGAAGTTGCACACCTAAAACATGAAGAGCGAAATTCTAAAGAAAAAAGACAAACGTTACTAGCATTATGTGGTCAACTTACAGTCAGGAGTTTTACATTACAATTGTACGTTCTCCGAGACCCTTGAAAAACCGGATAATGAAGAGGGTTGTGTGAACGTTTTCCGGTTAAGTCCACCATTTGTTACATGCGTGACAGATGGCTGTCCTTAGTCGGCTCATTGGTCTCCTTGGTTTATTATATGTGTTTTCACATCGGTTTTTTTTTTTTGGTGCTTTGCTACGGGTGCTAAAACCGAGACCGGTTGGAGATCCTTTTCTTTCTAACAAACATAAGATGCTTTCTGTCTCGGGAATATGATCTCATCTGCATACGATACTCACTTTAATATTTTTTGCATAATGCTCAGTTTCTAAGTGCGACACGAAGAACTGCAAAACTTGTAACATCCTAATAACAGACACTTCCTTCTCAAGTAATCTCAATAAACAAACATTTAACATGCATAATTTTGAAAACCTAAACTGTATGACATCTAATGTTGTGTACGGAATAGAGTGCTCACTTTGTGGATTGATTTATGTGGGTGAAATCAAAGGTAAGCTCCGAACCAGAATGTCAGGACATCAGTCAAAAATAAATAATATAAAGTCAACTTCTTTATCGACATTTTGACCATTCCGATCATTCTGTTTTATCTATGAGAGTCAGAATCCTGGAGAAAATATATCACCCCACAAACAATCCCAATTTGAGCACACCTTTCCGTCGCAACAGAGAAGAGTTCCGGGTAAAAAAATCTTAACACTGCAGCGCCCTATGGGTGCCACGATAATATAAACAGCATAGGAAATTTAACAAGTCCCATTTGTCAATCGGTAAATGTGACTAGCTTATTCAACAGACCACAAAGAAGACCTCGAAGTCATGACATTCGTAAATATTAGATAGGCATGAGATACATAGTTTCTCCTTCGATGACTTGGTTCCATTTTTGAATGAGCCTCTATGCCCGCATTATATTCGTACCAAATTATACTCTGTTCCTTTACGGAAGTTACACAAAATCTACGAATATACGAAGGACCTCACATTTACCGATACACGCCCAGAATACAGACTACAAGGAGTTATCTTGGACGTTTCTACTTTTCGTTTATTTCAAGCAGTTAAATCAAAGGAGAAAACACACCGTCCTTTCATTAAAGTAAGATTTGCAAAGTACTTTTTAAGTATTGATGAATTGAATCTTTGTCAAATTTTGAATCACAAAACTGTCACAGAAAAAATCCCACCATATTTCAAAAGAATAGAAACTCCTTGTATTTCCTATAGCTACACACCAACAGTTGCATCTAAAATTTACAATTACAAACGATTCTTGCAGTGTATTGATTTAAGTAATCCCTCACTACATCCACTTCCATGCGAATGTTATTCATCGGATTTCAACTACTCTCCTTGTGGACACGTTATTACTGGAGACCTTAGTATAGTAAAGAACGACAAGTTGAGAGAATTGCTAAAAAGGGTCCAAAATACAGAGAAAGTATGTCTTCTATGATTTCAAAAACATGAAACAATCTAAATGCAAAAACTTTTTACCTTTCATTTAATATCAATAATTACGAAACTTCCTGAAATTTTGTTGGAAGATTTTTTTTTGTGAAACTGGGAATATCGCTTCAATCAATTACAAGGACAGCATTACCTGTTCGATACTTAATAGGCAACGTTGTTCCATCTGAAAGCAAACAGAAGAAGACCGATTTTTATATGAAATAAAAATTCTTAACTGAGTTAAACAAATTCATACATACTTCTTATCATTTAGGACTTTTATTTCTTCGAAGCGCGATGTATTACTGCAAAAAATTTCGAATCGTGTTATGTATTCGAATCCCTATTCTAACTTATAATACTATAGTGATATTTTTTAAAACGATATCAATGTAGAACTTAAATATATGTGGCAAAACAACTCGGGTAAGGAATAGAAAATGAAAATAGAAAACTTGTGAACTGTATTTTACCAAATATTGGAGACAGACCAATTTCACTGTATTTAGACTTGCAGCAACAGTACTCTTTATTTCGGCACTTTATCAATTTGACGTCATAAATATTATTTTGTTATTTCGGAAACTTAATCGACCCTATAGAAAATTTGGAGCCGCGAACTCACTGCAAATTGTATCGATTCAATTTTAAAAAAATGTGACCAAACGGCGCTAATTAACGAAGTTTAGCTATGTGTAAAAATTACTTTTTTTACTCGTCATACACTATGATGTCCCACTCTCCAGAATGGTGGATGATTTTCTGTCATAGACCATTTGAACCATCCAACCAAAGATTGTACTCTATGTCTTCCGAAATGGAAGTAACCGGATGTGACAGTTCTACCGAATTGAAATGGTGGGTGTTGCATGTAAGCAGGAGATGCTTCCTCTTCCTGGGCATATGGCCTCACTTCCGTAACGGGACTTCACTTCTTTTCATTTGGTTGAGGTTTTTGTTTATGTGCCTTCGGTTTCTGATTTTCTGAATTATCGATTTTGTGCTGTATACAGGGATATGGTCATTATCCATATTTGTCATTTGGATCGAAGCATCACTGATGAGGATATACTATCCGAAACACGTATCTAGTGCATAATAAATTAAATAAATTGTCTAGATTTGCCGAACCTATAGACTTTATTCTAACGTGAGTAGTGTCCGTTTCATGTTGTGAGGATGTTACTATATAAAAGGAAGATAAACCGTTTTCGTATTTTCAGAATGGAACCAGCCCTGTCCTATACTTGTCAAAATTTCTAACTTACCATTCTACGGGTATGGATTTTCGTTAATGTTGAATTCAAATTATTTTAAAGATAATTTGATTTGATATACAACATTTCTCTCTTTACTTTAAAATCAAGAAAAACGAAATTTCTTTCAACGGAAACAGACCGTGACGAAATTTTAATTTTGAACACTTTTCATGAATTTCGCGTATTTTATCGGAAAATTACAATCAAACCACTTTTAAAGAATTGTTTTTACCACGTTTCATCAGAAAAACATGAATTAAACGGAATGCATTTATTACAAAAGCGATAATAAGGAAATAAAACGAATTTTCCATAAAATGGATGCGTTCGCATAACTCTTGTGAGTGGTGCGTTAAATGAGCTTCCATTAGCCAAACATCTTTTTCTAGGCGTACTTTTCACGAAAAGTGGCTTAGCACAGGAAAAATAAAAAATAAAAATCGCATTCGCAGGATATGTTTCAACACAAAAATCCTTTCCCGGTACATCAATGATACCGGAAGTGTTAATGACTTGTAACGCATAAGAAAATGTGTACGCATATCTCGACGAAATAACCGGATGTGACAGTTCTACCGAATTGAAATGGTGGGTGTTGCATGTAAGCAGGAGATGCTTCCTCTTCCTGGGCATATGGTCTCACTCCCGTAACGGGAGTTCACTTCTTTTCATTTGGTTGAGGTTTTTGTTTATGTGCCTTCGGTTTCTGATTTATCGATTTTGTGCTGTATACAGGGATATGGTCATTATAAATATTTGTCATTTGGATGGAAGCATCACTGATGAGGATAAACTATCCGAAACACGTGTCTAGTGCATAATAAACTAAATAAATTATGTAGATTTGCCGAACCTATAGACTTTATTATAACGTGAGTAGTGTCCGTTTCATGTTGTTAGGATGTTACTATATAAAAGGAAGATAAACCGTTTTCGTATTTTCAGAATGGAACCAGCCCTGTCCTATATATTAGTTTAATCACTGAATAAAAATGTGAAATACACAGCCAGTAAGAAAGGAACACTGGAATAAGGAACTTTAAAACTAGAAATTTGCAGAGTTAGATGTTAAACGTCTTCAAATTCAATAGCATCATTTAAGACCTGATAAATTTACAGCGTGGACCAGACATGCACGTTTCGGATACTAAACCCGTCAGTGATCCTAAGTCTAAACAATGTAATATGGCCAAAAAGTATGAAAATCATTATGTCCAAATCTGTACCAAAAGAAGTAGCAGAATGAATGGGATATGATGCTTCAGGACCCACGTTTTAGAAATTTCAAGAATATGTTCCATTGTTCTACAAGGTGTAAACACCTCACTACTGACTTATTTGTTTTATCGACCGAAAATCATAATGCGATGTTGAGATCATTTAAGATGTCTTACTTTGAGCATGCGTTACGTGCAGCACCATTATCGCAGCAAACTCGAGTAAAACTGTTCTCCTCATCTTTCTGAAACTAATAAAGCCATATGTAAACGATGATAAGTTAATGCAAGAAAGTTTACTCTCTATTTTTCATACGTATAGCACTTCTTGATATGGAAATATTACTATACTATGAAAAGCTATTAGTTATTCAATATTTCTGTTTATAAATTGGATCTCCCAACACTATATTGCATACCGAAACTGCACAAGTCTCTTTACAAATTTCGATTTATTGCTAATTCTAGTAACTGCTCCACTACAATTTTGTCTAGAAATCTGACGTCAGCACTTACTGCTATTAAAGAACACATTACTAAATATTGTGAAATGGTTCTAAACAGGAACGACGTAAATTTATTTTGGTCTTTTAAGAATTCAGGGGATTTGATTGACAAAATTTAATCTGGAAATTTCCAAGCCAATACGATTTCTTCATACGACTTCTCTAATATGTAAACCACACTTCCTCATGACAAAATTAATGATCGATTATCTAATCTCATTAAATGGTGTTCTGATCGAGAGCGAAAAACTTACATTTGTACATCTGAATCGAAGGGTTTCTTTTTCTCGACAGACTACAAATCATACAAATCATGGACATGTAGTGACCTGTGTAATGCCTTGTCCTTCCTCTTGGACAATTTTTATGTTAGATTTGGTGAGGATATATACAAGCAGGTTGTAGGAATTCCTATGGGTACTAACTGTGCGCCTCTTGTTGCAGATTTATTCTTAAACACTAATGAAAAAGAATTTATCCATAATCTTCAAAAGCAAAGAAAATTTGATGATCTGAAATGTTTCAATAATACTTCTAGGTACCTGGATGATATTTGGTATGGAAGGTGTATATGATGTACTGAGACAAAAATAAACTTCCTTTTTACAAATTAAGATTTCGTTGCCATGGAAACCATGTTTGAAATTTTACGCATCAGTAGAATACTTGTTACATGTCATTTTCACAAGGCTCGTTTCCATGGTAACAGCTATTATAGTTAACTGTAATTTCCTTAATTTTTCTCTTTATATCTTTCATTATATAAATACTACATAAGAAGTATGCTTCCGTCTGCTATTCTTTTTGTCAGTATGCCCAAAATGTAGGCAAGAACCTGTATTGAAGAGGCCCTTTTTCAGACCGAAATAGCTCCTAATTTAACTTGTTTTTGCTCAATTCTAAGGGCAAATAATCTGAAATGTCAGGCTTACTTGATTTCTACTGCCAATTATTTTTTAAGTTTAATCCTCGATCTTTAAGAAAATGTTAAAATTTGAGTGGGACCTCTTCACAATTTTATTCAAAAGGGTATAAAAAATGGTTACCATGGTGACATTCTGTTCAGTGCTATTACACATAGAGTAATTTACTTGTAAATTTTTAGCTGTCCGTTATTTATTTTTAAGCAATTTTTTATCAGTGCATATAAAAGAGCATTATTGATTAAAAAATGACCTTAAAAGTTTTCAAGGTCACATGACCCAATGTCAAGGTCATCTTGAATGCAATTCACAAAATTTGGCAAAATTCTGTGATTTTTAAAAAGTATGAGAGGCAATTACTCATATACCATGTGGTATTAGGTAAAACAAACACATACATAGTGATTTTGGATATATCCCCTTCTTATTGACCAAAGTTGCAAAAATCTCAAAATCAATGACATCCTTGATTTGTAGCTAATATTTCATGCATACATATAAAAAAATGTGAGATTATCATTATTTTTGTCTGGGGCTTAAATTTTTACGAGAAATGTTCTGAACTAAAAATTGTAATGTTTTTCTAATTTTAGAAAGAAGTATTTTGGATACAAATATATGACAGTCAAGCCTAAAAAAAGTAACAATAAATAACAACAAAAATGCAAATTTTATTGAAATTGGAACCTATATTTTGAATTGACCTTGAACTTAGAGTCAATGACCTTGACAAATTTTGGAAGTGCTCAAATAAAGAATAATTTCATCTGTTGTCCTGACATGAAGCTTAAGCAATATAAGTTATTTAACGTATCCAGTGTATAAATGGAGATCTCGCGGACATCTCGTCCATTTAAACAGTGTTAGAAATATCTCGGTAATCTTCGGCAGTGTCTCGATAGTTTCCGCGGATTGATCGAAGGTTGGCATGTTGACCTTTGATGATAGAAACCATGTTTTATGCTGTATAAGGTATATTTAGGTAAAAATATTTAATGATTCTTACACTTCATATTTATTTGTACAACGAATACCTTAAACCATGATAACAATCAATTTGAAAAGATATAGCCATCATTTTTGACCTCAAAATGTAGGAAAACAAAACAAGGTCCCACTTTTTTTTTTTTTCAGTGATTATATTTGTCACATGAAATCTATTTTGTTCTGACAGCAGTGGTGGTGTTATCAGCCTGACATTTTGTGTTATTTTTGCTTAAAAATGGTAAAAACTAGATAGGCCTTAATTTTAACCTTATTTTATGGCAATTTTTGACTGATTTTGACTTGATAGGATTCGGCTAATTGAGAGAAATTTTAAGAAATGGTTATTTTTTCTAAAAATAGAGGTTTTAAAGATTATAAGTTGTTAATACCAATTAACTCTTACAATGGTTTCCATGGCAACATAATAACCAAAGATGACTTATTTTACCAATTTTGTAGTGCATTATACATACCATTTATAGAGAAAATCATAAAAATCCATGACATGCTGTTTCCAAAATATTTTGGTCCTTACAGAGAATTGATATTAACACTTAACCAGGCAAACCTTTCAAATACAGAAACACCGTTTTTGGACCTAAATATCAAAATTGTAAACGGAAAGATTCATACAAGTGTATATGACAAAAGGGATGATTTTGGATTCAACATAGTAAATTTCCCCTGGCTTGACGGTGATGTTCCAAGATTACCGTCATACGGCATTTACATATCACAGCTCATCCGGTACGCTAGAGCATGTACTGATATTTTGGATTTTCACAGTGGAAATTTACAAATTACCAAAAAACTTTTAGGTCAAGGTTTCCGCTTTCATAAACTAGTTTCTAGAAATTTTACAAAAATTACAGTCAACTTCTTTTAAAATTAGGATCTATACATGCAACAGAGTACAACATAATATAAATTGAAGATAACATATTATGAAATAACCACAACATGATATAATTGTTTAACAACATAATATAAAATGTCAACGTATCGCAGTATGACTCTAACATGATATACCTTGATAAGTACATAATTGTTTAATTCAACAACACATCATAAGACGAGAACGACTTGCAAGGACAAGCGGACGATATAGTATGTTGCAACCAAAACATAAAGCAGTTGTTCTGCTTCATATCACAGCCTTCTAACCACATGATACCATAAAAAACCATATAAAATATGATTGTCACTATATGTTATAAAAATAACAACATAATATTCATTTTCAACCATCTATTTGACAAACGACAGTCATGGCGTTCATCGAATTTATTCAGGGTGACGTAACAATTATTTTGTGTTTGTTCGCAGAGAATAATTGTCTTAATTTGTGTTTTGTTACGGGTATGAAACACACAGCAAGTGAATTTATCATACATGTACTGCGCGTTAGAATTAAGTCTCCATCATTTATAGTGTCAGAGATGTTGCGAGCACAAGATTATATAGAGTTACCACAGTCCAAAGTCATTTCGTAAGACTGTTGGTCAGAAGCTCAAACAAAATATCAGGCTCACAACTAGACCAAACCCGCTATTGCAAAAAACGTTTAAGTCTCCATCATCAAAGTGTCGAAATAGTTGCGAAACAAGATTGAAATAGAAAATTATAGCAGAAAATGATCTTATCTATTTTATAACACCCTGTAGGGGTCAAGAGCTTAAACAAAATACAAATGAATTAGGTGCACAACTTAACCACAGACCCATCACATTGCAAAATGAATTTAGTCTGTATCATTTAAAGTGTCAGAGGATTTGCGATCAAAAGATCACTTAGTGTTACATAGTAGAAAATTACTGCACCCATTTTCTTAGACGTTGGGGGTCAAGGGCTCAAACACAAATCCAAGTGCACAACTAGACCAAAGACCTATTATATTACAAAAAGTATTAAATCTCTATCATGTATGGTGTCGGAGAAAATGCGAACACATGATTTGAATAGAGAATAATAGAAGAAAATAACCACACATAATTTCTAAGACCTTGGAGGTCAGAGACTCAATCAAAATATATGGTGCTCAATCGACCACAGACCCATCGAATTGCAATAGGAATTAAGTTTCAAACAAACGAATTGAGGGAATCTCCAACAACACTCAGTTACAGCTCCCAAAGCAAAATACATCATGCAAAAACACAAAGCAGACACAAAACATAATAGAAGCAAAAGGGACGAAGAACACCAAATCACATATAGGAACATCAATTACAAAATGACTACACATAAACCAGCAAGACGTATAGGGAATCGGTGCCAACTTAGGACGACCATCGTAGCAGATGGTATGGTCATCCGGACTATTTGAGAACAACCCTTCCATTTTTCAAACTACCCAAAGGTCTCAACGAACGCATAATTGTGGTGTAAAATAACTTCCTCACTGTAAGATGACCATACAAAGGGCAGCATAACGCAGGGGCCCAAAGCAACACATAAATGGATATGTAGATGAATATGAAAAATTGAAGGGGTACGGAATACAGTCCGTGCGTTGCCGACTGTAGCGAGATTATGTATGTTATCACCCTAGGAATCCATCCGACATTCAGAGAGGACAGGTGATCGAGACCCTGCCTTCTCGAAAGTGTTTTGGACAGGGCCCGTCATAATATCAGAGTTAAAGAAGATCCTAACGATAATCTCAACAGCACTCACAAAAGAGCACTATGTTGAGCATCGACGGACCCCTAGCAAGCTAGAGGTGGGATCAGGTGCCCGGGAGGAGTAAGCATCCCCTGTTGGCTAGCTGCACCCGCCGTCGATGTAAATACACGATAAAGAACACAGTATATAAAATACATGCACTGTCTGACGTTATGTCTATATAGAAAGTGCTATGGCGACCATGTCAGGGAAATATACAATTTGATAAAACAACACCTAATTATATTGCAATAAGAATTAAGTATCCATTATTTATGGTGTCAAAATAGTTTACATGAGAACAACATTACATAGATTGTTACAACCACGCCCATTTTCGAAGACCCATGGGGTCAGGGACTGAAACCAAATGTAAGGTGAACAACTAGACAACATAATAAGTATGATGCAAAAATAATTACCTTCCTATGGTTTCAAAGGAGTTACGAGCACAAGAATTGTTAATATACGGACGAACAGACAGACGGAGTATAGCATAAGCTCAACCGGTCTGAGACCAGTAAAGCTAAAAATGAAACATGAAGCGAAAGAGTACATGTAATTATTATTCCATAAGTAGCCTGCATCGTTAAATAATCAGTTGTATTCATTACCTCTTTGGAATTTAATTTTTTGCATAGAAAGCATTGAAAGGGGGCCCCATTACTATATATACTATTTGTTCAGCTTGGTCAGTGGAGGGTGGTCATGCTGGAGATCCTTTTCTTTTCTTTATATAAACCATTCATTATCTCCTAAGACGTACATGTAATTTGAATCTAAACGGTTGATCTAGCTGTGCACTTACATTCTTCGTTCTCTTGCGTTCTTCCTCTTCTATAGTGATACGTAGCAGGATCACTGCTTTTATATTTTTCTATGATGAAATAAATTTGTGACGAGTATGACCCAATAATATCATTGTAATTAAATTTTGATAAACGCTATCTGACATTACCATCTATATCCTCACATCTGTTCTTTTATGTTAGTTATTTATCCCGAACTTCAAAGTTAGATCTTTAATATGTATATTAAATGCCTCTGGAAACATATTTCAATTAGATGTAACGCATGGTAACATGCCTCCGTTTCCTGCATCAAAATCACGTGACTACGGATAATGCCAACATTTGAATAATGTTTGAATAATACAGAGAAAATAAAACAAGGTAGATGCTTCTTTGTTGTAACTGCTTTGTTGGGTTATGTTACTCAATTGTCAGAGGATGCTAGGGGTCCGTCGATGATCAATTTGGTGTTCTATTGTGAGTGGTGTCGTTAGGATCTTACCTCTGTTTTGGTCTCCTATCTATCTATGTTTTATTTCATGTAATTTTGGATTCTGTAAATGTGTTTGACTTTTATTCACTAATTTAAAAATATTTCATGGAATTAATATGATGATATCGAGATAATTCTATTCATGTTAATATTTAAGAAGATTATTACGACATGCAAGCCTATGAAAAGGAATATCAGTTAAATGTGAGGTTATCATTTAATTGTTTAAACAAGAATAATTGATGAGATTCAGGTTAGTGCAATTTTGGATGAAGCTGGGGGGGGGGGGGGGGGGGGGCGCTCAACTATCCACAACTTTCATATGCCGAGTTGGTTGACTGTGATATTTCATTTATTTATTTTTTTAAAGCAAGGAATACTTCATATTTGCTTTTAATCGATAGTACAAGTTTTGCACTATAATTGTTATTGAGTTTTTGCTATTGGTTTTTCCACTCAATAAATATTCATATAAACCATTTCACTATGTATGCAATAACTGTATATTTTAAAAGCTATTATTTATGCATGCTCTAAATATGACGATTTCATATTTAGAGCTAGGTAGACGGCTTGCAAGAGGGTAACTCGTTCATAGTTACATCATACAACGACTTTGGTCTTATATAATTTATCAACATTGAAATATATTTCAGTTTCAGCGTCGAAAGAAATAAGTTAAAGGGGATCCTTACGATAATCTCAACAGCACTCACAATAGAGCACCAAATTGAGCATCGACGGACCCCTAGCAAGCTAGAGGTTTGACCAGGTGCCCGGGAGGAGTTAATTTTACAATTTACACAATGTAAAACTAGTATTTGCAAAAATTCAGAAGTGTTCCAACTCTATACCCTCTTGAAGAAATTAAATCAATTTCAATGCACCACATACGTGTGTCGGGTATTGATCATCATCAGTGGTACATAATGATATGGCGAATTGTTTTTGCCTTGTCTTCTCGACTTTCAGACTGAATAACTGATCGGTACTTCTTTTATGTTTATTTCAGACACAACAATAACCCTGTGGTCAATAGTCCTTAATGTTCAGTATTGTTTCAACTTTATTGACATATTATTTCCTACTTGTATGATTATTATACACTTTCAAGTCAAATTGATCACGCAATGCTGAAAAAACCCTAGAATGTTTTTATGATTGATTAAATACTACGGTGAAGTGTTCCAACTCTATACCTTTTCAAGGTATTTCAATGTAATCTTTTATGCACCTTTTTATATTAAATCCTCATCAATGATGCTCCCAGCCAAAGGAATGTTCATAAGTAGCCAAATACGGTATCTTACGCAAAATGTCATTTCCATGATATAATATTGCATTACATCCTTTATCGTCTTTGAAATGCCAAAATACAAAGATAACCCCCAATCTAAGAAAGAGATGAAAGGGTACACTCTTATTGATTCATCACCATTTTCTAAAGTCACATTCATATTTCTTCTGCTACTTTATATAGTTGATAAAGGAAAATCTTACATGGGGCATTGTACACGACTCTTCGAAATCGGTCCCAGTTTCCAATTTGTTTGAAAAATCCTTGTTTTCGTGTAGCCTTTTGTGTTAAGTGTCGTTTTTTGGTGCTTCGTCTTTGATCTCTGTGTCCCCCTTCTTTGTCTATTGACTTGTTTAATCCTCTCTGTTCTAATATGTGGTCGTTCCGAGTTTGAGTGTTGAAAATACAGCAGAATCCTGGTGGCAACCATGTACCTCCTTTCTTGTGTTTGACGGCGGGTGCGGCTAGCCAACAAGGGATGCTTACTCCTCCCGGGCACCTGGTCCCACCTCTAGCTTTCTAGAGGTCCGTCGAAGCTCAATTTGGCGCCCTATTGTGAGTGCTGTTGAGATTATCGTCAGGATCTTCTTTAACTCATTTGTGTCACACTTATGCCCTTTGCCGTGTGGAGCTCGTAAAAAAGTTCCCCGCGAGGGGTTTGACAGTAAGTGTTTTGAATATTTTTCCCTGACATTGTCGCCATAGCACTTTCTATATAGACGTGACCTCAGACAGTGCATGCATTTTATATATTCTTTTCATTTTCGTGCGTGAACATCGACGGCGGGTGCGGCTAGCCAACAGGGGATGCTTACTCCTCCCGGGCACCTGGTCCCACTTCTAGCTTGCTAGGGGTCCGTCGATGCTCAATTTGGTGCTCTATTGTGAGTGCTGTTGAGATTATCGTCAGGATCTTCTTTAACTCATTTATTCGATCATGCACGAGATATTTTTTCTTTATCAATTGTTCTGTAAATGATTTAATTTCGTACATCCGTCGATAAATAATCTACCTGCATATAATTTACTGCTTTTTTTCTCATTTCCGTATTATCTTGTGTGTATCTCTTACTGTTTTACCTTAGTGGTTTCTGCATTCTTCTAAACTTTTGGGCAACCAGAAAAGACTGAGGGCTTTTCGTTTGTCATCCGAATGACTAAATGATTTGCTGCTTACGTAGCAGATGGCAGTTTTCAGTCAGACCCACTTGTCACTTGGTTTGTTGGTTTATGTATCGACTTTTGATGTAGTCTTTTAATAGTGTTTATTGTTCCTTCTTCGTTCATTGCAGTACTTTTTCGTCTCTGTTTTAGCACATGGCTGTTCGGTGCTGCAACCGAGTCTTGTTTGAGATTCCCGTCTTTCTTTTTGTAAACCTTGTTGTAATTTGCCTCTTGGTATTCGTCCGTTATAATATGCATATGTACATCCCTGTCTAAACGATAAAATGCAATCTGTTTTTTAATGATGCAGTGTCCCTGAAAATTTTTTTTTATTGAAAATGTAAATTTTACTCCAAACGGTCTAGATAGAGGAAAAAGTGAGCCAGAAAAAATTTTATTTGAAAATATGAAGTAACCACTCTAATATTGTTGATTTTGTAATAAATAAATCTCCGTATACCTCTATGTAAAAACTCAATACATTGTAGGTGGCGCTAGTGGAATGAATTAGAACTGCGCACCCCAAATTCAAAATGACGTTTTTAAACGGCTATATATGCAATTATATGCGTTAGATTCGCATGAAAATTTGAATTTGTACAAATAAGAATGTATACTTTCATATGAAAAGAAAGATTTTGCATTACAAAATTTTGTAAAATTAATTTTCAGGGACACCGTCCCTTTAATAGAACAGTAGGATTTTGTATAAAGTAAACTATCTTTGAATTTTCATGTTTTTTTATCTTAATCTGTATATGTAGTTGAAAGCATACAATACTTACTTTACCTTTTTTGAAATACTTTTACATGGATTTCTTTGATTAAGAAAAAGGGATAATCTCCAGCATGACCACCCTGCACCCACCCAGCGAAACAAACCGACAAGAAAGTGATACGTAAATGACACCAGACAAAAACTACAAACCACAAAAATACACGACAAAAATCACTAGAACATCATACAAAACAATCTAATCAGACGTACAAAAAACATCAAACATTGATGACAACACATAAAAGGAAGGAGACCAATGTGCACCCGGCGCCGACTTTGGACGGTCATCTGCTATAAGATCACATGCAGTGATAGGGTCAGCTCAATTTTCACGAAAAAGAACAGCCCACCTTTTGAAATAATGATCAGCAAAGTGCATATAAGTTATTCGGTATCAAAGTGGCATGGACATTCATTAGAATTTCCATTGGAACGTTGGCGAACCTCGGAATGAATATAATTCTGAAATGAGACCAGGCACCCGAGGAGAGTCAGCGTCGCAAAAGCTCCTTCAAACTTGTCAAATTCGGTGATTGTTTCGATGTACATATTTTGATGTACAAATGAGGTAAATATTTCTTGTTTGGGGATGATTACAACCATTAAATTGCAATCCAGAATGCCACTGATCATTCTGGAAAGGGTCAATATACTTTTATCATACCCAGCAGTAACTCTTTTTTTCTACACTTGTATACCAAAGAGAAATCATCCCTTTTCTCGTATAGTTTGTAAGAAAGTAAGAGAGGAGGGGATCTGGTTGCAGCACCTACAGCAAAACCCCAAAAACCAAATGCAAAAACCCAGAGAAGACACTTATAGAAAGAGACATAAAAGGAACAAGGAAGACCAAACATAGATAAATATATTTCCTTCGAAAACATTATTTGCTTGTATCCAATGTAATTAGATTAAAGTTAAGATACGCTGACTGTGATCTCCAGGCAAATCAAAGCCCATTAGCGAATCTTAAGTGCGATATTTTTATGTGAGAAGACATGCAGTCAGGGGACGCTCATTCCTGTCGGACACCTGGTCCTGTTTCGATTCTGGGTTTTTCGATGCGTTGTTCATGGAGACTTATTTGGGTCACACTTATGCCCTTTGCCCTGTGGAGTCCGTAAAAAGTTTCCCCGCGAGGGGTATGACAGTGTTTTGAATATATTTTCCTGACATTGTCACCATAGCACTTTCTATATAGACATAACGTCAAACAGTGCTTATACATCGACGGTGGGTGCGCCCTTTGCTTTGTGGAGCCCGTAAAAAGGTTCCCCGCGAGGAGTTTGACAGTAATTGTTTTGAATATATTTCCCTGACATTGTCGCCATAGCACTTTCTATATAGACATAACGTCAGACAGTGCATGAATTTTATATATTTATTTCACGCCATAATTTTTCCGTGGCAAACGTTGTCAATGCATTTTCTACTTACTCTTTTGATACTGAAGATCATTATATTATTTTGTAAATACTTTCATGTTTTATTTCACTTTTTGGTTAGTTTTTGCTACTGCACTTTTTCACGCAGTCATTCAATACCTGTGTTTATCTTTTTACGACATCTACCCGATTTGATTTACTCTCCATGCTTTTGCCCTTTTATTTTCAAGTACCTGAAAAAACTTGAGGTGATCTATTTATGCTATTTATTTGATACTCGAACACTTATTATTGTATGTGAATTCTACATGAAATACATGTTACATGAAGATGACCCTGTCCTGGCACTGTCCTATGACATTAAAGATAGCCCTATTACATAATGAATATAACTTTGGCACAGTACAGAGCCAGGATAGGATCATTCAATAATCGATGTTACAGTCTAAAAAATTCTATTTTTATCGACCTGAGCTTGACGGTTAAATGTGCTTTTATTACATCTTTTGTTACTATAATATACTTATTGCTTATTAAGTAAATCCCGGACCCATCCAGAGTTTTGATATTCACCAATCAGAAAACACCATTGACTCAAATGATTCATCTGGTAGTGACAGTTCATTCGATAAATTGCTTAAAAGTCGTCTTTCAATAATGCATCTAAATATACAAAGTTTGAAACCGAAAATAAATATCATAAATGCAAGCCTACAAAATTTTTACATTTTATGTTTTTCTGAAAGTTGGTTAAATCCTGATATTCCTGATTCTGATATACTACTTGAAGGTTATAGTTTGCCATTTAGAAAAGATAGATAAAAACCGAATGGGGGAGGAGTAATAGTTTACTGTAGAAATCATTTGTATTCGAAGCGTCGTTACGACCTTGAACCCCTTGGACTAGAGTGCGTTTGGGTAGAGATAAAGATAAATAAAGATAAATACTTAATTGGTACATTTTATAGACCACCTAACTCAGACAATCACATTTGGGATCTAATAGAACATACCCTCGATCTGGCTATAGATACTAGATGCAAAAACATTTTAATCCTGGGTGATTTTAATGAAAATCAATTAAACATTTCAACAGATTCTAAAATTAAGGCGATTTGTAATAATCTTAATCTTCAACAACTAATCAAAGATCCGACTTCAATATCTGAAAATTCGTCCACATTGATGGATATTATACTTACTAATAACGCAAATATGATAGTTAGTAGTGGTGTTATAGAACCTTTTCTTGACGTTAATATCCGTTATCATCATCCAATAGTAGCTATATTACATCATGTTAAACATTCATCTAAATCATTTAAAAGGAAAATATGGCTCTATGACCAGGGTAATTACGATAATTATAGGTCAATGTTATCTCAGGTAGACTAGGATTCTATCATAGATCAAGCTGAATCACTAGATGACAGTGTAGAAAATTTTACGTCTAAACTACTAAATATCGCGTCCGAATGTATACCAAATCGTTATATAACTATAAGACAGGGTGACCTCCCCTGGATTACGAATGAAATCAGAAAAAATATGAGGCATAGAGATAGATTAAGGAAGAAGGCAAAGAAACTTATTCAATATTCTATTGGACAAAATTTAAAAAGCAAAGAAATAAAGTAATTGATCTTCTAAGGTGCGCAAAAATAAATCACCATAAATCAATATGTAATAAAATTACTGAAAATAATTTTTGTGGTAAAGACTGGTGGAAGCTAGTAAATCAAGTGTCTTTCAAAACATCGAAGTCAAAAGAACCGGAAATTTTAATTAACGATAATGATGAAGTAATTATAGATCTGAATAAAGCCGAACAGTAATACCTTACTGTTGTACAATTTACTTGCTGAAACTATAAACTTCATCTTATCTTTGTATGAATTTGGAATGTAGTAATATACTTATATCATTGACTCAATGCATACAAATACGTACATAATCTTATTCTAATTACGAAATGTACGAATTCTCATCTTTCATCACTTTATAATATTAAAAATGTACTGTAACATTTTTTGAAGCCCATGTAATGGATCAAACAGCAAAATGATTATTCATATATATTATAGTACATGTATGTTTGTAGATGTCTCCTTTCTTTCTCACTCTTTTTCTCTCGTTTTCTTTCGTCTTTTTTCTACTCTACTTTTTTCCCTTCAGTTTGCGCTTAAGTTTAGCATGATAATATTCATATGTAAAATGCCGACTATATATTCATCATATTAGCCTTGGGAAATGAATTTGAATAAGCGTTACGCTTTTTTTCAGATCCCATTTATTTTTCATCATATGTATTGTTCATTCTATATATGCTTATATTTGAATAAATATGTTTAAACTAATTTTATATATTGTTTTCATTTTCATGCTTATACATCGAAGGCGGATGCGGCTAGCCAACAGGGGATGCTTACTCCTCCCAGGCACCTGGTCCCACCTCTAGCTTGCTAGGGGTCCGTCGATGCTTAATTTTGTGCTAATTTGTGAGTGCCGTTGAGAATATCGTCAGGATCTTCTTTAACTTTTTTACACAATTATGCCATATTCCCCCGGATATTTGACTTGAAAAAAAGAACAATAAAGATGTTTCGTTAGGACAGCTCGGTATTATACAATTTATTTTCTGATCTTAAGCAAATCAATATGATGACAACATTTTCACACATTCATAAACAATAACTAGCTTCTTGTAAACACCAATATAAGGGTTTCCAAATACTTTGTCATTTGCGGCGACCATGCATTGAGATTGCCCTTGACAAACTTGTTGCACCTGAAATACAGAACAATGAAATATTTAGCGCGGTAATTTAAGCCGTAAAACACACATTTATCTCGGCAATTTTAGCTGTAAAACACAGATTAAGGTAATTAAAGCTTTAAACCACGCATTTATTACGGTAATTTAAGCTGTAATTGTAAACGTCTTCAAATTGAATAGCATCATTTAAGGACAGATTAATTGGCACCATGGACCAGACATGCACGTTTCGGGTACTTAACCCTCGTCAGTGATCCTTATATCTAAACAATGTAATATGCCAAAAAGTATGAAAGTTACTATGTCGAAAAAGCGTACCGAAAGACGTAGCAGAATGGATGGGATATGATGCTACAGGACCCATCTTTTAGAAATTTCAAGAAATTTTGATAACAGAAATTCTAGAATGCGTTGATGAAATGATCGACCGAAATTTATCAAAACACCCTTAATTGACGAGACACCCATCGAAAAGGAATCATCACATCTATCGAATGCATCAATGAGGCAATGTTCTTGTCCGTATATTCTTCCTCTTCCTAGGTGTACATAGGTCATGGACAGGTGAATGTGATCCTTTTTCAATCTTAAAATGAAATCTAAAAGTCTATAAAGTACTGGAGTAGACTACTGACTGCCAGCACTTACTTGCGTACTCTTGGCACCAGTTATGCAAAAATGTAAATGGTGTTGTTGGAGATCCCCTCCTTTGTTTGTAATGGATACTTTGACGAAAACATCTCAATATATGTTCAATTTGTCAACACGTCTCCTTCAAAAGTTGAAGAGAATCTCTTTCTTTAAAAATGGACACATCAAGAATAAATTTACGAAAGTCCTCCTTCCAATCTGACTGACTCTTATTGAATGAAAACCGTAGTTGAATGGCGGTTTTTACCATCAAGAAATACGTTTAAACGATTCTACTGTATGTAAATGAAATGTTCTATTGTTTGTGGGTGAGACTTTGACCTCTACACAGTAGTCTTTGCTTTTTTTATCAGCGAATTTGAATTCTTTCTTGCCATAAAATCATGCACAGTTATCTTAAAGATTGTGAAAAAGAAATACATTATATGCTATAATATTTCAAAAAGTGGTATCAATTATTTGATAACTTAATGTTGGAAAAGAAGTTAAATTCCATGTTAATTTCATGTACAAAATTAAACATCTAGTTCCTAATTGTAAACGGATTTAGACAAAACAACCAAATATTCATTAGAACTTATTACTCTGATTGTATTCAAATGACAAATATGGATAATAACCATATCCCAACACATAGTAAAAAATCGATAATTCAGAAAATCATAAACCGAAGGCATAAAAAACCAGGAGAAAACAAGAACCGAAACAAACAAAGAAAAACCTCCATCATACGAAAAGAATGTTAAACGTCTTCAAATTCAATAGCAAGCGAATCCCAATATGGGAGTGAGACCAGCAGCCCGTTTCATCATTGGGCGTAAATTTTGGCTTAAGTTACGCCAGATATTTTGGAGTAAGTCTAGTAACGTCAAAATGTATTTTGGCGCAAGTCCGTTTCACGAATCGACGTTAATACATACGTACGTAAATTTCGACTAATTTTTCGACAATCTCAACATTTGGCGTAAGTCCTTGGTAACGAACCCGATATTCTCAAGCATTTACTTAGAAACGCACAGGAAAACGATGAGAATGACACTGATTTAACACAAACATTTCTTGTAAGACTGTTTCTTATGTCTAGAAAGTAAAGCTTGACGTCAAACTTGACGACACATACAAAATGACGTCATTTTATGAACGGCGGGAAATCAGTGACCGAATACTTCGAATCGATATAAAAAAGTTTGCTTTAGGGAGAAATAAAGACGATTACTTAAATTTTCATATATATATATATCATTTGTTTTCAAATTCTTATTCTATTCATTTATTAAGGATTCCGACTTCCGTCGGAATCTTTTCTGTTATTGTATTTTCTTTTCTTTATTCTTATTTTTATTATTCTTACCCCCAAGTCATTCCAGAGACGTTACAACAAAGTACCGCATCATAGGATAAAAGGGAAAGTGTCACGAGAAAGAACAAATAAAGATCTACATTTGAAATTTTTTTTTCTTGTCGAAAAGTTCATATATGCCCCCGCTAGAGGTCATCAAAGGCAAAATCTTTAAAAGCTTATAACTCCTAAACTAACCGTACGATTTGAACGAAATTTGTTTTATATTGATCTTTGGGAAATCTGCAAACTTTTATACGCTTACATGCTCGATATAATATTTACGGTTTTCGTGTTATTTTGAGTTGAAAATGGAACTTTAAATTGCCACAGTGCCAATTTCAACAATTTTTGAGATTTTGAGTTGAAACTTGGATGGTAGGTTACTAATAGGTAGGCATTGATGATGACCTAGTTTCAAGGTCACATTATGATTCTCAAGGTCACAACAAACTTTTGCCTATAGAACAAAGACTATTTGACCTTGACAGTTCCAACTTCATAAATACAATCATTGAGCCAAGCCCTTTCACCTTGACCTTAGCCCAAGGTCAAATTATCATACTCAAAGTCACAACAAATTTTTGCCTATAGAACAAAGACCATTTGACCTTGAGAGTTCAAACTTGGCGCAAATATTCCTTGCATCAAGTCCTTTCACTTTGACCTTGACCGAAGGTCATTTGTTCGATTTCATGGTCACAACATACTTTTGTCGATAAAATATTGAGCTTTGATTAGATTAAGAGGACTCTTGATGAGAATAAACTCAAATGCTTATCTTTTATCCATGACCTTGGTTAAAGGTCAAATAAACTTTTTCAAGGTCATAACAAACATTTACTCTTGTAGAATTCACAGGATTTCGTCCTTAACTATTATTCTTCACACAAGTAGTAAGATAGATAACTCTTTTATTCTTGTTCTCTGTTTCTTTCTTTTTTATTCTTAGTAGCATTACATATCAGTAGTTTCATGTTGTTGTCATTTTCTATTAATAGAAATTATCTCATTGCAAAATCATTGTGCAATTCTTTTTTGAGAAAGTCATTGTAAAGGATTAGATATTGATTGAGCATGGAGTTTAAAGCTTTCGTTAACATGATAGGTATTCATTTATTTTTCTTCTATTTTTTTGATAGATAAATAAGAGTCCCAAATTAGACATAAGCTCTTTTGGCTCATTTGCTGAAGTTAATATGGTACTAAAGCAACTATTCTTTTTTCCATCTTCTTTATTCGGATTTAAGCACTTCAGTTCCGAGGAAGGTCTAATAAAAGAGGAATCCATCTGTTGCTTGCAACAGTAGCCATCTAGTTTTATTTATTTTTCTTTTTATTTTAAATTGTTTTAAAATTAACTTTTCCCCCAATCTAGTTTTTTCGTAAATAAGTCTGCACGTGCGGAATTTGTTCATATGAAACTGGTATAAATTTCCTTCCCCCTATCAAATAAAATAGAAATAAATATCAATAAAAGAAAATAATCCCAAAACTTGGGTTTGCGAAATAACGGATCCAAAACGGGGGAGGGGCTCTTGAAACTTAGGAGGAGATATCTCGATTTAGGCCTTAAAAATGAAATGGACAAGATCAACCCCCTTGATTGATCCAGCATGGTGGTTCCTCTGGTTTTACCAAAAAGTGATTTGTATATGAAACCCGAGAGAGAGATGATAGAGATAATTAATTCGTGTAAAAATAAAGTAAAAAGTCCGTCAGCATGAAATTTTTCCTTCAAATGAATGAGGGGGTAGGAGGGTTGAGAGATGAAACGGTATTACTGGGAAACATCAGCAATGTCTTTCGTAGGGAAGTATATACATGTACATGCATAATAAATAACAATAAACATGCACTCAACGTCCACATTTCGGCCTCTCGGCTTTTTCAAATGGGAAGCAGGAATCTGATATTTTCTAAGTAAAATCAGAAACTGCTGGTAAATATATCTTCGGTGATTTCCAGTTGAAATAATGTAACGTAATTTGCTGACGCGTAGAAATGAACAAAATAATAATTTACTCAACCGTCCAGTAATTTTCATACTCGCCGATTTGTTTTGTTTTGTATTTTTTTTTCATTTATTTTTTAAGGGGGGGGGGGGGGGTAGTCTTAAGCTCCGCTCATCGTTTGATATATATTTTTCATTGTCTTTAAACATCTTTGATATAATACAAGAATGACTAATAATTTCATTCCTTAACATTTTCCGACTCATTACGCTCGCTTGTTTAGTTTAGAAAGGTTTTGATCACATATCCTTTTTTACGTCGACGAACATCCCCATTCGTCCCATTCTAGAAAAGCTTTGAAAACATTGTTTACTCCATTCCCCCTTTTAATGCTTATCCATTTCGCACAATAAAAAGTATGGTACATGTAGTTGTATGAAACCATAACGGACATTCCGGATGATGTGATTTTGACTTCTTGTTTGTCAATGGATTACTGACATATCAAGAATTATATTACCAATGAGGTTTCAAAACAGCACAATTTTCAAAAAAATAATCCATAATAGCCATATATAACACGCAAAATACATCTAGAAAATTTTGACGTAAATCTAGGACAGAATTTACGCAATGTCAGGAGGTGGCGTAGAATTTTGGCGTACTCAGTCGATTTTTGAGTTTGGCGTAAATTTACGCCATTTTATGAAACGCAGTTACGCAAGAAAAATCTGCTAGTTTAGACTTACGCCAAAATTTACGCTAAGTACAGATTTACGCCTAATGTTGAAACGGGCTCCAGGTGCCAAGGCAGAAATTTCATGGCAGAAAAGAGGGGATTGCTATACATTATCAATAAACTAATCAACCATTTACATATGAAATCATATTCTAAATTACTTTAAGTTCAACAAAGAATATTACCTCCATTGTTCATTTAGACATTACCCAAGACAGTACATATTTTGTAGATATTGTTTTCATGCATGAACATCGAGGGCGGGTGCGGCTAGCCAAACAGGGAATTCTTACTCCTCCCGGGCACCTGGTCCCACCTCTAGCTTGCTAGGGGTCCGTTGATGCTCAATTTGGTGCTCTATTGTTAGTGCTGTCGAGATTATCGCCGAGATCTTCTTTATCTCATACATGTTACACTTATGTCCTTTGCAGTGGATCTGGTAGAAAAAGGTTCCCCGCGAGGGGTTTGACAGTAAGTGTTTTGTAGAAATGCTTTTCCCTGACATGGTCGCCATAGCACTTTCTATATAGACATTACCTCAGACAGTGCATGTTTGTTTTCATGTTCGTGCGTTACAGTCCTGCAACCCACTTGTTTGACATAAAAGTGCATAGGGTAGGATGTAGGATAGAAAGAGGATAGAATCTTATCCTATCCTATCCTATCCCATCCTATCCCATCCACCTCAATCCTAACCATTGCTATCCTACATCCTATCCTATCCTACATCCTAGCCTATCCTATCCTATCCTACATCCTATCCTACATCCTACATCCTATCCTATTCTACATTCTTCAATCCAATCTTTCTTTTTTTTTAATTTTCAAGTTATTAGCAGATAAACATATTCATTTGATTAAATTCGATTCATTGAAATTTCTTACTTGACATAATGGGTAATATGAATTTTAATTGAATTGAAAACAAACTTGGAGGTTGGTTGTGATATTTTGTTTCGTTCACTACAAGTGCAAAAATTGGTATATATATTTAATGATCATCTAAATAATTTTCATTTTAATAAAATCCAAAACAGCGATAATTACAGATAATTTACTACTTATGCATGAATTTGTATCAAGTCATTTAGTTTTAATCATAATCTTGCTTAAGGTGATGAGAAGTAGTTAAAGGTGGATAGGATAGGATGTAGGATATGATAGGATGTAGGATAGGATGTAGGATAGAATTAGATTGGAATGAGGTGGATAGGATAGGATATGATAGGATAGGATGCGATAGGATAGGATAGGAAAGAGTGGATAGGAGGTGGATGTAGGATGGTGGATAGGATAGGATAGAAATGTCAAACAAGTGGGTTGCAGCACTGTAACATCGACGGTGGGTGCGGCTAGCCAATTGGAATGCTTACTCCTCCCGGGCACCTGGTCACACTTTTAGCTTGCTAGGCGTTTGTCGATGCAATTTGGTGCTCTATTGTTAGTGCTGATCTATTGTTAGTCATGATCTTCTTTATCGCATTTATTATTTGAAGAGTTCGATCGTTCGCGGTCGAGTTTTTTTAGGAACATATGCGTTCCTCGGTTGTTCGGACTTTGCATGTCTCATAAGCTGTTATTTTATAGGACTTAGGCAATAAAACGAAAGGTTTTTTTTAAACCTGCTCTATTCCGTTATTCCAGTAGATCCCCTCCCCGTATTGAGCTGATACGATACGAATATGGCCATCAGTACACGATAATTTTGCCATATATTTCATTGGTCTATGTTGATAAGCTACAACAACTTTCCGTGGACATTTTGCGTCATCAGCTGAAACATAAAATGTTAATAAAGACAATATGTATTATTAAATAAAGTTCTGAGCAAATCAGAGAATAAGAGAAACTTTGACCTTGGCTTACGACAATGCCATTCTTGACAAAAAAGACGAAGATCAATTCATCGAATATATTTTTTTCTTTCCTTATCTTTATTATTCATTTTCATTTATTGTTCAGTGTAAAGCTAGTCAACGCACAAGCCCCCGCGACTAAGTGTTTGAAGAGTTATTTCACTTACTAAACATCCAAAGCTGACCCCCCCCCCAAAAAAAACCCCAACATTATACATCCAACATAAATACCCCCCCCCCCCCCAATTTTAAGGAATTATAAAAATATAGGAGTTAAACTCTTTTATGGACCCTTCATTAGTTATCAGCTATATTTGTACCGAACTTTCATTGATTATCAGCTTTATTTTTATCGACCTTACTGAGGATCAGTACCCGAAACGTGCATGTCTGGTCCATGCTGTAAATTTATCAGGTTTTAAATGATGCTATTGAATTTAAACGCGTATAACAATTTCATTGATTATATTTATTTTTTTCATTTACATATAGCATTTCAACTACAAACGTATGACATAAACGAGGAGCGCAAAAGCACATTATTATGTTACACTCCTTTAAACAATCTTTACTTGAAAAACTACTGATGATTACCCACTATATGTAAAGCATACATGCTCTTTGCACGTAAGAGGACCTTAGAGCACCTAAGAGGACTACAATTTGACCCTGAAGTTGGGGGGGGGGGGGGGTGTTCTGGCACATCTGACTCAGAAAATGTTGAAAAGAAATAATCTAACCCTCATCGTTGCATACAATGAATATTCTGACTTGGGCTGAGTATTGCGGGTCAAATTTTTATTGCGATATATTGCAATATTTGGAAAGATATTGCGATATATTGCAATATTTATAACATCAAGACTCCTTATGATTTTCATTTTCTGACTTCAATTTTGCCATCGAAATTTTATTCAAATACTTGATAATGGTTACTTCATATAATGATACACATGTGCAGACAAGTTTTACAGTCCTTCTATAACATTCAAAGTCAATTATGCTTGTATCTACTATCTAGACTAGATTTTATGGCTCGTTGCGCTCGCCCTTTCATGATATTTTATGCCAAGTGTTATTTGTGAACAACGACGGCGGGTGCGGCTAGCCAAACAGGGGATGCTTACTCCTCCCGGGCACCTGATCCCACCTTTAGCTTGCTAAGGGGTCCGTCGATGCTCAATTATGTGCTCTATTGTGAGTGCTGTTGAGATTATAGTCAGGATTTTCTTTAACTCCTTTGTGTCACACTTTTGCCCTTTGCAGTGTGGAGCTCGTAAAAAAAGTCCCCGCGAGGGGTTTGACAGTACATGTTTTGAATGCCTTTCTCTGGCATGGTCGCAATAGCACTTTCTGTATAGACAGAACACGGACTATATTACCTACGTATGCCCTCTTTTTATATCCATTTACATATTTATCTGTGTTGCTTAGTCTCCTGTGTTTTGCGGTCTTGTCTGTGTGTGGTCATCTAACAGTGAGGAAGTTGTTTTACACCACATCTGTACGTTCTTCGAGACCTCTAGGTAATCGGAGAAACGAGAGGGTTGTATGCACGTAATCCAGGATAACGACACAATTTGCTACTTGTTTGGCAAATTGCCCTCAACAGTCGGCATCGGTTGCCCTTGGTATCGTTGGTTTATGTGTAGTCTTTTTTCTTTGATGTTTATATATCGTATGTCTCTTTTTCGTCTCTTATTGTACTCGTCTTTGTGTTTTCGCATAAGGTGTTTTGCTTTATGTTCTGCAACAGGGTCTGGTTGGAGATCTCCTCCCTTCTTGTAAACGTTATAAGTTCAACCCAGTTCAACCCAGTTCAGCTAGGAACCTCAAATTTACCATGTAGATTTAGTGTAATATGACAAAGAACCTTATGATTTTTAAAGGTGAAGGTCATTGTGGGGCTAAAAATAGATTTTTCGGTGAAAATATTTTAGAGTTCACTAAAAAATCCTTTTTTGGTCAAAGTGTTTTCAAATTCCATATCTTTTAAGAAGAAAGTATATTCTTTCACATATGTAACGGACTTTAAAATTTTTTTGTCAGAAAATTAAGAAATTATATGTTAGGGAGAAGAAAAAGTAACTTTATTCTTTCACAGATGTAACGGATTGTTATCAATTTAAAATTAAGAAATGATGTGTTAGGAGTAAGGTGGGGGTGCTCCAAACTAGTTGAGCTATGAGACAAAGAACCGTATTAATTTTCAAGGTAAAAGGTCAAAGTCACTTTAAGGCTAAAAATAGATATTTTGGTGAAAATATTTATCAAATTCATGAAAAATCTGTTTGGTCAAAATGTTTTGTGATGTCATAAGGTCCTATTAGAAAGTATGTTCTGTTAAATGTGTAACGGGTTATAATATCTTTTGTATGAAATTTGGGACATTATGCGTAAAGGAAAGGGGGAAATTCATGTATGCATTCTTCACGTTGTACAATAAAAAGTCCAAACCAGTTGAGCTAGGAACTTCATATTTACCATTTGGATTTGGTAGAGAAAGATAAAGAATCCTTAATGCTTTTCAAGTGAGTTAAAGAAGACCCTGACGATAATCTCAACAGCACTTACAAAAAAGCACAAAATTGAGCATCGACGGATCTCGAGCAAGCTAGAGGTGGGACCAGGTGCCCGGGAGGAGTAAGCATCACCTATTTGGCTAGCTGCACCCGCCGTCGATGTTCACGCACATAAATGAAAACAATATCTAAAATACATGCACTGTCTGAGGGTATGTCTATATAGAAAAGTAATACGTTAAAGTTCAAGGCGATTTTTGGACGTTGTAATTTATATAGAATATTTGGGGTGGGGGACGCCACTTATCAAATTTCAAGACAACCTGAGTTATGGAACACTTCCGTATTATTATTATACCCACTTATTTCATGTGAAGCAGTTAAAATTATTCCCCGTAACCTGATGTTTAGAAGTGTACTGTCGCCTGAAAGAAGCTTTGGTTTGGCCCTTTATCGATTTAACATCATAGATATGATTTTGCCATTTCGAAAACTAATCATTCCATTCAAAACTATCACCGAAGTTAAAAGAGGTTACAATCTTAGCACCATCCCTCCTATGCTATTTTGAAAAAAAAACATTTTATTTGGATATGCTACTGAATCGACCCTACAGGAAATTTGGAGCTGCGCACTCTCTGTAAATTGAATGTACAAATCTAAATTCAAAACATTAAAGATGGCGCCACTGAAATGAATTTTGGTAGCTCCGCTTGAAGCATCACTGATGAGAATTTAATATTCGAAAGACGTGTCTGGTGCAGGTTTGGAATTTTCCTCATGAAGGTATAGAGTTGGAACACTTCCGTATTTTACTTAGTATTGACTAATTAATCCTGGCGAACGTATCTTGCTGTGTTAGCGTATGCTTTTTGGCCGGATTGCAAAGCAATTCCGGTCTATAAATTGATGATGTCTGTCCGTCCGGCTGTCCGTCCGTCCGTCCGTCTGCCGTCAAAATTTTGGTTAAAGTTTCTGGTTGAGGTAAAATCTAAGGAACTATATGCAGTAGAAACTTTATATTATACATGAAGCTTGCCCATGACAAGACCTTTCAATTCATGCCGTAACATTTGACCTGGTGACCTTGACCTTGGACTTTGACCTAGTTTAAGATTTTGGTTAAAGTTTCTGGTTGAGGCAAAATCTAAGTAACTATATGCAGTAGAAACTTTATATTATACATGAAGCTTGCCCATGACAAGACCTTTCAATTTATGCCGTAACATTTGACCTAGTGACCTTGACCTTGGACTTTGACCTAGTTTAAGATTTTGGTCAAAGTTTCTGGTTGAGGCAAAATTTAAGTAACTATATGCAGTAGAAACTTTATATTATACATGAAGCTTGCCCATGACAAGACCTTTCAATTTATGCCGTAACATTTGACCTAGTGACCTTGACCTTGGACTTTGACCTAGTTTAAGATTTTGGTCAAAGTTTCTGGTTGAGGCAAAATTTAAGTAACTATATGCAGTAGAAACATTAAATTATACATGAAGCTTGCCCATGACAAGACCTTTCAATTTATGCCGTAACATTTATCCTAGTGACCTTGACCTTGGACTTTGACCTAGTTAAAGATTTTGGTCAAAGTTTCTGGTTGAGGCAAAATCTAAGTAACTAAATGCAGTAGAAACTTTATATTATACTTGAAGCTTGCCCATGACAAGACCTTTCAATTTATGCCGTAACATTTGACCTAGTGACCTTGACCTTGGACTTTGACCTAGTTTAAGATTTTGGTCAAAGTTTCTGGTTGAGGCAAAATCTAAGTAACTATATGCAGTAGAAACATTAAATTATACATGAAGCTTGCCCATGACAAGACCTTTCAATTTATACCGTAACATTTGACCTAGTGACCTTGACCTTGGACTTTGACCTAGTTAAAGATTTTGGTCAAAGTTTCTGGTTGAGGCAAAATCTAAGTAACTAAATGCAGTAGAAAATTTATATTATACATGAAGCTTGCCCATGACAAGACCTTTCAATTTATGCCGTAACATTTGACCAAGTGACCTTGACCTTCGACTTTGACCTACTCAAAGATTTTGGTTAAAGTTCCTGGTTTAAGCAAAATCTATGGTACTGTATGCAGTAGAAACTTTATATTATTAATGAAGCTCGCCCATGACAAGACCTTCAATTTATGCCGTAACATTTGCCCTAGTGACCTTGACCTTGGACTTTGAAAGTTTGACCTAGTTAAGGATTTTGGTTAAAGTTCCTGGTTTAAACAAAATCTATGGAACTGTATGCAGTAGAAACTTTATTTTATACATGTAAGTTGCCTCTGACAAAACCTTTCAATTTATGCTGTATTATTTGACCTATTGACCTTGACCCAGTTAGTGACAAAAACTTACTTTGCAATCCGGCCATACCGTCTTTAGCGGTGTTTTATTAGAATCTGGTTTCGGTCGTGATGTTTGTGTTCACTTTTATTCACTCATTGATCAGAGAGGTAGAAATAAAGATAATTTGATTTCAATTGCTACGAAGATTCTGATTGGCCGAGAAATTGTGTTGATACCTGCATCAACCCAAATCGGAAGTAAGCGCTTAGCAAAGCCATAAGCAATACCGTAGGCAACAGAATTTCAAAGCTGGAAATAATCGTTAAAACGCGTCTAAATGAGATGATAAGTAGTCAATATTACAATGATTCCTTAAATCATCTGTTGTGAATATTGAAGGTAAATGTGCACGAGGAAACCGTAATTTCATTATATATGGTCTAGTTCATTAGATAAATTGTCCTTTGTATTTATGTGCCGCTGTTATTGTCTCCGTCTGTTTGTCAAATTTTTCGCAACCTTGTTCCAAATGGAATACTATTGTTTTTGACTTGCCTTCTCGACTTTGAGATTGCATAACTGATAGGCACTTCTTTGATGTTTATTAAATAAAAGCATACTTACTTATTATCACTTCACGAACACCTTTCCCTGTTGTAATAGAAATATACCTGGTTAACTGCTTTTCCTAAATGACGGATGTCAGGATGAAATTATCTTTGATCATATAACTTTGTTTAGATTGAGGATCACTGACGAGGGCTGAGTACCCGAAACATGCATGTCTGGTCCATGCTGCAAATTTATCCGTTTATGAATGATGCTATTGCATTTGAAGACGTTTAACATTGTTTTACAATACCCTTATATTCTAGGATATAAACCCCAAACAGCAAAAACATCCTGAAAGGATAAATATGATCCTGGGTACCTGGTCTCACTCCCATATTGGAGTTTTCTTCTTTTCATACGGTGGAGGTTTTTGTTTATTTAACCGTTCTATCTTGATTTTGTTTGCTTTCGGATTATGATTTTCTGAATTATCGATTTTTGTCATTCTTAAATTCTCTTTAGAATAAACCCTACACAAAGTTTGGAGCCGCTCATTTTGGCAAGAGGAAATTATAACTCTGTATTGTAGATAGCGCCAGGAAAAATTCACTTCGACTCTATTTAAACTGTTTGACATGAAGTACTACTGACGAGAAGTACTACTGACGAGGATTCAAATAACCGAAACACGTGTCTAGTACAATAAAACTGGTACTATAGAACATATATTTCAATATTCACAATTTGACATGTAAAAACACAATTTTAGGTTATAACTATCTTTGAAATTATGTAATTGGTGTGTCATTTGTATCTTATATAATTCTTATAGATAAGTGGCACTTTTTCATAACATGTAAAGAGTTAAAGAAAGGAACAGATTTAATTCCTTATAATCAAGGAAGAGTTTTTGTACTCATAATTCATGCATTCATTCGCCATCATTTCACACGCCATGTTTTTCCAATACCGAAGTTGATAGGAATGAGTTAAAGAAGGAACTGGTAGAAAAAAAAGCCCCACACTTTTATTGACTACATTTCAAAATGATATTTATTGATTACATGTTAAACATCTTCAAATTCAATAGCATCATTTAAGAACAGATAAATTTGCAGCATGGGCCAGAAATGCACACGTTTCGGGTACTTAACCCTCGTCAGTGATCCTCAATCTAAACAATGTAATATGGACAAAGAGTGTGAATAAAGTATGTCTAATTAGGACATATTGCCCGAATCTACGATTACAGGGGCATAAAAAGATATCAATTTCATTGGTGCAGAACGCTCGAGTATATTTCAAGTCAAATGACGAAAAATAAGGAGAACAGCATCCTTGGAGAGTAACAGTCCATGTTCTGAGATACCAACTTAGTTGTTGAAATTAAAATTGAAATTAGTTTACATTTATATTATTCTTCGGCACAAATCTTGAACATGTATCATAAAAGTACATTTGGTTTCACAAGGATTCATCTGTCGAAAACGAAGTCTTATCGTAAATATGTTTATTAAAAATACTACAATTTGAACATCTATTCATCACTCTATGAAAAATGTGACGACTTCAATTTTAAGAATACAAACTTTCCTTTTCTTAGTGGCAATATCCCTTCACCTCCTGCATATGGCTAGTTTCTATCTCAATTGATATGTTATGCCAGAGAAAGTACCAAATACACGGATTTGGTTCTGAGGGCTATGCGTCTCTTGGATAAGCTTCTCAGTCATGGATACGTTTGTGACCGACTAAATCGTCATTGAGGAAGTTTTAAGGTCGAGACGGGGAACTCATCATACACCATATTGTCCCATTGTCCAGAATAGTAAAAGATATTCTGCCTTAGACCATTGGAACCATCAAACTACAGAACATACTTTTATCTTCCTTGTGGAATTAACCGGAGGTATACATTTTTAAGAAAAAGATTAATAAATTTTTAAATTATAATAATTACACAGATACATTACCTGTCGTTGTTTCCTGATTCCAGTTGTACCCTTTATTATAAAAATATAAATTTTCAAATAAAATTCAACTGAAAAGTAGAGGCCCCAGAGACACAGATGAAAATGTAAATGGATATAAAAAGAGGGCATGCGTAATACAGTCCGTGCTCTGCCGGCTGTAGCGAGCTCATGTATGTAATCAACCGAGGAGTCCGACTGACATTCAGAGAGGACAGGTGGTCGGGGCCCTGTCTTCTCTAAAGAGGTTTGGACAGGGCCCGTCATGGAGTCCCGTCGTCACAGTCAGTCAGAGTGCAAGTCTCAAGGATGCGCTTGTACAAGACTGTAGATTGGTCAAGTACCAAGCCTAGTGTCCGTCTGGTGACATTAGGATCATATCCACGGTATAAAAGGCGTTTGATGATTCTGACGCATTTTCGATGGTTATGCTGCCTACCTTTGATCCTTTTTTATTTTATCATATCACCATAAAAGACAAGTTGTGTAATACCCATAGTAATGTACTCTGTTGCATGTATAGATCCGAATTTTAAAAGAAGTTGACTGTAATTTTTGTAAAATTTCCAGAAATTCTTAACTAGTTTATGAAAGTGGAAACCTTGGTCTAAAAGTTTGTTGGTAATTTGTAAATTTCTACTGTGAAAATCCAAAATATCAGTACATGCTCTAGCGTACCGGATCAGCTGTGATATGTAAATGCCGCATGACGGTAATCTTGGAACATCACCGTCAAGCTATGGGAAATTTACTATGTTGAATCCAAAATCATCCCTTTTGTCATATACACTTGTATGAATCTTTCCGTTTACAATTTTGATATTTAGGTCCAAAAACGGTGTTTCTGTATTTTAAAGGTTTGCCTTGTTAAGTGTTAATTCTTGTGGATAAATTTCATTCTTATATAATTCAAAAGCAGGATTGTCAATGGTTAGAATATCATCCAGATACCTAGAAGAATTATTGAAACTAGTACTATTGATATTGTCGTCAGGGTCTCCTTTATCGTAATTGTAAACGGAAAGATTCATACATGTGTATATGACAAAAGAGATGATTTTGGATTCAACATAGTAAACTTCCTCTGGCTTGACGGTGATGTGCCAAGATTACCGTCATACGGCATTTACATATCACAGACATTCTGGAAATTTTACAAACATTACAGTCAACTTCTTTAAAAATTCGGATCTATACACGCAACAGAGTACATTACTTTGGGTATTACATAACCTGTCTTTTATTGTGATATGATGAACAAAATTAGATGGATCAAAGGTAGGCAGCATAACCATAAAAAATGCGTCAGAATCATCAAACGCCTTTTATACCGTGGATATGATCCTAATGTCACCAGATTGACACTAGGCTTTTTTTTTATTTTTTTTGTCAATCTCTCAAGTCATTCTACAGCAAATTATATGTAATCTTATAATACTAAATAGCAATTTTGAGAGAAAGTTTTTTTATGCAATACATTCACACATCATTTATACCACTTTCCTACCATCATGAGTACTTTACTGAGATGAAAAATCAAAGTTGTATGGTGTATAAAAGAAGTTATAGTGAAAGAAAGAAGAAGAAGAAAAAATATTATGTAGAAATGAAAAGATAGGGAGAGAGAAATCCATCACAGCACAAAGACAATCCCCCCCCCCGCCCATACACACATTCTCTTCATTATACATATTTCATAAAAATCATTCAATGTTATTTCAAAATTGCTCATCTGCGATGATTAAAGAACAGACACTAGGCTTGGTACTTGACCAATCTACAGTCTTGTCAAGTGCATCCTTGAGACTTGCACTCTGACTGACTGTGACGACGGGACTCCATGACGGGCCCTGTCCAAACCTCTTTAGAGAAGACAGGGCCGCGACCACCTGTCCTCTCTGAATGTCAGTCGGACTCCTCGGGTGATTACATACATGAGCTAGCTACAGCCGGCAGAGCACGGACTGTATTACGCATGCCCTCTTTTTATATCCATTTACATATTCATCTGTGTTTCTAGGGCCTCTTCGTTTCGCGGTCTTGTTTGTGTGAAGTTATCTTACAGTGAGGAGGTTGTTTTACACCACAATTGTACGTTCTTCGAGACCTCTGGGTAACTGGAGAAGTGAGAGGGTTGTGCGCACGTAATCCAGGATAACCACACCATTTGCTTCTTGCGTGACAAATGGCCGTCAAAAGTCGGCACCGGTTGCCCATTGGTCTCGTCGGTTTATGTGTAGTCTTTTGTGTTTGATGTTTACATGTCGTGTGTTTCTTTTCCGTCTCGTGATGTACTCGTCTTTTGTGTTTTTGCATCGGGTGTTTTGGATTTTTGCTGTTGATGCTGCAACGGGGTCATGTTTGAGATCTCCTCCCTTCATGTACATGCAGTTTTTGTTGTTATCTAAGGGTCCGTCGATGCTTAATATTGTGCTCTATTGTGGGTGCTGTTGAGATTATCGTAAGGATCTTCTTTGACTCATTTGTTATATTTATAAGCTGTATAGAAATCAGTTTGATGTGTATATATTTTCACAGTACGTTGATACTTATATATTATGTACATATACTGACTACCAAAAGAAACGATACGTGATTGTATTCCAAACAATTATCAATCATTGTTTGAAATATGTTGATTTTTATGATAAAATTGGTTAGTAGGTCTAATTACTTCAATATACACAATTTTTGTAGCTGTTCATTCATCCAGAACGCCAATATTTACATTTTCATGATTTGCACGAGCTATGCAGTACCACAATATCTTGGTTTAATCCAGGTGAAATAAACAACGTTTTCGATAGAATATGATCTTACAAAACAAAAAATCACGAAAGTTTTCAAAATTTCTCGCCCCTCAAAGTGTCAAAATTAATCAAAGAACAGCGACGGCAAACAGTTGGACTGGTAGAAGCAGGTCTTAGTCATTCTGACGTTGCCGCGTAATTCCGAGGAACGCATATCAATATTTTGCGTTTAGCTAGCCGTCATAGGATGATTGGATCAATCATCGGCCTGTAAGACCGGGTATAAGCACCACTACCCAATGTGACGTCACGTCTACGTAATCTCTCTACGGCTCACTCAACAGTAGCGTAAACGCACCAACAATAGAGTAAATGTGAGAGGTATCGGTAGGAGACCTGCAGAAAACGGAATCAAGACTTTGTGTCCCTGCAAAGGAATCGAATATACCAAAATTTGACAAATTTGGGATTTGTATAATGCAATCTTTGCTTTTAGCAAAGGTATTGCGTAATGATCATGTGATGAAATGAACATTTGTTTCATGAAATATTCTGTTCATGATCTGAATTTTAATCATGCAAAAAATTATAAATGTGCGTTTTTATGTAGTAAATTTATTTCAATTTAGTTATATGTAACGTTTCTTTTGGGAGTCAGTATATATTCACAGTTTAAATCAAATATGAAAAATAAAACTGAAAATCATGACTGAATAAAAAGAAGGGAGGAGATCTCCAACAAGACCCCGTTGCAACATCAACAGTAAAACACCAAAACACCCGATGCAAAAACACAAAAGACGAGTACAGCACGAGACGGAAAAGAGATACACGACATGTAAACATCAAACACAAACGACTACACATAAACCGACGAGACCAATGGGTAACCGGTGCCGACTTTGGACGGCTATCTGTCACGCAAGTAGCAAATGGTGTGGTTATCCTGGATTACGTGCGCACAACCCTCTCACTTCTCCAGTTACCCAGAGGTCTCGATGAACGTACAATTGTGGTGTAAAACAACCTCCTCACTGTAAGATGACATCACACAAACAAAGGCACGTCTTCATTTGGTAAACAAACGAGCATGTGTAGCAGAGTGCACCTGCCTTTCAATCATGCGTCATGTTGTTATTTTCCAGAAAGTGTTCGATTTTCCACGTTAAACATGGAACTATTCAATTTGAAGACGTTTACATTTATACCACTTGGTGAGTGTCACTGCTGGTGGACCAGGAGTCCCCGAGGGCACATGTAGCCAAGTTCGATCAATTTCGGTTGATCGTTTCTTCAACGCATTCTAAATTTCTGTTATCAAAATTTCTTGAAATTTCAAGAAAGTGGATCCTGTAGCATCATATCCCACCCATCCTGCTACGTCTTTCGGTACACTTTTTCGACATAGTATCTTTCATACTTTCTTTGGCATATTACATTGTTTAGATTTAGGATCACTGATGAGGGTTATGTACCCGAAACGTGCATGTCTGGTCCACGTTGCCAAATTATATGTTCTTAAATGATGCTATTCAATTTGAAGACGTTTACATTTATACCACTTGGTGAGTGTCACTGCTGGTGGACCAGGAGTCCCCGAGGGCACATGTAGCCAAGTTCGATCAATTTCGGTTGATCGTTTCTTCAACGCATTCTAAATTTCTGTTATCAAAATTTCTTGAAATTTCTAAAAAGTGGGTCCTGTAGCATCATATCCCACCCATCCTGCTACGTCTTTCGGTACACTTTTTCGACATAGTATCTTTCATACTTTCTTTGGCATATTACATTGTTTAGATTTAGGATCACTGATGAGGGTTATGTACCCGAATTGTGCATGTCTGGTACACGTTGCCAAATTATATGTTCTTAAATGATGCTATTCAATTTGAAGACGTTTACATGGATATTTGAACGCAACATAATATCTACAAACGAGACAAACCTTTAATTTAAAATGTTTAAAATAAGATATTAGTGCGAGTTCAAGTAAGTAAATTATGATTTGTTTTAGTGAGCATTTTAAAAAGATATTAAACACGTAGTTTGCTACATGTTTCGTAGTAATTCCACGATGTAGATTTCATTCAAACGATTGGCTGATCACTGTAACGTGCTCACTCTGGCCTGAATATGGGACATATTTACACATACTGTATTTGCAAATAGCGATTTCGAAGTTTACCGAAATTGTGTATAACTGAGAATAAAACGTCTATAAAACAAAATTTGAAAGGTAATTTATATATATCTTAAAGAAAACAACAATTTAATCTTCAAATCATGATAAATAAAGAAATGCATTACCTGTTGAAGTGTCCTGAGGGGGTATGCCTATAAATTATTAATTTCAACATTTTGTATTGCTAAGTTACCATAATGACATCCTATTTTAGTAAAAGTGTTTGCTAAAACTAATCTAGTCTGAAGCCTTATACAGGCAAAATTTCATGTAACACAATACATTTTAACATGTCAAAAATACAAATATATATCTTAAAGAAAACAGTAATTTAATCCTCAAATCATCTGAAATAAAGAAATCAATTACCTGTTGTAGTGTCTTGACGCATAAAATATTAATTTTCAAATTTAGTATTGCTAAGTGACCATAATGACATCCTATTTTAGTAATCTTGTCTTAAGCCTTATACAGGCAATATTAGATGTTACACAATACATTTTAACATGTCAAAAATACAAATATATATCCTAAAGAAGTCAATCATTTAATCCTCAAATGATAAGAAATAAAAAAAATCCATTACCTGTTGTAGTGTCCTGACGGGGTATGCCTATAAAATATTAATTTTCAAATTTAGTACATATTCCTTAGTTACGATAACGACATGCTTTTTCAGTAAAAGCGCTTGCTAAAACTAATCTAGTCTTAAGCCTTATACAGGCAATATAAGATGTTAAACAATACATTTTAACATGTCAAAAATACAAATATATATCCTAAAGAAGTCAATCATTTAATCCTCAAATGATAAGAAATAAAAAAAAATCCATTACCTGTTGTAGTGTCCTGACGGGGTATGCCTATAAAATATTAATTTTCAAATTTAGTACATATTCCTTATTTACGATAACGACATGCTTTTTCAGTAAAAGCGCTTGCTAAAACTTATCTAGTCTTAAGCCTTATACAGGCAATATAAGATGTTAAACAATACATTTTAACATGTCAAAAATACAGATATATATCTAAAAGAAAACAATGATTTAATCCTCAAATCATCTGAAATAAAGAAATCAATTACCTGTTGTAGTGTCCTGACGGGGTATGCCTATAAAATATTAATTTTCAAATTTAGTATTGCTAAGTTACCATAATGACATCCTATTTTAGTAAAAGAGTTTGCTAAAACTAATCTAGTCTTAAACCTTATACAGGCAATATAAGATGTAACACAATACATTTTAACATGTCAAAAATACAAATATATACCTTAAAGAAAACAATTATTTAATCCTCAAATCATCTGAAATAAAGAAATCAATTACCTGTTGTAGTGTCCTGACGGGGTATGCCTATAAAATATTAATTTTCAAATTTAGTACATATTCCTTAGTTACGATAACGACATGCTTTTTCAGTAAAAGCGCTTGCTAAAACTAATCTAGTCTTAAGCCTTATACAGGCAAAATTTCATGTAACACAATACATTTTAAAATGTCAAAAATACAGATATATATCTAAAAGAAAACAATCATCTAATCCTCAAATGATAAGAAATAAAAAAATCCATTACCTGTTGTAGTGTCCTGACGGGGTATGCCTATAAAATATTAATTTTCAAATTTAGTATTGCTAAGTTACCATAATGACATCATATTTTAGTAAAATTGTTTGCTAAAACTTATCTAGTCTCAAGCCTTATACAGGCAATATAAGATGTAACACAATACATTTAAACATGTCAAAAATACAAATATATATCCTAAAGAAATCAATCATTTAATCCTCAAATCATAAGAAATACAGAAATCCATTACCTGTTGTAGTGTCCTGACGGGGTATGCCTATAAAATATTAATTTTCAAATTTAGTATTGCTAAGTGACCATAATGACATCCTATTTTAGTAAAAGTCTTTGCTAAAACTAGTCTAGTCTGAAGCCTTATACAGGCAATATAAGATGTTACACAATACATTTAAACATGTCAAAAATACAAATATATATCCTAAAGAAATCAATCATTTAATCCTCAAATCATAAGAAATACAGAAATCCATTACCTGTTGTAGTGTCCTGACGGGGTATGCCTATAAAATATTAATTTTCAAATTTAGTACACTTTAATTCCTTATTTACCATAACGATATCCTTTTTTTAGTGAAAGTGTTTGCTAAAACTAATCTAATCATAAGCCTTATACAGACAATATTATATGACAAATATGGATAATGATCATAACCCTGTATACAGCACAAAATGGATAATTGAGAAATCAGAAACCGAAGGCATACGAAATCAGGATAAAACAGGAACCAAAGCAAACAAACAAAAACATCCAGCATATGAAAAGAAGGGAACTCCCGATATGGGAGTGAGACCAGGTGCCCAGGAAGAGTAAGCATCTCATGCTTGTATGCAACACCCGCCGCTTCAATTCAATTGGATGGTTGAAATGGTCTATGGCAGAATATCATCCAACATTCTGGAGAGTGGGACATCATAGTGTATGACGAGTTCCCCATATCGACCGTAGAACTTCCTCAGTGACAATGTTATTCGGTCACAAACATATAACACAATACATTTTAACACGTCAAAAATACAAATATATATCTCAGAAAAACAATCATTTAATCCTCAAATCGTCTGGTGCAGTGTCCTCATGGACGTGCCCTATGCATGCTATACAATGTATTAAAACAAAATATAAATTTTCAAATTTAAAAGGCATTCCGTATTTAGCATAACGACATCCTTTTTTTTTTGTTAAAGTGTTTATTTCGTGGATCAAATAAAATTGATTTTTTGAAACATAATCTTTACATGACAAATATGGATAATGACCATATCCCTGTCTACAGTACAAAATCGATAATATAATTCAGAAAATCAGAAGCCGAAGGCATACAAAATCAGGATAAAACAGGAACCAAAGCAAACAAAAACAAAAACCTCCACTATATGAAAAGAAGCGAACTCCCGATATGAGAGTGAGACCAGGTGCCCAGGAAGAGTAAGCATCTCCTGCTTGCATGCAACACCCGTCGCTTCAATTCGGTAGAACTGTCACATCCGGTTACTTCCATTTTGGAAGATATAGAGTACAATCTTTGGTTGGATGGTTCAAATGGTCTATGACAGAATATCATCCACCATTCTGGATAGTGGGACATCATAGTGTATGACGAGTTACCCATATCGACCGTGGAACTTCCTCAGTGACGATATTAGTCGGTCACAAACATATCCCTGACTGAGAAGCTTATCTGAAAGACGCCTAGCTCTCAGAACAAAATCCGTATATTTGGTACTTGCTCTGGCATAGCGTATCAACTGAGATATGAACACGCCATAAGCAGGCGATGAAGGGATGTTGCTACTCAGAAAAGGAAAGTTCGTAATGCTGAAATTGAAGTCGTCACGTTTGTCATAGAGTGAGGTGTTCATGTGACCATCAGTGTCGTAGGACAACATTATGTCCAAATAGGATGCTGAATTATTTGTCTCTGAAGTTTCTTTGACTTCAAGCTCCGAAGGATAGATACTGCTCAGGTAATCCGCGAATTTTGGATTATTGATGGACAACACATCGTCTTTGTATCTGTAAGTGAAGTTGAAGTCAGAAGCTAAGTATCTTTTTCCTTCAGAGACTAACGCTTGAATGAATTCAGCTTCGTGCGAGTAAAGGAAAATGTCGGCAAGGAGTGGGGCACAATTGGTCCCCATTGGAATCCCGACAATTTGCTGGAAGACCTTTCCTCCAAACACCACAAAAATGTTGTCGTCAGAGAGTTTAACATCTGAATAATGTCTGTTTCAGTGTACTTATTTTCAGAATCGGACTTTTCTTTTACAAAGTAGGTTTTGTCATAGTTAACAACAATAAATTTGTATTTGCGATTACCGTTCTTACTTGTAAACGCATTACTTATAATTTTTGCGAGTCTTTCTTTCAATTTAGAATGTGGAATTGTAGTGTAAAGTGTCGAAAAATCAAAGGCTTTGATCGAATGGACTCTACTAAAATGAGTGGATTTCAGATGTTCTAAAAGTTCCTTCGAATGCTTTAAAATCCACATCTGGTTGATACCACTGCGAGAATATACTGTCGAACAATATTTTCGTAGCCCAGATTTGATTTCAGATAAAACTTTGGTGAGTAAGATCGATACAGATTTGGTAGAACATTTTGAGGAACCGGCGATGAAACGTTGTTTGTATGGATTCTTATGCATTTTAGGTATGCAGTATAAGTATGGTAAATCTAAATCTAAATTGGTCGAAGCCAAAGGAAGCAAGAGCTGATTTGTGGTTATCTATTATTTCAGAGGCAGAAAGGTTTGTTGGGGTGTAAGTGGAATTTCCAGGTGTAGAATTTAAACCCAACTCTTTAACTAGACTGTCGAAATAGTACTTTTTGCAAGTAAATGTGTAATTATTTTAGGCTTTGTCCGCTGGTGTGATGACATAATGTTCTTGGAGGTAGGTAAGTTGTGTGATAACATCAGGGTTTTTAAATATAGACACGAATCTGGTGTTCACAGTTGATTTTAATCGATTAATTCTAGATAAAAGTAGCCCTCTGATTGATTTTATCCATTCGGAAACATATAACATTCCTCCCTCATCTGTATGAAAATGATATTTAACAGATGGAGTCATGCATGACTGGTCTATGCTGCAAATTTATCTGTTCTTTAATGATGCTATTCAATTTGAAGACGTTTACCTTTTAATGTTTTATATTTCTTTGTAGTATGTATCTTCTATGTCTATTGCCTTACTTGTCTACTCTGTGTTTTCGATTAGGGTGTCATGGTGCTTTGCTATGGTACTGTCATCGATTCAGGTGTCATGGTGCTTTGCTATGGTACTGTCATCGATTTAGGTGTCATGGTGGTTTGTAATGGTACTGTCATCGATTAAGGTGTCATGGTGCTTTGCTATGGAACTGTCATCAATTTAGGTGTCATGGTGGTTTGTTATGGTACTGTCATCGATTAAGGTGCATGGTGCTTTGCCATGGTACTGTCATCAATTCAGGTGTCATGGTGCTTAGCCATGGTACTGTCATCGATTCTGGTGTCATTGTGCTTTGCTATGGTACTTTCATCGATTCAGGTGTCATGGTGCTTTGCTATGGTACTGTCATCGAGTCTGGTTGGAGATCCCCTCATTTTCTTTGTTCCGAATTATTCTGAGAAAAGTGGGAGGGTCGTGCACATGTAATCCAGGATGACCACACCATCTGCTGCTGACATGGCAGATGGCCGTCCTAAGTCGGCACCGTTTACCCATTGGTCTCGTTGGTTTATGTGTAGTCATTTGTGTTTTATGTTTTTCTGTGATTTGACGTTCCTTGTATTACTGCGTCTCTTTCTGTGCGTGTCATTTTGTGTTTTACGATGGGTGTTTTGGAGGTTGCTGTTGGTGCTGCAACTAGGTGTTGTTGGAGATCCCCTCCTTTCTTTTAAATAAATACACAATGAATTGCCTCTTTCTACTATCATAAGAATGTTCGTTTTGATTTCTGTTTGGAACAAGTCTTCTCTTTTTCAAACATTCTCATTGCATACCATTAAACTTACAAGTAATTTTCAATGACAATTTATTGTCTCCTGTAATTCGACTTACCTTTTTTCTCACAACGCTCTCCGATGAATTCTGATGGACATTCGCAACGGTACAAATATTTCTTGTGTTTATCGTTTATACATGTACCACCATTTAGACAAGGTTCTAGAAGGTCACACAGGGTAATCATCTGAGTTGGCTCAACGACCTCTGAAGTCGATAAACATATAAATTATACTCCTGCTAAAGATTGAATGTTTCTACATTCATCATATTCTATATTAATAATGTAATATCTAGTTTATCTACACATGAGTTAAAGAAGATCCTGACGATAATCTCAACAGCACTCACAATAAAGCACAAAATAAGCATCGACGGACCCCTAGCAAGCTAGAGGTGGGACCAGGTGCCCGGAGGGAGAAAATGCCCTGTTGGCTAGTCGCACCCGCCGTCGATGTTTAAGCATGAAAATGAAAACAATATATAAAACTCATGCACTGTCTGACGTTATGTCTATATAGAAAGTGCTATGGCGACAATGTGAGGGAAGTATATCCAAAACACTTACTGTCAAAATAATTATATATATATATAATTATTTTCATGATACATCAGCTTGTTAAGTACCCGAAACGTTCATGTCTGGTCCATGCTGCAAATGTATCTGTTCAAAATTGATGCTATTGAATTTGAAGACGTTAAACACTAGCTACATGTATCGGTACATTTTTTGACATAATGACTTTCACACTCTTTGGCTATATTACACTGTTAAAGCCCCTGTCACACCTACACGTTCTGGCATGGCGTTCGCACTACGACCACCAAAATTGTACGAAACGTGGCATAAACGTAGAAAGGACGCGGGGAACGTAGTAAGAACTCGCTGATACGTATTGAGGTCGTAGTAAGGACGCCGGTGAACGTGCCGGTACGCCGAGCCACCACGACCGTTTTGAACTGTTCAAAACAGTCGTAGTGAGAACGCGCTTATGACAGAACGTGTTAAGGACTACTTGCACACGTATTGAGATCTTCATGGATGTATTAGAAACGTGTCGCGAACATAGTACGAACGGCTAAAACTTTTACATATAATATTCCTATGGAGATCGTCACGTCTCTGCCGTCCTTACCACGTTCTTGGTTTTTGGGGGTGGTTAAATCAAAATAGATCTCGTACAAACAATTCATCCTTTGAACGTGTCATGATCGTAGCATGAACGCAGTAAGGACTTCGAGAACGTAGTAATAACGCCGTACGATCGCAACACAGACGCCTTCGTCGTAGTGTGAACTTGGGGCCGATCGTAGTGCGAACTTGACTAAACATATTAAAGACGTGAAGGACGCGCTACTAACGTGTCACTGACGCTTAAAGTCGTGTTGCGCACGTATTGGAGTCGTCAATTTTTCTTTCGGAAAGCCCTTCCGGGTGAAAAATGCCACGTTCTCACTACGTTCATGAAAAATTTCAAGGACGTAGTAAGAACGTCTCGAGAGAACGTGTAGGTGTGACAGGGGCTTAAGATTGAGGATCACCGAGGAGGGTTCAGTATCCGAAGCGTGGTCCATGCTGCAATTTTATCTGTTCTTAAACGATGCTATTGAATTTGAGGCGTTTGATATTTGTTTGTGTAGAGATTTGCTTTGAAAGTGTCAGCTGAGTTCAATTTAAGATCCCTCCCTTTCCCTTCTTTAATTACATGCACGCCTCGGGTACTTAAAGGCCTGGTTTTTCAACCGAATGGTAATTAGTATGCATACCTGAGTGATCTTAGCTAGGTAGGCGTGATATAGGCGGAGTGTACTGACCAGTGATATTCCTAGGGTCGCGAGCGATGTGACATCAAAGACATAACGACAGGTATAATTTATTATGCTAATTAGATATACCTCAATTTTATCTATTTTAAGCTGGCAATCAAAATTGACAGGGTTATACAGGATACATGGGACCAATCAGATTGCAATTAGAGATGTTAATTAACTCTACAGCGGTCAGTAAGGAAATGACAGGAAAGGAGTAGGTGCGGTAACCTGCCATTAAGACCCTGTTTTCAAAGTTTTTTTTATATATCCATAATAGCCTAGTTTATAAACTGTAAAAGGTATGGTGAATCCAAATCAGGAAAGCCTTTTTTTTAATTTTACAGGCCTATACTGAATCATACGTCTCTCAAAATATCTAAAAACATTGAAATCATTGAAAATATCAATAAATGAGAGATATTTCGATACAAAACTATGAAATCAAGTAGCACTCCAGGCCTTGGCCATAAATATTTTTTGTATCAATCGATGGATTTCTGATCGGCCTTTTTAATTTGCATAAAGAAATTCGTGGGCGAGGCCTGGGGCGTAGATGAATTTTGAAGATTTGTGTGAAATACGATGATTTTCCTTAGTTTTGCGTCAGTCAGGAGAAATAACGTCAAAAATGACGTCATACATTACGCACGTGACGTTACGAGGGCTCAAAATTATGACACGGTATTTTCTCAAACATTCAACATTGCAAAAAGTGATAATTGATTATTCTTTTATCAAAAGCATTTTTCGTCGAAATTATAGGGCTGATATGAGGGGTAAGCGTACCTAGTCCTTTACCTGTCTTCTTTTATAGTCCCCACACGGCCTTTAACCATCGTCAGTGATCCTCAATCCTCAGTCCAAACAATGAAGTTTGAGATCGACTGCATAAATATGCATGAAATTTTGTCATGTACTTCGGAAGGCTTCGATTAGCAAAAGAATCATTTATCAATTTAAATTGGAATATAATATTCCATTTAGAATCCATTAAAGATGGCATAGTTATACTTTTCTGCCTAGACTTGAGATCAATTTGCTGAAAAGAAACTTTTAATCCCTAAATTCAAAACAGTCTTCGCGTACTTCGTGTACTGCAATTGAGTTAAAGAAGATCCTGACGATAATCTCAACAGCACTCACAATAGAGCACCAAACTGAGCATCGACGGACCCCCAGCAAGCTAGAGGTGGGATCAGGTGCCCGGGAGGAGTAAGCATCCCCTGTTGGCTAGCTGCACCCGCCGACGACGTTCATGCACGAAAATAAAAACTATATAAAATACATGCATTGCGCTGTCCGAGGTTATATCTATAGAGAAAGTGCTATGGCGACCACGTCAGGGAAAGTCCCCGAAGATATCGCTCGCCTAGATTTAGTGTTTACGCACTGCATTGAAATATATTCTAAATTTTCTGTCACAAATTAGATCTAAATTTCTGAAACTAAGGGGTATATCCCTCATTGCATAGCTCTGTCTTTAGCTGGGTTTCGGCATTAATTTGTTTTGGTCATGTTTAGAATTAAACTCCTTGCGCCTACCCTGCAACGAATTTTGGCCATATTTTTCACTTAAATACGCTTCTGAATACACCCTACATTTAATTTGGAGCCGCTCATTTTTGGCAAGTTAAAAGTTTATATTGTAGATAGCTCAAGGAAAATTCACTTTGCCTTTATTCAAATTGTTTGACATTAAGTACTACTGACGAGGATTCAATAACCGAAACACGTGTCTAGTACAATAAAATTGGTACTACAGAACATGTATTTCAATATTGACAATTTAAACAATTTACTGCTTATGCGAGGTTGAAAATAAGGAAAAAAATAGCTCGAACATAAACATATCCCTTTTAGCTACAATTATTTGTAAACAAAATTGAAATGATTCATCACTTATGAAAACACATAAAAGACATGAAACCAACAGAAGCCGATCTTTGGCGGCCAAATTTTATGCAAACTCCTAATACGTTTAGAATTACTTCAACGTCTCCAATAACTTATAGCAAATTTGCATCCCTATTGTCTGTCTAGCCATTGATTGTATTTTCATAGTGTAAAAACGCGCCGTCAGATGTGATGTCGGACAATTTAATTGTACCCCGCTTTCGCGAAAGCGCGGGGACATTAAAACCGGTTCGTCCGTCTGTCCGTCTGTCCGTCCGTCCGTCCGTCTGTCCGTCAGTCACAAAAACTTTTACCTTGTGCATAACTTTTGAATGGTAAGTGATAGGGCTTTGATATTTCACATGAGTATTCCTTGTGACAAGACCTTTCCATGGATACCAAAATTTTTGACCTTGTGACCTTGACCTTGGACTTTGACCTACTTATTAAAAACTTTAACCTTGACCATAACTTTTGAATGTAAGGTGATAGGGCTTTGATATTTCACATGTGTATTACTTGTGTCAAGACCTTTCCATGGATACCAAAATTTTTGACCTTGTGACCTTGACCTTGGACTTTGACCTACTCATTAAAAACTTTAACCTTGACCATAACTTTTGAATGGAAAGTGATAGGGCTTTGATATTTCACATGTGTATTCCTTGTGACAAGACCTTTCCATGGATACCAAATTTTTTGACCTTGTGACCTTGGACTTTGAGTTCGACCTACTTTTCAAAAAACTATAACCTTGTCCATAACTTTTTAATGGAAAATGATAGGGCTTCCACATTTCACATGTGTATTCCTTGTGATGAGACCTTTCTGTTGGTAACAACATTCTGACCTTGTGACCTTGTCCATGGAGGTTGACCCACATTTAAAAACTTCAACCTCGACCATAAGTTTTTGATTTTAATTTAAATCATAGGTCTTAAATATTTCACATGTGCATACCTTTTCATAAGCCCTGTCCCTTGGAAACAAAACAAAAGTTTGTACCTTTTGACCTTTTCTTGGAGTTAATCTTTCATATTTAGAATGTTGATAATATATGAGATATATTATTAAAACTAAAGAATGGGGGGATGTCTGTAAGCATTTCTTTAAAGACAAACACCCAAAAGCGGGGGACCACAATTCCTTGAATTTGATAATTTCCTTTAAATTTAATCATGCGGGGAAAATCCCGTTAGCTTAGACGATAATTTTGTTGTTTCGAAGTGTTATATATAAGGAAAAACTCTATACATTTTTCATTCAATTTGAAGACGTCAAACATAAGTACCACTTGATGGGTGTCACTGCTGGTGGACCACGAGTCCCCGAGGGCACATGTAGCCAAGTTTTATCGGCTTCGGTTGATCATCTATTCAACGCATTCAATGGAGAACATTTCTGTTATCAAAATTTCTCGAAATTTCTAAAACACGGGTTCTGTAGCATCATATCCCACCCACCCTGCTACGTCTTTCGGTACATTTTTGGGCATTATAATTTTCACACTCTTTGGTCATATTACACTGTTTAGATTCAGGATCGCTGACGTGGGTTAAGTAACCGAAACTTGCATGAAATATTAAAATAATTCCTTATAGAAAACTATCAATCTCGTGTGGGACTCGTTGATGAATCCCAGACACTAGAGGGAAGTAACTCTTATTTCGAAAAGACAAGATAAACTTACCTGGTTTTGGTGTTGATACGTCCACGACAGGTGCTAAAATATTTAAAGGTAATGCATAAAACAGTTGAGGGACATTTCCTCACATTATCTAAACTACAGAAACAAAGCATTATCTTTTATTTCCTTCTGTGATCTTGTGCTCGGCATTCTTGTGTAATAGAACATGTCTTGTTTCTGCCAGCAGGTGAGGGGCTGTCTAATGCTATTTTTAACATTTAACCAGATTCTTGTAAGTTCACAAGGGCTACTGTGTCTTGTAATATTTCAGACGTTGAAGTATCATTGTTGTCGTACTTATTGGTTTTTTTTCTATCTTAACTGGACAAAATAGTTTTACGTTCAATTTCAATAACGTTTGATTTTATGCGTTTGTTTTAAAGCATAGTACATGAAGTTTGTGCTTAAATTCAAAATGGTGTATAAATGTATACTGCTTTTTGAAATGTACTCCTTACGTCATATCCGCTTGAGTAGGAAATACACATGTCGAGATAAGACGGTTGTCAAAAATGGTATTTATGCTTCGACGAGATTGTATGGATTAACGTTTTAGTCAACTGAATCGAAGTAAAGTTGACGTCACGGAAATAAAAAAATCTGACAAAACAGGAAACCTGCATTACCAGTCTTGACTTTGATGGCAACATAGTAATATGATATGTAAGACTGGTATCGTTGCATTACATATCCTGTGAAAAAGAAAATTTGTCCCCGGGGCACATGTAGCCAAGTTTGATCAATTTCGGTTAATCGTCTGTTTTTTCAGCGCATTTGAAATTTTCTGCTACAAAATTTCTTGAAATTTCTAAAGCGTGGGACCTGTAGCATCATATCCCACCCATTCTGCTACGTCTTTCAGTACCTTTTTGGACATAATAATTTTCACACTTTTTGGCCATATTACATTGTTTAAATTGAAGATCACTGACGAGGGTTAAGTACCCAAAACGTGCATTTCTGGTCCATGCTGAAATTAAACTGTTCTTAAATGATGCTATTGAATATGAAGACGTTTAACAAAAGTAACCATCTTAGCACCATCCTATCACCGCCGTTTTGGTCAAACATTTCATTAAACTATGCTACTGAATCGACCCTACATAGAATTTGGAGTCGTGCAACGTATGCAAGGTAAATGCATAAATTAATATTCAAAATATAAAACCAGATAGTTCTACTGAAATTCATTTGGCTGTGTCAGAAATCACTTCGGTATTCAATAAGTACCACCGATAAGGATTTACTATCCCAACCTGTGTCTGGTGCATTTAAATTGGTTTGAAATTTGTCAAGGAGGTAAGGAGTTGGAACGCTTCGGAATTCGTTTTATAATTGTGAATGAAATAATGCGATTTTTATTTTATCTTTACGAGGGCCTAAAAGATCAAAACGTTCGAAAACGACTCTACACGTTCAGTTATTTATTCCCTTATATATGCACAGCCACTGTAATTGCCTGAGATAAAGCTTTCAGGACGATTGTTATTGATTTCCGTATAAATGACAGTGTGACGCCATAACCCCCGACATAGCGGATAAATTTGAATTTAATATCAACATGTTTAAAATCTTTTCCTATGCAATGTAGGAAGTAGGAATAGCATTATATAAAAAGACGAATTCAATGCTAAAATCATCCCAACTAAGTCCTTACCTCTTTCAGCAACTGTGTCTTGACGACTACAGAATACGACATCAACAACAAGCGACAGAGGCAGGCGCAGCTACAATAGCTCTCTGTCGATTGATGTCACATCCTACACTCAACGGAATATTTCTTGACACATTCAGCGTTGTTTGTGATAATTTCAAAATAGACCACACATAAACAGTACACAGTATAACAAAAATCCATAAACTAACGCTGTCAATATTTCATGATTTCACCGCGCTGCAACTGACTCAAACGGATAACAGAAATGGGAAATTACATTCCGCAAACAAAATTAGTTCCAAACAATCAACATCTAGAGAGTAATGAATAACTTGTATAGTCATATTTGGTCATTATGCAATACTTCATACATAACAATGCATTAATTTATGACATTTCAGTCATATTGAATAAGCGTGACGTTGCCATTTGGACACTCCCGCTGTGCCTTTCTCAAATTAACTCCCCTCCACATTGGTGGAAGGATTCGCTTTAAAAATAGAATTGGGAGCTTTCGTTGTTCTATTTTTGGCTTTGAAAGCGCATATATATAGAATAAGTGTCTAATTTTGTGTGTTTATGCAGTAATAAATTACAATGGCTGATGCATTTATTTGATAAAATGCGCTAACGCGCATTATATCAAAATAAATGTATCAGCCATTGTAATTTATTTCTGCTTAAACACACAAAATATGACACTTATGTATATAATAAGTGTCTTATTTTATGTGTTTATGCAGAAATAAATTACAATGGCTGATGCATTTATTTTGATATAATGCGCGTTAGCGCATTTTATCAAATAAATGCATCAGCCATTGTAATTTATTTCTGCATAGACACACAAAATAAGACACTTATTCTATATATATGCGCTTTCGAAGCCAAAAATAGAACAAAGGAAGCGCCCGATTCTATTTATAAAGCGAATCCGTTCACCAATGCAGAGGGGAGTTAATTTTAGAAAGGAACAGCTGGAGTTTCCCATGACAACGTCACGCTTAGAACTGTCATAAATTAATGCATTATGATATATCAAGTATTACAAATTAAACAATTTAACAATGGAATCATGACAAAATATGACCAAATAAGTTGTTTATTACTCTAGATGTTGACTGTTTGGAACTAGTTTTGTTTGCGGAATGAATTCCCATTTAGTATCCGTTTAAGTCAGTTGCAGCGCGGTGAAATCATGAAATGTTGACAGCGTTAGTTCATGGATTTTTCTTATACTGTGTACTGCTTATGGTTGGTTTATTTTGGAATTATCACAAACAACGCCGAATGTGACAAGAAATCTTCATTCAAAATATTCCGTTGAGTGAAGGATGTGACATCAATCGACAGAGAGCTATTATAGCTGCGCCTGCCTCTGTTGCTTGTTGATGTCGTATTCTGTAATCGTCAAGACACAGTCGCTGAAAGAGGTAAGGGATTACTGGGGAAGATTTGAGATATGAATTCGACTTTCTATATGATGATGTTCCTAATTTCTGTATAGGAAAAGATTTAATACTCGTTGATCAATATTCAATTCAAATTCATCCGCGATGCTTGGCGGCGTTTTGACGTCACACTGTTATTGATACAGAAATCAATAACAATCGTCCTGAAAGCTTTATCTCGGGCAATTACAGTGGTTGTGCATATATTATATAAATAGATCATTTCCTACGTAAGTCGGCACCGATTGTCCTTGTGTCTCGCTGTTCTATGTTGTGGTCTATTTTTGTTGTAGTCTTTTCATGTTGTATTCTTTTTATGTTGCAGTCTTTTTATGTTATAGTCTTTTTATGTTGTAGTCTTTTTAGGTTGTAGACATTTTGTGCTGTAGTCTTTTTGTGTTGTAATCTTTTTGTATGGTATTTTGATGTACTAAGTCATCCTTGTCCATGTTGCGTCTATTGCTTTGCCTGACTACTTTTTGTTATCGCATAGTGGTATTTTTGTTTTATTTTAGTTTTTGCTTTTGTTTGTTTGTTTTTTGCTTCAGGTGCGACAACCACGTCTTATTGGAGATTCCCTCCTTTATTGAAGATAAGCTTTTGTTTGTGATATCCTTAATTATCGGTTTTGTACTGTGTATTGTGATATGGCCATTGTCTATATTTGTCTTTGTTGTTGCAATGTGGATTTATCCGGGCTTATTTTTATATTCTCATATAGGTAGGTTGGCTTTTTTACAACACCTGCAGCAGGACAGAAATAAAACTTTGTGAGGTCTAAATATGTAAAAATGATCATTCAAGCGCATGGAAAGATCTGTTTAAATTGGTTTTATTTGCTTTGATTGGCCGTTATGTGTTGTACATGATCACGATCCAATATACCGTAATACATTAAGATACTTACGTTCACGACAAAGACACATTGGACATCCTCTTTCATCTAAAACGTTACCATATCTACAGAGTAATCGACAAATGGGACCACAAACTGCAAAAAATATATACATTAATAGCAATTCTCTGTAACCATTTAAACAATTTCGGCACGCATGGTCACCGATTTTCATGAAATTTCACACATAAGTAGGGACCAATGAAATAAGGAAAATTTGACAAAAAAATTAATTCTAGGTCATCTGGTTACCATGACAACGGCCTTAAAAGTTGAGAAATTGGCAAAATTGAGCTAATTTGACGCTCTATAATTTGGTCTATATGTGACATCAATGGAAGATTTTTTATGCATCCTAAAGATTAGGACATAAATTTTTTAATAAGCTCACTAGTAGTGTCTGATATTGTAAGTAAGGCTGGTTACCATGACAACATAATTAGCTAATTTTGATATATTGATTTCAAAATGCTGTTTGTATTTTCCAATTTTCCTTCTCTCTCGATGGGTATATGATAAGGAAATAGGATTTATTTTATAAAATGAGCAATTTCAAGATAAACCCACTTGTTGCTATGTACATAAGTTACCTTGGCAACGGTAACTATGGTCTTTAATATTACTTATTTTGCAACTTCAGCGTCATTTTTAAAAATTTTGCATCATGATGAACAGATAAAAATTGTTGGAAAATATCCAACACAAAGAGTTCTTTCAAAAACCGTGAAAAAGCTATGGGGAACATATGTTACCATGGCAACCATTTTTTATTATTTTCATAAAACAGTAATTATTAATCCCAGGAAGTTCAAATTCAATAACAATAAAGATCAAGTAAGCCTCTATCAAAATACAATAAAAAAGTTTCAAATAATTAATGGTTGCTATAGTAATTTGGCCTTACATTATAAAAACAAGCATTTTTTGTTGTTTTTCAAAGCCTTTTCTTCAAAAAATGAAACAGGCTTACACAACCTTTTTTACATATACGATAAGGCAAAGTTCAAACTTTATTTTAGATTTTAAAAAATTCAGATTACTTACCTTTTGATGCCCGTATCCAAGGACTCAAAGTGGGCATATGTGCAATTTTAAACATAGCAACGGGCTATTTCCTGGATATTTTTCAAAAATTTTCTTTCGTGTAATGAAAGATCTACTTGAATACATTAATTAATTTTCATCACTTTGAATCAAAATTCAATGATCTAGTAAAAAAAGGACTCTAAATATTGTCCAAAATTGCTTTCATTTTTGCGATTTGAGGTCATGTTGCCATAGCAACGAACAGAAACTTAGTCCCAATGTGAATGCTTATGTTTTATTTGAATAACAAACTCAAAAATATAAGTAATTTATCGTTGAATTTTGAAAAAAATGCCAAAAATACTATTTTGATAGGGTACCTGTGTTGTTGCTATGGAAACATATAGATAAGATCATAAACCCAACATTATTATTACTTAACTTGAAAGAGCAATGATAGGGTACTGATAATTCATCAGTGTTTGTTTTAGATTATGCTGTATAAATTATGTATGTGACTTCAAAAACGCCCAAAAATGCATTTTTTCAATATTCAAAGTCCGTTTCCATGGCAACCCAACCTTATGTACAAATTTTATCAAAATCTGAGACATGTCGTGCCATGCGTCCTTCATAAAAGTGCAAATGCTTACAGAGAATAGCTATTAAGAGATGAAGCATTCCGTATTTAAAACAATAGCTGAAATTCTTACGACTGACAAGACATTTTTGCTCTCTTTGAATTCTTATGTCAAAAGAAGATTTTGGCTTTGATAGACACGCGATATTGTAAAGAAAAACATACAATCGCCGGTTTAGCTCATTTTGAACTGAATGAAAAAATCTAGTATTGGTCCATTAATATGTAGTTTGATGATGAATTTAAAGACATTTAACGTTGAAATGATTAAGGAACTCCTAGCAAAATTATCAGGAATGAAAAATAAATTTCCCCTTTTTAAAATGTGTCATATTTCGAAAGTTATTCATTGATTCATAAAATAGAGACGGACAGAGGGTTGCCCGTTCCAATAAAAGTCAACAGTTAAATCTCCTGATGGTAAAGTAATCAGATGTATATGGAAATTTTTAGTAGTACACGTATATTTAGAAAACGAAGGCATTGTCTGTTCTCTATTATGATATACAGTATAGTTTTAACCCATTTTCTTCTGCAGGTAATTCAGCTTATTACCTCTGTATATCTGAACATTTATTGGTGTTCCACAAAAAGTGCAAATGACGTTCAACCCACATATCTGACCTCTGACACTAATCCATTCATATAAACTCCTACAAACTATATATTTTCTGAAAGCTTATGCTTGAGCAATTCAAAATATTCTTTAAAATTCAGAATAGGTACAACCAAATTTGAGAATTCAATTTTGGAAAGTTGAGACCTTGTGAAAAAATATTCACATTTTTAAAAAATGTTCACCTTTGACCAAAAATTTGATGCAGAAGTTGAATAATGACCCCTCGTTTTTTAACTGCTACTTCAAGGAGGAAGTGAAATTGTATAACATGTTTTTTATTTGAAAAGAATATCTCTGTTCAAAATTTTTTTATGCCTACATGTGCGTCATTAACTATTACCAGAAAAATTCACATAATGAAATTCAAACTTCAGTAACTTTAATCAGAAAGACAAAATTGAATTTTATGCAAACATAGAAATGTAGAACAAGAAATTTGTATTAAATTAAACTATGTAAAATGTAATTATTTGAAAATACAATTAATTAGGTATGTCTAGAATTGTAAAAATTTGGCAAAATGGAAAAAATTCTTGATATACAATAAATTCATGAACGGATATTATACGTGTTCACATTTTATACCAAGACATGAAATACATTCCCATCTCTACTTCATTCACTTAAAATGCTCAAACAACACTGTGCTCAGACTTCATTTTCTAATACTGAGACTGCACTACTCATCCTCATTATGTGCTTGCTTGTACATTCTAAGTGCACTGGCACGTTGCATTGTACACATCCAAATTTCGTGACTCCTTTTCTTTGGCCGCTTGCTAGAGACAAAGAACATTCACGGCACACTTTATTTTTCTCATACAAATGTTTGAAGTCGTGCAGGGTCATTCTGCCACTGCTTTCAGCAATTGGTGCCTCTCGTTTGGCTCGAAAATTCCCGATCAATTCAGTGGAAAGATTCTCTATAAAATCCTGGAAGTAAGGCCATTTTTCTCGGGCAGTGTCTGGATGCATATCTTTCGCAATAACATATGCGTTGTAGGCAGATGCCATCAAAACATAGAAGATCCTCGTCCACCACTTGCTTGATCGATGTTGTAACAAGTAGTACCCCAACATCTGGTCCAACAAATCCACACCTTTCATATTAATCTGGTAATCCGATATAGGACGCGGAATACTGACACGCCCACTGTCCGAGGATGGCCTGGAGACAATACCCATGTCACTCGGGTCATGATAGTTTGACAATACCAAGACAGACTTGGTGTCCTTCCATATGCAGTATGTGAGAATATCTTTCTGTGCAACTTTATAATCATGTTTTGCAAGGTTCATTCTGTTTGGAAGTAGAGCCTTCGGAAGTCCTTTCCTGTTGGATCGCACTGTTCCACATGCCTGTATGCCTCGCACATGCAAATCAGAGAGCAAGTCGGGACTAGTTTAAAAATTTTCTATGAATACCTTAACATTTGATCCCAATAAATGGTTACACAGATCCATCATAACTCTGTAGGATAAACCCTTTCCTTGTACTGTAGACTCTTCCTTCACCGTGTAAATCTGGAATCGATGCAGATACCCGGTATCACTCTCGGCCAGGGCCCAAACTTTAACGCCCCACTTGATGGGTTTGGCCGGCATATAAAAGCCACTCTTTTCGTCTCCAATAACCATTTATAGATGGTAGTTTCATGATACCAATTGCAAAGACAAGTCCAATAAAAGCCTGCATTTCCGGTACAGTTAAATCAACCCACTTTGGTGCATAAGGCCTGGGGGGGGTTCTTAGTTCTTTCCTGGTGTGCATAAAGATTAGATTGCTCCACCAACCTATCCCACATACTACTATCCCATAGAAGTTCAAAATAGTGTATAGGTGATGCCTCCTCTGGGTGCAAAACAGTAGGTCGAGGGTCTTTTCTATAGTGGCTTTCAGATCTAAAGTTGAAATTTTCGGTGACCCAGTCATTTTGAAACCCTTCAAACTCAAGTTCATCATCTGAATCATTCAATAAGCTAAAAATCCAGCCATCATTATCATCTCTATTTACTTCATGTGAAAGTTCAATGTCATCAGACGCTACTATGTCACTTCCGTCACTTAGTTCTCCGTCTGCAGACGCCATTATTTTGCCAGTTTATTTTACACATACTTTAGACGGGATTCTGATCCATAAAACCAACTCAAAATTGCTTAGTAATTGTAAACAAATCAAGGTCAATATTTTTCTTGATCGTAGTAAGTAAAGCGTTTGCATGAATAGCCCTTTATTACATAGAAAACGAAAGTAGAACCTTATAGGAAAAACGAGGACCGGAGTCGTATCCCGAAGAGAATGGGAGTATACTACTGTAGTCGTATCCCGAAGGCAATGGGTTAAGTGTTGAAGATGATGTTATAAAGTCAGATATTCTTATGTTATTCTCTCGTTTATCATAAATACTGAAATACTGCATTGTCATATTCACCTACCTGGTTCCTCACAGGTCTTTCCATTAAAATCCGGTGGACATTCACAATGGAAATCGTGGATACTATCTCTTACGCATGTTCCATTATTTTTACATGGTTCTGTAAGGTTACATATAGTTACGTTCGGATCCATTGTTGTTGTACCTAAAGTTGATCAAAGCATTAACATTAGTGGAAAATTGAGTCAATGCAATTCTTTACCTCTTTAACGGCATTTCAATCAAATTCTGATGCACCAGACGCTGGTTTTGGAAAAATCCTCAACAGTGGTACTTTTAGCCAACAAAATTTTCGGTAGCGACCTCAAGTTAGATTTCTGAATATTGTGTAACTGTTTTAAAGTGAGCGTGCGGCTCAGAATTTCTAGTAGGGTCGATTCAGTAGCATTATAAGATTTAAGCATTATTGCAGTTAGATATATTATTTTTTTGTTTTGCTTTAAGTATTTCCTATATGTTTTAAACACTTTGTCGATGTGGTGGACGTCAGTCTTCGCCGTGTTTATAATCTAGATGTTTATAATATATCACATTCCATAAAATTCCACAAGTATTTATTACGTTTGACAGGTTTTGAAATCAATAGAATTGTAATTTTGAATTGTAGTGCACTTCAAATTTCTTCATTTAATTTATTCTAGGTGGCACAATTTACAAAATTTCAAAAGATAATAATAGAATGGCTACTAACATATATTTGGCTGTGTCTGAGAATTACTTAAGCCTTTATTTAAGTACCACTGATGAGGATTTACTATCCGAAACACGTGTCTAGCGCATTAAACTGGGTTGGAAATTTTCTTCCAGAAGGTAAAGAATTAGAATACTTCCGTATTATGACAATGGTTTCGTCAATTTTTAAATTATCTATTCTTAAATCGGGGTGCATGAACGAAAACTCCCATCTTAATCATAGAGCATGAGAAGTCAAAGAAACTTTCAGCTAACGTTTTGGTCCTGCTAACTCAGATACTATAAATTGCTTTGTACATGTATCATGATATTAGACGTCTTAAAATCCATCGATTCAGATTAATGTGATATTTTAATTTATTACATGATACACCCGTTATGCAGTTTCATAAAGCCATTTCATAAATATATGATATGATAACACGTTACATATTGCTCTGCTTGAATGCGATTGGTCAAGTTTGGAACCTAGTCACATAATCCTTGACAAATGTGACCTTTCAAATATCGGTCAACTCTTAAATCCAGACTCGGAGTCAATATTAATGATTAAAATTGTTTTTGTTGAAATAATTCTTGCATTGAAATATTATTCAAGATTGAAATACTTTTCTCTTACGCACAGAATATCTATACGATGGTGACACTACTTCTCATGGCGTAGCAGACGACTTCTAGATCACGGCGTGATTCGCCTCTGTAGTTCTCGGAAACGTTGATTTCACGTTAGAAATACACATTTTATGGCAATATCATGTGATAAAAAGAATCTCAAATGAATTTTCATTTCATACGATGTATTATGAAACTCGTGCGTTCTCGGGGATATAAAATTGACAAATCTGGATAATGACCATATCCCTGTTTACAGCACAAAATCACTAATTCAGTTTATCAAAAACCGAAGGCATACAAAATCAGGATAAAACAGGAACCAAAGCAAACAAACAAAAACCTCCACCATATGAAAAGAAGCTAAGTCCCGATATGGGAGTCAGATCAGGTGCCCAGTAAGAGTAAGCATCTCCTGCTTGCATGCAACACCCGCCGCTTCCATTCGGTAGAACTGTCACATCCGGTTACTTCCATTTCGGAAGCAACTCGTGTCATAATACATCGTATGAAATGAAAATTCATTTGAGATCCTATATATGTCTAATTATGCTAAGGCGGCACCGATTGCCCATTGGTCACATTGGTTTATATGTAGTCATTTATGTTTGATGTTTCTATGTGATTTTGGCGTTCATTTTACCATTTCCGTCTCATTCTGTTCGTGTCTGCTTTGTGTTTTTGTAGAGGATGTTTTTTGGTTTTGTTGATGCTGCTGTCGCGAGTTGTTGAAGATCCCCTCCTTTCTTTTAGTTTGGAGCTTTTAACTCAGCTACCTGCAACAAAGTCCATGATTTGATTGGACTCTAGAAACTGTCAATCACATAAAGTTGTCCCTCGTGTTTCTATGGAGCTATGTTATTGTCTCCGTATGCTTTTCTGAATTTGATCAAGATTTTGTAAACCATTTGATAGCGATTTTTGTAATCTAGTTTTCCCATTTTTCTAATTTTTTTTTCTAATAATTTTAACTATAAATTTAATAAAAGAAATAATTTAGTAGATCATCTAAAAATTCGTTTAATTTTAGATGATTTTGTTAATAATTTTCCAATTATTCTAATTTTCTATTTTTCCTCAAAAAACAAAAGCGACGGGTTTAACATGGAAACAGGAGACGCTGATTCTTCCTGGGCATTAATTGGGAGTTCGCTTTTTTTCATGCGGTGGAGGTTTTTGTTTGTTTGCTTTGGTTTTTGTTTTAACCTGATTTCGTATACCTTCGGTTTGTGACTTCCTGAATTATCGATTTTGTACAGTGTATTGGGATATGGTCATTGTCCATATTTGTCATTCAGTCTTTGTGTTTGACTTTAAAACGCTGATTTACTCACCTCTTGTCGTTGGAAGAGTTGCTGGAAAAAGGAAAACGTGCATAAAATATAAGAATTAAAAGTATAATTAAATGTAGGAAGATATCGTCTCATCAATGGTAATTTTCAAACGTTTAAAAAGAGTATTCAATTTATAATTGTGAACAGAATTTCGGCAGCAATTTTTTTATCCAGAAAAAAAATTTGCCTTAAAGAAAATAACTTTTTTACTTTTCTGAAGGATTTTGAAATCATAATGCATATTTTTTGAGAATGTTCAATAGCATCAGTGGTTTGGGGGATTTCATCAGTTTTTAAAATTTTAGCATGCGTTGAAGAAAAGATCAACCGAAGTTGATCGAACTTGGCTAGATGTTCCCTCGGGGACTCCTGATCCACCAGCAGTGACACTCACCAAGTGGTACAAATATTAAATATCTTCAAATTAAATAGCATCATTTAAGTACCGATAAATTTGCAGCATGGACCAGACATACACGTGTCTACCCTCTGTCTTCATTTAAAGATAAAAGATAAACTAACCTGGATCCTCACAGGTTTTTCCGATGAACTCTGGTGGACAGTCACAAATGTATTCATCGGTATTATTGTCATCATCTTTACACGTGCCGCCATTTTGACAAGGTTGAAGAAGAAAGCATGCGGTATCCCCGACAGAAGGTGGTGGCGTTGTAGGTATCATCGAAGCTGTTGTTACTAAAACAGGAGACAGAGAAAAGATCTGTAAACCTTAAGGTCAGGATTGCGACATTTAATTGAAATAAGTTAGATGATAGATTGATATGTCCACATTTGCAGGGACATCTACGTATAGAGATATGATATTGCGTTATCCTAGTTGGCATATGAATACTTTTTAAAAAGGTTCAACACTATATAGATGTTTGTTTTTTTTTTCATAAGGAGATAAAAGCAATTGAACTATGAGTTGTCTCTTAGCTAACATTCTTTCATTCTTTACAGATTATAATGAAAGTTTCGGACAAAAATAACATTTCAGTGCAAATTGGATAAGTATACGAATAGTCAACGTAATAAGTATGTAAAATAAGTATATTTCTAAGAGAAAAGAAGGATTCATGTGTAATTAGGAAAGAGATGAGAATATTAGGAGTAATAAGGAAAGAAAGGGAGAATGGAAGGACTTTCCCCCTTCCGCCTCTCAGATGAGTAAAGATAATTTTCATATGGGGCAAGTAAAGTCATTGTTTATCGTTTCACTCTTTGGTCATATTACATTGTTTAGAAATTTACTGACGAGTACACGAAACGTGCATGGTCCATGTTGCAGATTTATCTGTTCTTAAATGATGCTATTCAATTTGATGACGTTTAACTGTTGTGTTTCATATTTCTATATCATGTGTCTCTTTAAAGTCTGTTGCAGTACTTGTACACCATCCCTCCAATGCTATTTTGATCATATATTTTATTTGGATATGCTACTGAATCGACCCTACAGAAAATCTTAGGGCGCTACTATATACAGTTAAAGTATACCATTGAGGGAGTTAGCACGATTCTGGTTCCCCGAGACCAGACCTATTTCCCGAGGCGAAGCCGAGGGAAATAGGTCTGGTCGAGGGGAACCAGAATCGTGCTAACTCCCTTAATGGTATACTTTAACTGTTTTATTATACCGAAACAAACATTATACTGAAACAAACATATCTCTTAGGTATACAGAAACAAACATTATACTGAAACGAACATATCTCTTAGGTTCACAGGGTTCAAATGGAAATTCTAATGATTTTGCCTTGCCTTCTCGACTGAATGACTGAGTAATGGAAAATATTAATTTTTGATGATAAGATAAACAGAAACATCATTTATCATACTCATACATGTTTAATTTTTGATTGTTTTATTTTATTGCGGATTAATTTATGTGCTAAGTGGATAGGAGGCTGATTACTCTGCTCGCGTATTGATAGCGTAATCCGATCAACCTTCACATCATCCGATCAACCTTCAACGACGCTGATTGGCTGATACTGACACACCCCCAAAGAAGCTCCGCCCCATTTTGAAACTAACTCCCTAGGGAAATAGTCTTCTCAACTAACGCACCCCTTTGCAGGGAAATAGTCTTATCAGGCGATTTTCAGGGATTTAGTTAAATTCAATGAGGCTCTTTTTATATAGGGACAAATCAGTAGAGGTATAACAATATAATTTTAGCTGTGTTTAAAAATCACTTTGGACTGAAGTATCACTGATGAAGATTTAATATCCAAAACGCGTATATGGTGCATAAATTGGTTTGGAACACTTTCGTATTATTTTATCATTAAATTCTATTGAATTAAAAATCAAACTTTATTTATTTTACAATGTTTCAGAAATAAGTTAAACAACTTATATTAATGTCTCACGTTGGCTAAGATGTTGGCATGAGGGGGTCCAAGGAGCAGGAGGAAACCAGAGTGCTCGGTGAAAAACCCCTGCAGGGGTTAGTTGGAGAGCCACATACCCACCCACATTTCAAAATAGTTTGGAATTTTCTGATGAAGCTATAGCGTTGGAACACTATTATTGTCTACTATGTGTTTTCGATTCAGGTGTCATAGTGCTTTGTTATGGTACTGTCATCGATTCAGGTGTCATGGTGCTTTGTTATGGTACTGTCATCGATTAAGGTGTCATGGTGCTTTGCTATGATACTGTCATCGATTCAGGTGTCATGGTGCTTTGCTATGGTACTGTCATCGATTCAGGTGTCATGGTGCTTTGCTATGGTACTGTCATCGATTCAGGTGTCATGGTGCTTTGTTATGGTACTGTCATCGATTTAGGTGTCATGGTGGTTTGTTATGGTACTGTCATCGATTTAGGTGTCATAGTGGTTTGTTATAGTACTGTCATCGAGACTGGTTGGAGATCCCCCTCATTTCCTTTGTTCCGAATTCATCTGAGATGTACACTTATATAAATACACATTGAATTGCCTCTTTCCACTATCATAAAATGATTTCTGTTTGGAACAAGTCTTCTCCTTTTAGAGCTTCACCAATAATACACGGTTGTTAGCCGATGAAGTTCGTCCGAACGAAATTCACCAAACATAAGGGGTCATCTATAGAAAACCATGACTTTAAACAAAAGTATATTAGTACTGCAGTCAGTAATTAAGAAACAAAACGGTTACACAGGAATAAATACATATATAGTTATCTGTATTCTTCTTAATTGAGTTTTATATAAGTTTTTGAAAAATATATCATGTTTTCTTTATACACGACCCCTTATGTACGGTGAGTTTCGTCGCGTTTCGTTCGGACGTACTTCGTCGGCCAACAACCGTCTGTTATTGGTAAAGCTCTTTTCAAACATACTCATTGCATACCATTTAACTTATAAACAATTTTCATTGAAATTTTATTGTCTCCTGTAATTTGACTTACCTTTTTCCTCACAACGCTCTCCGATAAATTCTGACGGACATTCGCAACGGTAAAAATATTTGTAGTGTAAATCATTTATACATGTACCACCATTTTCACAAGGTTCTAGAAGGTCACACAGGGTTTTCATCTGAGGCAGCTCAACAACATCTGAAGTCGAAACAGAAATCGGTACATTTTCAAGAATTCCTCACCTTGTTTTCCTAAGAAAATAGCTAAATAGTTCAAGCTGAGTACCAAATAATACATGTAAATAATCTGTAAAGGCAACATATATGGTTTAAACCATATGCATGGTTAAAGAACTGACGATTCAAGACTGTTGGTACTGATACTTGATTCTCACACACTGTTTTAGCAGTGCCGGAATATTCAATCCGGCATCACTGATCCGGTGTTATATAGTAGTTTTTCCCCCATAGTGACTCCCCCCCCCTGGCGGAAAAAAAAAACTGCTATAGAGTACTTTTTCTCCCATAGTATAATTCCCCCCCCCCCTTACCGATACTGGTATGCAGTTTTTTTTATTTGTTTGCGTTTCATAGAAATTTTCGATTACTTATGATATGGACCTAACTGAAAAATCTCACTCAGTTTGTCTCATTCTTTGTCTGTCTGTCTGTCCTTGTCTTCCATTTTATAAAAAAACCTTAATGTTAGAGATATAGACCTTGTCTGATTTTTCTTTGTCTGTCTGCCTGTGCGTATGTCTTTTTATATGTTTGTCTGTTTTTCTATCCGAGACTTAGTGCAAATGTTTTTGTGTGTATTATGTCTGTCGTATATGTCTGTCTTTGTATATTTCTGAGTTTGTCTGTCTGTCTATCTGCATGTCAGTCTATATATGGATGTCATTATGTCTGTCTTTCTGTATACTGTTAGTTTTATCTGCCTGTATCTTTCTGAGTGTCTTTTTTGTGTGAACGGGTGTATGTATGAGTCAGCCTATATTGTTGTCTGTCTGTGTGTCTATTTTTTTTTAGAAATACTGTGGAAAATCAGTTTATTTGTTTTTTTATGTCAATGTGTTCATTTCTGTCTACGAGTGAGTACGTCTCGGTTCGTTTATCTGTCTGTATATGTGTTTGTCTGTATGTGTGTCTGTGTCGTTCTATCTGTTCTTGTATTTGTCTTTGTGTCTGTTTATATATCTGTTTGTCTTTTTTTCTGTCTTATCCGTTTTTGTGTTTGTCAATCTGTCGATTTGTGACTGACTCTTTCTTTCTGCTTTTCTGTGTGTTTTTGTGTTTGTCTGTCTTTGATCTGTTCTTAAATGTTGAAGACATTTAACATGTGTACCACTTGGTGAGTGTCACTGTTGTTGAACCAGAATTCCCTCCCCCTCGAGGGCACATGTAGCCAAGTTCGATCGATCTGTTCTTAAATGATGCGATTGAATTTGAAGACGTTGAACATTTGTGTGTCTTTTGATATGCGTCTGTCTTTGTAAGTCTTAAGTTATTTACTTGACATTGTGTACCTTTATTTATGTGCCTGTCTTTGTGTCTATTAATGATTGTATGTCTGTGTGCCTGTCTATGTGTGTCTGTCGGTCTGTTTGATTGTCTATTTGTCCGTCCGTCCGTCTGACTTTATATAACAATATCTGTTTATCTGTCTGTCAGTCTGTGTAAAAATAATTGTTACTCAAATTGGATCAAGGACAAATGTCAAGGTACAGGCTAACCTCTAAGTTAATACAAATCTTGTAGGTCAAGGTCAATACTTGAAACTTATTAAGTTTTTATTTAAATTAAGTTTTAATATTCTTTGTTCATTATATATGTCATAGGTCAAAGTTTAAGGTCACGGATTGGAAAAGGTGAAAATCCTAGCATATAGCATAGAGAGTGCAGTCACAGATGAGAAATGTTCAAAATCTTTGTATAAAGACTTGATGGATCATCATGGCATGCGAGATGATGCTACGCCTTACGTTGCCTTCGTTTTATTTTAATATTATCTTGATTTATGGAGAAAATGTCAGGATTTATGTTACCGTCATACATAAAGTTACCTACGTTCCAAATTACAAATTGGGCACCCTCTTTCATATAAAACAAATACATACGTCAATGATTAAAATATTTCTTACAAAAGTCGAAAGTTAAGTTTGGTAAAACAATGGTACAAAAGTGGTTGGAGGAAGATATTTTTGTTAACTTTTTCATTGTTACGTCAAGAAGAAAAATGCATCTTGAACAGTTACGTTATTATGAAATGTTAAATGTCTTCAAATTCAATAGCATTATTTAAGAATAGATAAATTTTCATCATGGACCAGACATGCGCGTTTTGGGTACTTCATCGTCGTCAGTGATTCTCAATCTAAGCAATGTAATATGGCCATAACTGTACCGAAATACGTGACAGAATTGGTGGGATATGGTGCTACAGGACCCACGTTTTAAACATTTCAAGAAATTTTGATAACAGAAATTTTCAGATACTAAATTTGTCAATTCGGACATTTTGAGCTGGATAATAGAGAAAACAAATTGTCAAACACTTAATTTCCTTATCACTATTTTGTACACTGTGATTAACTATAATCGATCGATCGCATAGAAACAAATGAAGGTCAGGTTCTGTAGATTAAAATGAATGCAATGCATAGATTTTCGATAAGTTGAATTACAGTGCCATTTCCTTGTTCGCAAAGTGATGTTTTCAAGCAGCTAAGATACCCTTTATTACCCCCTCTCTCCCCCCAAAAATTATTCTTATTTCAATGATCGACCTCATTATGGAAGAGGAATTTAAATAAGCTTAGGGCTATCTTTCTGATTTCAAATTGTTGATTCTAGTGTAGAAAAATGCTGATTTTCAAATATTTTAAAACTAAATATATATCATTGCTTTCTCTTTTTTCTCTAACACATTTTTGTGTGTTGCGCTGGTAAGTATATTGTATAACTTTCAACATATCGCAGTGTATCAAAGTTACTTTACAACCTCAGACGTAAGTAGCATGGTTTCTTTTTCCCAGAAAAGCCACTAACCTGGTTTTTGACATCTCTTTCCCTTGAAATCTGGTGGACATTCGCAGCGGTAATTATCCTTATTGTTTTCATCATCGATACACGTACCACCATTTTTACAAGGTTCATAGAAACATACAGTACTAGGTGATGTTGACGTTGTGGGTGATGTTGACGTTGAGGGTGATGTTGAATGTGATGTTGACGTTGAGGGTGATGTTGACGTTGAAGGTGATATTGACGTTGAGGGTGATGTTGACGTTGAGGGTGACTTTGACGCTGAGGGTGATGTTGACGTTGAGGGTGATGTTGATTTTGAGGGTGATATTGACGTTGAGGGTGATGTTGACGTTGAGGGTGACTTTGACGCTGAGGGTAATGAAGACGTGGTTACTTAACGCGAAAAAAAAATCTGAAATATCTTTAAAATTGGTTTGAAACGTCATACTGTAGAGATCTATACTTTCTTACACATAAATTAACATATGTCCTTGTAATGACAGATTGAGGAAATACTAATTCTCTGACAACTTTTTGACTCACAAAGAAACCACTTCTTGCTTTTAATATTCACTTATTATTCAATTACACATTAATTCGCAATTTCTGTCTTCATTGAATATACTATATCATTATATTAATTGTAATATGAACTCCATTGTTCATTTTAGCAAAATTCGATGCGTTAGTATATTGCAGAAATATTGGTTTGGAATTTTCGTCATGAAGATATAGAGTTGGAACACTTCCATGTTAATGTAAATACTTTTTCCATATTGCAGTGTGGAACAGTTAAAATCGTTCCCCGTGACCTGATGTTTAGAAGTGTATTAATTACATCTTTCCAGCTCTGTCGCCTGAAAGAAGCTTTGTTTTGGCCCTTTATCGATTTGACATCATAGAAATTATTTTGCTATTTCGAAAACTTGTCATACCATTTCCAGAAAAGCCACTAACCTGGTTTTTGACATCTCTTTCCCTTGAAATCTGGTGGACATTCGCAGTGGTAATTATCCTTATTGTTTTCATCATCGATACACGTACCACCATTTTTACAAGGTTCATAGAAACATACAGTACTAGGTGATGTTGACGTTGAGGGTGATATTGACGTTGAGGGTGATGTTGACGTTGAAGGTGATATTGACGTTGAGGGTGATGTTGACTTTGAGGGTGATATTGACGTTGAGGTTGATGTTGACGTTGAGGGTGACGTTGACGCTGAGGAGAATGAAGAAGTGGTTACTAAACGCGAAAAAAATCAGAAATATCTTTAAACTTGGTTTGAAACGTCATAATATAGAGATATATACTTTCTTACACATAAATATAGCATATGTCCTTGTAATGACAGATTGAGGAAATACTAATTCTCTGACAACTTCTTGACTCATACTGTAGAGATCTATACTTTCTTACACATAAATTAACATATGTCCTTGTAATGACAGATTGAGGAAATACTAATTCTCTGACAACTTCTTGACTCCCAAAGAAACCACTTCTTGCTTTTTAAAATCGTTCCCCGTGACTTGATGTTTAGAAGTGTATTAATTACATCTTTCCAGCTCTGTCGCCTGAAAGAAGCTTTGTTTTGGCCCTTTATCGATTTGACATCATAGATATTATTTTGCTATTTCGAAAACTTGTCATACCATTCAAAACTATCACTGAAATTTAAGGAGGTTAAAATCACTATCCCTCCAATGCTATTTTGAACATAATTATATTTTATTTGGATATGCTACTAAATCGACCCTACAGACAATTTAGACCCGCGCATTTTCTATGAAGTAAATACACAGATCTAAATTCAAAAAATAAAAGAGGGCGCTACTGAAATGAATTTTGGTGGCTCCGCTGGAAGCGTCACTGATGAGAATTTAATATTCGAAACACGTGTCTGGTGCAGCGAAAATGGTTTGGAATTTTATTCATGAAGCTATAGAGTTGGAACACTTCCGTATTATTGTCTACTATGTGTTTTCATGGTGCTTTGCTGTCATCGAGTCTGGCTGGAGATTTCCCTCCTTTTCTTTGTTCCGAATTGACCCTTCCGAACGCGGGAAAAATTTGAGAAATTCCATGACGTCACAATGCAATTTCGATGTTTGACCGAGGTTCGAAGCTTGTTTGTCCGAGGTAAACACATGGTAAAAGCATTGTGACGTCATGAAATTTTGCATTTTTTTCCCACAATCGGAAGGGTCAATTCGTCTGAGATGTACACTTATATAAATACACAATAAATTGCATAAGATGTGCCATTTTGATTTTTGTTTGGAACAAGTCTTCTTCTTTTCAAACATACTGATTGCATACCATTTAACTTAAAAACGATTTTCATTGAAAATTTATTGTCTCCTGTAATTCGACTTACCTTTTTCCTCACAACGCTCTCCCATGAATTCTGATGGACATTCGCAACGGTACAAATATTTCTTGTGTTTATCGTTTATACATGTACCGCCATTTTCACAAGGTTCTAGAAGGTCACACAGGGTAATTATCTGAGGCGGCTCAACGACCTCTGAAGTCGAAACAGAAATCGGTACATTTTTAAGAATTCCTAACGTTGCTCCCTAAGAAAATAGCCAAATAATTCAAGCTGAGGGACCGGTCAATATTTATCACCGGGGTGGGACTTGCGTTAAAAAAGTGCACGTCCCATGCGTTAGAAACTGAAAAAAGCACTAGTCCCATGCGTTAAGACATAAAAAAAACTTTGTGTTCCATGGAAATTAAGCCATACATGAATTGAAAAATATCTTGCATTTCTTTCTTTTCAGAATGTATAATTCACTTTTACAATATTTTTTGGCTTCAATATATTACATAAATGGTCATACAGTCCATCATATAGTAGATAGTGTGAGAAACTGAGGTACATTAGGATATTGCCTATATTTATTCCCTGTATCTCTGGTACAAAAATCAATTATATTTCACATTCAATGAGTGTAAAATATGAAAGATTTTTTTCTCACATATAAAAATAGGAAAAAAGCCTTAAACATCTGCATGGAGTTTGTATTAAAAAAATGTCAAAACTGTAATGTTTTGTCACCTTATAAAACTGCTGTCTCTGAAAGATACTTAAGACTTTGATATTAAAAAAGATTATTAGAGAGTTTTAAAGATTAAACATCCAACAAACAAGATAGGTGCTCCTCTCAGGTGGGTGAACATCTAGCAAATCAAGAAGAGTGAATTGTGTGTCATCCAAGATGTCTGGGGCTTTGTTTACAGAAGAGAATAATAGGAATTTGCTTTAATTTAATGATTGACAGTAACACTGTGTACTGGCAATCATATTTTCAATATCACGTTAAAGAATATGGGTGTTGGGTAATCACTTCGTAGAATTTATATTTTCTGTGGTATCTTGATTTAGGTTGAGTTTCCTCTGTCATCACACATTTGTACACACAATGCACTGCATAGATCTATATATTATACACTTATAAGTTTAGAAATTGTTCAAACCGACAAGTCAAATTAACCTAGCAATTCTATACTGTATATATAGTACTTGCTTTGTGTTCATAATAATATACCTATACATCAAACACATCTATTATGATATATGCACAGGGGTGAAGTATATTCATAAACCAACTTAAACCCCTTTCCATGTTTCAAAAGCTTTCCACAGCACAAATTTACCCTTCTACAACGAAGTGCTCAGAGGAAAGGGTTTGTGACTAAGCCATCATGAGACACTTCACCTTTTCCTGATTTTGTTTGTTTTACTGATAATCAAACCTAATTTGCATGGTAAAAGGTTGCTGCATGTCTGCGACATACTTTTGACAGTTCTGCAAGAAGCAATTTCTACAGTCTACAAATAAAACTGCAAGTGTAATTTAAGGTGTTTGCTGCAAGTGTGCTCAATGACAAATATGGATAATGACCATATCCCTGTCTACAGTACAAAATCGATAATTCAGAAAATCAGAAACCGAAGGCATGCAAAATCAGGATAAAACAGGAACCAAAGCAAACAAACAAAAACCTCCACCCTATGAAAAGAAGCGAACTCCCGATATGAGAGTGAGACCAGGTGTGTGCTGTAAGCTTGCGGTAAATATTCGACAAAAGCCCTTTTTCGGTAAATGATAGCTGCTAGCTTTCATGATTGATAATACATGTATTAAAAGTTACATAATATTTAATAATAAAATCTTGAAAGACTCGTCATTCATTAAATGACAAATATGGATAATCACCATATCCCTGTCTACAGTACAAAATCGATAATTCAGAAAATCAGAAACCGAAGGCATACAAAATCAGGATAAAACAGGAACCAAAGAAAACAAAAACAAAAACCTCCACCATATGAAAAGAAGCGAAAAGAAGCGAAAGTTGTACATCTATATAAGAGTGATCATGAAAGAGATATGAAAACATTCATATGCATTGTACTTATTATTTTGAGTCTCATGATGTGTTAAAAAAAAGTTTATGTCCCATGGATTAATGGGTAAAAAAAATTATGTCCCATTGGTATTGCTTAAGAAAAAACTTCATGTCCTTTTGCACCGGTCCCACCCCTGTGATAAATATTGACCAGTCCCTGAGTACCACACAATATATATAGGTAATCTGTAACGGCAACATATATGGTTTAATGACAAATATGGATAATGACCATATCCCTGTATACAGCACAAAATCGATAATTCAGAAAATCAGAAACCGAAGGCATACAAATCAGGATAAAACAGGAACCAAAGCGAACAAACAAAAGCCTCCACCATATGAAAAGAAGCGAACTCCCGATATGGGAGTGAGACCAGGATCCCAGGAAGAGTAAGCATCTCCTGCTTGCATGCAACAACCGCCGTTCAATTCGGTAGAACTGTCACATATTCATGGTTAAAGAACTGACGTGTCAAGACTGTTGGTACTGATACTTGATTCTCACACACTGTTTTCAGCAGTGCCGGAATATTCGATCCGGCATCACTGATCCTGTGTTATATAGTAGTTTTTCCCAAATAGTGACTTTTCCTCCCCGGAAAAACTGCTACATAGCAGTTTTCCCCCTGGCGGAAAAACTGCTATATAGTACTTTTTCCCCATAGTAGAATTTCCCCCAACCGATACTGGTTTGGATTTTCTCTCTCTTTTTTTTATTATTTTACGTTTAATAGAAATTTTCGATTAGTTATGATATCGACCTTACTGATAAAATCTCACTCCGTTTGTCTTATTCATTGTCTGTCTGTCCTCGTCTTCCTTTTTATAAAAATACTTTATAAAAAGACTTAGTGCATATGTTTTTGTGTGTGTTATGTCTGTCGTATATGTCTGTCTTTGTATATTTCTGAGTTTGTCTGTCTGTCTATCTGCGTGTCTGTCTATGTATGGATGTCATTCTGTCTGTGCTTCTGTATATTGTTAGTTTTTATTCTACTTGTATCTTTCTGAGTATCTTTTTGTGTGAAAGGGTGTATGTATGAGTCAGCCTGTATTTTTGTCTGTCTATTTTGTTAGAAATGCTGTGGAAAATCATAGTTTATTTGTTTTTTATGTCAATGTGTTCATGTCTGTCTACGACTGAGTACGTTTCGGTGCGTTTATCTGTCTGTATATGTGTTTGTCTTCATGTGTGTCTGTCACGTTCTATCTGTTCTTGTATTTGTCTTTTTATATATCTGTATGTCTTTTTTTCTGTCTTATTCCTTTTTTGTGTTTGTCAGTCTGTCGATTTGTGACTGACTCTTTCTTTCTTTCTGCTTTTCTGTGGGTTTTTGTGTTTGTCTGTCTTTGATCTGTTCTTAAATGTTATTGAATTTGAAGACATTCAACATTTGTACCACTTGGTGAGTGTCACTGCTGTTGAACCAGAATTCCGCGAGGGCACATGTAACCAAGTTCGATCGATCTGTTCTTAAATTATGCGATTGAATTTGAAGACGTTAAACATTTGTGTGTCTTTGGATATGCGTCTGTCTTTTTAAGTCTTTAGTTATTTGCTTGACATTGTGTACCTTTATTTATGTGCCTATCTTTCTGTCTATTGATAATTGTATGTCTGTGTGCCTGTCTGTGTATGTCTGTCGATCTGTTTGATTGTCTATTTGTCCGTCTGAATTTATAAATAAATTTCTGTTTATCTGTCTGTCAGTCTGTGTAAAAATAATTGTTACTCAAAATTGGCTCAAGGACAAATGTCAAGGTACAAGTCAACCTCAAAGTTAATACAAATCTTGAAGGTCAAGGTCAATACTTGAAACTTATCAAGTTTTTTGAAATTGAGTTTTAATATTCTTTGTACAATATTTATTGTCTAATTCAAAAGGTAAAATCTCAAGGTCTAGAGTAATAACTGAAATGAGGTCAACCTGCGCAGCACTACCGCCAAGTTTAAACGTGATATTTAATATTTTGTTATATGTACATTACTTCGATATAGTCTTATTCAAATAGCGAATGCCTATGTCAAGGTCAATACTTGAAATCAAGTCAACTCAATAATTCCTTTATCCTAACAAATATGATACATATCTTTCATAACTCAAATCAACATTTTCAAGGTCAATGTCAAATAATCAAGGTCAAGGCCAATACCTAATTTCAAATCTTTTCCCTATTGATTATCAAGGTCATAGGTCAAAGGTCACGGTCAGATATTGAAAAAAGGTCAAAATCATTCTCTACAGCCTGAATTGTGCAGTTCAGATTGGATCATAACCAAATTTCACACTGATAGCTTTTGACAAGTGGAAGAACTCTATTTATTTTCAATGTCATAGGTCAAAGGTTAAGGTCACGGATTGGAAAAGGTGAAAATCTTTGTATAAAGACTAGATAGATCCTCATGGCATGCGAGATGATGTTACGCTTTGCGTTACCTAGGTTTCATTTTAATATTATCTTGATGTATGAAGAAAATTTCAGGATTTATGTTACCGTCATACATAAAGTTACCTACGTTCCACATTACAAATTGGACATCCTCTTTGATTTAAAACAAATACATACGTCAAAGATAAAAAAAATTCTTATAAAAGCCGAAAGTTAAGTTGGGTAAAACAATGGTACATGATGTTGGAGTAAGATATTTTTGCATTCTTTTTCATTGTTACGTCAAAAGGGAAAATGCATCTTGAACAGTAACGTTATTATGAAATGTTAAATGTCTTCAAATTCAATAGCATTATTTAAGAAAAGATAACTTCTCAGCATGGACCAGACATGCGCGTTTTGGGTACTTCACCCTCGTCAGTGATCCTCAATCTAAGCAATGTAATATGGCCAAAACTGTACCGAAATACGTGACAGAATTGGTGAGATATGATGCTACAGGATCCACGTTTTGAACATATTAAGAAATTTTGATAACAGAAATTGTCGAATACTAAATTTGTCAATATGGACATTTTGATTTGGAAAATAGAGAAAATAAAAGTGTCAAACACTTAATTTTCTTATCACTATTTTGTACACTGTAATCAATTTTAATCGATCAATAGACAAATAAAGGTCAGGTTCTGTAGATTAAAATGAATGCAATGCATATATATAGATTTTCGATAAGTTGCATTACAGTGCCATTTCCTTGTTCGCAAAGCGATTTTTTCAAGCAGCTAAGATATCCTTTATTACCCCCCTCCCTCTCCCCCAAAATTATTCTTCTTTCAATGATCGACCTCATTATGGAAAAGAATTTTAAATAAGCTTAGAGCTGTATTTCTGATTCCAAATTGTTGATTTTAGTGTAGAAAAATGCTGATTTTCAAATAATTTTAAACTAATTATATATCATTGCTTTCTCTTTTTTCTCTAACATATTTTTATGCCCCCCTTCGAAGAAGAGGGGACATATAGGTTTGCCGCTGTCGGTCGGTCTGTCGGTATGTCGGTCTGTCGGTCGGTCCGCGACATCAGTTTCCGTTCAATATCTCTGGAATGGATTCACATATTGAAATGAAATTTTGTATACAGACACATCAAACAAAAATCTAGGTCAAGTTCATATTTGGGTCCGACCAAAAAAATTTTGACAGAGTTATGCCCCTTGCATTTCGAAAAATGCCAAAATTTCAGGGTTTCCGTTCAATATCTCTTGAATGGAGTTACATATTGAAATGAAATTTTGTTTTCAGACACATCAAACAAAAATCTAGGTCAAGTTCATATTTGGGTCCGATCAAAAAAAATTTGACAGAGTTATGCCCCTTGCATTTTGAAAAATACCAAAATTTCAGGGTTTCCGTTCAATATCTCTTGAATGGAGTTACATATTGAAATGAAATTTTGTACACAGACACATCAAACAAAAATCTAGGTCAAATTCATATTTGGGTCCGATCAAAAAAATTTTGACAGAGTTATGCCCCTTGCATTTCGAAAAATACCACAATTTCAGGGTTTCCGTTCAATATCTGTGGAATGGATTCACATATTGAAATGAAATTTTGTATACAGACACATCAAACAAAAATCTAGGTCAAGTTCATATTTGGGTCCGATCAAAAATAATTTGACAGAGTTATGCCCCTTGCATTTCGAAAAATACCAAAATTTCAGGGTTTCCGTTCAATATCTCTTGAATGGAGTTACATATTGAAATGAAATTTTGTATACAGACACATCAAACAAAAATCTAGGTCAAGTTTATATTTGGGTCCGATCAAAAAAATTTTGAGAGTTATGCCCCTTGCATTTCGAAAAATACCAAAATTTCAGGGTTTCCGTTCAATATCTCTTGAATGGAGTTACATATTGAAATGAAATTTTGTATACAGACACATCAAACAAAAATCATGGTCAAGTTCATATTTGGGTCCGATCAAAAAAATTTTGACAGAGTTATGCCACTTGCATTTCGTAAAATACCAAAATTTCAGGGTTTCCGTTCAATATCTCTTGAGTGGAGTTACATATTGGAATGAAATTTTGTATACAGACACATCAAATGAAAATCTAGGTCAAGTGTATATTTGGGTCCGATCAACAAAATTTTGACAGAGTTATGCCCCTTGCACTTCGAAAAAAAACCAAAATTTCAGGGTTTCCGTTCAATATCTCTTGAGTGGAGTTACATATTGAAATGAAAATTTGTATACAGATACATTAAATGACAATCTAGGTCAAGTTCTTATTTGGGTCCAATCAACAAAATTTTGACAGAGTAATGCCCCTTGCACTTCGAACAATACCACAATTTCAGGGTTTCCGTTCAATATCTCTTGAGTGGAGTTACATATAGAAATGAAATTTTGTATACAGACACATCATATGAAAATCTAGGTCAAGTTCATATTTAGGTCCGATCAAAAAAATTTGGACAGAGTTATGACCCTTGCACTGTGAAAAATACCAAACCTTCAGGGTTTCTGTTCAATATCTCTTGAGTGGAGTTACATATTGAAATGAAATTTTGTATACAGACACATCAAATGAAAATCTCCTAGGTCAAGTTCATTATTAGGTCCGATGAACAAAATTTTTACAGAGTTATGCCCCTTGCACTTCGAAAAATACCAAAATTTCAGGGTTTCCGTTCAATATCTCTTGAGTGGAGTTACATATTGAAATGAAATTTTGTTTTCAGACACATCAAATAAAAATCTAGGTCAAGTTTATATTTTGGTTGAATCAAAAATTTTTATGCCCCCTTTGAAGAAGAGGGGACATATTGCTTTGCCGCTGTCTGACTTTCTGTCTATAGGTCCGTCGGTCGGACCACGACAACAGTTTCCGTTCAATACCTCTGGAGTGGATTCACATATTGAAATGAAATTTTGTGTACAGACACATCAAATGCAAATCAAGTATAAAGTTGTGACGGACTTTAATCACAGAAGGGGTAGGGGGGCATTAATGTTTTACAAACATGACTTTTAACTTGTTATGTGTTGCGCTGGTAAGTATATTGTATAACTTTCAACATATCGCAGTGTATCAAAGTTACTTGACAACCTCAGACGTAAGTAGCATGGTTTCTATTTCCCAGAAAAGCCACTAACCTGGTTTTTGACATCTCTTTCCCTTGAAATCTGGTGGGCATTCGCAGCGGTAATAATCCCTATTGTTTTCATCATCGATACACGTACCACCATTTTTACAAGGTTCATAGAAACATACGGTACTAGGTGACGTTAACGTTGAGGGTGATGTTGACGTTGAGGGTGATGTTGACGTTGAGGGCAATGAAGACGTGGTTACTAAACGCGAAAAAAATCAGAAACATCTTTATACCACAATTGTACGTTCTTCGTGACCTCTGGGTAATCGGAATAGTGGGATGGTTGTGCGCACGTAATCCAGGATAACCAAACCGTCTGCTACTGACGTGGCAGATGGCCGTCCTAAGTCGGCACCGTTTACCAATTGGTCTCCTTGGTTTATGTGTAGTCATTTGTGTTTTATGTTTTTTTGTGATTTGGCGTTCCTTGTACTACTGCGTCTTTTTCTTTGCGTGTCTTTTTTTTTACAGTAGGTGTTTTGGGAGGTTGCTGTTGGTGCTGCAACTAGGTGTTGTTGGAGATCCCCTCCTTTCTTTTACATTTGGTTTTAAGCGTCATACTGTAGACATCTATACTTTCTAACACATAAATATAACATATGTCCTTGTAATGACAGATTGAGGAAATACTAACTCGCTGACAACCAAAGAAACCACTTCTTGCGTTTTTTCTTCACTTAAATCCAACTACACTTTAATTCGCATTTTTTTTTTGTCTTCAGTGAATATATTTATCATTATATTAATTGCAAGATGAACTTAGTTGTTCATTTTAGCAAAATTCGATGCGTTAGTATATTGCAGAAAAATTGGTTTGGAATTTTCTTCATAAAGGTATAGAGTTGGAACACTTCTGTATTAATATAAACACTTATTTCATATTACGGTGTTGAGCAGTTAAAATCGTTCCCCGTGACCTGATGTTTGTGTATTAAGTGTAAGTGTATTAATTCTGTCGCATGAAAGAAGCTTTGTTTTGGCCCTTTATCGATTTGACATCATAAATATTATTTTGCTATTCGAAAACTTGTCATACCATTCAAAACTATCACTGAAATTTAAGGAGGTTAACATCACCATCCCTCCAATGCTATTTTGAACATATATTTTATTTGGATATGCTACTGAATCGGCCCTACAGGAAATTTAGAGCCGCGCATTCTCTGTAAAGTAAATGTGCAAATCTAAATTCAAAAATTAAAAGAGGGCGCTACTGAAATGAATTTTGGTTGCTCCGCTGGAAGCATCACTGATGAGAATTTAATATTTAAACACGTGTCTTGTGCAGAAAAATTGGTTTGGAATTTTCTGAATGAAGGTATAGAGTTGGAACACATCCGTATTATTATATGTAAGAATAATACAATTATACTAATACGGAAGTGTATCAACTCTTTACTTACTTGAAGAAAATTTCAAACCAATGTTAACGCTCCAGACACATGTTTCGGATTTTACATCCTTACCAGTGGTACTTATTAACAGCAATTCTCTGTAAGAACCAAAGAATTTCAAAACATTTTGGCACGGCATGTCATGGATTTTTTAGATTTTTGGTATGGAAGTTCAATATGAAGTACTAGTATGTAAATCAACCCCAGTTTTTTCAAAAAGGTTGTCGTTGCCATGGTAACCGTGTCTGAAGTTTCAAAAATCGGGAAAATCTATAGGACAAGGCATATTTGTAGGCTTCGTTACCATCGAAACAGGAACATTTTAAATCTTAAATTGCTTTGATTGTTTTCTTTTAAGCCTTATTATTACGCATATTTGTAAAGTTTTTTACATTCATCTCGGATGCCTTATGTATACAAGGTGAAAAATTGGGCCAAAACAGGGTATCAAAAGGCTAAGTTTTGGGCACTCAAAGACCCTTTTTTGCATGTTTTTACTGTTTTACAAGGTTGAAAATTTCATTAAAGCACCAATTTTTGAAGTCCAAATTGTAGTTATCCAATTAGTATCATCTTTGAACTCTACATGAATATAAAAAATTAATTGGGCTAATTTGTCCTTTTATATGCAAAGCAGCATCAAATTTAGTTGCTATGGCAACAATCGGCTGAAAGGTTTCAATACGATGAATTTAAACACAACCTCTATCAAACTATCTATGCATGATATTAGAACAGAAGTTCATGTATACATCTATCAAAGGCGTTTTGATATAAAAATGACCTTGAAAATATTTCAAGGTCACTCACTGAATTTTCAAGGCCATTAAACTTTAAGTGACAAGATTTGACGAAAAATCCTGATTTTTCATAAAATGAAGGTGTCAATATTTTAGAAACCTTGAAATATTGAACTTAACAGTTATTTGCCATAAAATGATAAATGTATCACTTATTTCTTAGAACTATTGATTACGTTTCTTCACATCTACGAATATCTAAATTCTTGGTGAGTATGTTGATAAAAAAGGGACGAAATCTGTATTTTTCTTGTTTTTTGACGGAAAAATATTTTCCTATTGAATAGCTACAATTCAATAAATTCTAAGATTTGTCTTTCATATATTCATGTGCTTTCATAATATATATGACCTATGAAAATATTTAAATAAAAAAATCACTAAAATCGGTAATAAAAAAATTAAAAAATCAATATTTTATGCAAAATTTGAGTCTCAAAGTATAAATGACCTTGAACATCAAGCCAATGACCTTGAACATTTTAATTGTTCTTATGTAAAAGATACAAGTCATATCTATACATGCATACATTTTGACAATCTTATGTAACTCTAAAGAGGAATAAAATCAATTTCAAAGATAATATGAAACAAGCAAAATGGTCTAATGTTGCCATGGCAACGGTCTTTGACGACAGAATTTAGGTAAAACTCTTAAATACCCACTCCAATTTTTCGTTCATTTTATTTGTCAATAAACATACATTTTCATTGATGAAAATCACTAGTCTCCTATTGGTGCCTTTTGTGATATTTAAGATTGAAAATGGTCAAAAACACACTGAATTGGCCCTTATTTTCACCTCTATTTTTCGCTTCATTTTGACTTATTTTGGCTTAATACAATAAGCTTCCTGTAATAAATATCACATAACTAAGTGTACTAAGTAAGAATGGAAGTAAGGAAGAATAGATTATATAAAGATGAACAAGCTGTTACAGTGGTATCCATGGCAACGAAGTCTCCGGAGCTGGCTTATTTCATGGTCCCAAAAGTGCTATAAATAGAATGACCTCGTTACCATGGCAACCAGAGGTCACATTGGATGAAAAGTGTTATTTTCATGGTCAGTACTTAATATATACCCATTATACCGAAAATCATCAAAATCCATGACATGCCGTGCCGAACGATTTTGGTCCTTGCAGAGAATGGCTATTAAATGCTGAATACATTTTCATTTCCTACCTTCTTTTTCACATTCTATCAAACATCATATCGATCTACATATACACGCCATTGTTCTTTTTCTTTTTTTCAATAAGATTTGATGCTCTGGCACAACCCATAATGAACAAAATCCTATAATGTAATTACTTATTATATTATAGCTTATTACATTATATGTTGGCAATAAAAAATGCTCTGTGTTAGCTAAGCCGATGATAAAACTAAAATTAAAGCTACCTTCTTTTCGCTCTTGACATTCTCGTACAAACAGCATCCTAATCTCTGTCTTCATTTATAGATAAACTAACCTGGATCCTCACAGGTTTTACCGTTGTACTCTGGTGGACAGTCACAAATGTATCCATCGTTATTATTGTTCTCATTTTTACACGTGCCGCCATTTTTACAAGGTTGATGAAGAAAGCATGCGGTATCCCCGACAGTAGGTGGCTGCGTTGTAAGGGTCATCGAAGTTGTTGTTACTAAAACAGGAGACAGAAAAAAAAATATGTAAACCTTAAGGTCAGGGTTGCGACATTTAATTGAAATAAGGTAGAAGAAAGATGGATGTGTCCAAATGTAAATGAACATCTCCTTGACCTATTCAGATCCCAAACAATTTGCCCGTCTTATTATTTTTTTTACTTTAAACATCTATTTTCGACATGTTTTGACATTTTCGTCTCTTTTTTGTAAAATACCACATCATACATTTACATACCTCTGCAAAGTATGACATTTCACGAATTCATATATATCCGTATTTAGGGGAATTCTTATACTTTTATGTATGAATTAAACGTGTTTTCTTATGAATACGATTTTGCTGGTTGCTAGGGCGACTTGTAATTTATATGAATAGCTACAGTTTCATTTGCCGAAACCTCAGTTAAGGACAGAGCTATGCAATGAGGGAGATGCCCCTTAGTTTTAGAAATCTAGGTCCAATTTGATGACAGGAAATTTAGAATATATTTCAATGCAGTGCGTAAACACTAATGGATCAGAAATAATAAAATAGTAATAATCAAAACTTATTAAATGGTGTTTTGATCGAGAGGGTTAAAATCGATATGTAATTCTGACACAAAAGGATACTTTTCCTCAGTAGAATACAAATCGTACAAACCATGGACTTGATCTGAGTTGTGCAAGGCCTTGTCATTTCTGTTAGACAACATTTTTGTAAGATTTTGGTGACATTATATACAGGCAAGTTATTGGAATTCATATGGATACTACAATTGTGTGCCTCTGGTTGCTTATTTGTTTTTATACACATACGAAAGAGAACTCATGCAAAATCTGAAAAATTTCAAGACATTTGACGACTTGAAATGGTTCAACGGCACCTCTAAGTATCTTGATGATAAACCCACATTTTGACCATTACAGAAATCAAATTTATCCACTAGAGTTAACATTGAATAAAGCAAACACAGATAATATAGCTACACCATTTTTGGATCTTGATATCCGAATCAATAAATGAGAAATTCAGACAAAGATATACGACAAAGAGAGAAGACTTTGGTTCAAACATAGTTATTTTTCCGTGTCTTGATGGCGATGTTCCAAGATTTCCATCGTGTTGCATTTACACGAGTTAAAGAAAATCCTGACGATAATCTCAACAGCACTCACAAAAGAGCGCCAAATTGATCATCGACAGACCCCTAGCAAGCTAGAGGTGGGACTATCTCTCAGCTCATCAGATACGCTAGAGCTTGTTTTCATATCTAGGACTTAGGACAAAGAACTTATCAGTCAAGGATTTAGATATCATAAACTTGTAATATCTTTTTGGAAATGTTACAATAACTATTCTGAACTTCTTTCAAAATTTGGAACGACTCCAGCATCAAAGTATGTATCAATAAAAATTTCATTGCCTTTATTATACGGTGACCTAATAAACAAAATCAGAAGAATAAAAGGCAAATGAAACTTCAATCACAATTGTAAGAAAATAGTCGGTCGCCTGCTTTACCGATGATATGATCCTTAAGTCATGGTCGAGGGGTTTGACAGTAAGTGTTTTGAATGTTTTCCACTGACATGGTCGTCATAGCACTTTCTATATAGATGTAACTTCAGACAGTGCATATATTTTATATATTTTTCTCATTTTTCGTGCTTGAACATCGACGGCGGGTGCGGCTAGCCAACAGGGGATGTTTACTCCTCACGGGTACCTGTCCCACCTCTGGCTTGCTAGGGGTCCGTCGATGCTCAGTTTGGTGCTCTATTGTGAGTGCTGTTGGGATTATCGTCAGGATCTTCTTTAACTCATCACTTAAGGTGGCTCCACAGAGTATCCGAATATATAGTCTTTTCGGAGGCTGTTTTATCGCGGATATTGACGTCAGTATGATTATGACGTCATGATAACGCGCCAAATAAATATTGTGAACTCGCCGATGAATAGTGTCCACAGCCCTCGGAATTTTCGGCGTTCAAACTCTTCTATCTCGCTTATTTCAGAACGAATCTCAGCAAGTTTGGTATCGATGAAACCAAAAAATTATCGTCTACAATCTGATAGTAATTAATTTTAGCTAGATTTATCGTTTGATCTATATACGTACAAAAATATCCATGAATGAGACCCCTGGCTATTGATGTAAAGGTTTCCTTTTTATAACGTCATCATCGGAAATTCAACAACTTGTTACTTTGAAATAAAATAGAATAGGAGAATATTGGTTTAACTATCTAACAGGCTATTTCTTGGAGATTTTAGCGATATGATGGATCAGATATTTAAAGTATTGTATGACAAATATGGATAATGACCATATCCCTGTCTACAGTACAAAATCGATAATTCAGAAAATCAGAAACCGAAGGCATACAAAATCAGGACAAAACAGGAACCAAAGCAAACAAAAACAAAAACCTCCACTACATGAAAAGAAGCGAACTCCCGATATGAGAGTGAGACCAGGTGCCCAGGAAGAGTAAGCATCTCCTGCTTGCATGCAACACCCGTCGCTTCAATTCGGTAGAACTGTCACATCCGGTTACTTCCATTTTGGAAGATACAGAGTACAATCTTTGGTTGGATGGTTCAAATGGTCTATGACAGAATATCATCCACCATTCTGGATAGTGGGACATCATAGTGTATGACGAGTTCCCCATATCGACCGTAGAACTTCCTCAGTGACGATGTTAGTCGGTCACAAACATATCCCTGACTGAGAAGCTTATCTGAAAGACGCCTAGCTCTCAGAACAAAATCCGTATATTTGGTACTTGCTCTGGCATAGCGTATCAACTGAGATATGAACACGCCATAAGCAGGCGATGAAGGGATGTTGCTACTCAGAAAAGGAAAGTTCGTAATGCTGAAATTGAAGTCGTCACGTTTGTCATAGAGTGAGGTGTTCATGTCACCATCAGTGTCGTAGGACAACATTATGTCCAAATAGGATGCTGAATTATTTGTCTCTGTAGTTTCTTTGACTTCAAGCTCCGAAGGATAGATACTGCTCAGGTAATCCGCGAATTTTGGATTATTGATGGACAACACATCGTCTATGTATCTGTAAGTGAAGTTGAAATCAGAAGCTAAGTATCTTTTTCCTTCAGAGACCAAAGATTGAATGAATTCAGCTTCGTACGAGTAAAGGAAAATGTCGGCAAGGAGTGGGGCACAATTGGTACCCATTGGAATTCCGACAATTTGCTGGAAGACCTTTCCTCCAAACACCACAAAAATGTTGTCGATCAGAAAGTTTAACATCTGAATAATGTCTGTTTCAGTGTACTTATTTTCAGAATCTGACTTTTCTTTTACAAAGTAGGTTTTGTCATAGTTAACAACAATAAATTTGTATTTGCGCTTACCGTTCTTACTTGTAAACGCATTACTTATAATTTTTGCGAGTCTTTCTTTCAATTTAGAATGTGGAATTGTAGTGTAAAGTGTCGAAAAATCAAAGGCTTTGATCGAATGGACTCTACTAAAATGAGTGGATTTCAGATGTTCTAAAAGTTCCTTCGAATTCTTTAAAATCCACACTCTCTGATTATCTATGATCAGAAGAATTTTTCTGCAATTTTGTCAACTTTCGTACTTTGCAGCGAAATGTTATCGAACTAAGTTTCTTTATTTGAAAATAAAGCGAACGAATTTTAGTATCAATCCTGCTTTGTTCAAAGATGTATCCATTATGCAGATAACTACACGCATTATCGAGAACGAGCGAGGTGAATGACGTCCATATAAATAAGTTTTCGTTTACTTTTTCCCTTCTCTCTTCATACTGCCGTATATCTCTGATTTTGTAAAATTTTACACACTATTTTAAAATATTTTCAGTCATAGAAAAAACCTTTTAGACGGGGGAAATTTCTCTGACAGGAGGGGGAAAATATATCTTCCAGGGAGGGGAATGGGGGCCAAATATCGCCGAATTCGTTTGGAAAAAAAAACACCGAAAAAAGAATAAGGGCGTCCTATTTTGAAGAGCAAATAAAAGAAAACAAATCCATCTCCCTCTCTCTCTCTCAACTTCATGTGAATCAAGCCCCTCTCAGGAAATATTTTTGACGCTCACATTCTATATTCATTGCACTTTGCATTTCCCTGCGTAATACATTAGATTGTCCTCGAAGCTTGTTTTGATTTTTCTCTACGTTAATGGTATTTTTAGATGTTGCAATATGAGCTATAATTATGTTGATAATATAAATATCCTTCAATGTCCTCAATCCTCCTAGTATTGTAAGTCATATGTGCACACTGTAATTGAGTTTCTAGATACGCTCCTGAATCTGACTTTAACATATAGCCTGATCTTTTAAAATTTCTTATTCATAAAAGTCAGGGAAAATTATTTTTTCCCTTCCCGAAACGTATACGAAACAGCGCCTAGCCCCCCTCCCCCCACGACCTACTTTGAGAAAAACTGACGCCCACTTTCTTAGTAAAGGCACTCTGATTAATCGCAAAATCTCTTTCAGAATCGCCCCTTCTTAAAAGGTTATTGAAAAACTCTGCCCCTGCCTCAACAAATGAAAAAAATATCAGGATGAGAGTGCATTAGTTCTTAATTCTGAGTCTTTCTCCCTCTAGATTCGCGCTTTTTACTCTCTAGACATCAAGAATCTCGTATGTATGGACACACACTATGAAAGCTTTGTAAGGTTTCCGTTAAGGCCGTTTCCGTCCAGAATTCCTACAAATTCCTGTAGTCATACGCTGATTAACTCTTACCTCTGACGTCACTATAACGTCGAATGAATATGGATTGCAACGTAGAAATTAAGGGGGTAGGGTTACAAAAATAGTCATAACTTCCGTTTGCTAGGTTCAATTTTGTTCATATTGCATAGAGATACTTCATATACAATGTTTTATCATTTGATATATGTTTTAAGAAAATAAAACGATCGAATTTCATGCAATAGGCATATAACGTCAAAAAATGATGATCGAAACACGAGTTTTTAACATCCTAGATGATCTTAAATTTGTAATAATTCCTCCATTTTCTTAATTTATTTCAATATCTTTGTTTAAAGATGATTAAAATAGTTTGAATATAAAATTAAATCCTAAAAACATTCATAAATTCAGCAAAATATTTTAAAAATCAGCATACTTTCTGCAAATTGGCAAAGTTGGCAAAAATAGAAGAGAAACCCCAAAACCGCCAAAATTCAAAGCGTCATGAAAACAGTTACGTAGGTTCGATTTTGTTCAAACTTTGAAAAATTTAATCTTGTATACCAATCATAAAATTTCGAGAGTTTCGGAAAATTTAAACGAGAGGACCTTTTTTGGGGGGTAGGTGTGTGGAGCCACCTTAAGCACTGGGCATGGTACTTGACCAATTTACAGTTTTTCCAACGTTGCACACTGGCCAACTGTGACGAGGAGACTCCATGACGAGCATTGTTCAAATCTCGTCAGAGAAGACTGGATCCTTATTCTCTGTCCTATCTGAAATTTGGTCAGACTTCTCGAGTGATTGATCTTGACCTCGCTTCAGCCAGCAAAGCAGAGACTGTTATGCGCATGCCATAGAATTTTTTAGAACCATTTACATAGAATATGTGTTTCAGGAGGCCGCTGCGTTTAATTATCTTGTTATGATGTCACTTTACATTTCACATCTACATTTCACAGCTCATCCGGTATGCTAGAGCATGTACTGATGTTTTGGATTTTTATAATAGAAATCTACAAATTACAAAGAAACTTTTAGGTCAAGGTTTTCGCTTTCACAAACTAGTAAAGACTTTCTGGAAATTTTACAAAAATTATGATCAACTTCTTTTGAAATTCGGACCCATACAAGCAACGGAGTATATTACTTTGGGTATTTCACAACCTGCATTTTATGGTGACATAATTAACAAAATAAGAAGGATCAAAGGTAGACAGCATATGTATCGAAAATGCGTCAGAGTCATCAAACGCCTTTTATACCGTGGATATGATCCTAATGTCACCAGACGGACACTAAGCTTGGTACTTGACCAATATACAGTCTTGTACGAGCGCATTCTTAAGACTTGCACTCTGACTGACTGTGACGACGGGACTCCATGACGGGCCCTGTCCAAACCCCTTAAGAGAAGACAGGGCCCCGACCACCTGTCCTCTCTGAATGTCAGTCGGACTCCTCGGGTGATAACATATATGAGCTCGCTACAGCCGGCAGAGCACGGACTGTATTACGCACGTCCTCTTTTTATATCCATTTACATATTCATCTGTGTTGCTTGGACCCCTGTGTTTTACGGTCTTGTTTGTGTGTGGTCACCTAACAGTGAGGAGGTTGTTTTACACCATAATTGTGCGTTCTTCGAGAACTCTGGGAAATCGGAATAATGGGAGGGTTGTGCGCACGTAATCCAGGATAACCTTACCTTCTGCTATTTACGTGGCAGATGGCCGTCCTAAGTCGGCACCGGTTGCCCATTGGTCTCGTTGGTTTATGTGTAGTCTTTTATGTTTCATGTTTCTATGTTGTGAGTTGGTGTTCCTTGTCCCTTTTGCGTCTCTTTCTGTGGGTATCTGTTCTGTGTTTTTTTTGCATGGGTGTTTTGGGATTTTGCTGTGGGTGCTGCAACCTAGTGTTGTTTGAGATCCCCTCCTTTCTTTTACAGTGAGAAGTTTTATGTTGATACAACAATTGTGCGTCTATGGAGAAGTCGGCACCGGGTGTACATTAGTCTCCTTCCTTTTATGTTTTGTTATTAATGTTTGATGTTTCTGTATGTCTGTTTCTATTGTTTTATATGATGTTCTAGTGCATATTGTTGTCTTTTTTTGCGATTTGAAGTTATGTCTGATGTCATGTATATGTATGTGTCACTTTCTTTTGGGTTTGATTCGCTGGGTGAGTGCAGGGAGGTCATGCTGGAGATCCCTCCCTTTTCCTTTATATTTTGATATTTTTCTATACATAAAGGCTGTGATCTGGAAAGACAGCTGATTTTTTAGCTCTCTTAAATAATGTAGCCATGCTCGAACTTAAGTGAATTCAAAATTAATCTCACCAACCTTATTTTTCACAGCTTCTCCTTACCGAAGTAATTTAAAGACACAGCCAAATGTATTACAGTAGCGCCCTCTAGTTTTGTTTTTGGATATCTCAATTAAAGCATTTTGCGACGACTGCTTGGCTCAGAATGTAGGGTCGATTCAGTAGTAAAGTGGAATATAATGTATCTCCAAAATAATATTGAAGGAATAGTGCTAAGATCTTAACCTACTTTAATTAATTCCGATGATATTGTGGATGAATAATATAATTTGTATCTAGACACGTGTTTCGGATATAATACCCTCATCAGTGGTACATAATCAATGCCGAAATTCATTTAATTATTCTACCTTCTTGGGAGGGCGAACAGGCGTACCCCTTACCTTCTCCCTCCCCATCCCCTTCTTTTCATTCTTTCCTTACCTCCTCGCTCCCACGCACCCCATCCTTCCCCTTTTCCCCCTTCCCTTCCTTCTCCTGCCCCTTCGTCTCCCTCCCTTTCGACATGTCCATCCCCTCTTCTTTTTTACGTAAGGGTTATTCTTCTGTCTCCCAGGGCGTAGCCCGAGGAGCAGTTGAATGACCAATTTGTTGCACGGCAATTGTTAGGCCATCAAACAATTATCACCAATGATTGAACAATTTTTCATTGCCAGCTAAAGAAAACTACTCATGGTAGCCAGTCCACGACTCTGTCAATCATTCAATCATTACTTCAATCATTATTCTAATCACTGCTATACAATGAAAATTATTGCACCGTCTGGAAAGGTGTTAATTACCGTCTACAAGGTAGACCGTGCAACAATTTCTATTAAACATTATATCGATCTAACTTTAAATACCACTGACCTTCATATATAGATTAACTAACCTGGATTCTCACAGATTTTTCCGTTGAAATCTGGTGGACAGTCACAAGTGTATCCATCGCTATTATCAATATCATTTATACACATGCCGCCATTTTCACAAGGTTGAAGATGAAAACATGCGTTATCCGCGATAATAGTCGTTGTCTGTCGTACTGAAGTGGTTGTTACTAAAGCAAGAAACAAAAAAGATATGTGTAAAACTTGATTTGGATCGAGGTTAAATATGGATAATGACCATATCCCTGTATAACTTTTTTTTCTTTAACTTCGTCTGACTTTGTGTATATTGATATAATCATACATTAAAGAAGTAATCACCAGGTTTTTAGTCTCAAAGTCGAAGGTAAGGCAAATGATTTGAATTTTGGCACGGTATGAAAATAATCCGAAATCGACTGGGTATCCGTACTTAAAGGGGTAAAAAAAAATCTGGCGTTGTTAAAAGAGACTGATCTGAATGTACAAATGGTAAAAAGATGGCGACTAAACCTCTTCTTCCCCATATGGCCAGTAGAATTGAAACCGGAAAAGGGGATGGTCTCCAGCATGACCACCCTGAACCCACCAAGCGAAACAAACCCACAAGAAAGTGATACGTAAATGACATCAGACAAACAGGGTAATAAAAGATTACATAGCTCGCCTATACATGCAGGTTTTTGTCAGAAACCAGGTTAAAGTTTTTGATAAGTAGGCCAAAGTCCAAGGTCACTAGGTCAAAGGTCATGGTCTCAAATGAAAGGTCTTGTCACAAGGTATCCACATGTGAAACATCAAAGCCCTACCCCTTATAGTTCAAGAGATATAAGCCAGGTTAAAGTTTTGTCTACGGACGACGACAACGACGACGCCGAGGGTATGGCATTAGCTCTCCGGACTTTTTTCGTCCCGGCGATCTAAAAACCACAAACCACAAAAACTATACGACAAACATCACTAGAACACCATACAAACAATCTAAACAGACGTTCAAAAACATAAAACGTAAATGACAACACATAAAAGGAAGGGAAACACTATGCATTCACTGCTACTCCGTCAACTTGTAACTTTTTCACAGTCCCTTAATAGAGCGAAATGCGAGACACATGAAAAAACTCCAATTAATGATGCCACTTACCTTGTTCTTCACAATTCTTTCCGTAAAAATCTGCTGGACACTCACAATGGTATCCATCAAAGTCCTCGTTGTCTATACATGTACCACCATTTACACAAGGTTTAGAAATCAAGCATATAGGATCTGGGATGATACGGGGTGTTGGTGTTGGAGCCGAGGGCCATACTACAAGAAATGACAAATATGGATAATGACCATATTCCTGTATACAGCACAAAATCAATAATTCAAAATTTGAAACCGAAGGCATACAAAATCAGGAAAAAACAGGAACCAAAGCAAACAAAACAAAAACCTCTACCATATGAAAAGAAATGAACTCCCGATACGGGAGCGAGACCAGGTACCCAGTAAGAGTAAGCATCTCCTGCTTGCATGCAACACCCGCCACTTCAATTCGGTAGAACTGTCACATCCGGTTTCTTCCGTTTCGGAAGACATAGAGTACAATCTTTGGTTGGATGGTTCAAATGGTCTATGACAGAATATCATCAGGATTTTGTTCTGAGAGCTAGGCGTCTTTCAGATAAGCTTCTCAGTCAGGGATATGTTTGTGACCGACTAACATCGTCACTGAGGAAGTTCTACGGTCGATATGGGGAACTCGTCATACACTATGATGTTCCACTCTCAAGAATGGTGGATGATATTCTGTCATAGACCATTTGGGCCATCCAACCAGGGATTGTACTCTATGTCTTCCAGAATGGAAGTAACCGGATGTGACAGTTCTACCGAATTGAAGCGACGGGTGTTGCATGCAAGCAGGAGATGCTTACTCTTCCTGGGCACCTGGTCTCACTCCCATATCGGGAGTTCGCTTCTTTTCATATGGTGGAGGTTTTTGTTTGTTTGCTTTGGTTCCTGTTTTGTCCTGATTTTGTATGCCTTCGGTTTCTGATTTTTGAATTATCGATTTTGTGCTGTATACAGGGATATGGTCATTATCCATATTTGTCATCCACCATTCTGGAGAGTGGGACATCATTGTGTATGACGAGTTCCCCATATCGACCGTAGAACTTCCTCAGTGACGATGTTAGTCGATCAATAACATATCCCTGATTGAGAAGCTTATCTGAAAGACGCATAGCTCTCAGAACAAAATCCGTATATTTGGTACATGCTCTGGCATAGCGTATCAACTGAGATATGAACACGCAATAAACAGGCGATGAAGGGATGTTGCTACTCAGAAAAGGAAAGTTTGTAATGCTGAAATTGAAGTCGTCACGCTTGTTATAGAGTGAGGTGTTCATGTGACCATCAGTGTCGTAGGACAACATTATGTCCAAAATCACCCTTGATTGAGAGAAAACAAACCACACACAATGTCTTGCAATAATGATTATAGTTAAAGAAACATATATTTAGAATATTTCTGCGAATGTTTGCAATGAGATCAATTTATCAGATAATATATATCGGCTTCATGTTAAAATTCTTATCCGATTTGAATTAAAATCAGAAAGATCGACATGTTATATTCTTACATTTGTAAAGGAAATTCGCACAGGATATTTCACTATCATTTCCCTTTTGAAATAATTGTTATCCCAATTCAGAGTACAAAATTGATAATTCAGCAGCCTGTTTCACAAAAATACTTACGAACAATTTCAGGAATTTTCGTAACTTTTGATCGCTCAGTTCTACTAACTTGCTTAAATTTGAGAAGTTTTATTTTTGAATTTACATTTAATGTGTAGAAGTGATATTAGAAAACATAATGCAATCTAACTAGAAACCATTTTGAACCTTTTATTAAAGGACGAAAGTTACGAAAATTCCTGGACATGTTCGTAAGAATTTTTGTGAAACTGGGCACAGATGTTAAACGTCTTCAAAATCGATGGCATCATTTAAGATCAGAAGCATTTGAAGCATGGACCAGACATGCACGTTTCGGGTAGTTAACCCTCGTCTGTGATCCTCAATCTAGATTATGTAATATGGCCAAAGAGTGCGAAAATTATCATGTTCACAAATGTACCGAAAGACATAGCAGGATGGGTGGGATATGATGCTACAGGACCAACGGTTTAGAAATTTCAAGAAATTTAGTAACAGAAATTCTTGAGCTTGCATGCAACACTCGTCGTTTCCATTGGGTAGAAATGTCGCATCCGAACTTATAAAGTGAATTGGTGACCATATCGTAATAATAGATGGCATAATTACAAGTATCTTTGCTGACCTATCTGAGGTGTGAACAACGTCCATCCCTAGGTTAATTCTATTATCTCATAAGCAATATATTTAACAGGTAAACTTTCTGGACTGTGACTACGCACGCTTTTGTAAACATTGAGATCAATAATGATGCGGGGAAATCAATTCTATGCCTTCTGGAAGAAAATTCAAAACCTAATTTATTATATACCAAACAAGTGTTTCCAATATTAAATTCTCATTAGTGCTGCTTCCAGCCAAAGTGCTTTTCATAAGCAGCCCAAATTCATTACACTAGCGCCCTCTGGTTTTATTCCTAGAATTTAAATCTGTGTATTAACTTTACAGAGAGTACGCGGTTTCAATTTCCTGTAGGGTTGATTCAGTAGCATATCCAAACAAAATCAATGCATAAAATAGCATTAAAGAGATGAATATTTAACGTCTTCAATTTCTTTAGCATCATTTTAGAGCAGGTAAATTTACAGCATGGACCAGACATGAACGTTTCGGGTATTTAACCCTCGTCATTGATCCTCAACCTAAACAATGAAATTTGACCAAAATCTGTGAAAATTATGTCCTTAATATACCGAAAGACGTAGCAAGATGACTTGAATATGATGCTACAGGACCCAAGTTTTAGAAATTTGAGACCATTTTGTAAACAGAAATTTTCAAATGCGTTTGAAGAAACGACCAACCGAAATGTATCGAACTTGGCTACATGTGCCCTCGGGGACTCCTGAAACACGGTTTCCGTGTAATGAGGGGTAAGTAAGGTCGTCGGGATAGTGAACCTGCAGGTTGACCACCCAATATACAAAAGGCCCATAACTCGATATGCTTACCATAAAAAAAGTCGAAAGTTTAACGGTGTCTCAAAACAGTGTCCGACTCGGTATACTCTTATCTTTATGAATAAATTACTTAACATGTTTTCATATTAGGTTCTAGTCATTTTATTCTCGTTTATTTCTTTACATCTAATATTTTCATGATGCAATCGCGCCTGATAAGTTCACTTTTTGCTTCTAGTATGATTAAATTTTTCCAGATTTTTCATGTTTATAGACAATAAAAAGTAGGTATCCGCGTTTTATCTATTCGGCTTCAGTAAGGCATTTTCTCGCTCTTTTATCGTCTTGCTTAATTTTCAGTATATATTCAACTATTGTCGGTACTTTATTTTTAATTCTCTCACGGGCGATATATTTCATGATTAGTCATTTTATCATATATATATATTAGAGCATTTGAACCGTCCAATTTCTAGAATATACTTGTATCTACCGAAATGGAAGAAGCAGGATGTGATATTTATCTGCCGAATTAAAGCGACGGGTGTTGTTTGCTAGCAGGAGATGCTTACTCTTCCTGGTCACCTAGTTTCACTCCCATATTGGGTGTTCGCTTCTTTTCATGTGGTGGAGGTTTTTTTTTGCTTTGGTTCCTGTTTTATTGTGATTCTGTATGCCCTCGGTTTATGATTTTCTGAATAATCTATTTTGTATTGTGTATTGGGATATGGTCCTTAACTATATTGGTCGTTTACACAAGTATGCGAAAGGGTTTCAACTCTATACCTTCTTGATGAAAATGTCAAACCGATTTCCAAGCACCAGACACGTGTTTCGGATATTAAACCCTCATCAGTGATGCTTCCAGCCTTAGTGCTTCTCATAAGAATAATAATAGTAGATTTCAAATATGAGCAGAAAAACCCTGGATTTTTGTTATTTTTCATGTTTTAAGACTGAAAGTCTTTGGAACTATGGTATTGTCTCCGTCTGTTTGACCGCAATTTAATCTCATGAGACAATTCTGTTTGATATAATTTCCACGAATTTTTAATCATTTTAAGGAGGTCCAGGACAGCCGGGCTGAAATTTTATCCTATCATTTAATTTTCCTAAAAATTATAAATGTTAATAATTGAAACATATTTTTTTTACATGCAAAGTTTCATCAATTTTTTACCGTTAGTTTTGAAGCTACGAACGTACATATATACCCATTGAAAGCCCCAAAATGGGCCGTAAATGTGACGTTAAAATTAACACACTTTAGGTAATGAAAAACAGTTGATAATCTTCTGTAGAGGCAGAATATTAACTAGTTCTGTATTTTTCATTTAGATATGATGTGGGCAATCGGATATGCATAGAATTATAAATGATCACTTAGACTTTTAAAAGAAATTGTCCAAAGGAGATAAATATTTGTCTATTTTCAAAACGTCTTTGAGTTGCTAATTCTTAAAAATAAAGTCCATTTATCTGAAACCCTATCATTTATTTTCAGTAAAAACTTGATATTATCTTCTTCATATGTCAAGTGAAACACCGATAAATTCCTATTGATATTTGACCGTCAGTTTTTAAGTTATAGAGATTTTGTTACTCCCTCCCCCTTATTTCTACGTTACCTAATGCCGACGTTCTTGCGTAAAACGCGCCAATGTCACCGTTTCTATTGTGACGTCATAATTGATCCAGAGCTTTCCGATGGGGTTCTTTCGGCTACTGTTCCGGACCCCCTTAAATAAGATTTTTTAAAAAAAATCTGATTTCAGGTTTTGTGTTTGACATTTGATTATGTGTTTTAAATTCATTCTCTGATGCAATCATTCTTAACTGTCGGGTCGGTATCTTTTCTTACATCCTGGCATAAGAAAGCGCTAGTTATATTGTAAAATTACTGTATATTAAAAGAAGTAGAAAATCCAAACAAAATTTGTTAATAATTACTTTTTTAAACACCCCATATACATTACAAATACACAGACAGGGACATTTTTAGTATAACATAGAACATTGAACAAGGAACATAGCAGAACATAGAAGAGTATACGTATATGTCGGTTGATCCTGGGTCCTAGTGAGGCTCGAAGCAACAACCTCTCGGTCACTGACCCGACGCTCTTACCACTAGGCAACGGCGACTGAATAAATCCAAACTAAATGACAAATATGGATAATGACCATATCCCCGTACACAGCACAAAATCAGTAATTCAGAAAATCAGAAACCGAGGCATACGAAATCAGGATAAAACAGGAACAAAAGCAAACAAACAAAAACCTCCCAAAAAATTAATCAAACAAGCGGGGCTTGTATAAAATGTTATTGTCATTATTTATTCATTTATCACAATTATCATTATAATTATCGTTCGATATCATTTTTATAGAAATAATTTGTTTATTGATTTATCGAAACACGTGCCTGGTGCCAATTAAATGGTTTGAAATTTTCTTCAAGAAGGTATAGAGTTGGGACACTTCCGTATTATAATCATTTATCGGAAGCTTTCTGCAATTAACTGTATTTAGAATAAGTTTTCTGTTTATTTTCAAGATATAATATATATGAATATATAAGCTGAAAATGACGTCTTACTTGGGGGTGTTAAAGTAGGTTGTTGTGGAATGCGCGCACTGTCTACGTAGAGAAACACAAAAACCAGTAATTTCCTTCCATCCATTGCTACTGCTGTTAAAGATCTGATGTAATGTCCTTAAACGAAATGTTAAAAGTATTATGTTAAAACTTGAAACCTTTTGAAAAGCTGCAATGAATTAGATAAAGAATTGCACTATGACTGACTGTGACGACCGGACTCAATGGGGGTCCTGTTTGTCTAATTTTGACCCTATCACCTTCCCTCTTTAAATGTCGATCGAACATCTCGAGTAATCGCATGCAGGAGCTTACCCCAGCAGTCTGCATAGAACCGACATGAGACATCGGAGAGGCGAATTCTATGTATAAACATCAAAGAAGTACCGATCAATTATTCAGTCTCAACATCGAGAAGGCAAGGCAAAATCATTAGATTTTCCGTAGGAACGGTTGCGAACCCCTGAATGAACATCATGTATGCTTTACGTGTCGTGAATCCTTTGCTATATATGAAATATATATGCTTATCTCAACAGAGGCGAGATTCTTTCGGTTTGTTGGTGTTGTTAATTCTGTCTTTGTTTTCTTTTAATTTTGTTTTGCTGTGGCACTGCAAAAAGCCTTGTCAGAGATCCTGTCCGTTGCTACATGTACCAGTTGTGTTCCTTTATATTGCAACATTATGATGTGATTATTATCTTCGTCTCCGTCTGTTTGTGCACGTGGTCGCTGTTTTTGTGCGCTGTTTTCATTTCATGAATGTGAAGTAGTGGTAAAAGTGTAATAAATACTTTCTTTTCAGCTCTGTCGCCCGAAAGAAGTTTTGTTTTGACCCTTTATCAATCATACATATTATTGTTATATATGCTATTACGGAAACTTGTCATTTCATCTAAAGATATCTTAGCACCATCCCTTCTATGCTATTTCGACTCCACATAAAATATGGAGCTGCACACTCTCTTCAAAGCAATTGCACAAATTAAAAATTAAACCAGAGTGTGTTACTGAAATACATTTGGATGTGTCAGAAAATCGCTGTTTTAAGGAGGTCCAGAATAATATCCAAACGAACCCCATCGGAAATGAGTTAAAAAGATCATGACGATCATCTCAACAGCACTCACAATAGAGCACAAAATTAAGCATCGACGTTTTGTCTTTAAAGAAAGTGCTTTGGCGACAATGTCAGGGAAATATATTCAAAACACTCTATATCAACTATGACGTCATAATAGAAACGGCGCGCTTTTCGCAAGAACGTCAGCATTAGGTAACGTAAAAATAAGTAGGGGATAACAAAATCACTATAACTTAAAAACTGACTGTCAAATTCAAAACTTATCGGGTTTTAACTCGACATATGAAGAAGATAATATCAATTTTTTACTATATAAAATTCCACAGGGAATGCAGTTAAAGTTCTGTAAATTTATTGCTCTTTTGTCAATTTTTTACGAAAAATAAATGATACCGTTTCAGATAAACGGACTTTATTATTAAAATTAACAACCCAAAGATGTTCTGAAATAGACATAAGTTTAAATCCTTTCGACAATTACTTCTAAAAGTCTTAGTCATCATTTATAATACTACACATATCCGATTCCCCAAATCATATCGAAGTGAAAAATACAGAAATTGTTAATTTTCTGTCTCTACAGAAGATTTGTAAATGTTTTTCATTGCATAAAGTGTGTTAATTCTAACGTCACATTAACGGTCCATTTTGGGGGCTTTCGATTGGTATATTGGTACATTCGTAGCTTCAAAACTAACGGTAAAAAATGATGAAACTTTGAATGTTTAAAAAAGTATGTTTTATTTATAATTTTCAGAAAATTAAATGATAGGACCTTCATTCATCTGGCTATCCTGGACCTCCCATTAATTTATTTTTTGAATAAGTGCCACTGATGAGGATTTAATATTTAAAACACGTGTCTGGTGCATTTGAATTGGTTTCAAATTTTCTTCAGGTAAACGTTTCCGCATTAATGTATTTTCGCTGTCGTCTTTAGGATTTCCTCCTTTTTATCCTCGGATTGATATCTCATATATCCCACCACCTGTCTTCTCTAAATATCAGTGGGACTCCTTTGGTGATCACATACATGAGCTGGATAACTGGAAAAGTGTTAGGGTTGTGCGCACGTAATCCAAGAAAACCACACCGTCTGCTACTAACGTGGCAGATGGCCGTCCTAAGTCGACATCGACTGCCCATTGTTCTCGTTACTGTGTAGTCATTTTGGGTTTTTCGTGTTTTTTTTTCACTGTCGCCATAGCACTTTCTATATAGACGTGGCCTCCGACACTGCATGCATTTTATATATTCTTTTCATTTTCGTGCATGAACATCGACGGCGGGGCCAACAGGGAATGCTTACTCCTCCTGGGCACCTGGTCCCACCTGTATCTTGCTAGGGGTCCGTCGATACTCAATTTGGTGCTCTTTTGTGAGTGCTGTTGAGATTATCGTCAGGATCTTCTTTAACTCATTTCTTACGTACCGTTTGCGTCTCTTTTTCTGTTTTTTGCAATGAGTGTTTTATGGTTTGCTGTTGGTGTTGCAACCGGGTGTTGTTGGAGATCCCCTCCTTTCTTTTGAGTTCAACAATTTCGAGATCCGCCATATTTTTTTGATTAACATCATCGCGTACGAAATATTTCGCTCATTCAAATTTAAGACATATAATTGGGTATTAAGACGTCACTAAATAAGATTAAGCAATTACCATCTGTGTTACTTATTATTCGCTTGCATTAGACTAATTTTAAAACATATAATTTGATTTTTATCAAAGTTGTTTCGTGTAAAATTTAAGGTTATGCTTAATGCTAAAAAATTGTAACGTGTAAGTTCATGTTAGTAATAGAATAACAAAAATCAGAGAAAAGATTACGCATTTGACAATCCCCTTTTAATCTACTTTTCATTTTTGACTTCGAAATACTTTATGTATTATTTTCAGCTTTCAAGTAAACTCCACCCAGCTACAAGATATAACGTGATATGTTAAGCTCATTTCATTGAATTTTATGTTGGAAATACTCTTGCGCGCTCATGCATGATTTCCACCATAAAGTTATTATGGAAGAAGAACATCAACACGTTTGGAATGGTATACTTAATTTTGGCTGTATCTGAGAAATCGCTTTCGCTGAAAGCATCACTGTTTGGGATTTACAATCCGAAACACGTTCCTGTTGCATTAAAATTTGAACTAAAGCTACAATAATAAGACCATATTTATCGAAGAGTTGGAACACTAAAAACGTTTTCCGTATAATTAGAAAGTAAAAGAAAAAGGAAAGAATAAAATCACGAGTTACCACAGATTTCTATTCTAATATAGACATTTGAGATCGAATCGCTTCAACCTGTGAGAATCAACATTGAATCACCAAATGAGCATCGACGGACCCCAAGAAAGCTAGCGGTGGCATCATTCTAGAGTGTTTTATTATAGAATATTCAGTGCATCATGTGATCATTTCGATTAATATTGTCTTGTTAATGTAGCTTGGTTTCAAGATAATGTAAATCAAAATAATGACTACATGTATAGGAAGAGCGGAATACTTAATTCATGTAAGTAATATAATAATGATATTAAAATGAACCCGGTCATACAAATACGGCTAATCGTACATAAATTAATACATTGAATTTTGGCATGACAAAATGGAGTGCTGAATACATTTGTCAAGCCTTTCTAAAATTATTCTTTGTTTTGGTTTGATATATCTACTGAGTAACATATTGTTTCCATTTTGCTGAAATGTACAGAAAATTATGACTAAAGGTACTTTCATGTCAATGTTTCACTGATTTATTGGGAGATGTGAAAAATCGATCCCGCAGATGGTTCACGTGAAGGGAAACGCGCTATGAGTAACTGCTCATCAGCTGTAATTTAGAATTCAGAATTTAGAAACATTTCGGTGTTTGGCTTTTGAACGACTTAACACTTTTAATAATAAGGAAGTGTTCCAACTCTATACCTTCTTGAATGAAATTTCAAACCAATTTTCATGCACCAGACACGTGTTTCGAATATTAAATTTTCATCAGTTATGCTTCCAGCCAAAGTGCTTTTCATACGCGCCCAAAGTCATCTTACTAGAGCCCTATGATTTTATTTTTAGAAACTTGTACATTTACTTTTTAGATATTGCGCGGTTCCAAATTTCCTGTAGGGTCGATTCAGTAGCATATCCATATAAAATCTATGTTCAAAATAACATTTTAGCATGACATGACAATTGTCTACCAATAAGTAGTTATATAACTCCTCGTGCTACCCTAACATGTGCGCGATACTTTATTTTTGTCGTCAGGATCTTCTTTATCTCATTTGTGTCACACGTATGCCATTTGACGTGTGAAGCTCGTAAAGCAGTTGCCCACGAAGAGTTTGACAGTAGAATTTCCCCGACATGGTCGCAGTAGCACTTTCTATATGGAAGACATAACCTCAGACAGCGCACGTTGTTTTTTTTTTTTTTGGATATAGTTTTTATTTTAGTGCGTAAACATCGACGGCAGATGCGGCTAGCCATACAGGGGATGCTTACTCCTCCCGGTCACCTAATCCCACCTGTTGCTTGCTAGGGGTCCGTCGATGATCAATTTTGTGCTCTTTTGTGAGTGTTGTTGCGATTGTCGTCATGATCTTTTTATATCTTATTAAGTACAATAAAAAAGGAAAAGATAAAGAAGAAAAAAAACCCAGAAAAAGCAAACTTACAGTTTGATGTTTAGTAGACTCCAGCATTAAGGTCTCTCTTTGTGGTATGAAATATATGATGTATTCTGATATTTATAAGATGAGAGGAAAACATTACGTGGCAAGATCAGATTACACATTGGAAAAGCAAATCATATTTTACAAAAAATACTAAAATTCTGCTATGTTTTTCCTGAAACGATAAATTAACAGAGTAGCATATTGTTTAATGACACAAAATAAGATGAAGTAAAAGTAAACCTTTATGTTGAACGTATGCTCTTCTTAATAGCATTTTTAATTAATTAATTAGTTAATTGATCATAAACTGAAGTTGAAATCAAATTTGCGCGTCACTGACTGCAGAACCCGCAGTTTAAAGATAAAAAACGGTATATAAACTATCCGAATGTATATTACCATTTTGTATTCCAGTTCCTCGAATAATCATCTAAGATGACATTGTAAACGTTAAAAGTATAAATATTTATTTACTTTGTGGACGAATAAGGTAAATATCAAGCAAGACAATATCACACTGACCAGAAAGGAAAAATATCCCACAATGTTTAACAATGGACATTAGGCAAAGTACATTGCCAACAACCTGATTGGAACGACCAGACAGCTCAAACCAAAACGGTAAATAAATTCTACAATGTTTAACAATGGATGCTTACTCCTCCCGGTCACCTGGTCCCACCTCTGGCTTGCTGGGGTCCGTCGATGCTCAGTTGGGGGCTCTGATGTGAGTGCTGTTGAGACCTCTTTATCTCTTAATGGACCTAAGTACACTGATAACCTAGACCGAGGACAGGCCATAATTTTATTCTTGAGTTGCCTGAGACAAGGGCATTGGAAAAGTGGTAGAATTTACAATTATACATTTTTTTCAGAATCTGCTCATACCTTGAATTTTTCGGTTAATTATGTAATAAGTTGCTTTTTTTACATTTCCTTTATCATCATTTAATTCCTTTAAGTACAATTTCTAGTCACTTTTATTTGTACAACTTTACTTTCACCTTTCCAACTTGTTTATTATTAGTTCAAGTTGTCTCGTGTTGATGACTTTTTGCTCTGAATTCTTTCATAGTTTTTGCTCACAAAATCAGAATTATGCATATCATCTCATATTGGGATGAAAAATACCGATACAATTATTGAATACTTTCATAATTTAACCAAATAAATGAAAATATTGACTACAATTGCTTTTATTTCTGTGAATGTATGGTTTTTAATTTGGACTGAAAAGACATCAGTACGAAACATGCTGAAAAGTTGAAGAAGGAGAGTATTTTGAATCACAGAAAATTGAGAGGAATCTTACTTCATGGACTTGAAAATCGCAAAATCAAATGAACAAAGGTAAATAATGACACAACCAATAGAAAAAATCAAAAACTGAGCAGATTCTGGAAAAAAATTGTATAATTGTAAATTCTACCACTTTTCCAATGCCCTTGTCTCAGGCCAAAATACCAACTCAAGAATAAAATTTTGGCCTGTTCTCGGTCTAACTGACAACCATATAAAGGCAACGAAGCCCACCAGTAAGCTCAAACCAAATGCACAAGAAAAGGCACAAAAAATCGAATGAAGACACAAATGACAATACTTTCATAGAAAGATACAACCTGCAACCGATGTCGACTTTGGACGGTCGTAATCTATATTTCATAGCAAACGCTGTGGATAAATATTTGTCTCCTGAACTACGATTGAAACTTTGTCTCTTGGTCTCTGCAACCTGGTGTTGCTGGAGATCCCCTCCTTTGTTTTGTTGACATTTTACAAAACTAACGACGATGCTAAGTGGAGGTTACTCGCACTTTGCTCTGGATGATGTAATTATCTACGTCTGTTCGTCTGATTTTTTTTTCTCGAAAGAGATGTCTGTCTTTTTTTTCTGAATTTTCAAGAATTTGTACGCTTCTTGATTTTGTATTAAGGATGTTGTTTTCGGGTTTGCTGTTTGATTTCGATAGCATAAACAAACTGTCCTCGATGTTTGGTGACATTAAAAAGTGCAAAGTAGAAAATATCTTCATTATACCTTCTCGACTTTAGGACTGAATAACTGATGGGTACTTCTTTCATATTCAAATAGAAAATTTCAACACTTTTGAAAAAAAATAGTATAAAGTAAATTTCACAATAGTAAATTCTCCCTGGCTTGAAGATGAAGATCCTATATTACCGTATTTACAGTTCTCTCTCATCCAGTACGCCATAGGATGTACATATGTTTTGGATTTTCATAGTAAAAATAATAAATTACCAAACACTTTAGGTCAATGTTTTCGCTTTCTTAAACTGAGACTTTCTGGAAATTTTACAAAAAATTATTATCGACTTCTTTTGAAATTCAAACCAATACAAGTAAAATATCGTGCCACTAAGTGTATTTTACAACCTGCCTTTTATATGGTAACATATTTAGCAAAAATAGAAGGATCAACGGTGGACAGAGTAACCATCGAATTTACGTCAGAATAATCTTTTGGCAGATTTATTTTCATACACGTATGAAAAAGAACTTATCCAAAATCTTCAAAAGCAAAGAAAACATGATTATTTGAAATGGTTCTTTGTTTCTTCTAGGTACCTGGATAATATTCTTACCATCGACATCCCTGTTTTTGCAGAGTATAAAATTGCTATGTATCAACAAGAATTAATTCTAAAACAAAGGTAAACGTTGCAAATATTGCAAGCCCTGTAAGATTGAAGTGGTCGATATACTTAAAGAGCACATATTTCCACCAAGCGATTGCTCAATTTCTAAGTGTGGCATGAACAACTGCAAAACTTGTAACATCCTAATAACAGACACTTCATTCTCAAGTAATCTCACAAAACAAACATTTAACACGCATAGTTTTGAAAACCTTAACTGCATGACATCTAATGTTGTGTACGGAATAGAGTGCTCACTTTGTGGATTGATTTATGTGGGCGAAACCAAAGGCCAGCTCCGAAAAAGAATGTCAGGACACCGGTCAAAAATAAATAATAAAGGAAGTCAACTCCTTTACCGACATTTTGACCAGGCGGATCATTCTGTTTTATCGATGAGAGTCAGAATCCTGGAGAAAATATATCACCCCACAAACAATCCCAATTTGAGCACACCTCTCCGTCGCAACAGAGAAGAGTTCTGGATAAAAAATCTTAACACTGCAGCGCCCTATGGGTGCAACGATAACATCAGCACTATAGGAAACTTAACAAGTCCCGGTTGTCAATCGGTAAATGTGACTAGCTTATTCAACAGATCACAAAGAAGACCTCGAAGTCATGGCATTCGAAAATATAATAGGCCTGAGATACATAGTTTCTCCTTCGATGACTTGGTTCCATTTTTGAATGAGCCTCTAGGCCTGCATTATATTCGTACCAAATTATACTCTGTTCCTTTACGGAAGTTACACGAAATCTACGATTATACGAAGGATCTCGCATATACCGATACACGTTCCCCAGAATACAGACTACAAGGAGTCATCTTGGACATTTCTACTTTTCGTTTATTTCAAGCAGTTAGATCAGATAAATCAGAGGAGAAAACAAACCGCCCTTTCATTAAAGTAAGATTTGCAAACAAAGGTATTGATAACTTGAATCTTGGTCAAATTTTGAATCACAAAACTGTCACAGAAAAAATCCCACCATATTTCAAAAGAAAAGAAACTCCTTGTATTTCCTATAGCTACACACCAACAGTTGCATCTAAAATTTACAATTACAAACGATTCCTGCAGTGTATAGATTTAAGTAATCCCTCACTACATCCACTTCCCTGCGAATGTTCTTCATCGGATTTCAACTACTCTCCTTGTGGACACGTTATTACTGGTGACCTTAGTATAGTCAAGAACGACAAGTTGAGAGAATTGTTTAAAAAAGGGTCCCAAATACAGAGAAAGTATGTCCTTTACATGGAACCAAAATGTCAAAATTATTATGGACTCTTGTGAGGAATATGCAAGACGTTGGGCAAAGAAAGAGGATGTACAGCTCGACACCCTTTCCGAATGGATAAAATCAATCAGAGGGTTACTTTTATCTAGAATTAACCGATTAAAATCAACTGTGAACACCAGATTCGTGTCTATATTTAAATACCCTGATGTTATCACAGAACTTACCTACCTCCAAGAACATTATGTCATCACACCAGCGGACAAAGCCTCAAATAATTACACATTTACTTGCAAAAAGTACTATTTCGACAGTCTAGTTAAAGAGTTGGGTTTAAATTCGACACCTGGAAATTCCACTTACACCCCAACAAACCTTTCTGCCTCTGAAATAATAGATAACCACAAATCAGCTCTTGCTTCCTTTGGCTTCGACACTACCAATTTAGATTTAGATTTACCATACTTATACTGCATACCTAAAATGCATAAGAACCCGTACAAACAACGTTTCATCGCTGGTTCCTCAAAATGTTCTACCAAATCTGTATCGATCTTACTCACCAAAGTTTTATCTGAAATCAAATCTGGGCTACAAAAATATTGTTCGACAGTATATTCTCGCAGTGGTATCAACCAGATGTGGATTTTAAAGAATTCGAAGGAATTTTTAGAACATCTGAAATCCACTCATTTCAGTAGAGTCCATTCGATCAAAGCCTTTGATTTTTCGACACTTTACACTACAATTCCACATTCTAAATTGAAAGAAAGACTCGCAAAAATTATAAGTAATGCGTTAACAAGTAAGAGCGGTAATCGCAAATACAAATTTATTGTTGTTAACTATGACAAATTCTACTTTGTAAAAGAAAAGTCAGATTCTGAAAATAAGTACACTGAAACAGACATTATTCAGATGTTAAACTTTCTGATCGACAACATTTTTGTGGTGTTTGGAGGAAAGGTCTTCCAGCAAATTGTCGGAATTCCAATGGGGACCAATTGTGCCCCACTCCTTGCCGACATTTTCCTTTACTCGTACGAAGCTGAATTCATTCAATCTTTGGTCTCTGAAGGGAAAAGATACTTAGCTTCTGACTTCAACTTCACTTACAGATACATAGACGATGTGTTGTCCATCAATAATCCAAAATTCGCGGATTACCTGAGCAGTATCTATCCTTCGGAGCTTGAAGTCAAAGAAACTACAGAGACAAATAATTCAGCATCCTATTTGGACATAATGTTGTCCTACGACACTGATGGTCACATGAACACCTCACTCTATGACAAACGTGACGACTTCAATTTCAGCATTACGAACTTTCCTTTTCTGAGTAGCAACATCCCTTCATCGCCTGCTTATGGCGTGTTCATATCTCAGTTGATACGCTATGCCAGAGCAAGTACCAAATATACGGATTTTGTTCTGAGAGCTAGGCGTCTTTCAGATAAGCTTCTCAGTCAGGGATATGTTTGTGACCGACTAACATCGTCACTGAGGAAGTTCTACGGTCGATATGGGGAACTCGTCATACACTATGATGTCCCACTATCCAGAATGGTGGATGATATTCTGTCATAGACCATTTGAACCATCCAACCAAAGATTGTACTCTATATCTTCCAAAATGGAAGTAACCGGATGTGACAGTTCTACCGAATTGAAGCGACGGGTGTTGCATGCAAGCAGGAGATGCTTACTCTTCCTGGGCACCTGGTCTCACTCTCATATCGGGAGTTCGCTTCTTTTCATATGGTGGAGGTTTTTGTTTGCTTTGGTTCCTGTTTTATCCTGATTTTGTATGCCTTCGGTTTCTGATTTTCTGAATTATCGATTTTGTACTGTAGACAGGGATATGGTCATTATCCATATTTGTCATTAAACGTCTTCAATTGCAAACACAGAAACCTAAATATCATAATTATGAATGGAGAGATTCAAACAAGTGTGTATGACAAAAAAGAGTGTTTTGGATTCAACATAGTAAATTTTCCTTGGCTTGACGATAATGTTCCTAGATTACCGTCGTACGGTATCTACTTTTTGCAGCTCACCCGATATGCTAGAGCATGTGTTAATGTTTGGAATTTCATAGTAGAAATTAAGAAATAACCAATGAGATAAAGACGATCCTTAACAAAGAAACTTCCAAGTCAAGGTGTTAAGTCTCACAAACTAGTAAAGACTTTCTGGAAATTTTACAAAAGTTATTGTCAACTTCTTTTGAAATTCGAACCCATACAAGCAACAGAGAATATAACTTTGGGTATTTCACAACCTGCATATTATTGTGGCATAATAAACAAAATAAGAAGGATTAAAGGTATACAGAATTACCATGGTCACCAAACGGACAATTGGCTTGGTACTGGACCAATCTACAGACTTGTACCAGCGCATTCTTAGACTTGCACTCTGACTGATTGTGACGATAGGACTCCATGACGGGCCCTGTCCAAACCTCTGAAGAGAAGACAGGGCCCCGACCACCTGTCCTCTCTGAGAGTCAGTCGGACTCCTCGGGTGATAACATAAATGGGCTCGCTACAGCCGGCAAATCACGGACTGTATTACGTAAGCCCTCTTTTTACATCCATTTACATTCTCATCTGTGTTGCTTGGGCCCCTGTGTTTGCAATCTTGTTGTGTGGTCATCTTACAGTGAGGTTTTTTTTACACCACAATGGTACGTTTATTGAGACCTCTTGGCATTCGCAATAATGGGAGGGTTTGCGCACGTAATCCAGGATAACCACACCATCTGTTACTGACGTGGCAGATGGTCGACCTACATCGGCATCGATTGCCCATGGTTCTAGTTGGTTTATATGTAGTTATTCATGTTCATTGTACCATTACCGTCTCATTCTGTGCATGTCTGCTTTGTCTATGCTGCAAATTTATGTGTTCTTAATATACCATCGAAACATTAGGGGCAACATCATATTATCATAGATACTTTGATCTTTCATGACATCAGTTCATTTGTAAATTGGTTCTTAAAGATGCAGTGTCCCTGAAAAATTTTTTTTTTATTGAAAATGTAAATTTTTCTCCAAACGGTCTAGATAGAGGAAAAAATGAGCCAGAAAAAAAATTATTTGAAAATATGCAGTAACCACTCTATAATTGTCGATTTTGTAATAATTAAATCTCCGTATACCTCTATAGTAAAAACTCAATACATTGTAGGTGGCGCTAGTGGAATGAATTAGAACTGCGCACCCCAAATTCAAAATGACGTTTTTAAAGGTCTATAACTGCGAAAGTATGCGTTAGATTGGCCTGAAAAATTGAATTTGTACAAATGAGAATGTATACTTTCATATGAAAAGAAAGATTTTGAATTACAAAATTTTGTAAAATTAATTAATTTTCAGGGACACCGTCCCTTTAACATATTTCATAACCTTTTGATAATTACCCGCTAGTTCTGATCCTTCCCTTATACAATGAGTCTTTAAAGCAGAGCAGTCTTTATATGCTCTTATTAGAAAATTTCTTAAGCCATGTGTAAATGAATTGGTCCCACACATGGACCAAGAGTCCATGGGGACACGTGTAGTCATGTTCGATCAATTTCGGTTGATCGTTTCTTCAACGCATTCTAAAATTTCTGTTATCAAAATTTCCTGAAATTTCTAAAACGTGGGTCCTGTAGAATCATATCCCACCCATCCTGCTACGTCTTTTTCGGTATGCCTTTTCGACATAGTAACTTTCAGACTTTTTGGCATATTACATTGTTTAGATTTGAGGATCACTGACGAGGGTTAATTACTCGAAACGTGCATTTCTGATTCATGTTGCCAATTTATTCAATTTGAAGACGTTTACATGTTAAACGTGCATTACAACAGTACTAGGTACAGCGTCGTAAAATCCAATAACAACACAGACATACCACTTTAATTCCTAAAATCATTTTGTTCTGAGAGCTAGGCGTCTTGCAGATAAGCTTCTCAGTCAGGGATATGTTTTTGACCGACTAACATCGTCACTGCACTGAGGAAGTTCTACGGTCGACATGGGGAACTCGTCATACACTTTGATGTCCCACTCTCCAGAATGGTGGATGATATTTTGTCATAGGCCATTTGAACCATCCAACCAAAGATTGTACTCTATGTCTTCCGAAATGGAAGTAACCGGATGTGACAGTTCTACCGAATTGAAGCGGCGGGTGTTGCATGCAAGCAGGAGATGCTTAGGGAGCAACGATTTTATTTCTATGGGGGGGTGCCCAGGAAGACTTTTGCCGGCCGGAAAATTTTTTTCGGCCATTTTAAGAGCCGGAAAATTTTTTTCGCCGGCCCTTCGGGCCGGATTATTATTATTATTATTTTCATAATTTTCCAATGTTGAAAATTACTCTAAAGTTTAAATAATTCAGCGTGATTTTTCAGCCATCTCTTGCCAGCAGACTTCATTTTAATTTCTTAAATGGCATATGGTGCCTATAATCTGTTTAATAAAATGATACTCAACGGAGAAAGGCTATATGGTGCTAATGATTTTTGAATTATATTCATTCACTCCAAATTGCGTAAAGTTTGTTCCATTTTTTTTATACTTTGTTTATGATACACAAAAAAGTGTTTATTTGGCAGTGGAAGGTTGGAAGAGAGGGGGGAGGGGCAATTTCATGATCCGGAAAAAAACTCGCCGGCCCTTCGGGCCTGAAAATTTTTTTCCTTAAAATTTCCATCCGGAAATTTTTTTTTGCAAAGTCTTCCTGCCCCCCCCCCATAAAATTCAAATGGTTTCTCCCTTACCATTTCAGGGCACCTGGTCTCACTCCCATATCGGGAGTTCGTTTCTTTCCATGTGGTGGAGGTTTTTGTTTGTTTGCTCTGGTTCCTGTTTTATCCTGATTTTGTATGCCTTCGGTTTCTGAATTATCGATTTTGTGCTGTGTACAGGGATATGGTCATTATCCATATTTGTCATCATATCAATATCATATCATATCAAAACGTAAAATCACATTTTGAATAGATACATGCACATGAAAAACTATAAGTGTTAAATTATTTGAAAATTTCTTTATTCCGAAAACAATATTACAAAAGCCTTACAACATAATTTTAAGCTAGATTTATCGTTGAGAATATATGAAGAAAGAGGAAATAGAAAAACAGAACTAACCAAGTAAATTCAGGTGCCATAAAAGAATGTTAATCTATTACATGTACACATTCTTTATTCTCCTTTTCGCTGGGTCATTATGCAGCGTTCTGTCTGGGAATAAGTTTTCGGATGATTGATCATAAGATTGCTTAAATCAGCAGAGCATTGTTTCCTATATGTTTCTGATATCAATTTATCATTTTTTTCGTTTTTGATAATTGGGGTCCATATCTTTAATTGTAAAGCATTTTGTGTGTCCCTGAAGACATTTTTGCAACCTGATACATGTACATGCAAAATGTGGGTCATCAGATCCACCGCTTGGATGATCGACAAAAGCTGGTACATGCTACTCATTGATCTCTCTCAGTCCACATGTTGTCATTCTTATGTTTCATTTCTTGGAATGTATAATTCAATTGGGTATTGGTCGAGTTGTCGTGTATTTTGTGTTATGTTTCTTAATTTGGGCAGCTTTTTAAGACAGATACTAATAAAATATCTTAGATAAGAACTAGGTAAATAAGTAGGAATCAAACCTGATTTTTTTTGGTAGATGCTCTTACCGATTTAGCTACCTGGGCACAATAATTAAACCTCCATACTCCATTATGCCACATTTAGAGGATTTAAAAGTGTTAAAAATAACACCTACAAATACTTATTATTGGCCCAAATGATCATCTTAAGCTAAAAGCAACTAACGAGGTTTTCTCTTATGAATCTAAATATTTTGTCAGGTGTAGAAAAAAGTGAACCCGCCCACGAATCGAACCCTTCATGATGCTCGTACCGACTGAACTAATGAAGCACGACATACAAACCGTCACATTCAAATGGAAATATGGTATGCAAGAAAAATTTATATGATTAAGTATCTACTGCTGGCAACACAACATTGTTTGATTAAGAGCATTCATAATTGTCCTTGCATAATGCTCTGAATTTTAGTTATTTTATATAACACATTATTGTTTGCGAACGAGCACAAGAACTTGCCCATGCATGATGCTCTAAATTTTAATTATTATATTACACACATTATTGTTTGCGACCGAGCACACGTACTTGCCAATGCATGATGCTCTAGATTTTAATTATTATATTACACACATTATTGTTTGCGAACGAGCACACGTACTTGCCCATGCATGATGCTCTAGATTTTAGTGGTTATATTACACACATTATTGTTTGCGAACGAGCACACGTACTTGCCCATGCATGATGCTTTAGATTTTAGTGGTTATATTACACACATTATTGTTTGCGAACGAGCACACGTACTTGCCCATGCATGATGCTTTAGATTTTAGTGGTTATATTATACACATTATTGTTTGGTAACGAGCTAACGTACTTGCCCATGCATGATGCTCTAGATTTTAATAGTCTATACACAAAATTGTTTAGTAACGAACACTCATATTTGTCCGTGCATGGTGACCTAGGTTTAAGAAGGTTCAAGTCTTCTTTCCTTCGATCTATCATGTCATCTAATTTCAATGTTTTAATACCGTTCAGAACCTTTTGATGATTGACGAGTGGACTTGCTGTTTTCTTTATACGTTGATTCCTTACAACATAGCAATCTTCTGACGCTCATATTGAAATCTTTCCGATGCCACATGTAAATAAATGGGTTCGTTACGCATCTTGCTATTCCGAAAAATACAAGAAAGTTAGCTACGGTACTAGGTACAGTGCCATAAAATCCAAGACCGTTACAAACCTCGGAGAACTCGTATGGTGCCCAGGATATTGTAGACACAAGAGTTGTAACTCCCAGGAAGCGAGCTCCGCGGATACTTTTCTTGATGGTAGAATTTTGATTTTTATTCTCTGACTTCTTTACTCGTCTGTGATACCTCAGGGCTGTGACAAAAACAAAGGAGTACAAAGTTGTCGAAGTGATCATACAGAGAATTATCAAAAGTCCAGAGGCCAAAAGATCACTCTGTGTAAATATGATCGTATAGTTACAAGGTAAGCCTCTCTCCCATTGGTTCCAGCCGAAAAATGGCGCGCAATTGAATGCCAAAGAAAAGATGTTTGCTGAAATAAGGGTCAGCCATGTAGCTTTTGTGGTCATGTACTTAGAGTATTTGAATGGGAATTTTACAGCCATAAATCGGTCGAATGTTGCAATGGTCATAAGGATTTGTGAAGTAGTAGTAGGTAGGCTGATAAGCGTGTACCTTAACATGCAGAAATATTTGTTTTCATTGAGCCAATTATAAAGAAAGTAGAGTAACTGTACGCCGGATCCGATACCCTGGACTAGATCAGCTACAGCCATGTTAAGGCATATTATGTTAATGTTTGTGTTCAGTTTTAAGTACTTCACGAACACAATTATCACTATTGTGTTCCCGATAAAGGCTAGGACAAATACCACATGCTGTAGAGTGAGGAAAATAAGCAGAATAGCTGGTATGCTTCCCATGCTGTTTTCGATTGGTATTAGTGTTGAACTTATGTTAGCCACGTCCGTTGTGACGTCAGTAGTTGAATTCGGCATCTCCGTTCTGTAAAGAACAAAACAAAACAAAAAACGATGATTAGATTCAACTACTATAATAAAAAAAATGACAGAAACATATACCTTTAGTTAACAAGTGTACTATTGGTATGATTATGAGACATGCGCACGTAATCCGGATAAGCACAACATACAACTTATAGCAGCTGGCCGTCCAAATTCGGCTCCGGGTGCACATTAGTTCCTTCTGAATTTTATATATTTTTATTTCCATGCTTCATAAATATCGCCGGCAGGTGCGGCTAGCCAACAAGGGATGCTTACTCCTCCCGGGCACCTGGTCCCACCTCTAGCTTGCTAGGGGTCCGTCGATGTTTAATTTTGTGCTCTATTGTGAGTGCTGTTGAGATTATCGTCAGGATCTTCTTTAACTCATTTCTATTTATGTGTTGTCATTAATGTTTGATGTTTGCGTAAGTCTGTTTCGATTGTTATTGTCTGTTATGTATGATGTTCGAAAGCATACTTTTGTTTCTTGTTGCGGGTTGTTGTTTTGTCTGACGTCATTTATGTGTCGTTTTCTTGTGGCTTTATTCCGCTGGTCAGTGCGGGATGGTCATTATGGAGATCCTTTCCTTTTATGAATGCAATTCGTAAGGATTGTTCCTCATGTTGTTTCTTTTTCTGGATTTTCCCTCTGTGTGTTGCTGTGGGTTTTGCAACCGATTCCTGTTTGAGAACCTTTCAATAGATTTCACGACCACAAAAATTTTGCACACGACAATACTCAAACACACATGCTTAACTATTTGAGGGATTCACTATTGCAATTAGAATCACTCAAATGCAAAAGAAACTGACATGACATATTTCACTTTCAATTTCGCTGAATTATGTCCTCCGAAAGAAAAGAGGGGATCTCCAACAATACTCGGTTGCAGCACCAACAGGAAAACACTGAAACACCCCAAGTGAAAACCATCTAGCAAAAGGTTAGCAAAACACCTAACATTAAAGATTACATTTAAACCAACGATATCATATTTACAAGAATTTTATGATAAAACTACGGAAGCGTATAAGTGCCACTTTATTTTCTTTATTTTTTGATTTTCCGACTTTTAATCTTGGAATTTCCAACATTATTCTTGGAATTTCCAACTTTAATCTTGGAATTTCCAACTTTAATCTTGGAATTTCCAACTTTAATCTTGGAATTTCCGACTTTAAAGTCGGAATTTCCAACTTTAATCTTGGAATTTCCAACTTAAATCTTGGAATTTCCAACTTTAAAGTCGGAATTTCCAACTTTAATCTTGGAATTTCCAACTTTGAAGTCGGAATTTCCAACTTTAATCTTGGAATTTCCAACTTTAATCTTGGAATTTCCAACTTTAAAGTCGGAATTTCCAACTTTAATCTTGGAATTTCCAACTTTAATCTTGGAATTTCCAACTTTAATCTTGGAATTTCCAACTTTAAAGTCGGAATTTCCAACTTTAATCTTGGAATTTCCAACTTTAATCTTGGAATTTCCAACTTTAATCTTGGAATTTCCAACTTTAATCTTGGAATTTCCAACTTTAAAGTCGGAATTTCCAACTTTAAAGTCGGAATTTCCAACTTTAAAGTCGGAATTTCCAACTTTAATCTTGGAATTTCCAACTTTAATCTTGGAATTTCCAACTTTAATCTTGGAATTTCCAACTTTAAAGTCGGAATTTCCAACTTAAAAGTCGGAATTTCCAACTTTAATCTTGGAATTTCCAACTTTAATCTTGGAATTTCCAACTTTAATCTTGGAATTTCTAACTTTAAAGTCGGAATTTCAAACTTTTTTCAGAGGTTTTACTATGTGGTCAATGCCTTTATATTAAGTGTACAATGCCATTTTGTTATCGCAACTGATTAATAATTATAGAGTTTTCTATTGGAAGTACAATTAAATAGGATTTGAACGTTCTTAAATGTTTATTTTGGCGGTGAAATACATTATATGACTAGTCCGCATTTATTGTCCATTACAACCATTAAACGTGTTTGTGTATTGACACTTCAGATCTTACAGATAGATACCGACCGCTCAAGATTTTATCTGAATACAATATAAAAATAGCCAACCCAAATTGGCAAATGTACATGCTTTGACATTAAAATTCGTCCAATTATAAAAGATAGATATTAAAGGATCTATTGGAAAAAATATATATCAACAAGTGCAAATCTAACGTAAGCTGCCAAACTCCCATCAGATCCATTTACGTTACGCGTAGGAGTCACGTTTCTTATGTTACAGCAGTTATGGCCAACAGCTAATTTCGGGAAGGTCACAGTCAATGCAACATTATTAAAATTTTGATACTATATGTACGAGAAAGATCTTGTCACAAGTAAAATACATGCCGAAAATGATCATCATACCTCAAACGGTTCACTACAAATGAACAATGTTAAAATTTTTGAATATAGTCCAAGGTCAATGTCAAGGTCATGCGATAAGAAATATTAGTACGAACAGAAAAGCTTGTTAGGCCATAGTAATTTAATATTCTGTTTTAAGTCCCGAACCTTTTCTATATTTAAGGTACGGTAACCCTTAATTTTTTTTTATAAAACTCACTATTATCTCCTAAAATTAAAGATGGAATAGGCATTTCATATATTGATTAAATATCATTTACACATTTTTTTACCCAAAAAATGCATGTTTGTGAGGGTGTGTGTGGTTTTTTTTTTCCTTTTTTTTTTGTCTGAGCAAAAGGTACCCGCCCGACGTAAAACAAGTTTTACTACTAGTATGGCTTTACAAGGAATACACTTGCAAAAACTGCGAATGGTCTTCGCTAAAGTTCTTTTTAATGTAGGTCAATGGTCAGGATCGAAAGTTAAAAATAAAATAGTACCAAGAGAGCACCCATACAAAATATGAGAGCCCTGTCTCTTATGGTGAAGTAGTTATGTTTCTCATATGTAGGTCAAAAGGTTATGGTCAATGTCAAATGGTAAAAAAAAATGACGCCACCCGAACAGTACACATGTCAAAAATGAGTCATATATCTTATGGTGAAAAAGTTATTGCCAATTTTAGTTTTGACGGACAGGAAAACAGGGATAGACAGTCAGCCAGTCAGCCAGCCAGCCAGACCGACCGACCGACCGACAGACAGACAGAAATAGTTATTCCTTTAGGGCAACTGCCATTTGGCGAGGCCCTTTAAGCTGATTAATGTTAAATTTTTGAAGGACAGGCAGACGGACGGACGGACGGACAGACAGACACAGTGATTACTAATTCTATGCGGGACCGTAGGTAATCAAACGATAGTACTAAACACTTTTTGATTTGCTGTGCAGAAATTAGCACTTTTTTCAGGAAGGGGACAACCCCTGAAATAGAATACATGAAATAGCATTAAGTCCCCATTCCATTATCTTCTACCTATTTGATAAACAGTGCTAACTGAAAAAAATTAATTTCGAGTAGTCACTCATGAAATGAGATGAACGCACAAAAGTAATTAGAACGGATGTGTAAAAACATTATCTTCGGTAGTTTTGTTTTTGATATTTTTTTTCTTTTCAATATCTCGTAAAAGCATCATCTGCTATCCATGAGCATCTCTTATGCACAATGAAAGTATGTCTAGATTCTAAAATAAAGTTTACTGTCACCTTGACCTTTGACCCTTGACCTTAAAAACTATAAGGGTTCATCCCTGAGGGACCATTTGTGAAAGGTTTAGTGATCTTTTGATATTTGCTATGCCTTCTATTCTGTTCACAAATATCTTAAGCTTAAGCCTTTGACCTTTGACCCTTGATCTTGAAAATAAATAGGTTTCTTATCTCCCCATGGACTCGAACATTTGTGAATGTTTTGATGTTTCTTTTATAATTTCTTTGGCGTCTATGCTGTCCACGCGAAGTCCACTGTGACCTTGAAGTTTGACCCCTGACCTTTAAAATCAACAGGGTTTATCCTCCTTCAATTAGAAACATCTATGAAAGGCTGGATATTTCTCTGATGTTTACTTTGTCTTATATGCTGTTCACAAGAAAAATCGGAAACACGCATCCACACCCACACACGCCCTCACGCACGGCAGCGATAGTGGGCGTTGACCGGACAAGTTGGGCAAAGTCTTATTTGAAGTCGGAGTTAGTCGTGGTTTATCGGGGTTAATTCGAGGGAATCGAAATTCTGGTTTCAATAAACAGTTTCGCATAATCTCTAACCTCATTCAGCCCGGTCAATTCGTTTACTCGTGCGTTGGCCAAAAAAGTGAAGGTATGACAATCCCTTAAATGATAAGACCTGAGCCTTAAGCCTACTTCACACTTTCACGGATCGGTCCACTGATACATGTAGCTACGGATCGAGAAAAAATTTACATCCTTACTATCCAAAGGAATCCGTAGCTCGATCGTCGTGGCAAGTCGTAGCTATCCTTGGCAATCCGTAGCTATCCGGGATGAGACAGAATTTTTTGAACATGTTACAAATTTTCCGTGGCTCTGCTACGGATAATTTTGTCGTAGGGTGTCTTGGCGACCCAAAGTGGTGTCGTAGCTATCCGTAGGGGAGTCGTAGCAACCCGTAGCGCATCCGTAGCAATCCGGTACCATTTTTTGCGATGAAATAGCCATACGACTCTACTACGGATTGCTACGACTCCCCTACGGATTGATACGACTGACCTACGGATTACTATACGGATAGCCACGGATTGTGTCTTATATTAAATTCAAATCTATCAGTACTCTATGCGTTTTTCGGTCAATATACGAGTTAATACTTCAACTATTCAATTTCAGGTAATGATATAAAACCTCAACATTTCTATTAAACAATTGACACTGTATCAGTTTGAAAACATTGGGTGTTTTAGTAAATGATTATTGTTTAAATTAAGTACACAGGAATTTAAGCCAGTCCTACAAGCGCGGATCCGGAGGGGTTGGGGTTCCAGACCCCCCCCCCCCCCCGCGTTGGAATTTTCGAAGCATAGTTAAATGTATGAATATACATTTTTTTAGGGTGCAACATCCGTTTTACTGGCTACGCCAGAAAAACTCAGTTTGTAACCGTAAAATCAGCATTCACCTTGGTCAATAATCAAGGGTTACTGAAAAAGACACGAATTGAGGATTTCATTCCAATTCTGAAAAAAAAAATTGGCTGGCTCGCTATCGCTCGCCATTAATGTGAAAATTCAAGATTTTAAATTAAGGTGTGTTCCCGATTCGTCGACTTCAATTATATGATAATCTTTATGTTCGCTATTGTTCGCCAGTTATCTGTTTTATTTATAATAAGAAACAGAACTGACATACGTTAATCAAGGACTCTATTTTTTTTTTTTCATCATTTTTATTTATTCATTTTTTTTTTTTTTGCTGTTCAAGAAATTCTGAATTTAGGATCCCCCTGATAAAAAAAATCCTGGATCCGCCCATGTCCTACCAATCCGTACTGAACCGTAGCTAGCCTTGTGCGAATCGTGGCTATCCGTACCCGAGTCGTGGTAATCCGTAGCAATCCGTACCTATCCGTATCTATCCGTACGCGTGTCGTAGCAATCCGTATCTATCCGTACCTATGTCGTGGCAATATCAGGACGATATCCATAGCAATCCTTAGCTAACCGTAGCTATCGATTTGTTCATGTATCAACCCGTAGCATTCTGTACTGGAGTTGTGGGTCCATGGTTCATCGAACATTTTACGTCCCGACTCGCCACGGATATATCTTTTGTGGAGTCATAGCGGAGTCGTGGCTCGATCCGTGGAAGTGTGAAGGGGGCTTTAATCTTCATAATGTATGCATGAAAACTAAAATCATGGCATATTACAAGGTATAAAAATCTGTAAGAAATTTGCAAGATTATGGGAAATTTTCATTTTTTGAAACGCGTGTTCATTGGCAATGAGCTGGCGCTCAATAAGGGAGTCCATCTAATTCTCTTTTATATTTTGTTGATATAGATAAACTCTTTATTTCATATAAATTTTACTCCCCAAACATTTACGAAACGATGTACTTTCCGCTATAGAATTTGCCAAAGTTCGACTATTTTCCCCTTTGTCGAGCACATTTCTAAATCTTATTCTAAGTTATAGGTATAATCTTGTGTAAGCATGGTAAAGTGTAAGACTAATTCTTTTCACCATGTATATACTTTGTTAGGTATATATTTTATGAAAGTATCATATGACGCTGGGTTTAGGGTGCGCGTCAACTGTGGACGTCACGAAAAAAACTGTATTCTGTAACCAATGTCCAGAGGAACGTTCGATCCCGATTATCAAGTCTGTCAGAAAACATTTTCAATCGTTAACTAAATGATCGTGAATGTTTCATATAATTAATCCTTGAAATAAATATGAGTCTGATTTATCAGTGAGGGATTCAGAGGAGGGTGCCCGGTTCCACCCAAAGTTGACTCAACGCTATTTTTTGTGAGTGTGTTTTTTTAAGCATTAAACTTTTGAGGAAAATATTTCATGTTTGATTTTATAGCTCACTTTACATTCAGCCAAAGAGTGAAAAATTATACATTAATTAGTCCGTTCATTAATAGTGTGTTTAATACACAATTAATGAATGGGCTAATTGATTAATGAAAATGTACCCTTTGCATTCAGCTTTCTGTGCTGTTGTGTTGTGTGTGTATTTGTTTGTTTGTTATTGTTCTTTTTTTTTTTCGTTTGTTTTTGGGGTGTGTTTGTTTTGACTTTTTATTTTGTGTGTGTGGGGTTTTTTTTTTTTTTTTTTTTTGCTTTGGTTTTTCTTCTTTTTTTTTTTGCTATTGTATTCGAATTGATCCCTGGTGAATCTAGAGGGGTGTCGCGGGTGTTCCAATGCTCTCATAATGCGACCAGAATAATGAATGTTATGCAATGGAAATCATGGATTCTGAGACATTATGACAAATTTTATAGTTGTTAAAAGGAGGGGCGCACTCGGCGATCCATCTCCAAAATTTAAGAATAAAATCTTATGTTAATACAAGGGCTTATATAATAATCATCATTGCCTATTACATGTACTACTAATCAATGCATTTCAAACATAATCAGGTGTATAGGAGATCCCCCCTCTTCTATGTAGGACCCAAAATTAAACAGCGAAACCCCAAGAGGTTTCAAGAGAATGTGATCTCGAGAAAGAAAGAAATCCTCTTCTGTCCGTCCATTTGGTGTCATCAATCGATTGTTTTATAGATTTTAATTTCTTCTTTTTTGGGGGGTGGGGGGTCTTGAGAGAAGGAAAGTAACTCCACTCCGCTCGCCGAGTCGTAGAATAAAACTTCCATTGTAAAACTGTCCGGCTCGTTACATGAGTGCTCTCCAAGCTAACATATGAAAATTTCAACAGTAAAGTACATCTAAAATCATATGCGTTGTATGCAATCATCCTCTCTTCTGAATATAAATTTGAAGTCTCCAAAAACACCAAGTCCCTTGAAATGTTGTCTTGTATTATATTTAACGTAGCAAGATGTACTTCTGAAATATTATTTCTTTTCCAGATACAAAAAAGTATATATGTCTCTAACATCTAAGAGAGAGAGAGAGATCGTTCTATGCATACATGTGTTAGGCACGGTCCATTTGATATTCAGGGGGGGGGGGGGGGGGGCTTGGGTTTTTTGTCGGAGCATGATTATTTTTTTTCACCCCGGACCGGAGCAAAATTATTTTTTTCGCGCAAAGTTGGAGCTAGAAATTTTTTTTCAAACAATAGTGATGTGCAGTATGTTAAGAATGCTTGTGTTTTATCAATAGAAATTCTTTATTTTTACTAAAACTCTGAAATATGAAATATTACTAAATATTCAAAAATTCACTTCACTTCTAAGGAACAGAGATATGAAATTTTGACAATATAATCCTCCGTAAACAAAATTTATATATTAAGGCACAAGTTAGAGGGTCGGAGGGGAGGGTCTTCTAGACAAATGTTCAAATTTAGAATTATTGTATACAATGTATATAAAATGGTGAAAAATTTAAGTTCTCCTTCAAAGTTTGTATATAAAATTAGACTCTATGGTGATATGCATTTATCATGTTTATTAAAAAAGCAATAGTAATACATTAAACATGTTATACATGTATTGATAATATGCTTTTTTTGATTCTTGAAATAGGAACTTTGCCATTAAAGAAACTATGTTTGATAGAAACATATGGTGAGCGAAAACTTTTTTTTATATAAATTGAAAACTAGCTGGCGAGCGTAGCGAGCCGGGAAATTTTCAGGAGTTTTAAGCGAAATTTTATGGTTAATCTTCAAATTCAGATTACTTGTAAGGGCAAGATTATTTTTTTCTGACACACAATAAGCAAATTTATTTATTTCATCAAAATTCAGAGCAAAATTATGTTTTTCGATAAAAAAAACCAAGCCCCCCCCCCCCCCCCCCCCAGAATATAAAATGGACCGTGCCTTAGTTAAATTAAGTATATTGTTAACATATTACACGAGTTTTATCAAGTTTAGTACGACATTCCGAGGATACAATACCCCCTCCCCCAATTTAGTTTATTGGCATTGACAATCCAACGTAGTCTAGACTGTTGAGATCTATAAATTTAACAAATACAAGCTCTGTTTAATTGTGAAACATATAAATGTCCCCGGTGGCAGCTTTGAGAATACATTTGTATATTTAACCTGTTATCCAAACAGAAGGTCAAAATCATAAGTCATAAGTCACAAGGTCAAACTTTTGATACTTATGGCAATGGTATTCCAAAATGAGTGCATATATGAAATACAAAGGCTCTATCATTTACTATTCCAATGTTATACCAAGTATAAAATTTGAGAAAAGAAGATCAAATTTCAAGGTCTAATGTCACACTGTCAAAGGTCATGGTCTAAGATGAATAATCTTGTCATAAGTTATCTACATGTGAAATATGTCAGCTCTACCACTAATGGTACAAGAGATTTAGCCAACTTTTAAACTTATTAGTTTGCATCCCTTTTCCTTTCGTTGAGATATCTCAAAAGCATGACAAAACGTCTAAAAACCCGTTATATATACAACATAACATATGCATCACTTGAGCTGTACAAAATTTGAGGGCAAATCACGGAGAAATAATCTTTTATGATTTTTTAAATATTTTTACTAAAATAGGAAAAAGTATGTCAAAGGTCAAGAACAAGGTCAAAAGCTCCAAAAAAAAAAAATACTACAGAAAGATGGGTCCTCTCAAGATGCTTACACATGCAAAATATGAAAGCCATATCATCTCTTTTTAAAATTCTATGCCCTTTCATTGAAAGGGAGAAAGACTGACGGACGGAAGGAATGACAAAAGGACGAATCCAACGCAATATGCCCCCTTGGTCTAAAGACCAGGTGCAACAAAAGTATATAAAGTTAACTATTAAAAAGGAAGGGAATTGTATTGAAAAAAAGTCGGAATTACCAAGATTAAAGTTGGAAATTCCGACTTTAAAGTTGGAAATTCCAAGATTAAAGTTGGAAATTCCAAAATTAAAGTTGGAAATTCCGACTTTAAAGTTGGAAATTCCAAGATTAAAGTTGGAAATTCCGACTTTAAAGTTGGAAATTCCAAGATTAAAGTTGGAAATTCCAAGATTAAAGTTGGAAATTCCAAGATTAAAGTTGGAAATTCCAAGATTAAAGTTGGAAATTCCAAGATTAAAGTTGGAAATTCCGACTTTAAAGTTGGAAATTCCAAGATTAAGGTTGGAAATTCCAAGATTAAAGTTGGAAATTCCAAGATTAAAAGTCGGAAAATCAAAAAATAAAAAAAATTATTTGGCACGTATACGCTTCCGTATAAAACATACAAATTCTAAAACCACAACCGAAAAAAAATCATATTAACGATTATAATGCCTGTGTGTCGGTAGCTTCGTCGATATTCTGTACACAGCCAATTGTGCCTCATATGAAATTCATGTGAAATTTACATGAACTTTGCATGAAAGTTCACATGAAATTTATGTGAAATGAGCACGAACATGAAATTTACATTAAATTTTTCACATGAAATTCATGTGAAGATTTCTACATGGATGTTATATGAACTCAGTTTCCTGTGAAGGTCACTTCAAAAAATTCATGAGAAATTCATGTGAAGGAAATTTATGTGAAATTCATGTGAAATATTTTTCACATAAATCTTATGTGAAATTTATATGAATTTTACATGAACTTTCATGTGAAATTTACATGATGCTCATTTCATATGAATTTCATGTGAGGCACAATTGGCTGTGTATTTAGATTCAATCTATATACTCATAAGGAATTATAGGTAATTTTTGTATCCATTCCGGCAAATTGATGCTTTGCATCAATAGTTTTATTGTTTATCAATTGTATCACTTTGGTCCCATCGATGATGATTTTATCATTGTTGCATAAAAACCGTGTATTTGTTATACCCACAGAAGAATATCTATATAAAATCTCCATAGGAAAGATGCCTATAAATTTGAATATTGGACCGAAAGTTTCTTTGTTTAAATCAATGTTGGCCCAAGGCCAATAGTTACAAAACCATGACTGTGACGTCATAATCGACTTATGACGTCAATTACGTCATGAAGATGACGTCAACAATGTTGTCTTTAGGTAGACTTGCTCTTCATGACATCTCGATTCCTTGACGCTACGGAAAGGGGTACTGACGAAAATCTAAGTGCAGAAGAGAGTAAAAATACGAAATATGTTGTCCAAACAGAATAACATGTATTTGAGCGTTACTTGTGACACATTTATGGAAGCCGTTCAAGGTAAAGCAAATGAAAAAATTAGCGATCTCCTTCGAAATTTGTGGTGCTTGGCAAAATAATGGAGCGATGTATTCAAAATTCTCCATGATAACCATTAGATATGGTTTAAACAAATCATTTCACAAGTCTAAAGCCATAGACATTATAAGCGGTGATCAGTTTAAACGTGCAAATGATGTGTTTTGGCATGTCTAGTAAGAATAAAGAAGGAAGGAAGGTGTAACGTTATACACTAGGACGCCATTAGCGATAATGACATCAAAACATTATAAAAGCGGAGGATTCAGCACAGAGACAGTTACAACTTTGCAAAGAACAGTGGGTTTTTTTAAACTCATGTTGTATTTCCTCAGAATTCGGCCTCAGAAACATGTGTTTTGACGAGTTTACTGTTAAAAAAGATGGAAAGCGCTATGTCGTTAGTAATGTATCCAGACTCACAAAAAACCACAGAGGCGACAGAGCAGACGATGCTCCAAACACAGCGCGTACGTTCGAACAGCCTAGTAAGTTGATCTTAATAGTTATACATCAATATTACATGTATAATCTTTTGTGGGAGAAGCAGTAAAAATGTGCGCATAGGAAGTCACATTAAATAAATGGGACCGAAATCGACCAATTTGATTAAAGAAGCCAATTTCGGTCAATTCAAGAATAAGCTATTGATCTAATAAAGTAAGTTTATTTTTTCAGGCAGTCCAAATTAATTGTCCAGCAGCTAGTTTGAGAAATATACCATGAAACTGAATCCAAATTGTGTGTTAATGTGGCAGAGGCCGAGATCAAAGATGTCAGATAATGTTAATATGGTATGACAATACACAGCCAATTGTGCCTCACATGAAATTCATATGAAATGAGCATCATGTAAATTTCACATGAAAGTTCATGTAAAATTCATATTAATTTCACATAAGATTTATGTGAAAAATATTTCACATGAATTTCACATAAATTTCCTTCACATGAAATTTTCTAAATGACCTTCATAGGAAACTGAATTCACATAACATCCATGTAAAAATCTTCACATGAATTTCATGTGAAAAATTTCATGTAAATTTCATGTTCTTGCTCGTTTCACATAAATTTCTTGTGAACTTTCATGTAAAGTTCATGTAAATTTCACATGAATTTCATGTGAGGCACAATTGGCTGTGTATGGTTGTTGGAAAAAACACTATGGGACTATTAGTGCAGATCATAAGCAAAGAAGCACAACTAAGCACTATCTACACAAACCATTTCATGCGAGCAACTTGCCAACTTGCATAACGATTCTAGATGAAAGCGGATTTGAATCCAGCCATATCATGGGGATTTCGAAACATAAGTCAGAGAGCAGTCATAAGCATTGTGCCTCCAAACTTAACGATAAAAGAAAACGAGAAATGTCTGAGTCTCTAGGTCGTAAGATCAACATGAATCATCAATGTTCGGAATCCATCGTAATTAAGAGATGTGGAATTCACTGTGGCAGTTTCTGTTACGAAAGAAATAGGATAGATAAGTGATTTTATGACCCTGATCTAGCTTCTGTTTTGGATAACCCTAATATGTTTGCAATTATCGAACAAGAGCTATCAATTGTTCGGAGATGGTCCACGTTGCCAATTTATCTGTTCTTAAATGATGCTATTCAATTTGAAGACGTTTACATTGACACAGTTCGCCAGAAAGCAGTTTTAATCCCGTCGCAGCAAAACACTACGATTCCGTTGTATCATGTTCAAGACGCGATGATGTTTAATTTGCATGGTTACAATCTAACAATCAATGATAACGCACATACCGGGATGTAATATTTACACCACTTCAGAAGCCGCACATCGTGTAGCATGGAATAATTTACTGTTATCAAATTGTTCACGTCTTTGTGATGTAAAGTTACTGCTGTGATCATTTTAAAACTGCACTATAATGCAGAATTTTGGCTGTGTCTGAAACAAAGGAGGAGATTTTCAACAACACTAGGCTGCAGCACCCACAGCAAAACTCCAGAACACCAAATGCAAGAACACAGAGCAGACACGCACAGAAAGATACGAAAAAGGGACAAGTTACAGCAACTCACAACATACCGGTAGATACAATAAACCAACGAGACTGAAGGGCAGCCAGTGCCGACTTCAGACGGCCATCTTCCACACTGTTTGCAGACGGTGTGGTTATCCGGATTTCGAGCGGACAACCCTCCCACTTTTCCGATTACCCAGAGGTTTCAAGGAGCGCGCAATTTCGATGTAAAATAACCTCCTCACTGTAAGATGAACATACAAACAGACAGCATGACACATTGGCCCAAGAAAATCACTTTGGCTGGAAGCATCACTGATGAGTATTTTCCTATCCGAAACACGTCTCTGGTGCATTTAAATTGGTTAAAAAAGCTGCCAAAATTCATTTCAGTAGCGCCCTCTGGTTTTATTTTTTTACTTCAAATTTATGCATTTTCTTTCAATAGAGTGTGCGGCTCGAAATTTCCTTTAGGGTCGATTCAGTAGCATATCCAAATAAAATCTATGTTCCAATGAGTTAAAGAAGATCCTGACGATAATCTCAAACGCACTCACAATAGAGCACAAAATTGAACATCGACCGACCCCTAGCAAGCTAGAGGTGGGACCAGCAGCCAATTTCACGAAAATTCGTAAGTATTTTCTTAAGTAAACGTACTTACGTATTTCTTACGAAAATACTTATGACAATTTCACGAACGCGTTCGTAACTCTCTAAGAAAATTCTTAAAATTATTTTCGTAATATTTTTTCGTAAGTATTTTAATGCATAGCAACGGAAGCTTCCTGTGCATATGCGCATGCGCGATTTGCGGACCTTGGAAATCTTTAATTCAAACATATTTTATTTCCAATAAATTCAGTTCCGTAGCTACTATGTATGTTGTATGCATGCATTATCATCCGCAATAAATTTTATTTTTCAATCTCTCGAAAAAGTACATTTGAATTTCATTTAAAAATTAATTCTTGTAATTTATTGATGTGTGTCGACCATTCTGGCATTTAGCATTGATTTAAATAAATGAGACCTACGTGTACGTATGTGATTGACTGGTTTCATAAGGTCATTTTGAAACAAGACATAAAAAGTAATTATCTCTAAATATGTTGTCTAGCTATTATTCACAATATGTATAAACCGACGCCATTTTGTTTTTTTTATGCTGTATTAAGAATTTTCGTAGAATAACTTACGAAATTTGTAAGTATTTGAAGGGTTCTTAATGACTTGCGACAACCCCGAGGCAGTCGCAAAGTTACGAACAATTTTAATCGTATCTTTATACTTACGAACTTTGGTGAAATCGAGTTTAGGAAAATTTTTATACTTACGTATGAAAATCGTTCGTAAGAATTTTCGTGAAATTGGCTGCAGGTGTCCGGGACGAGTGAGCAATCTGTGTTTGGCTAGCCGCACCCGCCGTTGATGAAAACAACATATAAAATAGCATTGGAGAGATGAATTACCATATTAAATAACTTTTTTCTTCCTCCAAGACAACTTATTTTTTTCATAGACAAGAAATGTAGTTTCAGGATGAAAATATCTCAACATAGTTTCAATAAAACATTACAAATTTCTTCGAAGAAACTTGGGAACAACTTTCTTAGCAACACAATTTATACCTTAGCAACCAACACGAACAACGTTTGCACTATAGTAATACATTTCTTCAAGAAACCTTCTTTTTCATAGACAAGAAATGTAGTTACAGAATAATATAATTTTAACGTATTTTTCTAAAAACATGCCAAAAAAGTGAAGAAATGCATCGTCAGTAGCATAATCCTTAGCAACCAATAAACCTTAGCAACCAATGAAAACAATATAAACACCATAGTTATACATTACATTTCTTTAAAAAATAGCAATCCAAGGAATGCTTGTGTCGCCTGCGAAGCGGCCTATTCTAGGAGGTAAATCACATGGTTCAAAATTACTGGTATCACTATAAAAGTCTTGTCTAATGAAATTCATATGTGAAATATCAAACCTCTTATTTACCAATTGAAAGATATGGTCAATCTCAAATTTTCAGAAAACAGTGTCAATCAACTAGGTCAAGGTCACTACCTAAATACTTAGGTAACAAAACAAAGGTCACATCATAAGAAATATATGTGTGAAGTATCAAAGCCTTATATCACTTAGCAATCAAAAGATATACGCAATCCTTAGAAAAAAGGTCAAATATGTAGGTCAAGGTCACTAGGTGAAAAATTATGGTATGTTTAAAAAAGTCTTGTCACAAAGAATACACATGTGAAATATCAAAGACCTATCACTAACCTATCAAAAGATATAGCGAATCCCAACTTTTTTGAAAAATAGGTCAAATATCTATGTCAATGTCAAAATTATGGTATGTGTAGAAAGGTCTTGTTACAATCAATACACATGTGAAATATCAAAGCCCTATCACTAACCATTCAAAAGATATAGCAAATTTTAACTTTTTTGAAAAGTAGGACAAATATCTAGGTCAAGGTCACAAGGTCAAAAATTATGGTATGTTTACAAAGGTCTAGTCACAAGGAAAACATGTGTGAAATATCAAAGCCCTATCCCTTACCATTCAAAAGATATAAGCAATCTTATTATTTTTGAAAAGTAGGTCAAATATGTAGGTCAAGGTCACTAGGTCAAAAATTATGGTATGTGTAGAAAGGTCTTGTCACAAGGAATACACATGTGAAATATCAAAGCCCTATCACTTACCATTCAAAAGTTATGGGCTGTGACACCCAAAGTGTGACAGACAGACAGACGGACGGACGGACGGACGGACGGACGGACGGACGGACAGACGGACAACGGACAAAGTGATCCCTAAGTGTCGCTATGCTTCGCAGGCGACACAAAAACACAAAGGTGAATGAAGTACCAGTGCACTGTTTCCGTCTTCCTTTCATATTAAATCTTTGTATCACCAAAAATTCTATGAATGAACATTTATCTTAACATTAAATAATATATACTGTAAACCGTCTTTTATTCGCGGCGTCCTTATTTTGCGAACACGAGTGAGTAGACTTGTTCGCGACGTTTTATTTTCGCGAAATCGTACTAACGTATCTTACTATATATGTGTTTGGACATATCCGCGGCGTTTTATTTCTGCGAATCGAATGACTTCACGAAATATCGCGAAATAAAACGCTCGCGAATAAAAGACGGTTTACAGTATTGTTGCGACGGGTTTTGCATGCAAGCAGGAGACGCTGACTCTCCCCGGGCATCTGGTCTAACTTCGGAATGTTGTTCATTCCGGGATTCGCAACCTTTCCGATGGGAATTCTCACGATTTGGCATTGCCTTCTCGACTTTGAGAGTGAATAACTGTAACGTACTTCTTCGATGTTTATTGATAACAAGTATGTTCTTTATCCTGCATCAATACCTTTTGTTTGCTGAACACAAGTTTTAACAAAACGAAGTTTCATTTGTTAATTATTCACATAAATGGTGAATAAGACAGAATGTATATTGTTATACCCTTATCTATTTCGTGATAAGGTGAAGGAAAGTCAAAAAAGAAAACCCCAAAATACCATCCCCCCCCCATCCTTCACAAAAAAAGAATTAAAACTCATCAGAAACAAAACTCGGACAAACATACACAGACAATAAAATAGCACTTTTCAATCCTTGTATTGTGTTATTTGTAATGTATGTGCAACATGATTTATGTTACACAACATGATTTATGTTACACAACATGATTTATGTTACACTCGATTAATGATTCTAAACTAATATTTAATAGCGCCACCTACAGTGCATTCCGTGTTTTTACTGGACTCTGGAGGTAATTCATTAGATAACAAATATGGATAATGACCATTCCCCTGTATACAGCACAAAATCGATAATTCAGAAAATCAGAAACCGAAGGCATACAAAAACCAGGATAAAACAGGAACCAGAGCAAACAAACAAAAACCTCCACCATATGAAAAGAAGCGAAGTCCCGATATGAGAGTGAGAGTGAGACCATATGAAAGCGAACTCCCAATATGAGAGTGAGAGTGAGACCATATGAGAGCGAACTCCCGATATGAGAGTGAGAGTGAGACCATATGAGAGCGAACTCCCAATATGAGAGTGAGAGTGAGACCATATGAGAGCGAACTCCCAATATGAGAGTGAAAGTGAGAGTGAGACCATATGAAAGCGAACTCCCAATATGAGAGTGAGAGTGAGACCATATGAGAGCGAACTCCCGATATGAGAGTGAGACCATATGAGAGCGAACTCCCGATATGAGAGTGAGAGTGAGACCATATGAGAGCGAACTCCCAATATGAGAGTGAGACCATATGAGAGCGAACTCCCAATATGAGAGTGAGAGTGAGACCATATGAAAGCGAACTCCCAATATGAGAGTGAGAGTGAGACCATATGAGAGCGAACTCCCGATATGAGAGTGAGAGTGAGACCATATGAGAGCGAACTCCCGATATGAGAGTGAGAGTGAGACCATATGAGAGCGAACTCCCAATATGAGAGTGAGAGTGAGACCATATGAGAGCGAACTCCCAATATGAGAGTGAGAGTGAGACCATATGAGAGCGAACTCCCGATATGAGAGTGAGAGTGAGACCATATGAGAGCGAACTCCCATATGAGAGTGAGAGTGAGACCATATGAGAGCGAACTCCCGATATGAGAGTGAGAGTGAGACCATATGAGAGCGAACTCCCAATATGAGAGTGAGAGTGAGACCATATGAGAGCGAACTCCCAATATGAGAGTGAGAGTGAGACCATATGAAAGCGAACTCCCAATATGAGAGTGAGAGTGAGACCATATGAGAGCGAACTCCCGATATGAGAGTGAGAGTGAGACCATATGAGAGCGAACTCCCGATATGAGAGTGAGAGTGAGACCATATGAGAGCGAACTCCCAATATGAGAGTGAGAGTGAGACCATATGAAAGCGAACTCCCAATATGAGAGTGAGAGTGAGACCATATGAGAGCGAACTCCCGATATGAGAGTGAGAGTGAGACCATATGAGAGCGAACTCCCAATATGAGAGTGAGAGTGAGACCATATGAGAGCGAACTCCCAATATGAGAGTGAGAGTGAGACCATATGAGAGCGAACTCCCGATATGAGAGTGAGATGTCCTACGTGCTGAGGGTTTTTTGGTTGTGAATAGCTGTATAAGTAGAATCATTCGCTGGTAGTCTTTCTTTCGCGGTTTGAGAATAGTAAACAATTTCGCGTGGACAATGATTCGCGGATCCGCCCCTCATCAATGTTCATTTGTAAACAACCAACAATACTTTTTTTCATTTGACACGATGCGAAGAGTTGGTTGTGATTATATTACTCGCAGAAATAATGTCAGCCCATAAATAATTATTCCTTTACCCTCCGGTCTGTTTGATTGTTCAGACTTTCTTGAAAAGGGGGAGGGGGAGGGGTTTTCACGGACAATTCCCATGTTTAGAATTCCAATATCTTTGAGTGGTCTAATTTGTTACAATCGTTCGTGTACTGTATACTAATCTAATATGACTTGATTCTTTTCCCCTATTAAGACAACAGACGCGAGCCGGGCTGTATTCTCCAATATAGGCCCTATAGCCGTATAAGCCTCGCCTACCCATTTTCTGAAAGCAGATAAACCGGCAGGAACTGGTTTTTACCCAGAATCGATTTTGTCGTCTGTGTTCATTGATCTAAGTTTGGTCATCATTAGAATAGAAATAAAAAATGACAAGCCGGGCTCTATTGTCTCATAATGCCCTCGCGTCCTCAGTCAATCACATTTATCACCTCGACGCTGACGCGGCTCGGTAATAAATGGGATTGGCTGAGGACGCTCGGGCATTATGAGACAATAGAGCCCGGCTTGTCATTTTTTATTTCTTAAGGTCAGGGTGGCGACTTTTAATCGAAATGAGGTAAAAGAAAAATGGATATGTCCACATGTACAGGAACATCTCCTCGAACTATTCAGAACAAAAAATCAAAATGTGCCCGTCTCGTTTTTTGGCTATAAACGTCCATTTCTGGCCTATTTTAACATTTTCGTCATTTAAGAGAATACCACATCATAACCTTAGATACCTCTGCAATGCATGAAAATGGAAAAAGTCATATATACCTTATTTCTCTGGATCCTTATAGCTTGTGTATGAATTAAAGCCTATATTGAAAAATTCTGATAAAATAAACAGTTCTAAGGAGTGTATTTTCTTATGAATACAATTTTGCTGGTTGCCATGGCAACAACTTATATTTATAAATAGCTAGAAGGTCGCCAGGTACACATTTTTTTCTATGTATAGAGCTATGGTATTGCTTTATCCTAGAGCAGTCAAACCAACATGTACCCGAATTCATTTTTGAGAAAAAATGACTGTTTCTATATATAGCACAATAATTTGTGCAAAAAAATCAACATTTTGAACCAAAAACAAAGAGATTTACTCGAAGTTCGAATTTCTTATTCTCTCATTTTTTAAAGAGTATAAGGAATAGGATATATTCTGATGTTTGAATATTTAGAAGCAGAACTCATGCGAAAATGACAATTTTTTTTCCTCTTTTCGGCGATTTTTCATTGAAAAATATGCATTTTTCCCAAAAATACCCATTCATCAATGAAAATTTCAAGGAGTATTATTTTTTTCTGAAAAAATGCAACAAACTGAGCTTATACCATTTATCGTCCATGTCGGTTTCAAATATTGCGTGATATAAAAATAGAGTTATCTCCCTGTAGTCGCAACCCTAACCTTAAGTAAGTAGATACGTACGTTGTGTGTTATTCAACGCTATTTGCACTAGTCCGTCGACTGGAAAAGAAGATCTCAACGGATCTAAGTAAAAAGAAAAATATTTTAACCATGTTACGGCAATAACATTTTTACGTATATCAACCGGGCTTACTAGTTTCAAAACTCATGGTCGACTCGTTTGTACATACCGTAACTTTTTATACATGTTGTGTATATCGTACCAAAAGTGTGTAGTACAAACTTGATTAAGAATAACACTCCTCTGATGGTTATTGATTAATTACAATACAGGTTATATTTCATTACTAAACAAACAATCTTATTATTATAAGCAAGATAATACGACACATTCATTACGCGTCAGAGAGACATCGTAATTTTATATATGAAGAGAGACATCGTAATTTTACATATATTCAAAAAAGAACTTTTTGTACCGACGGACGTTTCTACATGCGAACGTTTGTGCACATAGAAAAAAAATGTCAGCATTTTATCTAGTGTTATATGTTTTTGACAAAGAATATGTACATTTATTACGCTTTTAAAAACATAACAAAGTTTTATAATCGTAATCATTTACAGATAATCCGTCTGTGAATGATGTTTTTGGTATTTTGATTCACATAGACAAACTTTCGTGATACGAGAATGACCGCGAAAGTAGCGAAGGTTAATACACAGCGAATGATTCTACGTATATAGTAGTGAAAAAGTTATACAAATGACATTTTCGACAGAGCTGGCAATATTTTCTTTGTTTACATGCGGTCCAATAAAAAGGTAATAACATGTGTGACGTTATATTGTTTGATAACGTCAATCATCCAACCTATTATTAGCATCCCAACTCTGCCTCGTAAAGCAAACGTGAATTAACATTGATTTCCAGATATGTTGACGAATCTACGCATTTTGATTGGTCCAAAATACACGTTCATACCTCAATGGACACGACAAAATACCGGATGAGCCGGGGCTACTTTAATCGGATTCATTCAATGTTGCTAAGATCGGCTTTTGAATGCTACAAATGCAAAAACAAACATATTTTTGTTAACAGTAGTCCTAAGATATAAAAAAGATATCAGAATGAATTAAAATTGTATGACAATTTCGATGATGTACTGGTGTACGCGGTTTTTCAGCGTTTTTCGGTTGCTATGCGCCTGTTTTTGAAGCTCCTTCCTGTAGACCATTCCCTGCCCTTAGATTTTGATGATAGACAGAAAACGCAGTAAAATAACGAGAGAAACAGAATCTCTCATCTATTTTCTTCAAAATTACAATCCCATCGTAACAATTTTTGGGTCGAGCATCCCGCGTTTGAAATTTTCCAATGACTGACGACTACGCATGTCAACGACAACGTGCAAAAGTTTGGAATGAAAAGGACCGAAGATCACTTTTTCAAACAATTTCTATGAGATACAATTGTTCTGATTCAGAATCTATGGATTATTGAAACTAGAAACTTTTATAATGATGTATTTATACCGAGATGAAGAATTTAGAACAAAACATTATATAAGCGAACAGAAAATGAGAGAGAAAAAAAAGACAAAAGACGGCGACCTACCTCGGCCTCGATCAGGATACAGTACAGTATCGTCATGAATTTTCACAATATAATTGTCACTTGTGAAATAAGTAAATCCTAGGAAGATATTCTGATACCAATAGATCATAATAATGTCGTTTTCTGCGAGTATTAGATCTATAAATACAGAGAATCTGTCAGTATAAACCCCCAGCTCCTGCGTGTACAATCCAAACAACTGCCATGTCGGCGCACTTGAACTGCAAAACACGTCATCAAACTGCTACGTCATATCATCTGATGATGAAATGAATTGGTAAAATGGGGCTTTCCTTGAGGAACAAATACTTTTGACACATTTGTGGCCTTTAACTAGCTATGAATACATTATTTCCATTTCGTTTGGGAACTAGTTCGCCTACGGGCGCTACGGAGTTGATATTTTAATACGCATTGTACTAAATGACTAATTTCTTGAGTATATTTGTGAAATTTGGGATAAATTAGGGTTTGGAAATTATAAGAATTGACAGTTCAATTTTGACAATCTATTGTAGTATGAACTTTGGTTTGTCGCATCACAAATTGTGTAAACCGCATAGCGTAGCGATGCAACAAACCAAATTTCATACTCCAATAAACTGTCAAAATAAAACACAATTCTTAATTATCCCATCGTTTATTGTTCAAATATTACAGGAGGGTAAAACAGTGTTTAACTATTTTCGGACGCCAAATGATTTGTTGGATCCTCAAACAAAATGGGACACTGGGCTTAAAGCCCCGGGCAACATTTGGTCTTCTTGGTCAATAAAATCATACATTACGAGCATCCCAAGTCAGTATTTGTATTTTATTCACTGCATTTGAAAAACTATAACTATAACGTGCGTTTCGCGTGGGGGAAATAATCGCGATAAGAATGTCTTACACGTAGTAAGAATGCAGCGGGGATATTTTCGCGTGGGGGAAATTTTCGCCAAATCCCTCGATTCGCCAAAAACGCGAGAATTACCCCAACGCGAAAATTTTCATGTTTACAGTACTGACATTCGTTTAGTAATCAAAAGATAGTAGGTGATCTCTCACAGATCTCGAGCGGCACCCGCATAAGACACCGATCGATACGGCCGGGTTAGCACAGTGGTAGCGCGCTCGCTTCTCACCTGGTTCGAATCCCAGATTCGGAGAAGGGTCTTATGTGGAAGGGTAGGTGGTCCCCCAGCCAGGCCTCTGCAGGGGTGTTTTCTCTGGTTTCCTCCTGCTACTTGGACCCCCTCACGCCAACATTTGAGCCAACGTGAGACATTGATATCAGTTGTGTAACTTGTTTGTTAAACGTTGTAAAATGAATAAAGTTTAATTTTTAAATTTAAAACGGATGCTCCTCTATATGAAGGCACAGAATACTCACACAAAAGGGAAAAGGAACACCAAACACGACAGCAAAACACTTTACACAAAAAAGCTACATCTAAACCAACGAGATCAATGTACATTCGATGCCGATCCTTTATGATCGAGTCATTAGTTTCAAAGTCATCATAATGTTAAACGTCTTCAAATTCAATAGCATCATTTAAGAACTGATAAATTTACAGCATGGACCAGACATGCACGTTTCGGGTACTAAACCCTCGTCAGTGATCCTAAGTCTAAACAATGTAATATGGCCAAAAAGTATGAAAATAATGTCCAAAAATGTACCAAAAGACGTAGCAGAATGGGTGGGATATGATGCTAAAGGACCCAGGTTTTAGAAATTTCAAGAAACTTTGTAACAGAAAATTTCAAATGCGTTGAAGAGAAAGACGACCAACCGAAGTTGATCGAACTTGGCTACATGTGCCCTCGGGGACTCTTGGTCCACCAGCAGTGACACTCACCAAGAAGTTCAAATGTTAAACGTCTTCAAATTGAATAGCATCATTTAAGACCTGATAAATTTACAGCATGGACCAGACATGCACTTATTTTTAAATAGTCATGAAAATGTACCTATTTTTAAAAAGTCATGAAAATGTACTCACACAGTACTTTGTTCCATCCTGTTTGTATTTTGGTTTATATGATGAATTCCAACACGATGCTCTGTGCTATCAGTTAAACTGTCGATAAAATGGTAATTTCCTCTCTGTTGCTTTTATAACAATCTATAATTAGATAATGTCTGTTTTAACAATCTATGTTTATGGACCTCTAATGAAAAGAAAAGTTTCCTGCAATTTATTATAGCTATACGTCATTTTTAATGTCGAAAAATTCCCTTGATACTAGAAAATATTAGATGCATTAATTTTTAGTAAAATCATAAACGCAGATTGATAAGAGCCTTGTTGATCATCGTGGGTTGCTTTGACATCCTTTCTTTGACAATATTCTCCGTAATATTCCTTCCATAATCATGAATGATTGTAAAGCTGTCAAATCACAAGTTTACATTATGTATAGGTAATTAATATCTAAAAACTTCTACCGAGAATTTTACTTCTAATGTTAAACGTTAAGCGTAGATGAAAAAACGTAAATCATTTGTATCTTTGAATATTAGATTACGTTCCAGTCTTAATTAATATAGCAAAGAAACCTTAAATTTTGTTTTACAGTGACTCAAAGAGCAACTGTCAATTTAAGTGAAATATTTTTTAATCAATAAAAGATTTTGACATTAAATGAGGTTAAGGAAATAGGTCTGTAACATTTAGGTTAGTTTATCACCAATTTTAAAAGTACTTTTTTCAAATAACTGATATAAATAATTCGGATTTTTACTTCAATTTCGCTGATTAAACTCAAAATTACAGAACAATTTTAAAATTAACTTTTTGTGTGCTTGTCACCTAGACTTTTTTAGAGGAACAATATAATAGGCAGCTTAACATTTCATTATTATTATTTTTTTTCTTTTTTGAAAAAAAAAACGCTAATACACTTCATTGTCTACATTATCGTAAGTCACTTACGAAAGCACTTTAACTAATGATAACTTAAATAGTTACAAAAAATATCAAAGAAGCACCCATCAGTTATTCAGTCTCAAAGTCGAGAGGGTAAGTCATAACTTTAAGACTGTCCATTGGAACAGTTGCGAATCCCTGAATAAACAATATGTCGATGTGAGTCTCCTGTTAGCTTGCAACAATCATTAATAATAATTTTTGTGTATTTGTTCAAGTGGGCAAACCTGATTTGAGAAGTTGACTGAAACCTCTAATGAAATAACACACCTGATTTAGATATGATACCATCACACCTGAATCTTACATATTAGTTCCTTCTGTGAGTATTTTCCAAGAACCCTTACAAATTAGATAAATCTTGATAGTTGAGTTGATCTCTTTACATGTTTACTCACCTAATTCGGATAATTGTACCCAAGTTGAAACCTTATTTTGATATTCGACAGGAACCATAGACCTTTTCACGTCATTTTTTTGGTAGTTGACAGGAACAAACCCTATAAGAAATTCATCATATCAAAACGCTTTCCTGCAAATTTAAACTTTCAAACTTTATGTAACCTTCTTGAAATTTACTTCAAGAAAGTTAAGAGTTGTAACAGTTCCTTTTTATTATAAACACTTATTTTCTTTTGCAGTGTGGAGCAGTTAAACTTGTTCCGCGTGACAGGATGTTTAAAGTGTGATAATTACTTGGTTCCAGCTCAGTCTGGCCCATGCTGCAAATTTCTCTGTTCTTAAATAATGCTTTAAAATTTGAAGACGTTTAACATTTGTACCACTTGATGAGTGTTATTGGTGGATTAGGAGTCTCCGAGGGCACATGTAGCTAAGTTGATCAACTTCTGTTGATTGTTTCTTCAACGCATTCGAAAATTTCTTTTATCCATTTTTTTCGAATTTCTAAAACGTGGGTCTTGTAGCATCATATCCCACCCATCATGCTACGTCTTTCTGTGCATTTTATGACATAATAACTTTCACACTCTTTGACCATATTCCATTGTTTAAATTGAGGATCACTGGCGAGGGTTAAGTAGCGGAAACGTGCATGTCTCCGCTACTATGGTCATTATCCATATTTGTCATCTGATCCATGCTGCAAATGTATCTGTTCTTAAGGTATCCGATGTACAATAGGGCATTTTTAGATGCCTGGTAAGGTACTATAAACTATATATTTTCTGAAAGGTTATAATGCCCACTGCTCAGAAATAATAATTTTGGGGTCAGAAAAACAAAGGGGAATAACTTATGAAGTATCTAAATTGTCTATTTTCTCTATATAACATATGTAAAATCACAAAGTTGTTTAAGAGTTTTTCCCCTTTGATTTTTAAGACCGTGGAGTCTTGTATCAGTACTCAGTGCATCAATACCTTTCAGAAAATATATAGTTCATAGTACCTTACCAGGCATAACTTTTACCATACTTTACAATGGAGATGATTAAAATGCTATGTAAAATGACTCTATTGTACAATGGATACCTTAATTGTTGATGGTATTGAATTTGAAGACGTTAAACATCACCGCCTGAAAGAACTTTGTTTTCGCACTTTATCAATTTGACATCATATATTACTTTGCTATTTCGGAAACTAGTCATTTTATCCAAAAATATAATTGAAATTAATGGAGATTAACGTCTTAGCGACATCCTTCCAGTGCTATTTTGGATTTTATTTTTTTTTAGATTTTATCTACGCATGCTACTTTATCAACACTAATAGGAAATGTGAAGCCGAGCACTCTTTGCAAAATGCACAAATTAGAATTCAAACAATAAAACTGGAGGGCGCAACAAAAATACATTCGGCTGTCTGAAAATCACTTTGGCATTTCATAAGTACCACTGATGAGGATCACATGTATGGTGCATTGGTTTGCAATTTCCTTGAAGAAGGTTTAGAGTTTGAACACTTCCGTATTACTACTTTGGCAAAATGCTAAAAGAAAGGAGGGGATCTCCAACAACACTAGGTTGCAGCACCCACAGCAAATTCCCAAAACACCCATGCAAAAAACACAGAACAGATACCCACAGAAAGAGACGCAAAATAGACAAGGAACACCAACTCACAACATCACGAACTATTCTGTGTTTCTTTCACTGACCACCTGACTATCATCATCCAACGTAATTGGTTTACATCTTGATAGCGCATCTTGAAATGGAATGTCGAGACGATCAGTATCCATTTGCTGGATTTAACTAAACATCCAATTGTTAGATTTCTTTAAATAATTTTCTTGTTTTCTTGTAGAACAAGTGCGTTAAAGATCCTGACGACAATCTCAACAGCACTCACAATAGAGCACAAAAAATGACTATCGACGGACCCCTAGCAAGCTAGAGGTGGGACCGGGTGAGAAATCAATCCATATTCACCCAACCAATGACCGATTTTATAGGAAAAAATTCTACATCCGGGCATTCATGTATCCGTATCTTTTTACTTAAAAGCTTAATTGTTCTCTTAATACGTCATATCTTGACGCTTATTCTGCAAACCTAAAATTTTGAAACTATTCTCCACTTCTTTTTGAAACGTCAAAGAAAACATAACACGACGATGTCCTCAATAAAGAAATTTCAATGTCTTAATCATAAAAGCAACAGTCAATTAAAAATAATACACTTTACACAAAAAAGCAACATCAATATCGAAGATAAATAACAGGAAACTAAAACCCGAACTCGACTATCTAGCTCTCATAGAGAACATTAAAATCAAAATTATAAAAACGACAGTAAAATGAAAAAAAAATCAGCAAAAGTTTCACGACGCAATTCATAAAATGAACGAATATATAACTGATGAATATGACCAAAGAACGCAGTCTAACAACAGCATAAAATACAGCACACAAAATAAAATCAGTAAATAACAACAGCAAATGACGTAACATACTCTGAATGTGTGCCTGTCTTTATCGTAAGTATAAGATATCCATGGAATAACGCAAAGCTAAAATACAGCACACACAAAATTAAATCAGTATATAACAACAACAAATGACGTAATATACTCTGAATGTGTGCCTGTCTTTATCGTGAGAATAAGATATCCATGGAATAACGCAAAGCTAAAATACAGCACACACAAAATTAAATCAGTATATAACAACAACAAATGACGTAACATACTCTAAATGTGTGCTTGTCTTTATCGTGAGAATAAGATATCAATGGAATAACGTAAAGCTAAAATAAAGCACAAAATACAGTACACACAAAATTAAATCAGTAAATAACAACAACAAATGACGAAACATACTCTGAATATGTGCTGGTCTTTATCGTGAGAATAAGATATCCATGGAATAACACAAAGCTAAAATACAGCACACACAAAATTAAATCAGTATATAACAACAACAAATGACGTAACATACTCTGAATATGTGTTGGTCTTTATCGTGAGTATAAGATATCCATGGAATAACACAAAGCTAAAATACAGCACACACAAAATTAAATCAGTATATAACAACAACAAATGACGTAATATACTCTGAATGTGTGCCTGTCTTTATCGTGAGTATAAGATATCCATGGAATAACGCAAAGCTAAAATACAGCACACACAAAATTAAATCAGTATATAACAACAACAAATGACGTAATATACTCTGAATGTGTGCCTGTCTTTATCGTGAGTATAAGATATCCATGGAATAACGCAAAGCTAAAATAAAGCACAAAAACAGCACACACAACATTAAATCAGTATATAACAACAACAAATGACGTAACATACTCTGAATATGTGCTGGTCTTTATCGTGAGAATAAGATATCCATGGAATAACGTAAGACAACAAAGTTGTTTCCTTGTGCGATATTCTACTACATCTAGTATAGATGTAGAAGTCATATGCACTGATGATATAATATCGTAAATTAAGGTCCGATCTAGGGTGCTTATTCACTGTGGACAATCAGAATGAATTATTTCATTTGTTATTCCATTTTATAGTATTTAATTAGTTTTTTGTAATGACACAAATCTAGGCATGGGCGGACCCAACTCTGAGGGTTTTCACATCCTGGCTTATGTTATAGAATGTTTACGCTCGGCGTCAGGAGAAAGTGTGTCATTCATATTACTGAAATTCAGATTCGTTTCTGAATCATTATAGTATTTAAGGGAAATTAAGGTTGTAACTATAACGAGCACCTGGTGTTCCATAATCTACAGTCTGTAACGAGGATCGTCCCGAGTGGGAAGAAAATCGCTAGTGTTTTGAAATGAGTCGATGAAGTAATTAATGACAAAGTGTATGCGCTAATTCATTTTGAACAATTGTATTTAATTAACAACATCGATTTATTCACGGATATAGAAGATAAGGATGGGGACAGGGCCTCAACGCTTCGTATTTGTCAAAATACTTATTTTTCCTTGTTTGTAGGTATATTTTTTCAAAAATATCTGCTAGACCCAACTACTGCAGAAAACTTCTAGATCTGTTCCTATAATGTATGCTTTAGTACACACATATATATGGAATGTATATGTGTGTACTATAGCATACTATACCTCCCTTTTCTTAAAAAATGTAGTCTTACAGTGAGTTAAAGAAGATCCTGACTATAGCACCCACAATAGAGCACCAAATTGAGCATCGAAGGACCCTTAACAAGCTAGAGGTGGGACCAGGTGCCCAGGAGGAGTCATCATACCCTGTTTGCTAACCGCACCTGTCTTCGATGTTCACGCATGAAAATGAAAACAATATATAAAATACATGCACTGTCTGAGGTTATGTCTATATAGAAAGTGCTATTGAGACGATGTCAATTTATGATAAACGTCCATAATTTTGTATATTAAAAACTACCATGAGTCTCTTACTATTGAATTATATATCATCCTCTCATAAACGTTGTTGGCAAAGGAATTTTAAGTATTTCAACCAAGTTGGGATGTGCATGTTGTTGAAGGGGGTGTTAAAATGGGGGGTGGGGGTGGGGGAGAGGGGTTGGCTGTGAAAGCTTATAGACACTGTGTATGTAATCGATTACTCCCGATGTTCGTTAAAATTATCCATGGTATACACCTATTAAAATTCAACTTCAGAAGATCAAATGCCAATATCGTGGTAGATAATAATAGAAAGACACTCTCTCTGGATACTCTATAGAGATCACAATTAACATAGAATTTTTGTAATTACATGTTTCGTTATTATATATACATTGTAATATGAATATTGTCCAATTAGATTGTTTCATGATTTTGAAACTTTTTACACTTTTTTCAATTCGTAAGTCCTTCTGATTTTGATGTTCACCATCATATTAATCTGTGTGACTCTCACTGTATGACAAGCGTGACGATTTCAGCTTCCACATAACTAACTTCCCTTTAATGAGTAGCAACATTCCGTCTTCTCCTGCTTATGGCGTTTTTGTTTCTCAGCTGATACGGTACGCCAGGGCATGTTCCAAATATGATGATTCCATTGTTAGAGCCGGACGGCTTGTAAGCAAGCTACTTTTTCATAGTTATATAACACAACGACTGGAATCATCATGGAGGAAGTTCTTCTGTCGCTACGGGGATATAATAAGAGAATATCAGATCCCCCCCTTTCCAGAATGATCAGTGACATTCTGCATTTCGATTGAATGGCTGTCATCATCACCAAACAAAAAATAATATTTACCTGATATGTACATCAATATGGACATCGAGACAATCACCGAATTTGACAAGTTTTCGTCGAGCTGTTGCAACGGGTGATGCATGCAACCAGGAGACGCTGACTCTCCCCTGGAACCTAGTCTCACTTCGGAACGCACGTAATCTGGATAACCATATCATTTGCTACTAGCGTCAGGGATGATCGTCCTAAGTCGGCACTGGTTGCCCATTAATCGTCGTCGGTTTGTGTGCAGTTCTTTGTGTTAAGTGTTTCGATATCGTCATTGATATTTGGTCTGATTTGTATGGCAAGCTAATATGGACAAAAATTGGTCTTTTTTGATATAAGAAATTCATTTTCTAATATCTGAATTTGATTTTCTCATATTTGAAATTGATTTTCTTATATAAGAAATTCATTTTCTAAAATCAAAAATTCCTTTTATTTTCAAATATAAGAAAATGAATTTCAAAAAATTAGAAAAATGAATTTCTGATATAAGAAAATTAATTTCTAATATTAGAAATAATTTTTTTTAGAAATTCGTTTTCTAATATTTGAAAATGATTTTTTATATTGCGAAATGTTTTTCAAATATTAGAAATGAATATCTAATATCAAAAAATGAATTTCTAATATTAGAAAATAGTGGGTAATTTATAATACTAGAAAATGAATTTTTCATATTAGAAAATGAATGTCTTATATAAGAAATTGAATTTCTAATATTAGAAAATGAATTTTTAGTATTAGAAAATGAATTTTTGAAATTAGATAGTAATTTCTAATATTATAAAATAATTTCTAATATAAAAAAATGAATTTCAAATATTAGAAAATGAATTTCTGATATTAAGGAATGAATTTCTAATATTAAGAAATGAATATTTTATTTTAGAAAATACCTATTCTATTTTTGTCCACATTGGATTGCCATAGATTTGTCCCTTTGGTGTCTAGTGATGTCCTTCTCCGCTCTGTCATATCGTATTAGAGTGTTTGGATGTTTTCGTCTCTTTGTCCAATTGTTGTGTTTTTTCGCGTTTTTTTTTCCAAAATTTGTGAGCCTTTCGATTGTAAGTTTTAGAGTCTGGTTTCTGCGCTTGTGTTTGGGCTTGCTAGGGGTCCGTCGATGCTTAATTTTATGCTCTATTGTGAGTGTTGTTGAGATTATTGTCAGGATCTTCTTTAACTCATTTGTGTCACACTTATGCCCTTTACCGTGTGGAGCTCGTAAAAAGGTTCCCCGCCAGGGGTTTGACAGTAAGTGTTTTGAATATATTTCCCTGACATTGTCGCCATAGCACTTTCTATATAGACATAACGTCAGACAGTGTATGAAGTTTATTTTCGTGCTTAACCATCGACGGCGGGTGCGGCTAGCCAACAGGGGATGCTTACTCCTCCCGGGCACCTGGTCCTACCTCTTGCTTGCTAGGGGTCCGTCGATGCTTATTTTTGTGCTCTATTGTGAGTGTTGTTGAGATTATTGTCAGGATCTTCTTTAACTCATTACTTTAATTCACTGATTACTTTTTATGTTACAACCCGATCAGTGAATGAAAGTCAAACTTAAACTGAAATCAGATTCCAAAAAAATTACAAAATTGGCTTCAAGTTCTCGAAAAAGTCTATTAAATACCCCCTTTCTATAGTTTTAGCGCTCAGATATGTTGGCTCTGACGGGGATCTTCATATTTAGTATTATTATGCTTCCAGTGAGTTTTTTCTTTGATAGGTTCAACTCTACCATATTGTGACAGAGAACGGTTTAGGTGTACACTATATCCTCTCCAAGTGTGCTCTATCACCCTAATAGTGCACCCTTGTCTTTCCACAGTAGTGTTCTTGGCATTATGTAATGCTGACCTGCTTATATATAAAGACATGTCGTTTTCATACAAGATATTTGATTAAATTTGTTTGCATACCAAAGCAATGTTCCTACATATTTATCTTTTCCTTTAGAATTAATGCCAAAGTTGCTATATTTTTTCTTGTTTAATTTAGCCTATACTAATCTACCACACTTTATAGATCTTTTACAGTCTAAGAAGGGTATCTCCAGAATATGTTTGTCTTTAACACAGAGGTAACTCGTGCAATCAATGTTCATAACATATATCTTGAAAACGTTTTCTATGAAGGGAATACCAGGTATACAAATTTGTTGCTGTACACTATCAAAGATCAGTAACTATTAAAACCAGAAGTCTCTGATGAGACTGCAGCTCTCTGGTTGTTTTGTTTTATTCACTCATTGACAAGTGAGTAAGATACACATATATAAATAACAATTTCCATTTTAATTTAAAGCAAAGACCATAGCGAGCAGGCGCTCTAATATAGTAGCACAACGAAATAAGAAATCCATTACACTGCAACTAGAATATCACTAATATAATTTTTAATATCCGAGATAAAGGATTTCCAAAAATTATGCCATACCCAGTTTCCAAGATCCTAGGGGCTAGCTCAAATGAACTATCAATGACACACTATCGGAAGTCACTGACGAGACTGTTGCTGTCCTGGTTGTTTTTTTCTAAAACATCAATTTCCTTCCTTTTTATTTTAACCAAGACCATAGCAGGCGCTCTAACAAATTATAAGTAGCATGACAAAACTACATATCCATTATATTGCAACTATAATAGCACTCATATAATTCATAATATCCGAAATAAAGTATTTCTAAAAAGAATGTCACACCCATTTTCCAAGATCCTAGGGGCCAAGGGCTGCTAGCTCAAATGAACTACCAATGACACATCAAGACTACAGATCCATAATATGGATAAAGAATTAACTCCCTATCATTAATAGCTTTAAACGAGTAGAGAGCACAACTATATAGGAAAATTTACCACATCCATTTTCAAAGACCCTGGGGGTATATGGCTAAAACAAAATATCAGGTGCACAACTATGCCACAGACCAATCATTGCAAAAAGAATTAATTCTACATCATTTATAGTGTCAGAGGAGCTGCAAGCACAAGATTACATTAACTTATATAGGAGAAAATGACCACACCCATTTCTGAGACCCTATGGGTCAGGGGCTAAAACATAATATCAGGTGCACAACTAGACCAGAGACCCATAATATTGCAATATGAATTAAGTCTTCATCATTTATAGTGCCAGAGGAGTTGCGAGCACAAGATTACATAGAGTTACCGGTATATAGGAGAAAATGAACACATCCATTTCTAAGACCCTGGGGGTCAGGGGCTCAAACAAAATATCAGGTGCACAACAAGACCACAAACCCATCATATTAAAAAAATTAAGTCTCCATCATTTATATTGTCAGAGGAGTTGCGAGCACAAGATTATATAGAGTAATATAGGAGAAAATAACCACACCCATTTCTAAGACCCTGGGGGTCAGGGGCTCAAACATAATATCAGGTGCACAACTAGACTACAGACCCATCATATTGCAAAGAAAATTAAGTCTCCAACATTTATAGTGTCAGAGGAGTTGCGAGCACAAGATAACATAGAGTTATATAGGAGAAAATGACGACACCCATTTCTAAGACCCTGGGGGTCAGGGGCTCAAACAAAATATCAGGTGCACAACCAGACCACAGATCCATCACATTGCAAAAAGAATTAAGTCTCCATCATTTATAGTGTCAGAGGAGTTGCGAACACAAGATTACATAGAGTTATATAGGAGAAAATGACCACACCCATTTCTGAGACCTCAGGGGCTAAAACATAATATCAGGTGCACAACTAGACCAGAGACCCATCATATTGCAATAAGAATTTAGTCTCCATCATTAATAGTGTCAGAGGAGTTGCGAGCACAAGATTACATACAGTTATATAGGAGAAAATGACCACACCCATTTCTAAGACCCATGGGGTCAGAGGCTCAAACAAAATATCAGGTGCACAACTAGACCACAGACCCATCACATTGCAAAAAGAATTAAGTCTCCATCATTTATAGTGTCAGAGGAGTTGCGAGCACATGATTACTTAGAGTTATATAGGAGAAAATGACCACACCCATTTCTAAGACCCTGGGGGTCAGGGGCTCAAACAAAATATCAGGTGCACAACAAGACCACAGATCAATCATATTGCAAAAAGAATTAAATCTCCATCATTTATAGTGTCAGAGGGGTTGTCCGGACAAGATTACATATAATTTAATGACCACGCCCATTTTATAAGACCCTGGGGTCAGGGACTGAAACTTAATGTCAGGTGCACAACTAGACCATGGACCAATTAAAATGCAAACAGAATTAACTTTCTATCTCTAACAGTTTCGGAGGAGTTGTCCGGACAAGATTACATAGAATTTAATGACCACGCCCATTTTCTAAGACCCTGGGGGTCAGGGACTGAAACTAAATGCCAGGTGCACAACTAGACCATGGTCCAAGTAAAATGCAAAAAGAATTACCTTTCTATCTCTAACAGTTTCAGAGGAGTTGTCCGGATAAGAATTGTTTACGGACGGACAGACAGACGGACGGACGCCGGACGAAGGGTGATCGCATAAGCTCGACTGGTCTGAGACCAGTAGAGCTAAAAAGTGTTCCTCTGTCTGTATACCAGTAATGATGGTAGAAGAAGACAAAGACTATCAAAAAGGAGTCTGTAAAGAAATACATGTAAGTGTTTGTCAGACGCACTATGAAATGAATCAATGGATACATGTACACTATCAAAAACAGTCAGCATAATAATAACATTAGTGTTAGGTTTAGTGTTCACTATGCCGAAATAGTAGTCAGGGTTCTGGCACATAGTGCATTCCCCTTCCCCTATGTGCCAGAACCCTAACTACCATATCGGCATAGTGAACACTAAACCTAATACTATTATACAGTCTACTTGTATTGTTTATTGTATCTGCAAGAAAAGAGGGGATCTTCTACCAGACTCGGTTGCAGCAACCACAGCTTATCCCACTCGGTTGCAGCAACCACAGCTTATCCCACTCGGTTGCAGCAACCACAGCTTATCCCACTCGGTTGCAGCAACCACAGCTTATCCCACTCGGTTGCAGCAACCACAGCTTATCCCACTCGGTTGCAGCAACCACAGCTTATCCCACTCGGTTGCAGCAACCACAGCTTATCCCACCCGGTTGCAGAAACCACAGCTTATCCCACTCGGTTGTAGCAACCACAGCTTATCCCACTCGGTTGTTGCAACCACAGCTTATCCCACTCGGTTGCAGCAACCACAGCTTATCCCACTCGGTTGCAGCAACCACAGCTTATCCCGCCTCTGAGAAGTTAGCCGGGGAATCCCGAATAGCTATTTAAGGAATGATTGTCTTATTTTTGCGTTCATGGTTTTTTCACTCCAGTTCGACAGGCGTAATTTATCTCGTGAACCGCGAAGCAGTTCTCGAAAGATTTGCGCCTGTCGAACCAGAGTGTAAAAGCCATGAATGCAAAAAATAAGACACTCATTTCTTATATTTACGTTCAGAGACATTCAGATGTTAAACATCTTTGAAAACATAGTCGAATTTTCACAGAAGTTGAGTGAAAATTATGCTTCACGTGTTTCAATTCTCCCTATCAGGAAGGACAAGAAATAACCCAATGCAAAGGATAAAAATGTACGGTTTAATTTTTAAAATACTGGATAATTTTTCATTTCTAAAACATTATCACGATGAAGTTTAACTTTTTATAAACAAACGGAAGAAAATATGGCCTTATTTATAATGAGAGTAGCGGCGCCGCATAAATTAATTTCCGTTGCGCCATCTACACCGAAGTTCATTTTACAAATAGACTATAAAGTAACGTTTTCACAATGTTAATACCTGTTGTAAATATTTGTTAAACGTTTTCAGTATGAGTTTTAAATTTTTATAAACATGGAACATAATAACCCATAAATTCAATTCGGTAGCGCCATCTACATTGAAGTAATTTACAAATGGACTCTGTGGTGACTGTACATGTATATACATAGAGCTGTTATTCACATTTCAATGATTGGAGGGAAATCTTTTGGTTGTCACCGTCTGTTCCTTCTCTTTCTGTTGTCTCATTCACCGTCGACATGTTAGGAATCTCCTCCTAGTCGCAGTATGTCCCGTCCACTGTTTGAATTCCGTGCGTGCACGTTATGTGACTGGGGTCAACCTGCGTACATCCTGAAATGAACGTCAAAATTGAATAGGCGTTTAACATAGGAAATCAACTTGCAATGTAAATATTGGCTAATAACGGTCACGTGAAGACGCATTCGGAACCCCTCGCCCTTTAATCGTACCTTCTTAAAATATTTTTGTAAGAAAAGGTTGAGGGTGTTCCGAATGGTGAAGACGTAGTATATCTTACACTGGGTACCTAGACTTTTATACCAGGCCCTCAATAACGTCACAATGTTATCTTTCGCGTTGACGTCGCAGCGTAAACGACCTCGTATCATCCCGCACCAGATGACAAAGTATCTTAATATTGTCAGTCCACTGGTGTATTTCAAATAAAGCTCTTTCGCAAGTAATTTAATTACTGATGACAAACATAACCAGCAGTCTATTCTGTTGGCCATTTTCCGCATATAAAAGTACTCTTGTCTTGTCATACAGTGAAAATAACAGTCATTTTTCATGGGAAGGTAAGCTTTCAGATACAAGGTATACATGTAAAATCAAACTCAAAATGATGCATCGTTGTCATAACGCTGACAATTCAGTCCAGCTGTCACGTAACATCTTTGGAGGGTCTTTCACGTACATAAGCATTTATTTTAAAACGAGTATTTTATTTTATTATTAAATAGTTTTCTTTCTGTGCAGCATAACTTATGATAAGTAGCAAATTAATGAGGAATACTGGACCGGCTCACTCTTATGAAAGATATATTCTTGAAAGCGAAAGTATAAGGTCAAGGTCATTCATTATACCCGCCGCAAACGAAGTTGGGGGGGGGGGGGTATGGGAAACACCCTGTCCGTCTGTCAACCTGTCCGTCCGGTTAAGGAGTTCTTAAAGCAGATAGCTCTTCAAGTGTAAGTGATAGGGCTTTCATATTTCATACATACATTCACCATAATATGCATTTTGATATCAAAACATTTCACCTAGAAACCTTGACCTTGAACTTTGACCTTAAAGTTATTTTTGATAAGTTCTTAAAACATATTTTTATAGATTCTTAGATTATATAGATCCTTTATGAGCAGAGCTTGCTTTCATTTGATACCATGACTTTTGACTTAATCGGGCTAATGACCTTGATCTTGACCTTTGACCTACTTTTTACCTAAAAAGGATAAGGCTTTGATATTCCACATATACAATGGTAGATTTCTGATGACCAAAGCTTTCATTCGATACCATGATGTTTGACCTAGTGACCTTGACCTTTGACTTACTTTTAAACTATAACAGTAGGACTTTGATATTTCACAAATAGATTCCTGTGTTGTGTCACAAATGAATCCGTTTAGAGAAAAACGTCCCGCGGGGATTATGATTCGTCACTTTAAGGGCAGTTCTAGTTACATGTATCATTTCTGATGGGTCAAAGACACCCAGAAAATCAAACTTTTGGTATCTTTTATTGTGTTCAGGGAGCACCCATCAGTATTTTTTATTATTACCGTATATGGGATAATTTTTGCGTCGGGTAAATTTCGCGAAAATGACCCCCAAAAAGTGTGTCTATTTTTCACTGAGTCTAATTTTCCCTAATCTATTAATAAGTTCAAGGGTTAATATCTGTGTCTTTTTTTTTCGCTATGATCATTTTACGCGATTTGATGATGCTCGCGAACTTAGCGAAAATTAGACACACGAGAAACATTCCCTATATACAATGTACTGTATTATTATAAGCAATTTTATTCATTTCAATTTTAAAAGCGGACGTGCCTTGAAAATCAACGACAGTTTTTTATGCAACAAGAATTATTTCAATAAAACCGTCATATGTTAAAAAGGAAAGATAAGAGTACGTCCTGATGCACCCCCCCCCCCCCCCATCAAAAAAAAAAAAAAAAAAACAGTGCATGCCTTCATATGCTCTAGGAAGGCATGATGAAAATGCGAAAGAAAGAACTAGACTAGTGTTACGAGCACGGAGGCCAGATCACCACCTTGGTACTTGTACAATCAGACTTGCTTAAAAAAGAAAAGATGAAATTAAAGTGATCAAAAGCAGTGCTATAAAATACGCATAAACATGCTGGAAAGTAAAGATTATTTGAACTGCGCGTGTGAACTGTCGATTTCAAGCAAAGTAAATGTGAGTTTAAAAGGGAAAAAAATTCCTGAAATCCCTATAGATATTTTATATATTTCTAGATATAAATGAGCGATAAATTTCAAATTACTTTTTTTTTTTAAATTTACATGTTTCTTCAAAATGCTGTAATCAACTCCTCCGCACTTGCGGGAAAAAGTCCATTGAGAGTGCTATGTCTTTTGATATATTGATCGATAACTCTCTCCAAGAGGAACATAAAGTTTTGCAGATGTTAATTTTAATGAGATCAGAGTCCCTACATAAAATGTATGATATTATTTATGAATGAATAATACATACTAATGATAAATCAGATCGTTAAATTTTTGAAAATAGTCAATGTGAGACTATATATGTATCTATAGTAATGGGAAATGAATTTCAATCATCTTTTTTTAAAAGTGTTTTATAAGTCCTACACAAACGATGAGCAAGGCCCCAAGCCCGGATCCTCATTTTATGAGGGGTGGAAACCCGGCAACACCCTTATACTGATTCTTACCTTTTTGTTTATTTTGTTTCAAAACTATAGGCGTAAAGCGCCCATGATGGGATGGACCCATCCGCCCCCCCCCCCCCCTTTTCGAAAAGAAATTATAGAGCCGTTCCCTTGAATGTTTGATGTATTGATATATATGCCTAGACATGTGCATGTAAATCTATACGAATACAACATGTATTCAAATGTGAATATAATATATGCAATATGGCATCGATTGTAAAATAAATCTCTTTCTTTGATATTTTGACGATTCAAATAATTACTCATTTATTATATATACGAAGTATTATATTGTTTCTAAAAATCAATCAAATCGGACTTTTCTTTCCGGAAATCCAAATTCGTTTTCGGTTTTGGGGCATACGTTTGAAAGGGGCCTCGACGGGGCCGGGCCGGGCCGGGGCTCGAGAGGCGTGTGGCCAAATTTCTATATTTATGCAATGAAAACATGAGCAATGAATGATGATGAAGACACGAAAATTAATTTCCTTTCTACAAGCATGATATGAAAGCTGCATCGGTGACACAAGCCAAGTTCATAAACTTCTGTCGCCATGACTACAAGGGCACAAGCGGCCATTTGTTTTACAATGGCGGACGGCGCAACGTAGCGAAGAAAGGAGTTTTGATGAATTTAACAGCTTGTTTAACGAAAATTTGAAATTATGGCCACTCAGACACAAACCCTTAAACGCCCGGGATTCCAGCAATCCCGGGTACATGATTATCTGTATGGTAAGATAGATGTTTTTGATCAACTTTGTAGAATAAACCCTCAGAGACGGGTCATACTATTTTAAGCCTAGGAGAATTTTAAGCCTAGGCATACGCCCAGGAACGCCCAGGGGATTTTGGCAGGGTGTAAACTTAAAATTTCAATTGATATAGTTAGATAAGCATAAAAATATATCACATGCAAAAATTCAAGAAAATATATCAACATTTTATATGCTTTATTTGCAACTGAATGTGTGCATTTCCTGGGCTTATTTTGAAGAGTCATTAATACCAAAGAAGGATAACTCTGGTATCAATTTCTATTTGGTAATGTACAGGTATGCATGCTTTGGGGGGGTGTACAGTTTATCTACTTTCTTTTGTTTTTATTTATTTTTATTGATTTAGTTACCAGTATGTAGCATCCCATGATGCACGATGACAGTGGAGGTTGTGTTAATTACTGTTCTCACCAAAAAGGGATGAAGATTCAAATACATGACACATTTTATATCTCGGTTCTATAGGAGCTGATATTCTTTTTCTTTTAATACTTGTTCATTTATTTTTAATGAATTTGTTTTGGTGATAGTTCAGAATCACAAATTATACCACGGTCTCACCAAAAAAGGAAGGAATTATGTTCTAACTTCTGATCTACATAATATTATACAGGAGCTGCATGCATGGTTTTCTTACTTCTTTTAATATTTTCCTCATGAATCAGTTACATTAAATTGCTGATTTGATACATAATTTGAATCTTTGAACTTTCTTCTTTCTTCTTTTTGCCTGTGAAAAATTCATACCAAAAAAAAAAAAAAAAAGACTGTGACAACAATAACACATTGGTCTCCGTTATTCGGATGGTTATTTTATTTTGATCACCTGAGTTCTTGAAAACAAATATGGAATATTGGACATTTTGGATTTTTATTGGTCCGAATAATAGTTATAGTGTTAGCTGTTATCGGTCAAAACAATAAAACCTGCCTAAAAGGGTTGCCAGAGGTTTCAGACAAAAACCAGTTCGGACTCCAGAGGTTTTGGGCAAAAACAAGTTCGGCCTCAGAGGTTTCGGCCTTCGGTTATTTTGACTGCCATAAGACTTAAGTGGTTTCGGACAAAATTTATAGGTAACAAGGTGACGTTAACATTCAGGTCACCGCTGCATGTTTCTTTAGATCTTATGCATTATGACGTCACGAGCGTTTTCATGCGAAATACAAGCTCGTTCCTTTCAATAGTGTAGAAAATTGGCGCCTTACTTACTAGATATATAAAGGTGGTACTCACTGGCTCAGCTCAGCATGTATTGTAAGGCGTCTCACCCTGCAGTTTCCCCGTCTTATTTCTTCTATTGTACTCGCCCCGTCCTTCTTGTGCGTGAGTGACGTCTGTCTGTTGTCTTCTAGTGTTCCTCGACTATTCTGCCCTTCCCCATATCTTTTTACCCCCTCTCTCTCAAAACACGTCTGCCTACCCGTCAAGCTGGATCCAAAGAGCGAGCGTATAAGCTCGTGCACTACCGCGGTTGTCTCTGATTGGCTTACCGCTTAGCTTGACCTTTCATGCCCCCATATTGGCATATCCTTACGCGGTGTTAAAGGTCAAGTACCCCCATTTTACTACACTAGTTTCATCTCGGGGAATTACATTGGTTGTGCATATATATACGTAAAGCACAGAATGGTCTATGACCCTTCACATGGTATAGTCGATAAAATAATAAACAAGACGCACCGGCCACTAAGCAAGGTAAAGGTAAAGGTGCCGATAATTGTCTACAACGCTCTACTTTCAGGAACTCTTGGACCGTTTCTTTAACACCTTACTGTCCGCGCGGCTCACTTCGGAAACTGGATGAACGCGATTTTGAATACTTTGTCATGCAAAAAATTTACATGAAATAGATACAAATTCGATAGATTTCATTTAGTCGTATATTTTGATATATAATATATTGTCGTGCATTTAAGCAACCATATTATACAGACAAAATACTTTATAGATGGAGCGTTTTCAATGTTAAATTTCTGCATGACGTCGCCGAGTTTATCATAGAGTCTATGGACAGCATCACGACGTCACGGGAAAAATTAGCATGGGAAATCGCCCAATCTAAAGCTTGTTTTGTCTGTAAAGTTTGATTGCAAGCACTGACTATCGTATAACTTATATTGAAATTTACAACAAAGGGAGCTCTATTGAATGGTATCCATTTCATTAAAATGTTTGTACAACAAAGTATTGGAAATCGTGTTTATCCAGTTTCCGAAGTGAGCCGCGCGGACAGTAGATTATTTTATTGAAATACAGGATGCAAATCATCGTGTAAGTTTTCTGGGAAAAAAAATCCCAATTAGTGCCAAATTTAGTCTGTATTTTGGTACCCATGCATATTTAAAAACATTCAAAAACAGCAATACAGTGTATTGCTGTACTAATGTTACGAAGTTGCTATATGTTATGACTCATCTTCAGCCAATTAGAGCATGATCCAGTGCTCAAGATCATAGAAATTGAAAGTACTTTATCTGTAATCTATCTACGGTTAAAAATGGTAAGTCATTGCCTCCTGAGCTACCTGTTACGAAAAAACATCTGATTTGTAACAGTCTTGTAAATGGGATTAATTGTTCTTTGTAGAGAAGCAACTTTATTTTACATTTATTTCAAGATTATTAGAATTTCTATTGCATATATACTCAGTTACACTATATTCATATGAACATGGGCAAAGCCTATAAAGAGAGCACAGCTATTAAGAGTGCTTATTTTCATGCAATTGAAAAAAAAATATGATGGGATAGCCTGAATTTTCATTTCAAATCCGTACTGTTATTCTGGACGCGCATGTGTCCTAAAAACGGACATGTGCCATTTTCACTCAAGACAAAATTTAAATACTTATAGTGTACAGTAAATTGAGGCACCTGAATCGGTAGATAAAGGGTATTCATCTATTAAACGTTTTGGAGACATATCTATTTTTACATGAGCTATGAGTTTGCTTCGCTGAGCTCTCTATAACATTGTATTAGTAATCATTAATCAGTGCTCACATGTCAGCTATTTTAGACATGTTAGATACAATTTCAACTTGAATTGGCCAGAGAAAAAATCTCAGGAAAACCTGGTGCCAACTCAAGATCATTTGCATTAGGAGACACAGGTACCAATCTCCCCATCCAGAGCCATATTACACTACCTGTGTTTTACTTTTCATGTACAATTTATATTTGTAGGTTACTAGGTGTAGTCTAGACTATTAAAGTGCTTAATCTTACCATACTATTAGTTACACGGTTAGTTAGTGACCTGATACGGAAAAATACATGGTGTGAAAAGAAAACCCGTATCGGGCGAGGCGTATCAGGTCACTAACTAACCGTGTAACGAATTTATCACGTCGAGGACCTCTAACTGTATGTGCAGGGGTCTCTGTATCATACAATTCACAACGTCATAATAAACTACTCGCCCGATACGGATTTACAAGCCTGATACGGCTTTTTTCACGGCGTCATGTGATAATGATCTGACCAATCAGATTCCAACATTTTTGTCTGAGGCGTGATAAATGTAGGTATGCATTATACATTGTACATTTTTTCACATGATGACATGCACGTAAGTTCCTCAGTTACAACCATAAAAAATTATTTTACACTTTCCAGATAATCACCATGTGGTGTCCAGTGAGAGAGATCATGCTCGCTCAACGTTTAAAGCTCACACCAGTACAGATCGGGTTGTAAGTTAAAATTTTGTTGTTGTTGCTTTTATGATTGATAAAGACAAATTACCTATTAAAACAACAGTGTATAATTGATTATATTTCTTTAAGAAAACAAAATCTTAATTTGTGCAACATTTCTCTTCATTGTCAGTGAGGCTTTTATGCATTTTAATCCAATAATTTTACAGTCTGCTTACATTGTATGTAATATTCAAGAAATCCCAGAACATATTATGATTTTTTGCCAGTAAAATCAAGCAAAATGTTTTTGAAATTCAAAAAGGACATTGACAAAATCTACTGGAAATCACTGAAATCTGACACTTTATTCATAAATGTACCTTGCTGTCTAGTTTCTACAGGTATCTTATGTACTGCATTTAATTTGATACTGACGAGAAGATGGAAATATTTATACTCAAATTGCATTTTCATCATATGTTCATAATATGAAATTAAGATTTATATTTTTCAAACTTTTTATTCCAGAAACGAGTCCCTATCTTCAAAACCATGTTCAGTGAGCTTCGTCACCATCCGAGGTTTCAGATGCGTTTGGACGTCACCGATCCCGTCCCCAAGTTTATTTCACGTCAGTGGAGAGGTTACCAAGATCAGGCCAGGGAGGCCATGATCAGATACACCACGTAGGCATTCATTTTTGAATTTTTTACTGTTTCATTTAAATTCTGCCACTTTTAAAACAAAATCTGATTAGTTTATATACATATTTGTTTGTTATGCAGTCAACTGAATCAAAGGTCAGACGTGCCTTCCTGTATCTAAGTAATACTAAAAGTTTAATATATTTTACTCAAGAAGTGTGATTTAGGGTAGATAAGCGTAATATGTGTGTGAGTCATGAATTGTAATTTTCATGAAAAAAATGCATTGTCTACATTACATTTACAAATCGTAATCATTTACGCAAATTGCTCAAACAATATGAAAGATATTTTAATTCAAAGGCTCAACTTTAAGACTTTAATTTGTTTGTTAAACAATTGAAAAAAGTCATTCTGCTGAAAAATGTTTATTAGATGTCAAATTGAGCAGCAAAAGCATACAGTATAATTTTAGGTAAAAAATCGTAAAAATTACGCCAGAGTCGTAAAGGTAGGCAGTTCTAAATGATAAGAGGTAGTAGAGTAGTAAAGCTTTGTTTTGCCATATGTACATATTTGTAAACCTTACAGTAACATATTGTTATATACTCTTTTCACAATTTTATCTTTTCCTGATATTTTTTCAATGATAAATCCTGATTGTTTACTATTAATGTGTAATCTGTCAAAAGATAATAAACCAAGATACTGTTAACATAGAATTTTCCAGGGATAATTTTCACATATTTCAGAAATCTTCGAACTGCTGCGAAAATGTACTCCACATGAAAATAACCCTGCTATACTCATAGTCATACTAATACATGTTTATATCGTAAATACTTCCCCCGAGTGTAACAGCTTGTATTTCTTATAATCGAGATATCATCCCCCAGTGAAAGAAACCATGTTTACTTTAAAGTATCTGGATCTATGATCAAACAGTACTTACAAACCTTCAAATGTGATTCTTTTGTTATTCATCGGTCATTTTATTTCATAAAGACCGCGGACGATTCTAAATATACTAGGTTTTATGAACGTTCAGTGAAGTGTGGAGGTCAATAAAAAACAATGAGGGGCGGAGAAAAGAAAATTATTTCAGTCACGGGTGTGAATTGTTTTGATTATTAAGAGTATTCGGCCATAGTATAGATAATATTGTGTTTCAAGTCCGCGAAAGAATCCTTTAATGAGAAATGTGAGCAGGTTCTTCTATCCATAAAAGCTCAAAATACCATCTCAAATCAATCTAGATCCCCATAGCGATTCTTGAAGACCAATTATTCTATATGCTCTCCAAATAAATGTATATTGAGGAACTTGATTGACAAAATAAAGAAATATTGTCCTTACTCGATTTGAAAACCTTTCCTTAAATTTAATTACCTATTCAAAAACCTTAATGGAAAAAGAATTCATTGTTTACCTGTTATTTTCTTCTCTGACCGAATACAGGGTAGTGAGGGTACCTTTAAGAAAATTTCAGAAAAATTATCGGGATGTACAACAAACAATTTTTCTACTATGGCCTGATAATCGTTACCGTCCTTCCGATAATTTGCACGGTCAGTTTCATTTTGAAAACCATTGGTGTCTTAAATTTTTGGATTTTTATTTTTCTGAAAATTTAAGAAAATCTGCGGTTTGTAAGTCGGATAAAGACCTCGTTGAGGTCTGTATGAAGGTTAGATGCCCTCGGAGAGAACAGGGTGGTGTTTAAAGACCTCGGCCTTCGGCCTCGGTCTTTAAACACCACCCTGTTCTCTCCTTGGGCATCTAACCTTCATACAGACCTCAACTTTGTCTTTATCCTATACTTATGATCTGTACATGTATGTACAATAAGGCATGATTTTCTCTTTTTCAGCTTTAACTATGACCCCAGTGTTCAGGTTCCGCCCAAAACGTTTGCTGATGCTCATGTCGCTGGCCAAAATCGTTATAAATTCTTCAGGCGTCCCATAATTCCCTTTTTACAGCAGATTCCACCAGAGGTCATGTTAGCCACTGCAAGGTTAGTCAAACTAACGGATTATTAGATATTTATTCAATCTTTTCGATATGGTCAGAATTATTCCTGTATGGGACGGCATCTGACGTTAATGCATTATTATAAAATGGAACTCCTATTGTAACTTCTTATTTGAAGCATGTTTTATCTGAATTTTACTGAATGTTGGTTTCTATAGGATTTGATGATGTCACAATTATTTTGTCCAATAAATGGGATAAAACTCTTTGTAACAAACATACACAATATGTGGAGTAGGTATGTAGAGGATTTACTTATTTACCTCCCTTTTTCTTACAGACAAGATCCCTTAGCAGGCCCTGACCAGCTACAGGTAGAGAGACCACCAACGCCACTGACAAAAACTGTAGAAATACAGACAGATTATCGTGACTCGGAAGCTCAGACAGATCCTTACACCCCTGAGTATGTAGTACGTCCTGGATCCGCCCCTGAACTTCTGACCCTGGCCACATTGTCATTTGGTATGTATCTTAGTATCTTTATGCAAACAGGACTTTTTCTGCTTTAAAGGGGGATTACAAAAATTTGGTCTCCAGAATTCTGTATAGTAAGGTAAAAATGATCATTTTTGACCAAATTTAAGACTTTTACAAGGTTCAGTGAAACCATGTTTATTAATGAGTAGCTTTCTTCAATCTGATTGGGAAAATTTATAGGTGTCAACAGAGGAATTATGAAAAGCTCCTGATACATAATCCATGTTGAAACTTTGTTTGCAAATGTTGTCAAGCTACTTTTCATATGAATTGAAATATGTAGCTCAATATGAAGGCAAGTGTGCAGTGCCAAACTGTGAAAACAAAACGCCAATGTAAATCGCATTTAATTGAGATCTGCAGTGAATTAATGCTACCCTAAATATATATCTATAGGAAGAGGATTACCAGCCGGTCTGGCTGAGGTGGAAATGATCGAGAGAGCGAGGACCAAACGAGCATGGGAGGCAACTCTTCCTCCACTGAATGATGTGTCACAATTAGACAAACGACGGAAAATGATGGACGAAATGGAAAGAAAAGAATGGGCATTAAGAGAGCAGGAAATAGAAAAGTAAGTAATATAAGAATGGGCATTAAGCATGTTAAGAGAACAGGAAAAAGAAAAGTAAGTAATATGAGAATGGGCATTAAGAGAACAGGAAATAGGAAAGTAAGTAATATAAGAATGGGCATTAAGCATGTTAAGAGAACAGGAAAAAGAAAAGTAAGTAATATGAGAATGGGCATTAAGAGAGCAGGAAATAGAAAAGTAAGTAATATAAGAATGGGCATTAAGAGAGCAGGAAATAGAAAAGTAAGATACATGTATATGAGAATGGGCATTAAGAGAGCAGAAAGTAGTAAAGTAAGTAATATAAGAATGGGCATTAAGAGAGCAGGAAATAGTAAAGTAAGTAATATAAGAATGGGCATTAAGAGAGCAGGAAATAGAAAAGTAAGATACATGTATATGAGAATGGGCATTAAGAGAGCAGGAAATAGTAAAGTAAGTAATATAAGAATGGGCATTAAGAGAAAAGGAAAAAGAAAAGTACATGTAAGTAATATAAGAATGGGCATTAAGAGAGCAGGAAATAGAAAAGTAAGATACATGTATATAAGAATGGGCATTAAGAGAGCAGGAAATAGAAAAGTAAGTAATATAAGAATGGGCATTAAGAGAACAGGAAAAAGAAAAGTACATGTAAGTAATATAAGAATGGGCATTAAGAGAGCAGGAAATAGAAAAGTAAGATACATGTATATAAGAATGGGCATTAAGAGAGCAGGAAATAGAAAAGTAAGTAATATAAGAATGGGCATTAAGAGAACAGGAAAAAGAAAAGTACATGTAAGTAATATAAGAATGGGCATTAAGAGAACAGGAAATAGTAAAGTAAGTAATATAAGAATGGGCATTAAGAGAACAGGAAATAGTAAAGTAAGTAATATAAGAATGGGCATTAAGAGAACAGGAAATAGAAAAGTAAGTAATATAAGAATGGGCATTAAGAGAACAGGAAATAGAAAAGTAAGTAATATAAGAATGGGCATTAAGAGAAAAGGAAAAAGAAAAGTATGTTAAATGAGGATGGGCATTAAGAGAGCAGGAAATAGAAAAGTAAGTATGCAGAAAAGTTAGTATTTGTATATAGAGCATAAGTGTCTTAATTTGTTTTTTTTTCGGGTATGCAACACACAGCAAGTGCATTTATCGTATGCGCATTTCATGCAATAAATTCACTTGCTGTGTGTTGCAAACCTGTAACAAAACACAAATTATGACATTTATTCTATATATATATATATGCACCATAGTTGTCTTTTCATTCTCATTTTCTGAAATCACGTTTCTAGGTAAAAGGTTGACGTTAAAATTCATGTCACAACGGGTTCAGTTTGCAGGTTAGAACATCCGTTGCTGCATGTTTCTCTAGATCTTATGCATTGTGATGTCATGAGCATTAGCATACGAATTGCAGCGTGTTCCTTTCAATAGTTACATCTCAGGGGAATTACATTGGTTGTGCATTTATACATATACATATTCAGCTTTTGCCAGTCTTAATATTGCCCTCTTGAAGAAAGTAGTATAATACCCAAGTATTGAAGTTGCCCATTTCCACATTGTACGCATTGTGAAGAAATCCTTTAAACTAAATATTATATTCTCCCCATGCTTAAAATTACCCACTTTGAGAAATAGGCAAAAATATAATGGGCAGAAATTTCATTACATGAATGTTGACAAGTACATGTAAGTGTATGAGGACATGAAAGTAGAAAATCTGATGATTGGGCTTGTGAATATTAATCAAACAACTTCACTGCAACAAACAGCTTGAATTTACCTTTTGTTAGACTAGGAATAATTTTTTTTTATTTTATTTTATTTTTGACACATTTTACAATGATAAAACAACACATCACATTCACTCACGCATTCATCCATGTTTATAAGGCACAATGTCATATGAATTAGTATATGTTTGATAACTTTGCGTTGAAGAGGAGTTGTAATGCTCATATCAAGTAAGAATGATTATTTCTGTAAATGCGTTGTGTAAATGAGATCAATATTCAAACATCATATAAAATGTTTGCCAGCGCTTTTTGAATCTTATCGTATTTGAGTTACTGAGATACATTTTCTTCTCTGTTATGAAGTAGTTGTTAATTTTTGCTCTAATTTCATACATACTTAGACTAGGAGAAATTTAATCCTGAAGTATAATAAATGATCTATCTGTCAAACAAAGGAAATTCAACCTCTTGGCCAGAGACTTCATCTGTATTTCTCTTCTGTCTTTTTGCCATATAACATAATTTGCCACTTTTTACAGACTACAAGAAGCCAGGCTGGAAGTCCTAAAGAAACTACTTAAAAAACGCGAAGAAAATCATGCAGAATTGAATATCAAACGTCTCGATAAATTATGGACCAAGAAGCAGAAGGACAAGGAGAAAAAGATCAAGAAAATCAGAAATGAACACATTAAATGTAAATTTGACATAAAATCTTTGTATTGGTATTAATATTCATAAATTCTCTCATGATTCATCATCAGTTTTAAGGTAAAGTCATGAGAGATTTTATTGGTAAAATTCATAAATTCTCCCATGATTCATCATCAATTTTAAGGTCATGAGAGATTTTATTGGTAAAATTCAGAATTCTCTCATGATTCATCATCAATTTTAAGGTAAAGTCATGAGAGATTGATTGAAATGATTGATTTCTTACTTTAAAATTTGTAATATAAACAGCATGAATTTCATTTCAAAACTACACATTTTATCATAAAACCTTCTAATTACATAGTTTTGCATGTAATAGGACATTTGGGAATTAGTTTTATATAATTTTGTATGGATGGATTTTTTCAACCAGATGAATTGATAGTAAATGTATTTAAAAGTAAAAGGTTCAACATGTCTATACATAGCGTAAAATGAATCCCTTTTTACAATTTACTTTTATCTTTGACTGCATTTAGCTATCAGAAAACTCACGAGGAAAAGATCGGCAGTGGAGGGTAAATTAGAGAGACGAGACATTGTTCATGAATATTCATCATTTGGATCTCAGACGTATGCTCCGTTAACACGTATCGGGATGTTCTTGGATCGGGGATCGGAACAGTACGTTGTAAAGAGTCGTCATCTAAGCTCATACCAAGGTCAGTATAGGACAGACTACTGTCCTGTTTACTAAATCCAGAGCACCCTGTTTTGGTGATTTATTCTGTCGTCTGAAGAATTTTCCTTTTGATTATTGTTTCCGAGAATTGACCTCTAGTCGTAACTGGAAATTAACTTCAACTTACCCTATCAGCTGCCTTCAAGCCGCAATATGAAAAATAAAATGTCTACGGGAAATTTTCATGTTAATTTCAAGTCGTCCCCATATTGTTCTCCGTGTCAGCAATAGTAAACAGTTATGTCAAAGTGTCCGACGTCACACATTTTCAGTAATTTAACTATGGAAAGTCCCCGTATACTCTTTATTTTCTGTCCTATTTTTAATTAAATGGACATACAGCCATAACAATTATATTTTCTGTTACGACTAAAGGAGTAATATAAAATTGATATCTTTTTGGAAGATGACAATATGATATTTTAGGGAAAACCAAGAAAACAGGGTGCTCTGGATTTAGTGAACAGGACAATCAGTTTTTTATTGGAGGACTGAATTGAGGCTAACCCAGTCTGTGAAATGATGAAGACTGTCTGTCTGTCCATCTGTCATCCTGTCATTCTGTCTGCATGCATGAGACAATCAAGTTACATTGTAGCTGTTGTATTTTTAAAGTCTGTTGGTAGAAAACCTATTCCGTCTTTTCGATTTTACAGGCCTACGTTCGATTTGTGCAGGTATCTGACATAAAAGCATTGTGACGTCATTAATTTCCTTTGAAAACGTCATATATGTAACCCTGTTTCCCTGAATTTCAGGCTGGTTTCCATAAAATTTGATGACGTCACAATGCATTGACGTCAGATACCTGCACAAATGGGAAGTAACTCTCTATTTCGAAAAGACCGAATTCAGTACATCTCGTTCTTGTATTTAACATGTTTAAGCATGATAATTGTATTCTGAATCAGGGGGCAGTTAACTGTTGTATTTTTAAAGTCTAATAGACCATTTTTATATTACCGCTACACTTGCATTTTAGCCACAAAAAGACCCGACATCTTAACTTTTGACGTTACTTCTTATTATGACATCATCAATCTGTTTCGACGTCAAAGTCAAATGTTACGTCAAATGTTGTCATGTCGGGTCTTGTCTTGACAATGTATAAAATTCTTCTGCAGTAATAAGAAAATTGTCTGTTTAGAGAAAACCTATTATTATTATTCAGTAGTTCTTATATTTAAGCATATTGTACTCTGAACTAGGGAATGGCATGTTTTTGATGGTACATACCTTTTTTAACGAACAGGTTTGTTGGAGCTGGAGGCGTCACTACCAGATTTTGTCGTGAATCCACGGATCAAGGCACCAAAACCAAAAACCGTCACCAAAACCGGCTACATGAAGAGAAAGTACCGTCAGGAGCAGGAACTGAAAGACATGCATCTGGTTTGTCGTGCTATTTAGTCCATACCTCAAGAAAAGCTACTTGAATACATGTTATTTCATTTTGAATAAGAAGAGTTTCAAGAGATCTATAAAGATTAATGAAGTTCAATACCTATACTGTCTGTGTTTCTACTGTAAATACACTTATTTAAGCACAGCCAAAGATACATGTACATGTAAGTTGAAACAAGACAGAAGTATATAGGCAAATTGACTTGTCAGCTTAATCATGAATCAGTGCATATGGCTTATTAAGTATATTATATTCTATAGGATTTAGCTTGAGTCTTGAATAAGCCCAGTCCTAACAGTGCTAATTTAAAAAAAAAAAGAAAAGTAATTTACGCTAAAATAGTATACATGTAGGTACAGTGTTTTCTATTCCAATTGCAAAAATTTGTAATCGCGGAAATAAAGACACCTTGTTGTGCATAAAAATCATAAAAGCTAATACTCCTGAAAAAATTCTGGTATAATTTTGTAATATTAAGCTTTTTAACTTACAGACAATCCAAGAAGAGAAGACACGTGGTGAAGAGGAACCCAAACCTCTACGATTCTTACAGAAAATAGAGAAACCAATACCCAGACCACCTACGCCCTCTGTGGAGGTGCCGTCAGAGGTGATACTATCTTTTCAGTTTCACAGGGGCATGTTCTATATGCAATGCTATCTAATGTAAAAGCATCGAGACATTATTAAATTCCATTAAAAAGTCATATTTGAAGAAATTTACATGCTGGTTTCCGTAGAATTTTTATGCTGTATCAATTGCTTGACATCAGATATCTTCACAAATAACTCTGTTTAAAAAAAAAACCAAATACAGCCTTTTCTGCTCATTTAAGGGCCAAAATTTGGTCTTTTCCTAGTTTGAAATCATATCTTTTTTTTTTTTCTAAATTCTCTATCACAAAAGATGTTGAATTATTCGCAAAACATACAAGATTTCTTATGATAAGAAATTGCTACAAAATGAAAACATACATGTAAATTATATTTGAAGAAAAATAGCAACAACAGATTCTCAAGTACAAGAAGATCACACAGTATTTGTTATGAATTTGAATATCTGACTTTTTGCTTTATTTTTCCCAAATTCTGAGCAAAATACTGCCAATTTTTCATGGGCCATTTTCAAAAGGAGAGAAAAATCTTGAATAATATCAAACATTTACTAGATTTGAACATTTGACTTTAATTTACATGTATGTAACAACTTTTCTTGGATGTAATTCAAGATAGAGAATATTGAATTGATTATAATATAGTCAAGTTTTAAATTAAAATTCAGTTATAACATTGCAAACGACCATACAAAATTGAAATCAACTGAATTCCTCTTCATTCTTTGAATTGATATCCCTATAATGTAATGTCTATTTATAAGTTGACCTTTGACCTTTCAGCAAGAGGAGGATAAGGAATTGGCTGTCATTTTCCTACAACAGGTCATCAGAGGTCGAGCTATACAAAACATGGTAAGTCGTCATGGTAACCATTATTATATTTGTTCAATTTTGTTGTCTTCACATACAGGATTTTTTTTTTATTCAAAGTGAAATTCCACTTCCTTGGTTACCAAAATTCTATACATTTGGTCTCCTAGCTCTGCAGTACCAAGTCTCACAAAAATTTCAGCACTTTTATCATTAAGTAAATATTCAATAACTTCAATAATTAGATTGTATTTTGTTTTTTAACAATGTATTAATTCTTCATACTAAATAGAAATTATGAACACAAACTTTTACAAAACTTTAGAAGGGGCTCTGTAAATGATCAATAGTTACCAAAAAAAAATTACTGAAACTTTTGGGACGACTTTTTGCAAAACAGGCTGCAGAAATCCATGTTATGGAATCTCCTGTTGTTTTGTAAACCCTTCAGACTTCTTCATGTTGATCTACTGTAAGGGTTATCTGCTCTTGTGGAATTCTACAGTTTGTATCTACATTATATCTAGGGATGCTTATATATTTTACATTATGATGATAAATGTACGTTTGGTTATAATTGATACGTTGTGACCTATTTAGTAAAATGTATAAAAGAGAAATTTGGTGTGTCAAAATGAACTAACATGCAATTATGCTGAGAATGTTACAGCAGCAAAGATGAATATCATATTTGTAAGAGTTATTACTCTTTGACCAGTCTGTTCTTGGTTTCAGATCTATGAGGGTAAAGAGAAGAGAATGGAGTTAATCAAAGAGCTGAGAAGTACACATGCACTACAAGAAGCTGAACAGAAAGTGAAACAACAAGAAAAACAGGCGACACTGGCACTACAGCGACAGAGAAGGCTTCATGAACATAAGGTATCAATGTAGAATACAGCAGTGTTTTCTTTTTAATTCGGTGATATTCATCCCCATTCCCCCTCTCTTGAGCATATATTTTTCCCCTCCTTTCAGAATAAAATCCCCCCCCCCCCATATAAATATTTTTTCTTTGGCTAAAATATGTTTTAAAATAGTGTGTAATATTCAACAAAATCAGAATTTGAATAGTAGATATGGTTCCTTTAATGTACTGGTTTGTACTTAAAGCCATTCCAGTTATATTGATGCTATCTATTACAGTTTTTGAGAGAATCTTGATTTATTAAAAAAATTCCCTTTTGAGAAGTTCAAGCAAATATTTTACCCCATGTAACGATCTTGACCACAATGTGAGAAAAAAAAAACCACTGGAATATATGTCTAATTGGTTTAATACTGTATAAGCAGAATTTTTTGTGAGATACTAATTTTTGTGTCGCCTGCGAAGCATAGCGACACTTAGGGATCACTTTGTCCGTTGTCCGTCTGTCCGTCCGTCTGTCTGTCACACTTTGGGTGTCACAGCCCATAACTTTTGATTGGTAGGTGATAGGGCTTTGATATTTCACATGTGCAATCCTTGTGGCAAGACCTTTCTACATATACCATAATTTTTGACCTTGTGACCTTGACCTAGATATTTGACCTACTTTTGAAAAAAAGATGAGGTTCGCTATATCTTTTGATTGGTAAGTGATAGGACTTTGATATTTCACATCTGTATTCCTTGTGACAAGACCTTTCTACACATACAATAATTTTTGACCTTGTGACCTTGACCTACATATTTGACCTACTTTTCAAAAAAAATTAAGAATGGATATATCTTTTTATTGGTGAGTGTTAGGACTTTGATATTTCACATGTGCAATCCTTGTGGCAAGACCTTTCTATGCATACTATAATTTTTGACCTTGTGACCTTGACCTAGATATTTGACCTACTTTTGAAAAAAAGATAAGATTCGCTATATCTTTTGATTGGTAAGTGATAGGGCTTCGATATTTCACATGTGTATTCCTTCTGACAAGACCTTTCTACACAGACCATTTATTTGACCTTTTGACCTTGATCTAGATATTTGACCTACTTTTCAAGAAAAGTAATATTGGCTATATCTTTTGATTGGTAGGTGATAGGGCTTTGATATTTCACATGTATTTTCCTTGTAACAATGCCATTCTACACATACCATTATTTTTTTACCTTTTGACCTTAACCTACATATTTGACCTACTTTTAAAAAAAAATTAAGAATGGATATATCTTTTGATTGGTAAGTGATAGGGCTTTGGTATTTCACATGTGTATTCCTTGTGACAAGACCTTTCTACACAGACCATAAAATTTGACCTTTTGACCTTGATCTAGATATTTGACCTAGACCTACTTTTCAAGAATTTTGATCCACTTTCTAGAATAATAGTCAAACCGCTTCGCAGGCGACACAAGCATTCCTTGGATTGCTATTTTCATTATATTTGACATTTTTTCACCATAAATTAAGTGTACGCAAAAAAAATTACCTTGATAATTTGCATTGATTTCACTTTCATTTACTTGCTACAGGTAATAAAGATGCCTTTTCTTCTACTGTCATTATACCTTAATTGATATTATTACATGATAATTCATTTGAAGACTGACAAGAAATCTATAAAGATCGATACAGATTGCAATGCCTATCATGTTCTTTTTCTTCTTTTCTTTTCAAATTATGAAAATTTTTACCCCCGAAAATAAAGAAATATCATAATGCACCTAAATCGCAAAATTTGATACTCGCAAAAAATTCTTATTATACGGTAACACCCAATAAGATTAGACATGAGTATTAGAATAAAATAAGAGAGATTTTATAAAAAAACATGTATTATAGTGAAAAACGTTAATTTTGCAAAAGGAAAAGACCAAGGATAATTTGCATTTGATATTAATTAATAATTGATTCTGTTTCTGATTATATCATGATGTAAGATTGAAACAATATTATTTACTGTCCGCGTGGCTCACTTCAGAAACTGGATAAACGAGATTTTGATAACTTTTTCATGCAACAATTACAATAAAATCTATATCATTGAATAGATCTTGCTTAGTCGTAAATTTTGGTATATGTTACATGGTGGAGGGTTTATGCAATCATATTATACAGACAAAATAATTTTTAGATAGGGCATTTTCAATGTTAAATTTCAGCAAGACGTTGGTTAGTTTAACATTGAGCCTATGTAGAGCGTCACGACGTCACAGGAAAAAACTAGCATGGAAAATGGCCCATCTAAAACTTGTTTTGTCTATATAGTTTGATTGGGTGTATTCACTATCATATAATATATACCAAAATTTACGACTAAGCGAGATCTATTCAATGGTATCAACTTTATTTAAATTTTTGCAACATACACAGCCAATTGTGCCTCATATGAAATTCATGTGAAATTTACATGAACTTTACATGAAAGTTCACATGAAATTTATGTGAAACGAGCACGAATATGAAATTTACATGAAATTTTTCATATGAAATTCATGTGAAGATTTTAACATGGATGTTATGTGAATTCAGTTTCCGGTGAAGGTCACTTAGAAAAATTCATGTGAAATTCATGTGAAGGAAATTTATGTGAAATTCATGTGAAATATTTTTCACATAAATCTTATGTGAAATTTATATGAATTTTACATGAACTTTCATGTGAAATTTACATGATTGTCATTTCATATGAATTTCATGTGAGGCACAATTGGCTGTGAAAAGTTAAGTTAAAATCGCGTTTATTCAGTTTCCGAAGTGAGCCGCGCAGACAGTAGGAACACTGAACAAATAGAGAAATTGAATCTTATTGTTATCATTAGAGAAATTATACATTACTTATTGGATAGTCATGTGTTCTGATGTCATATTACATCGTGACATGTGTGGAAATTGATGTCGGTTATTTCCATCATTAATTAATTATTTATCTGAAGAAATGCGTTTCACTTATACTTTTGTGTAGGTAATTAGAAATATGATATGTACAGGCACATTAATAATTCATAGAAACATATGTCTGCCAAAGAGATACAGAAAATATATAATTTTGTGTAAATCTCCATTGTATGGAGGTTAGAAAATTTTGCAACCAGGTCATGTCCTTAACGTAAATTCCAAGAATAGGATGTTTTATACAAAATATATTGAGGAATATGTGCCTTAGATATTTGATGACAGTATTCACATCTAAGGCTCCAGACCTAAGGACATTCCCTATATATGTACCGATTTTCTGAAATATTTTGTTTCTGGACATACAGTAATTGGAAATCTTAAATGCATGCATGGAGATAAGAAATCTTTGCAATCTGGAAGTGTTCCTGAGGTGAATTTGAAGAATAGGAATATTATATGTTTAGGAACCAAATTATCTTGGATACTTGAGGAATTAATATTCAAATTTTTATAGGAAATGTTTTTGGAAAAATTATCAGACCTTAAGAAATATAGTGATGCTTACCTACCATTTAATTGAGGATAAAATTCAAATTTGAGAAGATTTATTTAGCAATTCATACCTTAACCTTGAATTTTTGAGGATTATATTCAAATCTGCGTATCAAATTTGAGGATATTCAAATCTGCGTTAATTTAAATCCAATTATAGGCATGTTCTTTATGAATTATCTTGTTGATCTTATAGGAATTACTTGTGGATGAAGCTATGTCACAGTTGGAGGGATCGTCCCTTGGCGACACCCTGGACTTCCTCAGTAAAGAGCTGATACGTCTCCAAGAGGAGCGCAGGATCCACGCGTTCTCTATGCTGGCAGAACGCCAGAGAAGAATCCGAGAGGCGGAGGAAAGTGGGCGTCGTCAAGTGGAAGAGAGACGGAGACGAGAGGAAGATGAAATCTTTAAACAGGTGAGATTTATACTAGAGCACATACATGTACCGGCTTGAATGTATAATAAGAGATATTATATGAATGAAGCAGTGTATAGTAATAGTAGTAATACTATTAACTATTTGTACAAGGGATATCTTCATGGTATTAATGTAACATATGAATTGATATTTTCATGACAATTTAGGTTTTTCAAGGTCACTTTTGTCTTCTCATGTAACGTTTTATCCAATCAAACACATATCATTCAGCATGCTCTGCTAGGTTCCTCAATGACATGATAAATTAATGTTTTAAGTAGGTAAAATACCATAATGACAAAAAGTGATCCGAGTGAATATTATCATGTTATTATTTGATTTATAATGGTGACTTGTGATTTGATATACAGGTTGTTAAGGTACATCAGAACAGTGTGGATACCTTCCTCACAGACATCATTCTGGGATCCATAGATAAAACTGCCGACGAGCAAGCACGTGCCGAAGTTATCGATATGGCAGAGAAAATTAACGACGTGGCGTATGAAATGGAAGATAAGTAAGTAACAGTAATCTAGTCTTTTCAGAATATCGTCAGTTACTTAATTATTAACCCCTCGCAACATAGAAGCCGCAGAAACGGCCAACGACACTTGGTTATTTGGTTGGTTGGGGTGTGTTGGCCGCAGGAATCGGTATGTAACAAATCCAGGACCCAAATTCAGGATATGGTCGGCACGAATCGGCAAGTTTTCCAGGGGATTACTTACTATGTCTGACTCTAATAAAGTGAATCTAAACGATCGGCAATAATATTTTACCTTATTGAGCTTGAATATTAATGATGCGGCCGGAATTCCTCTAGCCTCTGCTTCGTCTCTTCGAATTCTTACTGAGCGCCATTTTGTAAGATCACACTCATGTGTCAGGTCAAACAAGTGACACTTAGATCCATTTGTATGGAGGTTGCTATGGAAACAACCTCGCGGTATCACATGTATGACCTGACCTGTAAGAAGTACTACATTTTGATACCAGGAAATTTGAGCTATTTACCTTGTCCTTTTGTGAATTATGCACAAATTTAATTTAATAGATCAAAAAAATTTGTAGATAAAAGAAATCCTTAAAATATTTATATTTACAATAAATAATCAAAAATAAACATTTAAAGTTGAATGTAGTAGATGTGTTTCATAAAGAATGTTTGTTTTGTTATTTTAACAGGAGAACACAGCTTGAGTCGGAAGAAATTGTGGCTGATTTGGTTCACTGCTTTTTACTGCCTGAAACACAAAAACAGACAGTCAGGGAAAAAGGTAAACTTACATTATTTTATGCTGCAGTTGCCAAAAAAATTTAAAGTTCTAGATTAAGAAATTAAAATTTGATAGTCACTTTTGCTGAAAATTCACTAACTTAAAACAATTTACTGTACTGTTATAAATATAGGGCAGTGAATATTTCTGTGAATCTTCGCATTTGAGATGCAGTTAAACAAATAATATGCTATTTGTAAATATTATATACTTGAAAATTTCACCTGAATTTATTGTTGCCCATTGAGGAGGGTGTAGATAAGGCAATTTAAGATCAAACTTTTACAGAAAGTATGAATTGTCCAACAAAAATCTCATCAAAAGAATTATTCAAAACTTGACCATTCAATTCAAATAACTGTCTGGATATTAGAATAAAAGAAGATACCGTCTATGGGGAAAAAAATTCTAACCATAACAAAAGGACAGACAGACAGACCAACGGAAACTAAGAGTCCCCTTCAGCGTTGCCGGTAGGGGACTAATAATGATTAATACTGAGTTATCTTTCTTGATATTCAGTCTAATACTATGTAATTGGAAATCTTCGATTCACAGAGGTAAGAAAAGTATTTGATCTGGTAGAGTCCTTAAGCCATGATAAACAATGTTGTTTTATTTTTCAGTGAGAAGAGATCAAAGGAAGTACCTTCTAGCGGCTCATAAGGAAATTCATAAAGAGGGAGAACAGACGATAGATATTAACGCGAAACCTCCGAAATCAGCTCCCAAAGATGCTTAAATTCTGCCATTAATATGATAATGTGATCATAACTTATATGTGATACAATATACAATGTCGTGTTAAGAACGAAATTTTAATGTGGCACAGACATTATGAAGAAATTTGTGAACAATACAATGTGTTTTTAAATCGGTAATAATAATAGACCCATGTATGTACATGGACATCAGATTTTAAAGTTTGAAGTTCTTGCTACTCCAACTTTAGAGAATCGTTCAAGGTTTCTGTTTTTTGTTCATGAAGCCGAATATGCTCAAAATATTTTGAGATGAAACATTTCTTGGGAGTCATTCAGATTCTATTCTGTACAAAGCAAGTCTGTGATAAATATTGACAAATATAAAAGAATTCTTGCATGAAATGATGTAATGACCAGCTCTGTAACTGATCAGTTCTTCTGTTTATGTTTTCCTCAAATATTGAAACTTCATTAATGTGGTTTTTTTTTTTTTTTTTTTTTTTTTTTTTTTTTTTAAGTAGGGTGGGGTGGGGATTGGGTTGCATGGGGAGGGATTGTACTGAAGGAAATGCTAATTTAATATTGCTGAATGTGTACAACTTCAAAAATTAATATATTTATTTCATCAGCTGATTGTGTGACCTTGTCACAAGTAATTGTTTAAGGTACATTCCGTCCAAATAATTACTGATATTTACATTTTTATTGTGAAAATTCAAACAATATTGAATGACAGTATTGCATGTAAGAGTGTAGTGTTATGGTATTATACAGTACTGTACACAGTTATTTCTGTACATTATGTATTATAATTGCAAATCTATGAATTGTAAATAAACCTGGCTCTTAATTGCTGACATCTCTTAATTCTGCTGGAAGAGAAAGAAAAAAATTATATTTAACTTCTCATTTCTGAGAATAGCAAACAACCAAATAAGATCAGTTACATGTAGTTTCCCGAGGGCACATGTAGCCAAGTGTGATCAACTTCGGTTGATCTTTTCTTCAATGCATTCAAACATTTCTGTTATCAAAATTTCTAAAATGTGGGTCCTCTAGCATCATATCCCACACATTCTGCTACGTATTTCGGTCTATTTTTGGAGATAATAACTTTCACACTTGTTGGCCATATTACATTGTTTAGATTGAGGATTACCGACAATGGTTAAGTACCCGAAACGCACATGTCTGGTCCATGCTACCAATTTATCTGTTCTTAAATGATGCTATAGAATTTGAAGACGTTTAACATTTCTTATTGAAAAGACCTTGACCATTAGCTTGTAGTGTCACCTATGACATGCATTAAAATAATCCTGAAAGTTGCATTTCTAGACGTCATTCAACCTTAGTCTTTATACACTTCTTGCTTATGACTTGAGGAAGCACCCTTTCGATTTTCAATGTCACAGACCAAAGGTCAAGGTCACTGATCAATAAAGGTCAAAATCCTTGAATACACTCTTAGAGGAGGCATTAATCAATAGATCTTGGCAAAACTTCATACAGTCACTGCAATTGACATTAAGTAGAACCCTTATGACCTTTTGATTATCAAGGTCAAGTTCACAGACTGTTATTTATAGAAATACTTCCGTGTGGTGGGTAAGACATTGATAAATGAACGAATAAACTAAATACTGTATTGTTTTATTCAACAAAACAATGTACATTATGTTACAAAATGTACAAAAATACTTTTAAATAGATATCCATGTTACCATGGAAACAACATCACAGAACAAGCAAATATCCCAATAATTACTATAGTAACAAGGACATAACTTTAATATCCCCTAAACACCAGTTAAAATGATATACCAAATAGAGTGAATTTGATTAAAATATAAAAAGCTATTTTTATGCCCCAGCTCCCCTTACATCCAATATCTTCAAATAATTCAGCTGATCATTTACTTATATCTCATATATTCCCTTATCAATATACAAAGGTGTCATACTTTATAAGACTGAAAATACAAGTAGAAATAGTAAGGGGCTAATATTTCTGATTTTGCTCTAATTTTGCAAATTTTAGTTACCTGTCAAGGATTCCAAAAAATGACTCGTTGGGCTGAGACAGGAATCTCATCTGAGTGTACAATATTTGTAACTAACAATGAGGCTTGCCAAGTCCTTGACGTTGCAAATCTTTTGAACAAGGATGAGATTCCGGTCTCAGTCGAAACGTTCTGATATTCTACGCAGCCAATCGTGCCTCATATGAAATTCATTTGAAATTTACATGAACTTTACATGAAAGTTCACATGAAATTTATGTGAAACGAGCATGAATATGAAATTTACATGAAATTTATGTGAAGATTTTTACATGGATGTTATGTGAATTCAGTTTCCTGTGAAGGTCACTTAGAAAAATTCATGTGAAGGAAATTTATGTGAAATTCATGTGAATTTTACATGAAATTTCATGTGAAATTTAAATGATGCTCATTTCATATGAAATTCAAGTGAGGCACAATTGGCTGTGTATCGATCTTCAATTTTTCTCATTAAAATGATTTTTTTAACAAGAACTGACATCAAACTGTGCACTAATCTAACGATGTCGTGCCGTAACATTAAGTGTTGTTTCTATGACGTCATACTATGTGTCACGTAGAATATGAGACAAGAAAATCTAATACGGCTACGTCTGCATTTTTAAAATTAAGTCTCAAGACCTAGGTGAGTGAGAATTATGTTTTCATACAGAGTCGTTTTTAGCAAATGGAACCAAGACAACATTGCAGAAATTGCGCAACCACTGTGTAAACTTTGTTGTTTTTGTGTGGCCTGCGAAGCATAGCGACACTTAGGAATCACTTTGTCCATTGTCCGTATGTCTGTCATTCTTGGATGCCTCACCCTATAAAAGTGAATCCTTAGTGTCGCTATATTTTGCAGGTGACACAGGCATTCCTTGGAATGATTTTTAATTTTTCTGTATGCAAAGCAACCAGAAGTAGAATATCTTGAACTTGCCACCAAATATTTGACAGATTTCTTAAAGCATATCAAATGTTGTTAAAAAAAATACACATACATTACGATATTCTGAAAAATTTCATCGGAAGAGAAAAAAAATGTCAAATACCATTTTGCATATTCAAGAAATTTGCTGCAAAAATACAAAGGACATTAAAGCAGGCGAGTTTAATAACAGGATGTATAAATAATATATCCTTGTCCAAAACACAGGTAAAATAATTATGCAATCATCTATCAATATCAAGTCTTTATGATATAAAAAATCTACTCATTTACATGTACTTCCTACATGTATGGTATCTTACATTTACTGCTAAAGTGGAAATTATCATGCATTTTACAAATCAATAATCTGTGCGAAAATTTCCCCTACGCCAAAATAACCCACCTGCATTCTTACAAAGGCAAAGACGTTTACATCACAAATTATAGTACTTGATGATGTTATTTGGAAACCAGTACAGGGATTTTTTTTTTTTTTGCCCCTTTTTAGCCCCATTCCCTATGAAAATAAGTACATATATCTATTTTCCTAATTGTAGCTCTTAAATTTCCCAATCACATATAGATGGAATTATCACCGAAATCAGTGAAATTAACTGGTTCAAAAGATGCAAATTTACTAATTATTTGCCATATTGTTGTAAGCATAAGAAATTAAATCACATTCAAAGGAAACTTATTTCAAATTGATTAAACATTCAATTCTAAACTTTTGATTGTATAAAGTGTCATTTTACGTTTATACTAGTTCTTCCCAAAATATTTCCAAACTTTGTTAATTTTCCCAATTGTATGGGCCCTGACCCCATTCCTAAATTACTGAAAAAAATCACAGCAGTAAGTTTAAAATTATGGGAAAATATGTTTCAAATACAAAGTAGGTGGACTGTCATTTTACATCAGATACCGTCCGGAATGGGAGGTAACTCTGTATATCGTAAAGAGCGATTAACCTTTAAAAACACAGCTCCTCTGTTATACATAGAAGGAGCAATTTCAAAGTTCTGTTTAAAAATATCTGAAAACTAAAAATTGAAGTCATGACAAGTACATACATTGTATTTTCATCAAGGAAAAGTTAAGCGATTCTGACACAAGGATTATGACGTGAAACCATGCAGTTGTTATGCATTAAAAATGTTCTCTTGTGAATGAAAAATATTTGAGAGTCACCATGGCAACATTCCCTCCCCTCCCCTCCCCCCTTAAAGATAACAAAAATACTCAAGAAACAAATTTGATGTGAAAATGTGAAGCAGAAACATTGAAGGAGTACCAAATAACAATCCTGGAAGATCAACATTGGAACAACATTATACAGCCAATTGTGCCTCATATGAAATTCATTTGAAATTTACATGAACTTTACATGAAAGTTCACATGAAATTCATGTGAAACGAGCACGAACATGAAATTTACATAAAATTTTTCACATGAAATTCATGTGAAGATTTTTACATGGATGTTATGTGAATTCAGTTTCCTGTGAAGGTCAATTAGAAAAATTCATGTGAAATTCATCTGAAGGAAATTGATGTGAAATTCATGTGAAATATTTTTCACATAAATCATATGTGAAATTTATATGAATTTTACATGAACTTTCATGTGAAATTTACACGATGCTCATTTCATATGAATTTCATATGAGGCACAATTGGCTGTGTATATTATATCATTTGTGTACAAGTAAGCAGTGAAAGGAGATGGTAAAGTAATGGCAATATTGAGTCCTAAAATATGTCCATATATTCCAAGTTACTAGACTTAAATAACAACTTTAAGCCTCCAAACAAAACTTTCAACAAGTTTACTACATGTATGAAACGAAAGAGGGGCAGGCAAGCAAACATCACATGACAATACAATGTAAGAAAATAACATTTCTGCAAGGATTTTTAATGATCAGTAAACTAGTTCTGTTCAACAGAAATCTGATTTTGGTCACAAATAATTTACACTTATAAACACTTACAACCTAAAAGGATATAAATAACAAAGAGTGCATAAACTTCATTCATGAAAATATCAGAAAATTCATAAGTGAGTTTTACGTGAGGATCAACCCTTCCGCAATCTGATTCTACAATATATTTCCTTTGTTCTGACGATATTCAATATTCTAACATTATATGCATCAGAGGAATACAAGCTGCCACTAGATTTTGCCTCTCGGACATATATCTTTTTTAAAGCATACATACAGAATTAAGAAACGTTTCGTACATTATGAAAATTATGTTCATACATGTAACAGAATCCACTGAAATGTTCTTGGTGCATTATGGGTAGTCTCATTGGAAATGAGCAATGAATTCTGGGAGGAAAGCTGACATCCTACCCTATTTTCTGTGTAATTTCTGTACACATTATATGTAGCATCCAACTGTAAATGCTGTTCATAGCAGAATCCATTGAAAGCAAAGAAAATGTGATGCATTATGGGTAAGCCTCAGTGAAGATTTCTGGGTAACTAACTAGGATCCTGGGAAAATGAGATACATTGTTGGTAGACTTTAGTACAGAATTGTGGGTAACTAGCTAGGATCCTGGGAAGATGTGATGCATTGTGGGTAGATTTTAGTGGAGCATTGTGGGTAACTAGCTAGGATCCTGGGAAGGGTCGTCTTGTAAGTCTTCTTCACTATATTCTATGTGAGTTATGTCCGTATCATCTATTAAACTGTCCTCTTTTGGAGATTTTAAGTCACTCTGGTCTGACACTGTGAAGAGAAATGTTCATGTTTAGGAAATGTCACAATTTACGTAACCAATTATGAAATTAGAAATATATTGAAACAATTCTGGTTGCCTATTGCAACATAATGTTCAAGTTTTTAATGTAAGGAAAATATACCACTGTTCTGGAATTTTCTTAATTTTGAAGGACCTGTAATCATGGTAATGACAAGGCATAAAATCTGCACAAAAATACTTCTTTCATCAAGTTGGTGAAATATTTTTAAAGATAAAACCCCTTCAAAATCTGAAGAATTTTTCATGAAATTGCTCTTATGAGAGATATTTTAGAATAAATGTGCTTATTTTGTTAGGGCTGTCACGATACGCTAAGCTCACGATACGATATGTATCACGGTATTTACTCTAGATACGATTCGTATCACGATACATCATATTTTATGTAGATAGGTAGGCATTTCTGTTATTCGTCAGATATTTAAAAAAAACAAGTTTAACAACAACAAATTAAGATAATTCATAACTTGAATGCTTTGAGAATTATTGTATTGACTATAGAATACTGGGAAAAAGTACAAAACTCAGCAATATATAAAACACTATCACAGTGATCGGGAAGGCAAACTTGCTCAATTCGACTATCAAAATCAATGGGCCATCTTTCTTCACGAAAGGGTCATTCCAAAAATGATCAATTTTCGAAAAGCGTTGCTTACAATGTATGCATAATACATCAGATGTTTTCACATTTATAGTCGTGAAATTCCCAATTTTACCATTTCCAATGAATAATTTACAGACATGCATATCACAGAAACTTTCAGCCACCTATCCTGTATTTTTCGTGTCCATGTATGGGCAAAAAGGGTTGACTGCAATTGACATTCCTGTACAAAATTTGAACCCATTGACTGACCACTTAAAATGACATAATAATTTTACGGACGAATGCGTATACACGAGTACCTTCACGTCGATAAGATGCGTAAGTGGACGTTGGAGATTTAAATCTCAGGCGCAGAACGAGAATAAAAAAGAATGTCGGAGAAAAATCAATATTGTATCATAATTCGGGTGAACGGAGCAGAAGTGTAAAGTAAGCTGTGATCCGCACGTTACTGCTACTGGTGTACGTTAGATAGATTTGGAAACCAAACATGGACATCATAGAATAATGCTCACCAGGGCAAAGCGAGTTGCCGATTGTATGGGCCATTTTCTATCAGAATGGGACTATGTCGCAGGGCGCGTGGCCTTCCCCATCGCTGATATCATGATATAAAAGAGCTTCTTTAAAAGTTATCTTTGACGACCCGGCGGCGGGCGTCGCAACGTTGATTTTTTAAAGATAAAAGTTGATTCTGAAAACGAACCGTAAATCAACGATACGGCCTCTTCTCGTATCGTGTATCGAACCGTCATCAAGAACCGCGGTGAATCGAGAACTGCGGTGAATCGAGAACCGCGGTGAATCGTGACAGCCCTTTATTTTGTATGGAAATCAATGAAAATCTTAAAAGTTTCCATAAAATATTGCTTCAACCCCCCCTCCCCCTTAGAGCACAATACCACTTCTACCTAAGATGTATTTTCATAATACAAATTTTCTGTAAAAGTGGAGTTCAAAGGGGGGAACAAAAGTCAATTAACCAAAATGTGAATGGGCGGGTAGGGGTGAAGGTATAATTTTAAATTAACAGAAAATTAGTAATTGGCATTTCATTGGCTTTCAGCAAATAAACTTTTTTATTCATAGCTTGGAATGAATCATTTTCAACAAAAATTATTCGTTGTTGTTTACTTTTTCACCAACATACTCCTTCATTTCACTTATGGGCAATGATAATTCAACAACCCCTTGCAATAAAAGTTAACAATTAGCGTTGACGGCTGAAGTACCAGCCAATCTTTGAAACATGCTATAAACTTCCTCGGTAATATTCACAAGATTTAAAAAATGTAATAATGGTAAATGTAAAAGAAATATCATTTTATATACTGAATAATAAGCTGATTAAAACTATTTTCATTACCTCGGTGTTGTTAAATGTACAATATAAGTGAGAGTGAGTGTTCGATTATATATCACTGGCCACATGTTTACGGTCTGATAAATTCAGAATATAATATTTGGAGAAAATCATATGTTAGCATGGTATTTCTTATTGAGTCATCTCATTGTAGTTCATTTTGACATTTAAATCAACAAAAGTGACCGATTGTTAGAAAAATTTCGATATTTCACTCGTATCATATATATCATAAAAAAGACCCCCACCCTTAATTCTACGTAAAAATATAGGTTATCTCTCATAATTATGTCAATAAAACTACTATATTTGATTAAAGATACTTGAAATGAAATAATTTCACGTACAGGACACATTCTAAATAATACTTGTTGAGCTAGTATCGCAAGTGAAAATTGGGCAGATCATGGCTCTTAACATTACAGGTCTTTGGTACATTTTGGGGCATAAGCTTGTCAAACATCTCAGGTCATGTGATGCCTGTGATTTCTAAAGGCTTTGGGAAACTCACATAGAAATCATCATAGCATACACTGTACATGTATATATTAGTGATTGGGATAGGCAATCAGGTAAATGTGAAAATGGCCCCATAGCCTGAAACATCAATGTGCCATTTGCAAAACGAATGTGCCATTGTTGAAAATGAATGTGCCATGAGCAGTTTGAAAAAAACCCCAAAGAAACCAGAAAGTGTAAAGATCTGCATCATTTTTCACAATAATGGCCATTTATATCTCAAAGTCAGAAGTGAATATGGAGAAAGTCATCACCACGTTGAGTAAAAGAACGGAAAATTTCCACAATTTGTTTTAAGAATTGAATGCACCACATTGGCTCACTCAGTGAAATTTAAATGTGCCATTTTGATAGTGAATGTGACTATGGCGCAGGACGCATGCTTATCCCAATCACTGATATATTAGTAATGTAGGACTTACAGCTAACAACCGGTACAACAAGAGGTGATGTCTGCTCTCCCGGAGACTCTAATGACTTTAAGCTACCGTCAATTTTAGCTGTGGAGACCATGCCGGCTGGTAATTGTGGTTGTATATTGGCGATACTCTCCGGCCAGAACCGCTGTAAAGGACGATTCTGAGGCTTGGATTTGACTTTTTTCGTGGGTTCTGGATTTGTAGCGTCTAACATGGGCTGAAGTATTCGTCTTCTTGCATTGATAAACCTGAAAATATTAAATGAAGAGTCTGCTACTATAACTTTGCTTAACCATGAACAATAAATTATTCCAAGGAATGTGTCCCCTGCGAAACATAGCGACATTTAGTAATCACTTTTATATAGGGTATGACAGACAGACGGACAAAGTGATCCCTAAGTGTCGCTATGCTTCGCAGGCGACACAAAAATTGGCAGACTGAGGTCAAAAATTGCACTTTTCACAAGCGGAATCGCAAGAGAACCGGATTTAACATTTATTTTCTGTACTTCAGTGGTTTGATCTTTATTTGCCTAGCAAGCACTAGACAATCTTCACATTCACGAGGTAGACTTGAATTTTAAACACTCCATGAGCCGACATCACAACATTAGATGTTATTTCTTACTGTGACGCCAAAACAGGTTTGTGACATCATAATGAAAAATAACGTCAAAAGTTGTGATGTCGGGTCTTGGAGTGTCTAAAATGCAAGTCTAGCGGTAATGTGAAAATGGTCTATTAGAAGTATATTGTCTAAATGCTACTGAATTAGCTTTTATAAACAATATTTAACCAGAGATAGGCAAATTTAGGCCAAAAAAAAAAAAAAATCTGTTTTTGTTCTCAAGGTCAGAAAAAATAGGTTAGGTGTAGGTAGGCTTTTTTTTTTTTTTTTCTATTGACGTTAAGACCGTGTGGAAGTTGACATTATTTCTGTTTTGTTCCAGTGGTATTTTGTGATAATCATGAATTGACATTCTGAATAAGGAATAGAATCATTTCAAATGATAGAGGTAGGGTGGGCGCAAACAGAGATATTTCTATTTTTGGCCTTACCAATTATTGACTTGTAGTAACGTTAAGTTTGTCTGGCTGGCTATTTGTCGTTTTTCATCCTCAGTTGGATAAGGATGCTGTAATAGAACGAAACATTTGTATAAATATCACGTCAAGATCTAAATTCGTTAGCTGTACATCAAAGGAAACAAATTGAATACATTCTGATCATGAAACAGTTTCTGAGGAAAGTTAATGGACAACAAAATTAGAGAAACAATACAGCTAATTTCAAAATATAAAACAAATTATACTTTTTTAAAATTCTACCTATAATTTTGAATAATTATGAGAATTTTATACAAGTACATGTACAACATTTTTTTTTAAAATCCCCTTTTTGTACTAAAAATGTTGAGTACAGGTCAAGGAACAGCTCAGAAAGAAATTAGGAATTCTAACTACATGTATCTTTTAAAATACTAAATCAATAATAGGTGACTTTGATATTCAAGTGACATTGCCCATTTAAGTCTCGAGATTTAGCTCAGGTTAAAGTTTTGTCCATGCAACCGATGCCAATGCTAGAGCTTGGCTTGCCAGACATTTGTCATTGGCACATACCACAATGTGTTGGAACAGCCAGGTTTTCATGATCTGAGTAGCCTGCTTTGGTAAGACTCCTCTCTTACTCTTTTTCTTCCCTAATCCGTCTTCATCATCAGAATCATCTAAATTGTTAGGTAAAGCTGACGCAGGGGCTAAAATAAAAACATTGAAAAAGACTTATATCAGCAAGGCTGCAGAATTAGTATTGATTTATTTTTTAAATAACGAGGAATGTCTCTGAATTGCAAAGAAATTCATCTATATGTTGGAGAGTCTGTACAAATTTACACGTTTCTCTGTAAATCCATGATATAATTAAAGCAAAAAAAAAAAAACCATCAAAAAAAAGGTAAACAACTCCGGTTTCCTATAAGATTCAATCAGCTGACACAAATACTTATCTTACCTATGGGGGTGTTTGTAGAGGAGATATGGTTGGACATGCCTATCTGTGAGATGGGTGTGGTTCCATGAATGATGGAAGAATTGGAGATCTGTGTTTGGATGGGAGTCGTCTGGATCTACAACAAATATCATACATTGTTACCATGGTTACGTGTAAACACACCTTCAATGACTTATTCAGATTCATCACCAATACAACTATTACAAGGGACATTTTAAAGCAGATTAGAATTTCAGTGGTTGGGAAGGATATAAAGAGAATGTGCCATTTTCCATAATTTTCTTAAATTTCAACAGGCCATTTCTTAGGAAAGTAGTGAGAATTCAATGGGTCATTTTCAAATTAATGGGACTATGGTGCATGGCTCCTGTCCTTCAAAATCAATGTAATTTTAGGTGAATTTTGTGTCCCTAAGTCAGGGTTTTTTTACCCTTTGATTCAAGGGGCCTGGGCCTTCAAAATTGGGAAAAATAGCGACATTTGGTAGAAATTGGGAAAAATATTATACAAATAAATTGAGAAAACAAGCAAAGATTTGCTTCTAATGAAGAAAAATAAACGCATATAGACACCTGTACATGTAGTACCAAGTATATTATATCTCAGATAGTGTACATTGTAAACCAGATAAATTATAAATGTATTTTCAGTCATTTCAAAGGGTTTTTATACTTTTTTAATTGGAATTTTAATTTTTTTTCAAATTGTGAATTTTAAGCTCAGAAATTGGGAAAAATGCCTGTTTTTCAGCATTGGGAATGGGGCCGAACTTCGGCCCTGGGGAACCCCTAAAAAAATCCCTGTAAGTGACTTGAATTTTAAGGGACATTTCTGTCTCGCTAGGACATCTGGCAAGTATTGGTGGAACACCTTACGCAGGTATCCTTTGCCATCACCTACACACAATGATATTTCTATATCCCCTTGGAACAAAGTTGTGCATGCATGGAGGATAACTAATAATCAGTAATTGGGAAGATATTTTGTGAATGGGCCATTTTCAATGATTTCCTACAATTTTGATGCACCATTTCCGAAGAGAGTACACATACTTCAAGTTCAATGAGCAATGGTTGATGGAACTATGGCACATGGCTATATAGGCATATACAAAATTTAAATTGAAATCTGCAATACTTCTCAAATCTGTACATCATGTACATATCCGAGTCATCAAAGTAAAATGTTTTTAAATATCATACCTGTATAGGTTGTGCTACAAGTCCTTGAGGAGTCTGAACCATTTGATAAACCTGATTTAACGTCCCCACATTTACAGACTGCTGCTGCAGTACCACTCCAGACCCGACAGAATTAACTCCCCCTGACACTTGCCCACCACTAGAGGGCGATGCTCCGAGGTCAAGTTCGTCAAATTCTGTGTCGACACGAAGTAATTGTTCACTCTGTAGTTTACCTTTTAGGCACGCTATATATCTGTTACAGAAGTCTTTACACAACTCGTTCACTTTCTCTAATTCCAAAAGATGGATTCTTAACACTTGGATTGCCTTCACCATCTACAAAATAAAAGACATGAAAATTTAATGGTTATTCCCTGTTTTTATGATACATTTTGTTTTAATTCTGGAGTTATCTCTCTTGGTTTACAATGAGAAATTTCTAATGCATCGAGGTGAGAAAATTTTGCTACCTGGCTTTGTTGTAAAGAAAATCTCTGGCTGTTCTTTTTTATAATATAACATGTAGTTATCATACCAATTTATCTAGCTTTGGGCTATCACAGAACAATATCAATACTTTATGCAATTCCATCTTTAGTTTTTGATTTTGCAGGCTTGTATTCAATTTTTTTTACAGTATTTGATGTGAAAGCATTTTGTACACAACTAAATTTTCTTTAAAATCACAGAGATTTTAGCAATGTTTTCCTGAATTTTATGTTTGCTTCCATAGAATTTGATGACATTACAATTAGTTGATGACAGACACCTGCACAGATGGGAAATAACTCAAATTTCGAAGGAAAAGATACAGGTACCAAATTATCGAGCTCTGGGTCATCACTGAAGAATGGTTTGTTGGCTTTCTCCTGATGATGAACAAAAGTCTGTATGTCCACAAGGAAGCTGTCTGTACTAGGACACTCGGCCGACTGGGACGCCTGCTCACATTTCTCAAATAGCAATGTCAGTAACGGGAATAAAGGATGACTGAAAGACATATAAGTTAACAACTTATAAATGTAATAAGTAGATCTATCTGTTACAGAATCACAAACTGTGATTCACGTTGCTTATAAAAAATGCATTCAGGTTATGGCAGTATCTCCTTACAGATTTATAATTTCCTTTGGAAAAGTACTAATCTTTGTGTATTTACATGTATTTTGGCATTATTGATAATTCTGCACAGAGTTGGCGCAGTAAAGACTGCACAAATCTTAGACTACGCTATCACATCCTCTTGATTTGTAGATCATAATGGGAGATAAGTCAAGTCGGCAGTTATCAATTTGAACTATTTTGTCATGTTTGTGCTCAATTTTCATGGTGCTTAAACATGTGTTAAATAAGGACGTGCAGATCGAGATTTCATATAGAGCAAAATTTCATTGCATCAAATAATTACATATTAGTATACACAAGTTTGATCATGTAGCACTTGTACTTTGCTAAATATTGGCTTCTAAAACCAAAATCATTCAAGTGGAAAAAGTAGGTCAAGGTCATTTTATAAAAGTTTGATCAAAGATGCATCCAATATTTAAGTTTGCTACATATAACATCCATACTTTGCTCTCCACCCCAAGCCTCCACTCACCAGTCAGGGGCCCAACTTAAGAAAGTTATAACTTGCCCAAGTAACTGGATTTTAGTATTTATAACTTAAACAAGTTATAACAGCAAACTTTGAACCTTAATATCTCCTCTGAGCATTTTTCTTATGAACTGAGCATTTGTAACTTAATAGATATCAAATTGGACAACCTCCTAGTATATCTCACTATCCAGCGCATGCTTTGTGGGTCTGGCGCAAAGCTCTCAAAATTAGGGTTCTCTGGGGAATATTTATGTCATTAAATCCTATTTACCAGCAACAGACAAGCTAACTCCCAAGAAAATTAGGTCAGAAACATAGTAAAGACCTAGATGCATCTTCTGAATGTGAATGATAACAATAAATCACAATGCTTTAAATATAAAACATGTTTAAATCAAAAACACTGTTATAACTTGTTTAAGTTATTGGAGATATTCTGAGGAAAATCTGCTCTTTTATTTATAACTTATTCAAGTTATAAACTCATGAACATAACTTGTATAAGTTATTACTGATGCAAGTTAATTAACTTCAAGAAGTTATTACTCATATAAGTTGGAACCCTGACTGCTCACCAGATACATTCTCTATTCTAGTATATAACTTGATATACCTTTTCTTTTAGACAAAGACAAACTGTCCCATTACAAACAAACACACATACCTGTAAATAACAAAAACACATACCTGTAGATAACAAACACACATACCTGTAGATCGCCCTTTTCTCGTCTTCATACTGAGCATCGTTTATTTCTTGGATCGTAACTTTTCCAACTTTGTCTGCCCTGAAAGGAATGAAGAATCATTAAATTCATATCAATTCTGTGTTCAAATGTATAAAACTTCTTATCATAAGTCATGACATTTATTGGTACATGTAAGAACAAAAATTTAAGATAAATTGCGAAGTGTCTTTGAAACTTCGAAACAAGTCCTTACATAATTCTGTACCACTCAAACAATTGTCTAACATGTATCTAAGAGTTTAATTACAAAATCCAACTTATCCTAATTTCTAACATGTATTTTCAGCCAACAGGAGAAAATAGCACACTAAGCATGTACAAGTTAAATAAATATAATTGACATCATCAAATCTCGCTCCCTACTGATAAAGAATCCAAAAATATCAGGAATTTTAAGCATCGCATGATGTGGGTTTGTACTTGGAAAATTAATGTTACCATAAAATGATGCGGGCATTTGCACGTTCTATAAACGGCAATCATCAGTTTGACATCACAGATAAAAGCCTCCTTGTAATCAATAATTGAAAAATTTAGATGAAATTGCCTAATTTTTTATGAAATTAATTAATTTTAAGAAAAATACATCATTTCTTACATGTATATCTCTAGCTGTTTCCGTTCACCCTTCCTACCCTACATTGTATTCTGAGCGGCAGACCTTTTTTTTTATCATTTCCATGTATTTTTTCTAAATTTTGTATTTTACACAATGATCAAGACGATCGACAGACGACTGCATAGATAGTGACTTATAATCAAATGATATGGTTCTATTCCTTATTCAAAATATCACTTTATGGTTTCCTTAATTGATTTTTACAAAACACCACTGTTACATTTCTGGAAGAACAGAGCATTTCCATACAATCCTTATGTTCTGGAAGAACAGAGCATTTCCATACAATCCTTATGTTGAAATACAAAAAAATATGTCAACAGAAATTCTTACCTATCTATCCTAATTTTATGCAGCCTGTTTCACAAAAATACTTCAAACTTTTTTTTAAGGATTTATCGTAACTTTTTATCTCTTAGCCCTTTGTGTACATTGAAAATTGTGATGTTTATTGTCTGTATTTATATTTAGTATGTAGAAATGATATTAGAAAACATAAAACAGTCAAAATAATTTTTAATATGAAAACTTTAGAATCTTCAATTTGATTCAAAATTCCTGACTTTTTTAATTTTATAGGAATTTTTGTGAAACTCGCCACAGGTTTTTTCTCATCTATAAGCATGATAAGTAACAGAAAGCATTTTTTCCCGCTTCTTACTTACCCTGTAATCTCCGATTCTGTAACAGCATTTTGTAATTTTGTCATCACCTGGGCCTCTGTGTAGGAGGGTGGTAGACCCTGGACGACCGACATCCTCCTAAATAAATAAAATAATTCGTTTTAATATTTAGTGATGAAATTTCTGCTAACTTTACTTATAATACATGTAGACATATACCCAGATAGCATGACTACGTTGGGCCAATGTTGGTAATATGTTGTATGGTTGGCCGGTGGTTGGCGTTGGCATGTCAACGTTGGATCAACATTGGCCCAACATTGTATTTGTCGGACATACCAATGAATTATCGCTGTCGTTGGACTGGGGTTGGGCCAATGTTGGTCCAACATCGTATGTTCGAGATAAAAGCACCGATCGAATAATATAATTTTACAAATGAGATTTGAAATACACACCATCATTGAAAAAGATCAAAATTTTGTTTCAAAATAATATAACGAAGCCATAAGAGTCAAAAGAATAATAATCTAATTTACGACGTTGGTTCAATGTTGGGCCAACGTTGGTCCAAAATAAAGAAAAAATCATAAAAGATTCAAATGAAATCTAATTTAATAAAAAGTAAATCTGACTTTTGTAACTGGACAATATTTACTGAATTTATTCCTATTAAACATTTTTACATTATTTGCAATAATGGTATGAATGGGTTGCCGTTGGGCCTACGTCGGACCTACGTATGTTATACCAAGGTTAATTTTCAAAATATCGTTTATTTTTCATTTCCAAAAAGTCTTGAACTATGAAGTTTTCAAAAATTTTCAAATACTTAACAAGTCTTTAAATAAGAAATTTGTGTCCGTCAAAAGAGAACATACTTTTTGCGGTACTGTAAGATGTTGGGTAAACGTTGGACCAACGTAAACATTGGGTAAAGAAAACATTAAAAAAAAACAGTTTTTCATAAAAAATATTAGATCATGTCTATAATGTGCATAGTTACTTCACAATGATACATACATGTATATAATATGTCAGAAATTCAAGGTTCCTGTATTACTTTATAAAATTCAACTCATCATAAAATTAACTACCGAAGTAACTGCAGAGATAAGATCTAGGTCAGTGCTTGGCCGGTCAAGTCATAATTAACACCAGATGTCTGACCAGTTTCTAAGGCAACGGAGCTAGATTGCACAATCTGATACCGGACGTTTCTTATCTGGGACGCAAACTACAAGGTTTTAAGTAAAGATACATTTAAAATAGAGCGAGAGCGGTCAGTGGACGCTAAAGTTTTGTAAAGTGTAGGCAGTAAAAGTAAGTAAATTATGATATTTATTATTATTCATGATTGTCGGCAATTCGTATGTATTATTTTATTTATTTTTGTTCATATTGCATTTGTAGAAATCAAATTAACTAGTATCATTAATCATGTTAATTCATTTAAATATCTGATATTTTTGTATCTTTTCTCTTTTGCAGTAATATACCACGTTGAAATGGAGATCGGTTGATCGAATATAATGATTTGGAGATAGTATTCGACTTGATGAGAAAGAAAGGAAAAGTGGAGATACCAAAGGACCACAGTTGTGTTTGAAGTCGGATAGTTAACATTGAGTGAATTATGTTCAGACTTGTGGATCAATAAATATGAGGATATTTATTTTCTACTTTCAGATCACCAATGGATCTACGGCCAACGTTACCAACAAAAAGCCAAAGTTCAGCCAACATATTATTACAATGTTGGATTGACGTTGGACCAACACAAATCCGATATATATGTTAAACTGGACCAACGTTGGGCCAACGTATAAACATCCGAGGTCTGACATCGGCCCAACAGCGACCCAACTTGTGGGGCCAACGTTGGGCCGATGAGCAACATTGCATTGGCCCAACATTCACTGCCGATATTGGCCCAACGTAAATGTCACCGATGGACTTGCGTTGGGCCAACATCAGCATGCTATCTGGGTATCTGAACAAAATTTTAAATTAAGAAGAGGAAATTTTTCATTTTATTAGATCTTTTTTTTTTTTTTTTTTTTGCTGCAGTAACAATTTATTAATGGCTCGCAAAGAAGACCGGTCTCCACCGACAACAGCTAGAGACAAGTACGTAAGCTAACTTGAATAACCCCAGTACATAATTTACATGGTACAACTGAGAGGTGCTTTGATTAATGCTTAAACCTAAATCTTTCGATTTTTAATGCTTTAAAATATCGATTCCACTCCTCGGTAGACAAATGTTAAATGTCATAATTAAGACAGGGCCATCTTTTTGGACCCACCCGGTAAATAAAACGTCGAGTCCTTGTCATGTGAAACACAAGGAGTAAAGGACTAGATTGTGTGCAACATTTTTAGTCAGAAAAATTTCCCAGAATTTTAAAAATTTTGTCCCGAATTTTTTTATTTGTCCCGGAAAATTCTCATCAATGTCCCAGAATGACTGAAAAAAATCTGGCATGTATGAATAAAAGAATTCAATACCCTCTCACAAAATGTTAAATTTAGGAGGAGGGGGGCTGACTGGGTTTTTTCTGCCCTTATGCTTTACGCTGTGGGTGTTGAATTGAATCACAACTAAGACAAAAGGACACAAATCTTTTATCATGTTCTATCAATAAAATTAAAAGTACATGCCAGTGAAGTTAAAAATAAAAATTTTAAAATTTCCGCAAACAACCATTATTTAAGTTTCAGACTACATTCTTATCAATCGTGCACGTCAATCGGACCACGAAAGTCAATAAATAACAGACAGGGATATAAAAATAGCCGTCACACAATAAAAGGGCAGTGCCAGACAAGACCTAATTTACCAGACGCGAAATTAGGTCAAATGGAGTCTAAACCGCAGCGAAAAAAAAGATCGCTGTGTCAGTCCTTTTAATACAACTTAGACTTACAATGAAACAAAAAATCATGCACAGATATTATCGGTATAACCTATTTGACTCGTTTTAACAATTATTACCCTGGATTGACAAGAGGTCTGGCATATAATTGACAGCTTACCGAGCGTTTAGACACTGTCACTCACGAGCAAAATGGCGCCCATCAATTATGATCTGCCCACCCCGTCACGTGAGTTATGACGTATGGTTGGTTTTCAGGTCAGAAAGAACGATAACTTATGTAAAATACGAATTCATAAAATAAGTTGCATCAACGGCGTAGCTCTGTCTGAAAAAGTGAAGGGGCACAATATCCCAAAAATTTCTTACAAGCAAAAAAACAAAAAAAAAAAACAACCCAAACAACAACCCCCCCTCCAAAAAAAAAAAAAAACAAAAAACAAAAATGAGGGGGGGGGGGGAGAGAGAAAGAATGGGGGTTTTATGTTCTGTATGTACAAAAGATTTTAGGTATGATATCAGGTGCAGTTCTAAATTTTTGATCTGTTTTTATAAGTACATGAATACTACTGTCAGAGTATTCATAAAGTTGAAGGTGGCCAGAGCAAGGAAGAATGTCTGGCGAGCGGTAGCGACCCAGGAATTTATTATTATTATTTTATTATTTTTTTTCTGGCAAAATATATATAGACTTATCAGAAAATACTTTCTATACACTCTATCATTATGTACATGAAATACTGTTTGAGTTACATCGATAAAGTAATATGGATAGGATGGATCAGAACAGCTAAATTATTCATAAAGTTTATAAAGAGCTGGCGAGCGGTAGCGAGCCAAAAAATTGACTGAAAAATTGTACATTTATGGTACAAAATGTTGCTGTTTTAAAGTAAAACAATGTTAATGCATCATAAAATATTGTGATTGAAAAGGGGGGGGGGGGGCACAAACATGGTTGTAACCCCCACACTTTTCAAGGGGAGGGGGCATTGGGCATGTGCATGCCCGGCTGCCCCCCCCCCATCTCCTACGCCCTTGAGCTCCATGTTGACACTTTCAACTTGGATGTTGACATAATATGATGACAAAGAAAAATATCTCGTATGTAGGGGACAGTCTAAGTATGCCACCATAGAATAAAAAGATCGATTTGAATAAAAATGCACATACAAGAAAATTAGTAACAAAAACAAAACAATAACATGTAAATAAACATGATAAAAGGATTTTATTTCATTTTCAAACCTGGTAGATCTAACTATTTAATTTAGGATAAATTCTAATATTGCCAATTTTCCTCAAACTTAAATTATTCTCCAATCTGCGATTTGCCAAGCTTGTTTTGTTATTATTATTATTTTCTTTTCTCTTTTTCCATATAATTTGATTTAATTATCTCCGTAGTGTCTGTATAACGCCTATACAAAAGTACAGAGCGAAATTTTATCTATAGTTGTCGTGCGCCGCTTCGTTAAGCCTGTTCAAATATTACGTCGCCAGTTTTGAACTTGAAACTAAAAAACTACGCTAAAATGCCGTCAATTAATTTGTAAAATAGTGGATAATTGAATAGTTATTTAAAAATAGCAATCCAAGGAATGCTTGTGTCGCCTGCGAAGAGGTTTGATTATTATTCTAGAAAGTGGATCAAAATCATTGGTATCAGTAGAAAAGTCTTGTCAAATGAAATTCATTTGAAATATCAGACCTTTTAATTACAAATTAAAGATATGGTCATTCTCAAATTTTCAGAAAAGAGTGTTAATCATCTAGGTCAAGGTCACTACGTAAAAATTGGTAATAAAAAGGTCTCTTCATAAGAAATAATAAAGACCTATCACCTACCAATTAAAAGATATATATAAACAACCATATTTCTTGGAAAAGAAGGTGAAACAGCTAGGTCAAGGTCAAAAGGTAATAAATTATGGTATGTGTAGAAAGGCATTGTTACAAGGAAAATACATGTGAAATATCAAAGTCCTATTACCTACCAATCAAAAGATATATAGCCAATTTTACTTTTCTTGAAAAGTAGGTCAAATATCTAGGTCAATGTCACAAGGTCAAATATTATGGTCTGTGTAGAAGGGTCTTGTCACAAGGAATACACATGTGAAATATCAAAGCCTAATCACTTACCAGTCAAAAGATATAGCGAATCTTATCTTTATTTCAAAAGTAGGTCAAATATCTAGGTCAAGGTCACAAGGTCAAAAATTATGGTATGTGTAGAAAGGTCTTACCACAAGGAATACACATGTGAAATATCAAAGCCTTATCACTTACCAATCAAAAGATATAGCGAATCTTATCCTTTTTTCAAAGTAGGTCAAATATCTAGGTCAAGGTCACAAGGTCAAAAATTATGGTATGTGTAGAAAGGTCTTGCCACAAGGATTGCATGTGTGAAATATCAAGGTCCTAACACTTACCAATCAAAAGATATATTCATTCTTAATTTTTTTGAAAAGTAGGTCAAATAAGTAAGTCAAGGTCACTAGGTGAAAAATTATGGTATGTGTAGGAAGGTCTTGTCACAAGGAATACACATGTGAAATATCAAAGCCCTATCACTTACCAATCAAAAGTTATGGGCTGTGACACCCAAAGTGTGACAGACAGACAGACGGACAGACGGACAACGGACAAAGTGATCCCTAAGTGTCGCTATGCTTCGCAGGCGACACAATAAAATCATAATCTTAAAATGACCGTAATAATTTTTCTGTCTATCGATGTATAGACATGCAAAAACCGGTGCACAAACAAAAGCTTCGGATTATATACATGTAATATACAGTTTGTGCATCGGTTTTTGTCTATACATCGATAATCAGAAAAATTATTACTGTCACTTCTTAAAATGTTTTTCTGTCATGAATGTTTGTTTGCGTTAAAACTAAACAAACATCATGTTGTTGTTGTTGGGGTTTTTTACAAGATCTGCATCATTTTGAAAAAAAAAATCATTTTCATTAATAATTTATTAATTAAAAACCTTTTTGATAATTGTACGTATATACATGCAGTACCCAACTAATAGAAAAAAATGTTTTAGTACATGAAACACAGATGACCCCGTCGACATTTTGTCAGTAAAATAGTCATAATGTAAGGAATAAGTTAGCTCAATGGCCAAGATCTAATATTGAATAGATCTTGTCACAAACTGTGCACATGTGAAATATGAAAGCCCCATCACCTACAATATTAAAAAGGTATGACCAAGGTTAAGTTTTTGCAAAGTTGGTCAAATTACAAGGTCAAAAATTTTGGTATCCATGAAGAGGTCTGCTAAAAAAAATACACGTATGAAATATGAAAGTCCTATCACTTACTAGTAACTGAAAATCTAGGACCAAGTTTAAAGTTTTTGCGGACAAATAAACAGACAGGACAAAAATATTTGCCCCCAAATCTCCGATTACGGGGGCATACAAACTCAAATTTTGATGAAAATTTCAAGATTTTCTTATCTATAAAGTTGTGTAGATAGTTATAATGAAGTCCCTATTCAGAAAGTCATCAGAGATGAAAATGAGAAACAACCTGCCAGTTTTGTTAATGATATATCCTGTTGTTGTTGTTGGTGGTGGTGTAATTGTTGTAATTGTTGTTGTTGTTGTTATTGTTGTTGTTATTATTATTGTTGTTGTTGTTGTTGTAATTGTTGTTGTTGTTGTTTCAATTGTTGTTATTGTTGTTGTTGTTGTAATTGTTGTTGTTGTTGTTGTTATTGTTGTTGGTGTAGTTGTTGTTGTTGTTGTAATTGTTGTTGTTGTTGTTGTTGTTGTTGTTGTTGTTGTAATTGTTGTTGTTGTTGTTGTAATTGTTGTTGTTGTTGTTGTTGTTGTTGTCACTGCTGCTGCTGTTAAAGAAATCATCAGAGATGGTATAATTGCACAACAGCACGACCTTTAACTCATCAAACTATACAGGTACATGATAGTCTTCTTTAACTCATGTAATAGCAAGGTTCGGAGAAAAATAAAGAGACCAATTGCAAATGAATTTAGTATACTATTGAAATCCATAATTATCGTGTACTAAAGTCTTGTTTCGTTTGGATTTTTGCCAGCGTGCTTGCTTTTCTTGATATATGTTTTGTGTTTTCATATAGACCGGTTTATAAAGATTGTCATACAGCTTGACCTTGCTTTTCTAGCCTAGTACCCGAGGCCTTCCGAAGTGCAAGCAAGCTCTTCGGAAGGCCTCGGGTACTAGGATACTTGCTTTTCCATTTCAACTTAAGTTTTTTTTTTCAGAACATTTCAGCAATAATTGTTATAATTGTTCGTTATTTTTCCATAGTATTGATAACGATGAAAACATCCAAATATGTCAGCCTTTTCATTTTATTCTTTTTAAAAAATTTGATATCTATTTATGTATTTATCTTTTGTTAATTGGGCCTCTGTGTTTAGCTGTCAAGTTTGTGTTGTCATGTTACGGGAAGGAGGATACTACACAGTATATAAAACACAAGAATCGTTACTGCTGGTTGACCAGACAGATCGGAGTGTTGTTCGCATGTTATCCGGATAACTACCTCTAATATCTATGTTAGCCAGTCACGTGATTATGTAGCATCTTTAATTTAAACTGTATGCATGCCCACGTGCTGGTCAGTCTGCCAGCTTGCGTATACATCTCATAGTACATATGTATGTAAAAAAATATATAGAACTTAGAATTTGGCCTAGTGATCTTTTCAAGCAAATTATGAATTTATATTGTCTGTGACCATCCAGTTTGCTATTTCACTTGGCAGATGACGTTTATTACCATCCGAAGTCGCCTCCGTTGCCCATTGGTCTCGTTAGTTTATGTGTAGTTTTTAGCTCACCTGAGCAAAGCTCAAGTGAGCTATTGTTATAGCGTGGCGTCCGTCGTCCGTCGTCCGTCGTCGTCCGTCGTAAACTTTTCACATTTTCAACTTCTTCTTCAGAACGGCTGAAGGGATTTTGATGAAACTTGGTAGGTATGAAGTACTAATGGTCCCCTACAAGTGTTGTTGTTTTTCGTCCGGATCCCTCAACAGGTGGCGCCACCAGAGGCAAAAGTAGGTCTAGACTAGGACCAAGTTTAAAGTTTTTGCGGACAAATAAACAGACAGGACAAAAATATTTGCCCCCAAATCTCCGATTACGGGGGCATACAAATTCAGATTTTGATGAAAATTTCAAGATTTTCTTATCTATAAAGTTGTTTATTTTTTTGATTTTTTATGAATTTTTTTCCTTATGTAAAAAAGGAAGGGGGGGGATTTAAATACATTTTCAGCTTCTTTTCCAGAACCACAAATTTTAATGAAACTTGGTAGGTATGAAGTACTAATGGTCCCCTACAAATGTTGTTGTTTTTCGTCCGGATCCCTCAATAGGAGGCGCCACCAGAGGCAAAAGTAGGTCCCAGAGGGTACCCTCCTTTGACAAACTTCTTCTTCAGAACTGAAGCATTTTTCGACAAACCGAAAGCATCTGGATGATCTAGAGAGATGTCTTAAGAAGTGTTGTTATTTTTGGTTCCACTCCGAAATCAAATTTTTGACGCGTTTTTGACGTCTTTTTGGACTTTGTCAGAAATGCACATTTTTGCACTATTTCTTTCAATAACTCAATAAATGTATGATTTAATGCAATCAATTTCTGTATATTTATCATTTTTAAGTTACTTAATGCTTTGATATGTATTTTATGCTAAAATTTTATTTTTTTGATTTTTTATGAATTTTTTCCTTATGTAAAAAAGGAAGGGGGGGTGATTTTAATACATTTTCAGCTTCTTTTCCAGAACCACTTGGCAGATTTTAATGAAACTTGGTAGGTACGAAGTACTATTGGTTCCCTACAAGTGTTGTTGTTTTTCGTCCGGATCCCTCAATAGGTGGCGCCACCAGAGGGAAAATTAGGTCCAAGAGGGTACCCTCCTTTGACAAACTTCTTCTTCAGAACCGAATTATTTATCGACAAACCGAAAGCATCTTGATAATCTAGAGAGATGTTTTAAGAAGTGTTGTTATTTTTGGATCCACTCTGAAGTCAAATTTTTGACGTGTTTTTGACGTCTTTTTGGACTTGGTCAGAAATGCACATTTTTGCACTTTTTCTTTCAATTACTCAATAAATGTATTATTTTATGCAATCATTCTCTGTATTTTTATTATTTTTATATTACTTAATGCTTTGATATGTATTTTATGCTAAAATTTTATTTTTTTGATTTTTTATGAATTTTTTCCTTATGTAAAAAAGGAAGGGGGGGGGTGATTTTAAAACATTTTCAGCTTCTCTTCAAGAACCACTTAGCAGATTTTAATGAAACTTGGTAGGTATGAAGTACTAATGGTTTTCTACAAGTGTTTTTGTTTTTTGTTCGGATTCGTCAATAGGTGGCGCCACCACAGGCAAAATTAGGTCACGGGGGGTACCCTCCTTTGACAACTTCTTCTTCAGAATCGAAGCATGTATTGACAAACCGAAAACATCTGAATGATCTATTGAGATGTATTAAGAAGTGTTGTTATGTTTGGTTTGACTCCAAAGTCAAATTTTTGACACATTTTTGATGTCTTTTCGGACATTGTCAGAAATGCACATTTTTGCACTATTTCTTTCAATAACTCAATAAATGTATGATTTTATGCAATCATTTACTGTATATTTATCATTGTTATGTTACTAAATGCTTTGAAATATATTTTATGCTATATTTTTATTTTTTTCAATTTTTATGAATTTTTTTTCTTATGTGAAAAAGGAGTGGGGGGGGGGGGGTTCAACATCTTTTCGGACTTAGTCAGTACTGCAAAATTTTGCACTATTTCTTTTGAATATCTCAATGATTTTTTTATGCAATCATTTACTGAATATTTATCTTTTTAAGTAACTCAATGGTTTGATATAACTTTAATTCTCAAATTTAATTTTTTTCAATTTTTGATTGTAGTTTTGATGATTGTTCAAATTAATCAGAGTTGTCTTTCTTTGTAATTTTTATTCACTGTCCTGAATATCTTTCTTTGTTATTTTTATTCACTATACTGAATGTAAAGGCATGATAGATAATTTCAAGATTAGAAAATAATTTTTAAAATATGCATGTATAATGAAAAGAAATAGAAAGAACATTAGAAGTTTTTTTGTTCATTTTTCATCCAACTTTCCTTGGTACAAAGGAAAGGGAGGAGAGGTTTTTTTGTGTCGCATGCAAAGCATAGCGGCACATAGTGATCACTTTGTCCGGTGTCTGTCTGTCTGTCCGTCTGTCTGTCACACTTTTATATAAAAGTGTTCCTTAAATGCTGCTATCTTTCGCAGGTGACACATGCATTACTCAAGTCAAGTGGGGTACCCTCCTTTGACAATTTCTTTTTACAGAACTTAAGCATGTGTCCACATCATAATCTAAGATTGTTATACTATCATAATCAAAGATTGGACATGGTTCTCAGGTGAGCGATGTGGCCCCCTCGGGCCTCTTGTTTCATTTATTACACGATAACGTCAAAGTGTTGTCTTTATTGTTCGGTCTTCCATGTCAATTATGTGTCTCTTGTTGATCGAGATTGTCCACCTTGTAATTTTGCATTTGGGTGCTTCTTTTTGTCCCCCGCTTTCGCGAAAGCGCGGGGACATTAAAACCATCCCGTCCGTCCGTCCGTTGGTCTGTCTGTCCGTCAGTCAGAAAAAAACTTTAACCTTGTCCATAACCTTTAAATGGAAAGTGAAAGGGCTTTCATATTTCACATGTGTTTTTATTGTGACAAGACCTTTTCATGGATACCAATTTTTTGACATTGTGACCTTGACCTTGGAGTTTGACCTACTTGTTAAAAACTTTAATCATAACCATAACTTATGAATGGTTAGTGATTGGGCTTTCACATTTCACAATTGTATTCCTTGCGACAATCACAACATTCTAACCTTGCGACCTCTTCCTTTGAGGTTGACGCACTTTTGAAAACTTCACCCTCAACCATAACTTTTAGATGGTAAATGATAGATGCTTTCATATTCCACATGTGCATTTTATTTCTTTTCAAAAGAAATTTCCCTTGGCAGAAAAAGTTTGGACCTTTTGACATTTTATTAGAGTTTAATCTTTTGATATTTAGAATTTTGATAATACATGAGATATATCATGAAAACTTAAGAATAGGGGTGGGTGGGATCTGTAAGCATTTTCTTGAGGACAATGATGCAAAAGCGGGGGACCACAATTCCTTGAATTTGATTTTTCTTGCTTCTTCTTTTTGCTTTGGGTGCTACAGCCGACACTTGTTGAAGAGTCCCTTCTTTATCTTATACGAGTTCGTCAAACAAATGAGCACACAGTAGAATTTTTTTATCCGAACAAGGCTTGTAGTGGAACTCTGAGGTCAATCACTTTCATCTTGACCTTGACCTTGAGTCATTGACATTGATAGGATTTGAAGGTCATTACAAACACTTGTCATTTAAATATTCAGTTAAGATTTTTAAAAAAAAGCTTTGCTGTTGAGTCAGATTCAGTTTTTAAGGTCAAGTACTTTAAAATACGGAAGTGTTCCTATTAAAGTAGCACGTTAGGTTAAGTACCTTTAAGTGGGACGTGAGGTTAAGTATCTTAAAGTAGCACGTTCAGCTTTGAGCATGAAAATATAACTTGTATGCATAACTGACTTTGTTGCTGCAATGTTTTTTTTACACCTAACAAATTTTATGCATGATCATATCCGAAACACGTGTCTGGTGAATTAAAATTGGTTTGGAATTTTCTTCAAGAAGGTTAAGAGTTGGAACACGTCTGTATTATTATTGAAACATCGCTGCTTTTGGTGAGAAATCGATCGTTCACTTGGATTATATTCGCATTGGCTGACCATATTTGTAATATCTCTGTCTGTAAACCGATTCTCAAACGAAGGGATATCTCCATGAAGACAACTTTATCCTTATAACTGGCTCTTTGGCATACAATTTCAGGTCATGTTCAAACTTAAAATCACTATTTAGCTTTTGTGTCGCCTGCTGGAAGCATAGCGATACTTAGGGATCAGTTAATTTGTCCGTTGTCTGTCTGTCTGTCTGTCTGTGAGTCTGTCTGTCTGTCTGTCTGTCTGTGAGTCTGTCTGTCTCACTTCAGTTGTCACACACAATAACTTTTAATTTGTAAGTGATAGACCTTTGATATTCCACATGACATGTGTATTCCTTGTGACAAGACCGTGCAATAGATACAAACAGTTTTGACCTGGTGACTTTGACGTAAGATTTGTGACCTACTTTTCTCTCACCCCGGACAGAGATATCTACAGATTTACCCGTTCTGAGACAACTCTGTCTCGCACCCCCGGATGTTTGTCTCGAACCCCCTATTGTGACGTCAAAGGCGTTTACGTAGGTTTAGCAGTGTTTGACGTCACATGGAGCAACATTTAAAGGAAAACAAGCAATGTTTATGCATGGATTTTGTGAAAATATGTTGGTGAGAGAAAAATAATCAATCATCCCTTGCACAGGGACAGGGAAATCCAACACTCGTATCAAAGATTTGCAACGTCCACGACTCGGCAAGCTTCTTCTTGGACTGCATATCTTTGATACTCGGGTGGGATTTCCCTGTCCCTGTACAAAGGGGTGATAGATTCTATTATTCCATTTTAAAAAATGCCGCTTCGCAGGCGACACAAGCATTTCTTGGATAGCTATTTTCATCTATTTCGACTTCGAGCATCATAGATGAGACAATATTTGCTGAAATTCGCCGATAGCACGCTAACATTCATATTTCCAAGAGCGAAATACTCCTATTTCAAAAATTTCATTAGCAATGCTGTCAATATCACTGTTAAATCTTAAAATTCAGAGACCTGATGGAAAATTAAGGAGGGGATCTCCAAACAACACTCTGCAGCAGGAACCACAGCAAACTCCAAAACACCCAATGCAATAACACAGAGCAGACACACATAGAAAGAGACACAAAAGGGACAAAATACACCAACTCACACATCGATAAACCAACGAGACCAATGGGCAACCGGTGCCGACTTCGGACTGCCATCTGCCTCGCAAGTAGCAGAAGGCGTGGTTATCAGGAGTACGTGCGCACAATTTAACCCTCCAACTTTTCACTCTTTTAATAAATTTTGTGAATGAGAGCAAATATAAGATATGTGTACGTTTGAAATTTTATAAATTTGAATATGATGAAGACAAACTAAACAATGTAAAATCAACACTACTTTACATATGCAACTTTTGCTTTATTCCTGGAGACATTGTAAATGTACATATAACAATGCTCTTGAAAAGAATTGAAATCTTGTTTTATGTAATAAGAACAAAACCATAATTATTAATTTAAAAGAAGTACAGAATTGTTAATCGAATCATCTGAGCAAGCGCATACAAAACCAGGATACCAGAGCTAAGACACACCCCCTCCTCCGAATGAGGGGATCTCCAACAACACCAGGTTGCAGCACCCACAGCAAAACTCCAAAACACCCAATGCAAAAACATGGAGCAGGCACGCACAGAAAGAGGCACAAAATGGACAAGGAACACCAACTCACATCATTGAAACATCAAACACAAAAACACACATAAACCATTGAGACCAATTTGCAACCGGTGCCAACTTAGGACGGTCACCTGCCACGCTAGTAGCAGACGATATAGTTATATTTATTACGTGTGTCCAGAGGTCTCCTCATTGAGAGATTGACATACAAACAGACAGCATGATGTAGGGGCCCAAGAAAAAAACAGATGAATATGTAAATGTATATAAAGAAACAGAAGGCATACGAAATCCAGTCCATGCTCTGCCGACTGTAGCGAGCTTATGCATGTGATCACCCGAGGAGTCCGACTGATATTCAGAGAGGACAGGTGGTCGGGGCCCTGTCTTCTCTAAAGAGGTTTAGACAGGGCCGTCAAGGAGTCCTGTTATCAAAGTTATAGTGCAGTTCTTAATTATGCGCTGGTTCAAGGTTGTTGATTGGTCCAGTACCAAGCTAAGTGTCCGTCTGGTGCTAGAAGGATCATATCCATGATATGAAAGGAGTTTGTTGATTCTAACACAATTGATCCTTTATTCTTATTTTGTTAATTGTGTCACCATAAAATGCAGGTAGTAAAATACCACATGTAATATACACTGTATGGGTCCGAATTCTAGTAGAAGTTTACAATAATTTTTGTAAAATTTTCAGAAAGTCTTTACTAGTTTGTGAGAACGAAAACCTTGACCTATAAGCTTCCTTGTAATTTGTAAATTTCTACTGTGAATATCCAAATCATCATCACATGCTCTCGCATACCGAATGAGCTGTGAAATGTTTGACGGTAATTGTATGAATGTATATGTATTTCCCTGACATGGTCGCCATAGCAATTACTATATAGACATAATCTCAGTCAAGGCATGTTTTGTGGATATTGTTTATAACTTCGTGCATGAACACCGATGGCGGGTCCGGCTAGCCAAACAGGGGATGCTTACTCCCCCCGGGCACCTGGCCCAATCTCTAGCTTGCTAGGGGTATGTCGATGCTCAATTTAATGATCTATTTTGAGTGCTGTTGAGATTATTATCAGGATCTTCTTTAACTCATGCATACCATATGGCGGTATTATCGTAACATCACCGTCAAGCCAAGGAAAATTTTCTATGTTGAATTCAAAATCATATCTTTTGTCATACACTATTGTATGAATCTCTCTATTAGCAATTTTGGTATTTAGGTCCCAAATGGTGTTTTTGTGTAGAGTTAATAATATGTAAGTGTTCCAACTCTATACCTTCTTGAAGAAAATTTAAAAAAAAAAAGAAATAAAAAAATCTACCATATGAAGAGAAGTTAAATACATGCGAAGGAGTGAGATCAGGTGCTTGCATGAAACACCCGCCACTTCAATTCGGTAGAAAGGTCAGAATCGGTAACTCCCATAAAGGAAGACAAACGTTTAAAGGAGTTGTAAGAATATGACGTAAAATCTTCCTGAAAAATCCAAATTTCAAAATGGGAAATTTGAAGATATTTTTCAGTAGAAATAAATTTATGCATATCTGAGTCTAATGTCCGGTTGAATAAATCATCAATAACAATATCGATATTTGGGTTAAAATGTGCGTTTTTTCTATAGAAATCAATGAGATACGGAAAAGTTTTTCTACAAAATTCTTCCACTCCGAGTTACAGAGTGCCACTTTTACCAAAGGTGTATATTATGAATAACAATTTTCTGTCCAAGTGGGATTCTGTAACTTGGGGTGGAACAATGTGCCACAGACGAAAAACGAAAAGGGGGTATTTTTTAAGAACCTGACTTAAAAGAGGTTATATAGATAAATGTTACCCATTTCTTATTATTATACAGTGGAACAATCTATTCTGAGTTGATTCCGATAAAATATACAACATATATGAACAAAATAAACGATATAAAGATCTCGAATTCTACACATTGTGTATTTCGCGCCTGAAAGAAAGGAGGGGGTCTCCAACAACACTTATTTGCAGTACCAACAGCAACCTCCCAAAACACCCACTGTAAAACACAAAGAAGACACGCACAGAAAGAGATGCAGTAGTACAAGGAACGTCAAATCACAGAAAAACTTAAAACACAAATGACTACAAATAAACCAACGAGACCAATGGACAAACGGTGCCGACTTAGGACGGCCACCTGCCACCTCAGTAGCAGAAGGTGTGGTTATTCTGGCTTACGTGCGCACAACTCTTCCACTTTTCCGATTACCCAGAGGTCTCGAAAAACGTACAATTGTGGTGTAAAACAACCTCCTCACTATCAGATGACCACCCACAAACAAGACCACAAAACACAGGGGCCCAAGCAACACAGATGAATATGTAAATGGGTATAAAAAGAGGGCATGCGTAATACAATCTGTGCTCTGACGGCTGTAGCGAGCTTATGTATGTTATCATCCGAGGAGTCCGACTGACATTCAGAGTGGACAGGTGGTCGGGGCCCTGTCTTCTCTAAAGATGTTTGGACAGGACCCGTCGTGGAGTCCCGTCGTCACAGTCAGTCAGCGTGCAAGTATTAAGGATGCACTGGTACGAGACTGTAGATTGGTCAAATGCCAAGCCCAGTGTCCGTTTGGTGACATTAGGATCATATCCACGGTATAAAAGGCGTTTGATAATTCTGACGCATTTTTTATGGTAATTCTGTCTACCACTGATCCTTCTTATTATGTCACCATAATATGCAGGTTGCGAAATACCAGGTTGAAAGGTTACAATATGACCGTTTAGTACAAAATAAAAGAGTTTTTATTTGCCGGATTGCGTATTTTACCGATTACATTGATATAATGGTTTTGAAGTTGTTTTTCCTTTTTTAATTTTAGAATATATGTAAAAAAGCATTTTTTTTGGTATATTTTCGTTCGCTATTTGACGATTTCAGACGTTGTTACCCCCTACCTATTCAAGCCGTATTTATCAAATCTTACATCAAATTTTTAAGAATAAAATACTTATGAGAAATCTTGTAATACATCATATTTTTTTATCATGAACAACCTTATCCTTCAAAGGAGGGCCAACAGACGAAAACTAATCTAATGATGTACTGCTAAATCAAGCCTTATCCTTACAGCCCCTTTCTATACACAAACATTTCAACAAGTCTAAGTATTAGAGAAGAAAAAAATTGTTCATTAACTTTCGTGTGTTTTATGTATAACTCTGCAATTCATCAAAACGTGGTAATCCCATAACCGTTGATGGCTTTGTTGCAAACAATGCGTTGTGATTCTTGACATACTGAAATTATCAGTGGATGTTGTCTATCATTTATTCTTACTTCAATGTATCGCTCTTTCCTTTATAGTGTATGTTTAACAAAACAAGACAAACTGATTTGGGTAGACCAAAGAAGAATCTCCATCGATTTATATGATTAACAATGTTAAACGTCTTCAAATTCATTAGCATCTTTTAGCATGGACCAGACATGCACGTTTCGGATATTTACTGGCTCACAAAACTGGCTCACAAACACCCAATTCCTAATATAGTCTGTTATAATTGTGTAAGAGTGTAATTTTGGTATTGTTCGGCAAATGCATGATTCATATCTGATGAAATGAATAGGTTATTTTGCAAATATTGCTCTCTATCTATCTGCTGGATCTGCAGTTCATTAAAACTGAAATCGTCATTAGCTTGTTGAGGTACAGATTCTGCAGACTTGCAACTTATGTTAGTCAATATACCGTTGTTTCTAATCAAATCTAGATTTGGTTCAATATTGTCATCTCTTATTGATTCACTTGGTGCGACATTTCCAGTATCTGTAAAGATTTTGTCACATACATAATTCTTTGACGGCAATGTTGTTGTTGTTGTGACAAACGTGTTTTCATTATGTGTGATCCCAAGATTTTCAGGATTAACAATGAGCTGGATTTCATCAAGATTTTTCATTGGAAAGTCGAAAGAGAGAGATAAGTCACCTTGCATTGCAATAAATCTGTCAAGGTAATCATCTTCTTGGATTCCCATTGATGTCTCTTTCGTAAAAGAGCTATCCTTATTCATCGAATCCCTACCACTTTGAGTGTGGGATTCTGTTTGTAAATCGACGATATTTTTATCCCGAAATATGGGAATTTTGATTTTTCGCAAATGAGAGGATTCTTTACAAAATATCAGCCGTAGTTGTTCATCTGCTTTTAAGACATCTAAGATTCTTTCTTGATCTTGTTTGCATTTTGATTGAACCAACGATCCCACCATTTTCCTGACACGAACAACTTTTTCATCATCATCTGTTGAAGGCATGTTTGCTTCATCTATAAAAACGCATTCATTCTGCTTCAAAGATTTGCTCTTTGGCATACTACCCATGGAACACACTTGTGTTTCTGGACATGAATTACGACCTTTTTTCGTAGACGTTTTTCGCTTAGGTTTTATCATTTGTTTCCGATTTGATTTCTTCCTTTTAAGTTTTGGTTCCTTGTGAATATGACTGAAATCTATATCATCATATTTTGACTTTTTCTTACTGGGGCCGTATGAACACTTATCACAATCCATGTCATCTACCCCATTACTGCAATCTGGATTATTGTTTGCTGCATGGTCCTCTTCAGTAGCTGCGACGGTATGTGATCTCACCTTTTTATTATTTGACACTAGTCTTTTGACACTATTTGAACATACTGATTCATCTATTTCTGTTCCTAATTTTACGACGGAATCCGACTTGTCATCAGTACTGTTCATTTCACCTTTTAAGAATTCTAGAAAAATTGGCTTATTTGACATTATGTATTTCATTGTTTCGAGTTGAATTTCTTCCTTTGGTTTCGATGACATAACCATATGGATCAACCATAAGTGTTGTCGACAGCAACTCTTAAAATCTTTGGCCATCCCTGAAATGAAAGATTACAGAACGCTTACTGAATTAAATGTTTATCCTAAAATGATTTCATGAAATACATAAAAAATTATTCAAAAAAGTCATTTTGTTCCATGAAAAGCATATGTTTAACAAACAATTCAGTCTAAAAAACAACAACAAGAAAGGCCATCTGCCACATTAGTCGTACGTGATGTGGTTATCCGGATTTCACCAACACAACCCTCTATATCTTTGAGTTACCCATAGGTCGACTCCCATCTTTAATTTCGGTAATGATTTTCTTGAATCAGGATTTCCATTTAGAAAGGATGAAATCCCCAAACTGACGACAAGAGTTGCAACGATTCACGAAGGTGTAAAACTTATTCCCACCAAAATCGTGAGTTACAGCGTCATAAAACCGATTCATATCAAACATTGGTGTCATGCATATGGATTTGCCAAGAAATCAACCTTTTACCATATAATGTGCAACAACACATAGTGTCATTTCCTGTGATGTAATTTTCTCCACGATTGATTAAATTGAGATTAAGATACGCATTTGATGGTTACCTTTTAATGCCTGTTTACCTTTTAATGTAGCGGATGCGACTAGCCAACAGGGGATGCTTACTCCTCCGTGCACCTGGTCCCACCTCTTCCTTGCTAGGGGTCCGTCGATGCTCAATTTGGTGCTCTATTGTGAGTGTGTTTTATTGCATAGACATCGACGACTGGTGCGGCTAGCCAACAGGGGACGCTTACTCCTCCCGGGCACCTGGTCCCACCTCTATCTTGCTATGGGTCCGTCGATGCTCAATTCGGTGCTCTATTGTGATTGCTGTTGAGATTATCGTAAAGATCTTCTTTAACTCATTTGTGTGGATACTGTTCTCTCAAAGTGTTGCTTTTAGAGCGCTCGGTAACTATTTACCTTAAAAAACAACACTATGAGAGAATAGTAACCACACAAATGAGCACTTCTTTGTTTAGTATCTCACATGACAGTAGTATTGATAGATTAATTTATCAATTGCAATTAACATGAGATATCTAAGTGAAATTGTCATTCCTTTATTCCCCCCACCAACTTCGATAAATTATTGCTATTCATGCATTATTCATTACGTCCTAGACTTTCTGAGGGACGTAACTCTGTTAAGCAAAAAGCAATGGTGCCTGGGCTCCGGGCACTATTTTCTCATAGTCCCCGCGTCCTTAATGTATTTAGAGGTATTATAAATACAACGAGAAATGAAATCTTCGTGGAGAATTATGCGGTAAATAACCCAAATCAGAAATCAAATAAAATAGAGACATCAAGATCGAAGTCGAACCGAATCGACAATTTACCAACGTGTTTCAACGACATTGAATTTTTTGAGTGGAATGTTTGAGGAGGATAAACGATAAAAAAAAACCGGACAAAGTCCACAGTCTGAATGATTATCAAATATTTCATCTATCCTGCTACATCTTTCGGTACATTTTTGTACATAATACTTTTCACACTCTTTGGCAATATTACACTCTTTAGATTAAGGATCACTGAAGAGGGTTAAGTACCCGAAACGTGCATGTCTGGTCCATGCTGAAAATTTATCTGCTCTCAAATGATGCTATTGAATCTGAAGACGTTTATCATATGTAGAAGATGACCTAAAGTCACTATGGGACATTTTGTTGAAAAGTTGACGTACTTCGGACTTCGACGTCGCACTTTTAGGGGCCATATTAAAGAAGTTAGGTGCAATTAGAAAAGTAAACAGACGAAATGACACTGGAGCAAATGAATTCTCATATAAAGTAGTTCATCTTCATTAGGATAACACCAGTAATTTATAAACTTGAGAGACAGTCCCTTTTAAGTGCGTAGTCCGCGAACATGATTCAAATGTCTATAATAAAGAGCTAAAAATGTACGTAATACTCTTGGCGATTCTTGTTCGATTCACTGTCAAGATATGTGAAGAAAAATGTTTTAAATTGACCAATTTGATGTGGCCACAAGTGAAGACTAACAAAACGACATGATGATGAACTTTTTTCGTGTACATTTTTTTATGTTTGTCAATGCACGTGGCCAATATTCATGATAAACTGAGTTAAAGTAGATCCTGGTGATAATCTCTCAACAGCACTCACAATAGAGCACACAATTGAGTATCGACGGACCCATAGCAAGCTAGAGGTGGGACAAGGTGCCTGGGAGGAGTAAAACATGTACATGTATGTTTTGCAACATCATTACGGACAATTGTCAATTTCGGGGTTTTATGGGATTTAAATCTACTGATAAAGGCATTGTTTAAAAAGTTACCGCTTATAATGTAGTAAAGAACTTTACAAAGTATCAAATCACAATTGATTTAAAATTGATTAATTCCACAATTAAAACATGGCTTATGTACGTCAGGCTTCTTGGTTCTTCCCCTTTTCAAAACTCATCCAGAATATGTACTTTTGATGTTATTTCTCTTCATAAACAGTAGTATAACAAAACAACGAAAATCACATTAACAGGAAGTTGAAAAAAATGATCTGTACAGTACAAATATTCTAGAATGAAATATAGAACAGGACCTGCCTTATATAACCTAAAACTTACTTTGTGGATTTACAAAAGCATAACAAAATAAACCAATTTATTTTTTGACTGTAAAACCAAAAAAAGAAAAAGTAATACTAGTATAATTATTTTGAATAATATATTATATAATGAGAAATCTAATTTTCCTATTTACGTTCATTTTGAATTCATTGCGAAATCCAGTATAGCAAACAGGAAAACATGAATATATGTAAAGATATGTATTGTGTTAAAAATAATGAATATTCAAAACATATTAACAAACACTGCTAAAAGATTAAGGATTCATGATTTATACTTTCATGTTTCAGATGTAAGCAGTTGCTTATTCTATGTAGTGAAAAAAAATGTATTTAGACCACTTTAAGTTGAGTATCGGAAACGTGCATGTCTGGCCCATGCTACAATGTTAAACGTCTTCAAAATCAATAGCATCATTTAAGAACTGATAGATTTACAGCATGGACCAGACATGCACGTTTCGGGTACTAAACCCTCGTCAGTGATCCTCAGTCTAAACAATGTAAAATGTCCAAAACGTATGAAAATTATTATGTCTAAAAATGTACCAAAAGACGTAGAAAAATGGGTGGGATATGATGCTACAGGACCCATGTTTTAGAAATTTCAAGAAATTTTGTAACAGAAAATTTCAAATGATTTAAAGAGACAAACGATCAACCGGAGTTGATCGAACTTGGCTACATGTGCCCTCGGGGACTCTTGGTCCACCAGCAGTGACACTCATTAAGTAGTTCAAATGTTAAACGTCTTCAAAATCAATAGCATCATTTAAGAACTGATAAATTTACAGCATGGACCAGACATGCACGTTTCGGGTACTAATTCCTCGTCAGTGATCCTCAGTCTAAACAATGTAAAATGTCCAAAACGTATGAAAATTATGTCTAAAAATGTACCAAAAGACGTAGCAAAATGGATGGGATATGATGCTACAGGACCCACGTTTTAGAAATTTCAAGAAATTTTGTAACAGAAAAGTTCAAATGCGTTAAAGAGACAAACAATCAACCGGAGTTGATCGAACTTGGCTACATGTGCCCTCGGGGACTCTTGGTCCACAAGCAGTGACACTCACCAAGTAGTTCAAATGTTAAACGTCTTCAAAATCAATAGCATCATTTTAGAACTGATAAATTTACAGCATGGACCAGACATGCACGTTTCGGGTACTAAACCCTCGTCAGTGATCCTCAGTCTAAACAATGTAAAACGTCCATAACGTATGAAATTTTTATGTCTAAAAATGTACCAAAAGACGTAGCAAAATGGGTGGGATATAATGCTACAGGACCCACGTTTTAGAAAGTTCAAGAAATTTTGTAACAGAAAATTTCAAATGCGTTAAAGAGACAAACGATCAACCGGAGTTGATCGAACTTGGCTACATGTGCCCTCGGGGACTCTTGGTCCACCAGCAGTGACACTCACCAAGTAGTTCAAATGTTAAACGTCTTAAAAATCAATAGCATCATTTAAGAACTGATAAATTTGCAGCATGGACCAGACATGCACGTGTCGGGTACTAAACAATTATCTGACCTTAAATGATGCTATGAATTTGAAGACGTAACATTTAATGGCCAATTCTTACTTGCTTGTGTCTGTCGAACAGACGAAACATTTCTTATAATTAGACACGATGAGATAGCCTTGCTAATTTGAAATTATGTTTTATTCATTACAATGTAAAAGTTACTCCTTTTATTTGTTCGAGCAGTATAGTTTGATCCGTTACAAAAAAGGTAAAGTAAACCTTTGTTATACTAGATATCTATTGTAGATGACAAATATGGACGATGACCATATCCCTATACATAGTACAAAGTCGATAATTTAGAAAATCATAAACCGAAGGCATACAAAATCAGGATAAAACAGGAACCAAAGTAAAGAAACAAAAACTTCCACCACTTAAAAAGAAGCGAACTCCGAATAAGGGAGTGAGACCGCCCAGGAAGAGTCAGTATCTCCTGCAACACCCGCCGCTTTAATTTGATAGAATTGGCACATCCGGTTACTTCAATTTCGGAAGATATAAAGATAATCTGTGGTTGGATGGTTCAAATGGTATACATGTATGACAGAATATCATCCACTATTCTAAAGAGTGGGACATCATAGTGTATGACGAGTTCCCAATATCGACCGTAGAACTTATTCAGTGACGATGTTAGTCGGTCACAAAGGTATCTCTGACTGAAAAGCTTCTCCGAGAGACGCCTATCTCTCAGAACAAAATCTGTATATTTGGTACTTGCTTTGGCATAGCGTATCAATTGAGATATGAAGACGCCATATATTTGATAAAATATATTTAGGATGAGACTGAAAAAAAATTACAACAACTTAATAAAATTACGACTAGAATAATTCAAAAATGAAATAATTTTAATCTTACTTTTGTAAAACAGTTCTTTCACCAATTTCTGAGGCAACAACTGCTCATTTCTGCCACACAACGTTCTATTTTATAAGGCAGCTCATTTTTTGTGTAAACGTCATGTAATTTTCTTATGCAAGTCAAATTTACGAATTGTTTCAATGATTATTTTGATATCTTGTTATCTGAACATGTTGCAAATGACTACCCCAAAAATTAACTTTTCATTTAACATATTTTACACTCCTAGCCCTGAAGGAACGTAAACTGTAAACTTTGTTATTTTCGCTGAGGGAAAATTTCGCGATTATAACTTCAAGAAATTAGGCTTTGGGGAATATTCGCGATAAAGATGTCTTTCCCATTGCAAGAATGCAACCCGGATATTTTCATGTTGGGGAAATTTTCAGTCCATTGATTAGCCAAAAAACGCGAAAATTACCCCCACGCGATAATTTCCACGTTTACAGCATTTTCTATGTGCAATGTAAACATACGATTGTGTTTATTTTGTATAAGACTGAACTTGAGGTTAAGAATAATAAAAATTGACATCAAATCAGAGACGTTGAAAACGGTCTGTCCAAAATATGAATATTCATAATGAATGACAAAATAGCAAATTATGCTCAATTGTTTGGACGGGTAATTCTTTTTTATATTTTTCTTAGAATTAAAATAGAGTTCATCACCTGCAATTTCAAACTTGTTATTATATTTAGTATTAGTAAATCGATTGATACATTGTAGTATACAAATTAAAAGCATTACTGGATAACGAGATGTGGACAAGTTACATAAATAATTCATAATGCAACATTTTTCTAAGCTTTAGGTATACTTTACATGGATTTGTCTCTAATATTTATTTATCACCACTCTCCCTTTATTCAGTTACATATAACTATTTAATAATTTCGTAATATGGCACATATTACATAACACTGCGGAGCATTGTCCTTCAGTAAATGCGTCAAGGTCTAGTATGACAACACACTGAAATTGGGACGTTAGAGCGTCATTTGCTGAGAATAAAGTAGTCGCAATTACATTATTTTTACTTTGTACATGTTTATTACAGTATAAAACAAAACTACAGAGGAATCCTGTTAATCTGATAGTCAATTTGTCAGAAGATCATTATCAGATTATCAGGAGTTTGAAATTCCATGGACATACATTAGAATAGTCCTCTTCATTGTACTATAATGCATCCCAGTCTTTATTATATTCATTAATTCAATAACATAAATACTTTCAAGATAATTTGAATAGTTTTAAAGGGTAAAATACCAATTTCAAGGATTTTGATATGATAATTCATTGAAAATGACATACATCATAGGAAAAATATCATAGTTGACGGAGAAGCCTATGAGATAGAGAGGAGTTCTTAAGATTTTTGATAACTTCTATCAGATTAAGAAGAGAAAATTTACATTGATTATAAAGGAAATATTTTTTTTTGTGTTTTGAAATCATATCAGAGTAAGAGGAGTATCAGATTATCAGGTATCAGATTAAGTGGAGTCCTCTGTATTCTCAAATGGTTTTATTATCTTTTAAAGGTATTCATTGATCTTCTTGAGTGATTTTCATCTAAATCTTTAAATGTTCGAGACTTGCACCCAAGTAAAATTTGATTTGAATTGTTCTTAAGAGGGTATGAATGTGAACAAATCAAACGTAAACCGTATCGATGTCGTAAAGAGAACATAATCTGAAAACATATTGAACTAATGGTCGAATATACCTCTAGATTAAGGAGCAATGTATTTCGTATGACGAGCAATTTATATCCTTGTTTACATCTAAAATACGCAGTATCACGACATCGTTTTACCCTTGGCATATAGTTTACGTCAGCATAGGGAGTTTATTTGACGTAATACTGAATTATGACGTTGCAATATTTTTCCGCGAATTATTATGAAAGCGCTTTGTGCTTGTTCTTTAGAAGTTCCGGTAATTCAGTTTGTCTTATATTATTTCACGCCATAACAACTTTACAAAGCGGAATAATTTGATTGCGATTGAATTGAGTAAGTTAATACTTCAAATTTATTTTTGCATGAAAACAGATACAAATAAATTCAAAAGAATAATCATTTTTTATGGTACAAGTTGACGATGCGACTTTACTGACCACGCAACTTTCCTCAAATATTGAAAACATGTAAAACTCTTGAAAATACTTTTCTTTCATTTACAAAAGGTGTGTGTTATAATGATTTAGCTAGAATTTATATCACGAGGCCTATTGATTAGCAGTTGTAATAAGTGAGCATGACGATGACTGTCAAATCATCAAAAGTATTAAAGATCAAGTACATGTACATCATAAAATAAATGATTCCGATGGACTCCATAAAGACACTTCCCATTATACACCCTGTTTTGATATGATTTTACTAATTTATGAAATTCCGACATTCATTGAAGAGAAAATGTACAGGAGATCAACGCGGAAGACAGCGTGTGCGTTTACTACATTTTCTATCATCCCGAACACCACCCTTCCCTTCCTTCTAATCCCAGCACTTAGTAAAATGACACTTGAAATGTGCCTCTCTGGTACTAGAATTCTTGAAATTTCTAAAACGTGGGTCCTAAAGCATCATATCCCACCCATCCTGCTACATCTTTCAGTACATTTATGTAATAATAATATTCACTCTTTTTGGCCATATTACAATTTTTAGAATTTTAGTCTGGTCCATGCTGCAAATCTATCTGTGATAAATGATGCTATTGAATTTATTATACGTCTACAAATTCAATAGCGTCATTTAAGAACAGATAAAATGGCAGCATGGACCAGACAAGCACGTTTCGGGTAATAAACCCTCGTCAGTGAACTAAGTACGACAAGCTCTAGTCTTAGCCTCTCTTTGTTATCATGTTTTCTCTCAGTTTTATGAATACAATCATGTATCTATATGTACTTCATGGACCAATAGAAATTTGAAACGATCCGACTTTAGGGAAAAACCAAACTATTCTTGACCTTGACGAAATTCTCAATCTGTGTCCTCATTTATGCATAACATGACATTCAAAAGGAAATAATCTTTCATAACAACAGCCAAGAATAGACATTGTCTAAAAGGTAAACGGATTTCTTAATTAATATTACATAATGTTTGACAGTGATAAATTACACGTCCATTGTTAATAATGCATGTCTGCATAAATATCAGGTAAATTGTTTTATTAAAAAAATTACTAAGACTTTACAATCACTTTGCACTTAACGAATGATGTACATCACTTAAAAAATACAACCAGAGGGAGCTGCTAAAATGAATTTTGAAAGTGTCAAAAAATCACTTTGCACTCTGACCCGGACCACCTATCCCCTCTGAATGTCAGTCGACTCCTCTGGTGATTATATACATGAGCTCGCTACAGCCGGCAGAGCACGGACTGTATTACGTATGCCCTCTTTTTATATCCTTTTACATATTTATCTGTGTTGTTGGGCCCTGCGTTTTGCGGTCTTGTATGTGTGTGGTTATCTAACAGTGAAGAGGCTGTTTTACACCTCACTTGTATGTTCTTCGAGACCTCTTGGTAATTGGAGAAATGAGAGGGTTGTGAGCATGTAATGAAGGGTAACTACACTACTTGCGTGGCAAATGGCTGTCCAAAGTCGAAACCGGTTACCCATTGGTCTCGTTGGTTTATGTGTAGTCTTTTGTGGGTGCTGCAACCTAGTGTTGTTGGAGATTCCCTCCTTTCTTTCATGTTTATATGTCGTGTGTCTCTTTTCCGTCTCTTGGTATGCTCGTCTTTAGTGTTTTCGCATCGGGTGGTTTTTTGTTTTTGTGTTTTGCTGTTGGTGCTGCAACAGGGTCTTGTTGGAGATCATGCCAAAAAAGTGTGAAAGTTACTATGTCGAAAAAGCGTACCGAAAGACCTAGCAGGATGGGTGGGATATGATTCTACAGGACCCACCTTTTTGAAATTTCAAGAAATTTTGATAACAGAAATTTTAGAATGCGCTGAAGAAACGATCAAACGAAATTGATCGAACCTGTCTACATGTGCCCTCGGGGACTCCTGGTCCACCAGCACTGACACTCACCAAGAAGTATAAATTCTAAACGTCTTCAAATTGAATAGCATCATTTAAAACCTGATGAATTTACAGCATGGACCAGACATGCACGTTTCGGGTACTAAACCCTCGTCAGTGATCCTCAGTCTAAACAATGTGATATGGCCAAAAAGCATGAAAATTATTATGTCCAAAAATGTACCAAAAGACGTAGCAGAATGGGTGGGATATAATGCTACAGAACCCACGTTTTAGAAATTTCAAGAAATTTTGTAACAGAAAAGTTTGAATGCGTTGAAGACAGAAGATCAACTGAAGTAGATCGAACTTGGCTACATGTACCCTCGAGGACTCTTGGTCCACCAGCAGTGACATTCACCAAGTAATGCAAATGTTAAACGTCTTTAAATTCAATAGCATCATTTAAAACCTGATAAACTTAAGTATGGACCAGACATGCACGTTTCGGGTACTGATTATTTCAGCCGTTGTGTAACATAACCCTGAACAAGTAGCTTACTTGCAAGCCGTCTGGATCTAATGATGAAGTTTTTCATATTTGGAACATGCCCTGGCATATCGTATCAGCTGAAAAATAAAAACATTTAATGTGCAGCGTCGGCGCGGTGGTCTAGTGGTGACGGCTTCGGGCCAATTACCGAAAGGTTGCTGGTTCGAGCCTCAATAGGAACACGGGTCGGCCGATACATACACACGTCTGTTCTGTGTGATATACTATAAATGTCATTGTCTGTGTATTGTTTGCATGTCTGTGGTGTTTAAAAAATTGGGGAACGTTTTCTGAAAGAAATTCATACATGCTAATTGTTTAGAAAATGATGATATTGTCGATGCAACGCTATGAACACAATTTCATATACTTTCTCTCAATCAAGCATAAAGTTGTTTTAGGGTTGGGGGGTTTTTTTTTTTGTTCTGGTTTTCAGCCATAACCAAATTTGGTTTGCTCATATCATTGCAGAAGAATATTACGTATATGCAACCATATTTAATTTAAAGGCATTAAATTGAATGCCTTTACAAAACAACCTAATTCATTTCAAGAAAATCTGAACATTCAAAATAAAAACAAAAACAATGAACGTGCATTGCATTAGAAGTATTGAAATTCATTATTCATATTGTCATTTCGCAGATAAAATGCCTCTGATCCGAGCATTGGTCGTCGCTCCATTTATGTCCGCAGTGTTCCTTCAACAGTACGCAATCTTTAACATGGTGACGTCCATCATCAGGCTCATTCCTGCACCAATGAGAGAATGTGTTTCTGAGGCTATTTCCACTAGTGACCCATTTAAAATTGTTTTCTCTGTTTTTATCCGTGGCTCCGATCCAGTAATTACCTCCTGTAAAGAAAAGGAGCGGATTTTCAACCAAGTGCGGTTGCAACATTCACATTAAAACACCAAGCGAACACAGAGTACACATACAAAGAAAAAAACACAGAAGGGACCAATGAGATCAAGAGGATTAGATCCTGACGTCAATTCCAACAGCACTCACTATAGAGTACCAAATCGAGCATATATATGTAATTTTTTCTTAATTTCTTCATAATTTGAGTACTAATTGTACAAATTGATAAAGTTTCAATATATATTCGAATTAACAAAGACATAGGTAACAAACTCAATGCCATAGATTCAGAAATGAAAACTGTAGTTGTAAATATTCTATTTGAAAGTTCGGATCGTTATTTGATAAATCTATATATAGTAATTTCCCTGGACGTAAGCCAAAGAGAATGTATTTCTTTTATGATGAAGATTTCGTTACACCGTATGCACGTTCTATCACGTAAAGTCTCATCAGCGATGCACAATGCTGTAAAAGAGGGCAAATCAAATAGGAAAAATACGAGGATAAAGACTCAAAGCATGACCTAAAGAAGTATATCAAAGAACGGTACCAATCGTAGTTAAGAACCAACTAACTATTAGATAAAATGAGTAAATACATGTAAAGGAATACCTATTTTATGGACCTTTGTTATGAGAAAATCATTCTCTGCCCTGCTATTGATTTCGACAAGATCTGCGTGCCACCTTTTACAATAATTCTACAACAAAAATGCTACAAGTAAAAATTTGAACAAGAGAATAAATGAAATATACAAGAAGTCATTGTGCCTCTGTGCTCACATGAAATCACTTCCAAAGTTAATATTGAAATGGTGTCTGAAAAGAATCTAACACTATGATAAAGAGGAGATTTGAAGAAGTTTCAGTGATAATACCTAACAGACTACACACGTGGAGAGGGAAACAGACATATCAAGACGACATAAGCAATAATATTGCATTATATCGAAACATGAAGGACAATCCTATTTTAACATAGATAATATCCACAGAGTCATATTGTTAATTAATATCCATTAGAGATGTACCACGTAAATAATAAAAAAAAATAGCAGAGTCTGGAAAAATTCGAAATTTTAAAAATTTTGAGGGTTGTACGTAGGTAATCAGAATAGCCGCAATATTTGATATGATATAGTGGACCACCGTACAATAAAGTTCTTTAATTGTTGATTTGATATTATCATGCTGGGTAATCTCGGAATGCAGTACCATTGGTCTTTCTATGTTTTTGTGCACAATAGATACTTTATTTCAAAAGGGGGAATGTGATGCAGTGTGAGAATGTCATAACTATGAGTTGCATCCAAAATAAGATTGATATAAGCTTTTTATAACGCACAATCACGATCGGTGTTCTACTTTCACTTTCATCCACATGAATCGCGACGATCGTTTTCTGCTGTACAAAAAGATATTATTTACCTTATTTTGGATAAAACTCATAGCTAAGGCATCTTTATATCGTATCACATTACCATTTTTGTGAGAAATAATCTGTATTACACAAAATATTAAACCAAATGCTCTGCGTTGCGAGATTACCCACCGTGATCGTGTTACATGTTTGTGTGTGTGTGAACTTTGCTTTTCTGTTGGTCCGTTTTGCGCGGATGTCTTTGAGTACCTCGTTTCCCCTTTTAGTTTAAGCATATTTATTCATCACAATAATATAATACATGAATACATTTGGTACAATTAGTATATATGAAAGGATCAGAAAAAAAAGCTTTAAAAAGCTTGTATCAATTTTTCTCCCAAAAATTCCTGTAAGTACACTGGTGAAAAAGAGGCAATTATACTGCCAACTTTTTCAACGCATGCGCCTTTTCCCCTTTTCTTGTCTGATATTCGTCGCATCCTGCGGGTTTGTTCAGCCATGACAAGTGTAGGGTAGTATAACTGAAGATCTCTTCTATGAAACTGAATACAAAGACGAATATTGCTGCGTTATGGAATCGTATAATATCTTCTGACCAATATATACCTGTGCATCTCAATTTCAAAAAGTAAATATTACATGGCTTACCAAAATTTAAAACAGAAGCCGGAATAAATTCTAGAAATGACAAGGTGATACTGGATTATCACGACTAGATTTAGCGACTGATCTAACGTAATACGGTCGATTAAGGCAGCTACACCTATCGCTTCAAGTGTTAAAAACAATCACAGATCAAAAGAAATACATAACAAAAATAGGAGAATAGGTAACTTAAAGTTGTAAAGGGGATGGAAGTATCATTTGTTTCTGCAAATCTACAAATTCTTCTTTTTTGTCATTTAGTTTAGTTTGGATATCTAGATACCTTTTATAATTATTTTGTTTTAAACCACAAATGCTATACATATTTTCAACTACCTTTTCTCGAGATTTTGTATACAAACAAATCCTATCTCCACCCCCATCCCCCGAAAAAAAGAACACAAACCATAACACTTGCTTTATTTTACAAACTGCATTATAATAAATTTTAATTTGATTACCCTTGCGTCGTGCCAATTAAGTTGCTTTGATTTGTAGATGAGGTAGCAATGTTGATCAAATGCTATCCAATCGTCATAGCAACCTGTAGAGACGAATGTTCGATCTACAAAACAGGTTTAGTGCATAACGTACACTTAAATATGTAATTTATGCAAATTTGTGTGTTTAAAGATCAATCAATTCTCCATGAATCTCTCATGTTTAATGAAAGTAATCAAACAACTTTTTATTGGTCCGGCTTCATAGTCAGTGCATATTTGCAATTCCGTATAAATTGGTGCACCCGTATTTTTCTATTCTGAAAATCAAAATGTTTTGCATCCATGATGGGAAGATTTATAATGAAAAAAAATATTTGCAACATATTACTAGTACTTATCCTTCTAAGAAGAAGGACAATACACAAAATTTCAATTCTATGGTCCGATTTTGCTTTACAAATTTGTGCTGCATTTAAAGATAATCAGTGTACAGCAATTCTGTTAAGTTTTAAAACTGGAATAAGGATAAAATCTTCTATTAAACACTTTTTTTAAAAACGCCTACTTAATAGAGAGGGGGTTAATGTATTTAAGTACCTAACAGTTATTCAGTCTCAAAGTCGAGACGGCAAGGTCAAATTGTGAAAATTCCCATCGGAATTCCTGCGAACCCCAGAATGAACAACCCTCCGAAGTAAGACCAGGTGCCCGAGGATAGTTAAAAATTAAGAAAATAACTCTGATGTTTGCTGCTATCGGTGATTTTCTTCTCTGACACGATATACCAAATGTCTCGTTTTTGACTTGGGATGAAATATTTTACATGATTACTGCCAAATAGAACATTCTTGTCGTACCATATCACAGTTAGAAAGAAGAATGAAAAATCATAACTTGCACATTTCGTGTTCATGTATATGTAAGATGAGATAAAGAAGATTTTGACGATAATCTCAACAGCACTCACAATAGAGCACAAAATTGAGCATCATATTAGAGAATAACAAGCAACAAATTGGAATTTTGGACCTTGATGTGATTGATAGTGTAAAATTATATTATAAGAATTTTCCTCGGAGGCTCTTATGTATCCAAAACTTCAAAGAAGTATAAGCGGTACTTCAGATGAGTTTTTTTATCCAATGAAAGCATATCCAAACATTTATCAAACACTTCATGACAATGTTTTCAGCGTAGTCAGTAAGAGTTATCACTTCTTTCTTTTTAACAACTGAAAAAAATGCAGTTTAATAAATCAGAAAACTTTCATATTTTTAACTCTGGTTTTGGGTTTTACGTTTGCCTGTCATAAACTAGTCTATACTGTTTACAAATAAATACACAAAATTCAGATGTAAAACTAGAGGGCGCTACTGAAAATCACGTCAGCTTGAAGTACCACCGATGAGGATTTACTATCCGAAACATGTGTCTTATGCATAAAATTGGTTTTAAATGTTGCTCTAGAGTGCTATGATTTGAAACATTTTAATTCTATTACTTACTTTGACAGCGATCCGTACCACAAGCCTGAGTTTCAACACTTACTCCTATACATAATTTCCCGCCATGAGTTGGGAGTGGGTGGTCACATGATCGGACACGTGACATAGAGCCTCCACCGCATGTAGTGCTACATTTACTCCAATGTCCCCATCTACTCCATTCACCATCAACTGTTCAAATGTATCATATATTCAATGCTTGTTTCCAAACAAAGATGAGGGTGAAATTTTCCCTCTTACGGGATTTCACATAATGCTAAAAAGGTAACATGAAGAGGAAATGTTTTTGATGTTTGATTTAATAAAGAATTGTTAATAAAACATTAAGTGAAATATTATGTTTCAAAATTTATTATTCTTCGTCCGATGCATGCAGCTTTTTTTCTGTGTTTGTCTCATTTTCAAACATAATTAATTTTGTCATTGATGTTTTGAAGATGATGACAGCTACAGTAAAGTGTGTGTGACTTATTCTTATTCTAATAATGTCGAAGGGTTCCAACTCTCTACCTTCTTGAATAAAATCCCAAACAAATTTACATGCACCAGACACGACGTGTTTCGAATATTAAATTCTCATCAGTGATGCACGCGGCTGCAAATTTTCTGTAGGGTCGATTCAGTAGCATATCCGAATAAAATCTATGTTCAAAATAGCATTGGAGGGATGGTGCTAAGATGTTAAACTCCTTTAATTTCGATGATATTTATCGGTGAAATGGCTAGTTTCCGAAATAGCAAAAAATATATATGATGTCACATTGATAAAAGGCCAAAACAAGCGTCTTTCAGGTGACAGAGCTGGAAAGAAGTAATTAATACACTTGACAAACATCAGGCCACGGGGAACGATTTTATCTGCTCAACACTGCAACGTGAAATAAGTGTCTATATTAATAATGTCGAAGGGTTCCAACTCTCTACCTTCTTGAATTAAATCTAACTTCACTTCTGATATCGCGGTCAACGAGCGAAACATCTCCCTTTTTAAATAATACAGCGAGATAGCATTGTATATGAATCATGATTCATTTCATATATGAATATGTCTATAGAAGCGGTACTAATACGGAAGTCGCCGCTTTTAACGAGCTACCTACAATATATTCCGTACTTGTTCTGGCTTCTGGTGATTGTGTCCTTCGTGTTTCTATGAAGCTGTGTTATTGTCTCCATTTGTATCTTTCTCGTGAAAACTTTTTGTTATATATATTTTTAAAACATTTGTAAGCTGATTTCAGGTTCAGTTGACAAATATGGATAATGACCATATCCCTGTATACAGCACAAAATCGATAATTCAGAAAATCAGAAACCGAAGGCATACAAGATCAGGATAAAACAGGAACCAAATCAAACAAACAAAAACCTCCACCATATCAAAAGAAGCGAACTCCCGATATGGGAGTGAGACCAGGTGCCAAGGAAGAGTAAGCATCTCCTACTTGCATGCAACACCCGCCGCTTCAATTCGGTAGAACTGTCATATCCGGTTACTTCCATTTCGGAAGACATAGAGTACAATTTTTGGTTGGATGGTTCAAATGGTCTATGACAGAATATCATTCACCATCTGGAGAGGGGGACATCATAGTGATTGACTTTCATTTACTGATTTTAAACATAAGCCATAATAAAAGAACGCATTGTTAGTTAAAGCAATATTTGCTGTCAGCAATTGTAATTTTTTTTTATTTGCTCATTTTCACGAATGTTATTACTGATAGAAAATGATGACGGTTTGATACAAAGGTTGATTTAAAAAAAAAGTCGGATTAATGCCTATCTGGACAAGAATAGCAGTTTTCTGAATTCTTACAGCCCCAACAAAAATTCAACGTAAAGCCCGCCGATATCCATGTGCCATTACGTTGACCTTTCTCAGCTTGTTTCTGCCCATGCGCAAGCTAAATTTGGTCAGAGAACATTACCGATTCTAACATGCACATGAACATGCGTAAAGAGAAGAATTTTTTTATTGATTCAGAGGTTAAGATGACAAAATAAGGACGATCTATAGTCACATTACACAAGACTTTACATTGCAGATCATATAGAGCGCAATTTTCAAAGAAAAAAGTCGTTCATAATCTTATCACGTCTGCGCATGATTTGACCTGATTAATCTCAATATAGCACATGTGGTCACTCGGCGGAAATCGGACTTAGTTGCCGAAGTATAATTAAGCAGGCAACTAAGTGCAGACAGCTCTGTAAACGAATGTTTTCATGCTGAGTTACGTTATGTAACATGTTTATTTTACCTCGGATGACTTGTGTATCATCTTTTAATAACAATTAGAAGGTATTAAGATACTTTCTGCAAGAAAATAATATTTAACCGCTGACAGCTAATGTTAAACGTCTTCAAATTCAATAGCATCATTTATTAACGGATAAATTTGCAGCATGGACCAGACATGCACGTTTCGGGTACTCAACCCTCGTCAGTGATCCCCAATCTAAAAATTGAAATATGGTCAAAGAGGGTGAAAATTATTATGTCAAAAATGTACCGAAAGATGTAGCATGATGGGTGGGATATGATGCTTAAGGACCCACGTTTAAGAAATTTGAAGAATTTTAGTACCAGAAAATTTTGAAAGCGTTGAAGAGACAGACGATCAACCGAAGTTGATCGAACTTGGCTACATGTGCCCTCGGGGACTCCTGGTCCACCAGCAGTTACACTCAGCAAGTAGTTCAAATATTGTTTTAAAAACTTTTTTTGAACAGTATTATATGTAGGGGTTTGATGGTAAGTGTTTTGAATATGTTTCCCTGACATGGTCGCCATAGCATTTTCTATAAAGACATAACCTCAGACAGTGCATGTATTTTATATATTGTTTTCATTTTCGTGCATGAACATCGACAGCGGGTGCGGCTAGCCAAAAAGGGGATGCTTACTCCTTCAGGGCACCTGATCTCACCTCTAGCTTGCTAGTCGTCCTTCGATGATCAATTTGGTGCTCTATTGTGAGTGTTGTTGAGATTACCGTCAGGATCTCCTTTAACTCATGTTTATAGGTATAAGTTGCCATACCTGGACAAGGGTTTTGTGCGCAGACCTTTCTTTCATTATGATTTCCTGCACAGTGCTTTCCGCCTTTAGCTGGCGAGGGGTTGTTACATAATCTATGTCTGATCTTTTTACCATTGTTACACGTTGCACTGCATATAGTCCATTGTTCCCACTGACCCCAGTGTCCGTCAACTACATACATATAAATTGAAGATGATAAGTGGTCACAGTTTACATCCTTGCGAATCTTATGATGTTGTTTTAGGGCGGACCATCTTAGTCAAATGACTTGTATCAAATACAAGCTTTATATGAAAGAAAAGAGGGGATCTCCAAGAACTCGCGGTTGCAGCACCCACAGCAAAACATCAAATCACCCCTATGCAAAAACACAGCAGACATGCACAGCAAGAGACACAGAAAGGATAAAGAACACCAAAACACAACAGAGAAACACCAAACACAAAGGACTACATATAAACCAACGAGACCAATGGGCAATTGGTGCCGACGGCCATGTCACGACTGTAGCAGACGATGTGGTTACCCGGATTACGTGCACATAACTCTCAGATTTTTCCCGATAACCCAGAGGTATCGACAAACGCACTATAGTGGTGTAAAATAACTTCCTTATAGTAAGACAGAAATGGATATGATAACAAATTCAATTTCTAATTCACTAATTTATCCATCTGCTATAGGTGGAACATACCCGGGCAGACAGGCATAGAGCAACTTAGTGTTTTCGTGTTATTGCCGATGCAGCTTATTCCCTTGTGTGGTGCTAATTGACTGGTACATTGACGATAGAACTGTTGAACTCCTGGTCCACATGTTACACTGCATGGTCCTGAGGCTGTCCAGTTGCCCCACTGACCAAGAGTTACTGAAACTGAATTCGAAATATGCATTTAAAATATATCGAAACATCGCGTATCCCTAATATAATCACACAATATATACATGTATGAAGAATTGAATACACTTGTTTGAAGCTATCATTTACCATTGCAAAGTCCACATGACTTTTGGCAAAAATCCTGAGTAACAGTAGAGTTGCAGATTTTCCTCAGTGCATCCTTATTTGAACAGTCAAATGTTTTATCCTCACATTCTTCAAAACAATTAAAAATGCACTAAGTTAAGTTCAGATCTTAAAAAATAAAACCGGAGGGCGCTAATACATTAAGCTGTGTCAGAAAATCACTTCCACATTTGATGAGGATTTGGAATATACTTGTTTGAAAAGATTGGAAGTATAAAAATGGAAATTTCAAGAAAATATTTTCGTAAAATTTATACCTGTCAGAATTTGAAGTTACATTAGATCTAGTTTGAATAATATTTCTAATATTTGAGTAAAAACTTGTCTCTTCGAATTAGAAATCATTAGAAAAGTTTTTTTTTAACATTGCCCCCCCCCCCCCCCGGGCTATACGGAAAGCCGCTTATACCAATTGTAGCAGAGGTGTATATCTGAAAATGGGTTCTGTATCTCCGGGAGGAATACTACCCCAGAGACGAAAAACAAAATCTGAAGGGGAGCATTTTATTAACTAAAGTATCGATCTTTAGACTATAAAATATGGCAAATTTGACTGTTTTTCCTCTTTTATCCCTCCAACATGTGTCCAAGATCGATCATTCGGAAATTTTTACTTCTTAAATAAATTGCAACCATATTTGATGTCTTTTAGTTAATTTTTATCCATTTTTGGTAAGATATTCTTAAATCTCTACGGTGTCTTTTTATCAATTCTTCCCTTTAGCGTCTTTTCCTGTGTTTGTCTGCTCTGTGTTTAAGCATTGTGTGTTGTGGGTTTTGCTGTGGGTGCTGCAACCTGGTGTTGGAGATCCCCTCCTTTGTTTTTTATTCGAGTACCTACCTCTTAGTCAATAGGAGTACTTCACCGAAAAGCAAATCACATAAAGTCTTCAAATGCATCATAATTCAATAATGATGAACTTTTCTGCATACGAATCGTCTCGCGAAAGAAGTACGGCACAAGTTTCAGGGCTAAAAACGGCCCATAAGATCCATTTATACTATCTAATCGCAAAAAGAAATATGAAACTTTTGGTGTTAACTTGTAAACTTGTTACAAAGTGTGGTGGAGGTTTTTGTTTGTTTGCGTTGGTTCCTATTTTATGCTAAACGTTTTCAAATTCAATAGCGTCTTTAAGAACAGATAAAATTTCAGCATAGACCAGACATGCACGTTTCGTGTGCTTAACCCTCGTCTGTGATCCTTAATCTAAACAATGTGATATGGCCAAAGAGTTGAAAAATATTATGTCCAAAAATGTACCGAAAACGTAGCAGGATGGGTGGGATATGATACTAAAGGACCTAAGTATCCTGATTTTGTTTTATCCTGAAATAGTCATTGAGGACGTTCTTTAGTCGTTACGGGGATATAATAAAAGCATATCAGTTCCCCTTTCCAGAATGATCAGTGACATTCTACATTGTGATTGAATGGCTGTCGTCATCACCAAACAAGACAAACTTACCTGATCTATACATCAAAATGTTCATCGAGTCAATCACCGAATCTGACAGGTTTCCATGAATCTGTTGCGACGGGTGTACCATGCAGTCAGCAGACGCTGACTCTCCTCGGGCACCTGGTCTCACCTCGGAATGTTGTTTATTCCGGGGTTCGCAACCGTTTCGATGGGAATTCTCACGATTTGGCCTTGCTTTCTCGACTGTGATACTGAATATCAGTTAGGTACTTCTTTGATGTATGACTTCGGTTTATGATTTTCTGAATTATTGTTTTTGTTTATGCATACATGTAAAAGCAGTATGGTTATCATGTTGATGAAATACTCTCAAAATGTTCAACATGTTAGGTCAACAAACAATTACTTCATTTTCGTGATGCATAAAAATTATAATGAGATAATGACAAACCATTAGGATCAGCTTGTCCACAACTGTACACAGATATGAGGAGGAATAAGCACAATCTATTTGAAAAGACATGGATAAAGGTTTATATTAAGAAATGTATTGATGAAATTTGCGTGATACACATATGAAACACAACTCCTTAATTCTTTTGTATCTTCTAAAAAAAGTTAGCAACATAAGATCCATTTACATAGAATCTGTGTAACAAGAGGCCGCTGCGTTTAACTATCTTGTTTGTAATGTCACCTTATAGTGAGAAGTTTTATGTTTATATAAAAATTGTGTGTCTATGGAGACCTCTGAGTATCCGGATAAGTGGGAAGGTTGTGCGCACGTAATCCGGATAACTACACCATTTGCTAAAAGCAGATGGCCGTCCAAAGTCGGCGCCGGATGCACATTGGTCTCCTTCCTTTTATGTGTTGTCATCAATGTTTAATGTTTCTGTACTTCTGTTACGATTGTTTTGTATGGTATTTTAGTGAATATTGTTGTGTCTTTTTGCGATTTGGAGTTTGTATGATGTCATTTATGCTCAATTCGGTGCTCTATTGTGAGTGCCGTTGAGAATATCGTCAGGATCTTCTTTAACTCATTTTTTTTTGTTATATTGTTTCGCTGGGTGAATGCAGGGTGGTGATGCTGGAGATCATTCCTTTTTCTTGGAATTATCTTGAGAACAAAACATGTCTGAAATTAATTGTTAGAAAGATATTTTTCATTAGGTACATTCGCTATTCTCGAAAACCAGAGATACTTCACACTTGAGACGGTATCTGACGTAGACTGATAATGAAGTCATCAAATTCTATTTAAACTGTTCAAAAAGTCTGGTAAATGACGGCATGAAATCGACGTTACCATACCATTTTCATGACGTCACAATGGTTTTGCATCAGATACCGTCTGTAAGGGGAAAAAACTCTGTATTCCGCAAAGACTCAATATCACAATTTTCAAATGCAGAACAGACATCAGCGATAATTGGGGTTTTGATATTGTTCGTTATATAAAGACCTTCGTGTTTCTATGGTTTTCTTTTCTTGTGAGAAAGTTTTGGTTTATATTTTTTCAAGAGATTTGTTTGTGGTTTTTGGAATCTGATTTATGGTATTGTGTTCGACTTTCGTTCACTTAATTAAGGCACTGTTGATTTCATAATATTTGAGTCCGTTTAACGATCTTGAACATATTTGAGATTGATACTTGCATTTCTGTGGTAAGGAAACATCATAAGATATTATCATAATTAATAGTAATGATTAAGGATTAACAAATAAAATTGATTTTTACATGATAATTTTAAAAACTCTGTATAGGATTGTTTCTGATTTGTATGATGGCGTTGGGTTTTATTCGTGTCACACTTATGCCCTTTGCCGTGTGGAGCTCGTAAAAAAGTTCCCCGCGAGGGTTTTGACAGTAACTGTTTTGAATATTTTCCCTGGTCGCAATAGCGCGTTCTATATAGACGTAACCTCAGACAGGGCATGTTTTGTAGATATTGTTTCATTTTCGCGCGTAAACATGGTCGGCGGGTGCAGCTAGCCAAACAGGTGATGCTTACTCCTCCCGGGCACCTGGTCCCACCTCTGGCTTGCTAGGGGTCCGTCGTTGCTCAATTTGTTGCTCTATCGCCAGTGCTTTTGAGATTTTCGTCAGGATCTTCTTTATATCTGATGAATGAATTAATTGAATTAATACATTCAACTTATTTTAATTTTTAAGTTCACCTTAGCAAACTACGGTTATAAAATTATTTCAATTTACTTATGCAAGTTAGAAATCTAAACTTACCTTGAAGGAAACATTGTCTTTATTTTCAAATGCAAGGCCGTCCTCAATGTGCATTCATATCTTTAGTGCAATACAACTGTCAAAGGTGCAGATTTATATGATAGTACTTGAATGTTGTATGATAGTTATGTTCTTAGGCAGTCTGTTTGAAGCTTGATTCATAATTGGTCTGATTTTATCTAAACTGCCAAAAGTTTTTATCGTGGTGTTGCCTTCAATTCGATAGCGTCATTGTTACATTTTCTTGAATTAACCACTCAAGCGGCGCTTAAGAGAAGACCACATTTAGAGACTTTCGATGAAATCTGTGATATACCTTTTCGAAAATTAGTATTACTTGATTGAATAAAAATTCCAAGAAAGTCAGACGTAAACCTGTACCTCATGCGGTAGTACAGTCAGAACCTATTGCAAACGAACGTTGAAATTGTCAATATTTCATCCAATTATATTGTACTAGACACGTGTTTCGGATATTGAATCCTCATCATATTCGGTCCTGTGCGATTCCTTATCTTGTTTGTGTAGTTACTTTACAGTGAGGAGGAAATCTTACAAAACAACTGTGTCTACTTCGAAGCCACTCGGTTACCGACAAGTTGCAGGATTGTGCGTACGTAATCCGGATAATCACATAATTTGCTACTTGTTCAGGAGATGACCGTCTAAGTTACTGTATTCTATAAGAGCATTTTAGTTCAATATTTTCTTGTTGTCTTGCTGTTTGGTCTTCATTTTCCCATTCTCTTGTATACGTTGTAGATTTCTTATGTTTCCCCCCCTTATATCTAGCCTTAGTTCTATTATCAATGCTATGTGATGCTTGTTGGATAATTATTCCTTGTAATTAAAAAGAAACCAGCAATTGTTTTGATTTCATATGACTTTACATACAGAACGTATTTCCGATGACATTCGCTTATTCATGGTTGTATCGCCTGCAAAATAAACCAAATTCTACTTTAAGGAGGGTTTGAACACCAAAATGGCGGCAACATTATTTGTTTTCTCACTTTCTATGAATAGTTCAGTCTTAACTTTTTCAAAACAATTGATACGCTGATTGATATACACATTTGAGTATCCTGATGAAGTTTGAATCATTTCCGGCGTCATTTGAAGAAATTATGGCGATTTTCGAAAATGTTGACTTTGGAAGTTTTAGCCATGATTAAACCACAACGTCATTTCGACGTTTTCGGGTGAAAATGGCGTCACAAACCTTCGCATTCAAAATGCAATAAAATCATCAATACCAAACGTATCGCATTGAAACTTTGCAGGTGTGAAAGAGAAAGTTTAATCTTCATCACGGTGAATTCGTTGACATTTACATTACAGGAAAGCGGATGTCACTTCATTGAAAATGAACGATTTTAGAAGGGAAAATGGGAAAATATAAAGTTTTGTAATATGTGTAAACGTCTTCAAATTGAATAGCATCATTTAAGAACAGATAGATTGGCAACGTGGACCAGACATGCACGTTTCGGGTACTTAACCCTCGTCAGTGATCCTCAAATCTAAACAATGTAATATGCCAAAAAAGTATGAAAGTTACAATGTCGAAAAAGCGTATCGAAAGACGTAGCAGGATGGGGGGATATGATGCTAAATATTTTAATCCTTAATTAATTTCTCTCATTAAATCATGAAATAATTTCTGGACATTGTCGACGAATTTGTTAGTTTTTGACAAAGATTCATCCACAGGATTCCTAATAATTAGCTATCAACTACAGTCACGGAATTGCAATTTTTTGAGCGATAGTATAATCTTTTATTCCAGTATCCTACCTTTGTTTAAAACACAATTCATCTTATCTTCTCCATATCTAAATGCAATACATTTATGAAGATTTTGGAAGTTAAATCAAAATCAATTAATTTTCCAATAGCTTTACGAGAACTGGAATGATACTTTTAATGTTATGAAGTCATCAAGAAATTTATGGAAACGTTGAAAAATGCATATTTCAAAGTATCATAGAAAATTTTCCTGTGGATAGAATCAAATATAAGTTTGTATAATCAAGGACAGACTAGAAATATATAACTTCAGAAATTTTGATAAAAATTGAATTTGGCGTCCAAGTGTTCAATACCTCCTTAAAATATGATAAAGTATAAAGACATATTTTTCTATACAGTGCATCTTTATAGAAGGAATAAAGTTGGTAATATGTTATCAGTTTTTGCATAGTTTCTGATTTTCTGAATTATCGATTTTGTGTTGTATACAGGGATATGGTAATTATCCATAGTTGTCATTTGATATAGGAGAAATAAAGAATTCATATACTTGTTCCATCATGTTCTAACGTTTTAAAAATGAATCTTAGAATTATTAGAAGTAAAATACTCACTCGCAAACGAAACCATATTTACTATAACATGGCTCGTCAGCCCATTTGAAGTTTCTGTCTGCCCAAAATATTACACAATTTGACACAATGCCATTGTTTGGTTGGCTTGGTTCCCAGTCAGAATAAGTGGAACTTAAAGATGTACCTCCACGTACCCATCTGAAGGTCCCCTCGTATGTTATATCACTTGCACCCATCCAGTAATGATTTCCTGCTCACAACAAAATGTCATGGCAAAGGTTAATGTGTATTATAAGAAATCTGATCAATGTGTTCGTCTTTAAGTCAAAATCAAGAACCGACCGCTTAGTCGGAAAACAATGCATGCAGAACTAATGATAAAATTACCAACCTAATGTTTCTTATTTAATAGCAATTCCCTGTAACCCTTTAAACAATTTCGGCACGCATCGTCTCCGATTTTCATGAAATTTTACACATAAGTAGGGACCAATGAAAAAAGGAAAATTTGACAAAATTTTTATTTCTAGGTCATCTGGTTCCCATGGCAACGGCCTTTAAAATTGAGAAATTGAGCTAATTTGAAGCTCTATAATTTGGTTTGTATACGACATAAATGGAAGATTTTTTATGCATCCTAAAGATTAGGACATAAAATTTTAAAGAAGCTCACTAGTAGTGTCTGATATTGTAAAAAAGGCTAGTTACCATGACAACATAATTAGCTAATTTTGATATATTGATTTCAAAATGCTGTTTGTATTTTCCAATTATCCTTTTTTCTTGATGGGTATATGATGAGAAAATAGGATTTTTGTTATAAAATGAGCAAATTCAAGATAAACCCACTTGTTGCTATGTACATAAGTTACCTTGGAAACGGTAATAATTATGGTCTATAATATTACCTATTTTGCAACTTCAGAGTCATTTTAAAAAAATTTGCATCATGATGAACAAATGAGAATTGTTGGAAAATATCCAACACAAAGAGCTCTTTCAAAAACCGTGAAAAAGTTATGGGGAACATATGATACCATGGCAACCGTTTTTTATTATTTTTATAAAACTGTAATTATTTATCCCAGGAAGTTCAAATTCAATATCTATAAAGATCAAGGAAGCCTCTATCAAAATACAATAAAAAGGTTCAAATGATTAATGGTTGCTATAGTAATTTGGCAATACATTATAAAAATAAGCATTTTTTGTTGTTGTTTTTAGCCTTTTCCTCAAAAAACGAAAGAGGCTTACACAACCTTTTTTTATATATGCGATAAAGCAAAATCTAAACTTTATTTTAGATTCAAAAAAATTAAGATTACTTAACTTTTGATGCCCGTATCCAAGGACTTAAAGTGGGCCTATGTGCAATTAAACACAATTGTTCCAATATCAACGGGCTATTTCCTGATTTTAAAACAATTTTCTTTCATGTAATGGAAGATTTACTTGAACACATTAATTAGTTTTCATCACTTTGAATTAAAAGTCAATGATCTAGTAAAAAAAGGACTCTAAATATTGTTCAAATTTGCTTTCATTCTTGCTATTTGAGGTCATGTTTCCATAGCAACGAACATAAACTTTGTTCCAACGTGAATGCGTTTGTTTTATTTGCATAAAAAAACTCAAAAATGTAAGTAAAGTAGCAGTGAAATTTGAAAAAATGCCAAAAACACTATTTTGATAGGGTACCTGTGTTGTTGCTATGGAAACATATAGATAAGACCATAAACCCAACATAATTATTACTCAACTTGAATGAGCAATGATAGGGTACTGATAATTCATCAGTGTTTGTTTTAGATTATGCTGCATAAATGATGTATGTGACTTCAAAAACGCCCAAAAATGCATTTTTTCAATATTCAAAGTCCGTTTCTATGGCAACCGGATGTGGTATTTTAAAAGAATTTTTTAAACAATTTTTTACTTTTGGGTCAGACTCAACCTTATGTACAAATTTTATCAAAATCTGAGACATGCCGTGCCATGCGTCCTTCATAAAAGTGCAAATGCTTACAGAGAATAGCTATTAATTATCAAAATCGTCCTTTTTGTGTTTGAGAACTACGTCAACACGTAATATAATCATTGATCACTTCGATTTATTGATGTATGCGTCGATCTTTAAAATGATTCTCAAAAGTGATTTCTTCTTCATGTGGAAACAAAATTAAAACAAAAGTTAAACATAACCAATTGTAGGAATTCTTCAGTATTTTACCTACGATAGACAAGGTCAAGAACGAAGGGATTTCCTACCAGCCTGGGTTGCTGTACTCACAGATGTTCGAGTAATATTTCAACTTCGGACTGCGTACTTTGTACTGTGCACTTTACGAGGTAATATCAAAGAAATATGGGCAGTTCAAAGAGACATATCTGAACACATAAGAGAAGAAATTGAAGGAGACTCAATCTACCTGTCCTATCTGGTAAGTTTAAAGTAGAACTATTAACCACTTGGTGAGTGTCACTGCTGGTGGACCAGGAGTCCCCGAGGGCACATGTAGCCAAGTTCGATCAATTTCGGTTGATCGTTTCTTCAACACATTCTAAAATTTCTGTCATCAACATTTCTTGAAATTTCTAAAACGTGGGTCCTGGAGCATCATATCCCACCCATCCTGCTACGTCTTTCGATACGTTTTTTTCGACCTAGTAACTTTCATACTTTTTGGCGTATTACATTGTTTAGATTTGAGGATCACTGACGAGGGTTAAGTACCCGAAACGTGCATGTCTGGTCCATGTTGCCAATTTATCTGTTCTTAAATGATGCTATTCAATTTGAAGACGTTTACATTTACGGAAAACATGCATTTATTGCCATTCCGTCATTTATGTGCATTTACACAGTCCTTTCCAAGTCCGAAGTGGAAAGTTCGAGATCCACTAAAATATCTATTAATTTGGAAAATGTCTTACCCGGTGGTAGGTGAGTTTTGATGAAAGCATTTTCCTCACTTGATTTTACTTCCACTAGCCTTCCATTTTTAAGGGAACAATAGAACTGAAAGCAACTAATTTTGGTTATCTATACATATAATATCATCAGGGAAGATAGTCAAACACAAAATCCGAAATCATTACACTATTCACATTCAAAAGTCTTATAAATGGACTTTTTGTAACGAGAAAAGAAAAAGACAACTGGACGGAGACAAAAACATTAAGCATTGTAGGAATACGAAGAACAATTTTGTCTTATATAATATTCCTGGGCACATGGTCTCACTCCCATATCGGTAGTTCGCTTCTTTTCATATGCCTGAGGTTTTTATTTGTTTGCTTTGGTTCCTGTTTTACCCAGATTTTGTATGCTTTCGGTTTACGTTTTTCTGATTTATCGATTTTGTGCTGTATACAGGGATATGGTCATTATCCATATTTGTCACTATTATCCCCTTATATTGATGGATATCAAATAAATACAAATATGGACAATGACCATATACAATACACGGTACAAAATCGATAATTCAGAAAGTCGTAAACATACATCAAGTATACAAAAAGAAAACATTCAGAACATACAGAAGGATAAAGGAATACTTACTTCGGCGTCAAACCATGTCAGTTTGTTAGTTCCTATTAAGTAGCATTTGTCGTCGTTGTGCGTCCAGCCGTTTGGGCATGGTTTCCCTAAAAGAATTATTTTTGAATATTTTTCACCTGGCAGAATTAACAGTAAAACTGAAACTAGATGGCTACTGTTGCAAGCAACAGACGGATTCCTCCTTTACTAGACCTTCCTAGGAACTGAGGTGTTAAAATCCGAATAAAGAAAATAGAAAAAAGAATAGTTGCTTAAGTACCTTATTCACTTAAGCAAATGGGTCAAAAGAGCTTATGTCTAATTTGGGACTCTTATTAATTTATCAACAAAATAGAAGAAAAAAAATTAAGTACATTTCATCATTACGAAAGCTTTAAACTCCATGCTCTATGGATATCAAATCCTTTACAATTACTTTCTCAAAACAGAATTGCACAATGATTTTGCAATGAGATAATTTCTATTAATAGAAAATGACAACAACATGAAAGTACAGACATGTAATGCTACTAAGAAAAAAAAGAAACAGAGAACAAGAATAAAAGAGTTATCTTTCTGATACTATGTTAAGGTCAAATAAGAAGGACTACTTGTGTGAAAAATAAATAGTAAAGGACAAAAAGTGTAAATTTTACAAGAGTAAATGATTGTTAAGACATTGAGAATGATTATTTGGCCTTTAACTAATGTCATGGATGAAAGCTAAGTATTGTGATTATTCTCATCACGATTGATCTTAATCTGAGCAAAGCTCAATATCTAATCAGCCAAAGTCAGTTGTGACCTTGAATTATATAGTGCATGAATTATATATATTTTCATTTCCATGCTTCATAAACATCGACGGCGGGTGCGGCTAGCCAACAGGGGATGCTTACTCCTCCCGGGCACCTGGTCCCACCTCTGGCTTGCTGGGGGTCCGTCGATGTTTACTTTTGTGCTCTATTGTCAGTGCTGTTGAGATTATCGTCAGGATCTTCTTTAACTCATTTGTGTCACACTTATGCCCTTTGCCGTGTGGAGCTCGTAAAAAAGTTCCCCGCGAGGGGTTTGACAGTAAGTGTTTTGAATATACCTCCCTGACATTGTCGCCATAGCGCTTTCTATATAGACATAACGTCAGACAGTGCATGAATTATACATATTTTCATTTCCATGCTTCATAAACATCGACGGCGGGTGCGGCTAGCCAACAGGGGATGCTTACTCCTCCCGGGCGTCTGGTCCCACCTCTGGCTTGCTGGGGGTCCGTCGATGTTTACTTTTGTGCTCTATTGTCAGTGCTGTTGAGATTATCGTCAGGATCTTCTTTAACTCACTTGAAATCAAACAAATGACCTTTGGTCAAGGTCATGATGAAAGAGTTTGATGCAAGGAATCTTTGTGTAAAGTTTGAACTCTCAAGGTCAAACAGTCTTTGTTAATAGACTAAAGTTTGTTGTGACCTTGAAAATCAGAATTTGACCTTGGGTCAAGGTCAAGGTGAATGAGCTGGGCCCAAGCATGATATGTATGAAGTATGAACTCTGAATGTCAAATAGTCTTTGTTTTGTAGGGAAAACTTGCAGTGACCTTGAGAATGAGAATTTGACCTTGGGTCAAGGTCAAAGTGAAAGAGCATGACTGAACAATTATTTGTATGAAGTTTAAACTCTGAAGGTCAAATAGTCTTTGTTCTATAGGCAAAAGTATGTTATGACTTGAGAATCAGAATTTGACCTTGGGTCAAGGTCAAGGTGAAAGAGCTTGGTTTAATGATATTATATATGTAGTTTGAACTTTGAATGTCTAATAGTCTTTATTCTATAGGCAAAAGTTTGTTGTGACCTTGAGAATAAGAATTTGACCTTGGGTCAAGGTCAAGGTGAATGAGCTGGGCCCAAGCATGATATGTATAAAGTATGAACTCTGAATGTCAAATAGTCTTTGTTCTATAGGCAAAAGTTTGTTGTGACCTTGAGAATGAAAATTTGACATTGAAAGTAGGTCAACAAAATGACTACCTATAAGTAACCTAGTATCGAAGTTTCAACTCAAAATCTCAAAAACTGTAGAAATTGGCACTATGCCAATTTAAAGTTCCATTTTCAATTCGAAACAGCGCAAAAACCGTAAATATTTTATCAAGCATATAGGAATAAAAGTTTACAAATTTCCCAAAGAACATTTTAAAACAAATTTCGTTCAAATCGTACGGTTAGTTTAGGAGTTATAAGTGTTTAAAATTTGATCTTTGAAGACCTCCAGCGGGGGCATTGGTGAGCTTATCGACAAACAAAAAATAGTTAAAGAAGATCTTGGTATGCTCTTTCTGATGGTACCATATGCATCCCTTTTGCTCTGTGTTAAAAGACATTTGAATAAAGTGTCTGGAATTGATGAGGGGGTAAGAATAAAAATAATAATAATAAGAATAAGAATAATAATAAGAACTAGATGGCTACTGTTGCAAGCAACAGACGGATTCCTCCTTTATTAGACCTTCCTCGGAACTGAAGTGCTAAAATCCGAATAAAGAAGATGGAAAAAAGAATAGTTGCTTTAGTACCATATTAACTTCAGCAAATGAGTCAAAAGAGCTTATGTCTAATTTGGGACTCTTATTTATTTATCAACAAAATAGAATCAAAAAATAATAAATACCGTTCATGATTACGAAAGCTTTAAACTCCATGCTCTATCGATATCTAATCCTTTACAATGACTTTCTCAAAACAAAATTGCACAATGATGTTGCAATGAGTTAATTTCTATTAATAGAAAATGACAACAACATGAAACTACGGATATGCAATGCTACTAGGAATAAAAATGAAAGAAACAGAGAACAAGAATAAAAGAGTTATCTATCTTACTATGTAAAGTTCAAATAAGAAGTACTAATTGTGTGAAGAATAAATAGTTTAGGACTAAATTCTGTGAATTCTACAAGAGTAAATTTTTGTTATGACCTTGAAAAAGTTAATTTGACCTTTAACCAAGGTCATGGATAAAAGATAAGCATTTGAATTTGTTCTCATCAAGTGTACTCTTAATCTAATCAAAGATCAATTTTTTATCGACAAAAGTCTGTTGTGACTTTGAAATCGAACAAATGACCTTGGGTCAAGGTCAAGATGAAAGGACTTGATGCAAGGAATATCTGCGCCAAGTTTGAACCCTCAAGGTCAAATGGTCTTTGTTCTATAGGCAAAAGTTTGTTGTGACCTTGAGAATCAAAATTTGACCTTGAGCTAAGGTCAAGGTGAAAGGGCTTGGCTCAATGATTGTATTTATGAAGTTTGAACTGTCAAGGTCAAATAGTCTTTGTTCTATAGGCAAAAGTTTGTTGTGACCTTGAGAATCATAATGTGACCTTGAAACTAGGTCATCATCAATGACTACCTATTAGTAGCCTACCATCCAAGTTTCAACTCAAAATCTCAAAAACTGTACAAATTGGCACCGTGCCAATTTGAAGTTCCATTTTCAACTCGATATAGCGCGAAAACCGTAAATATTTAATCGAGCATGTATGCGTATAAAAGTTTACAATTTTTCCAGAGAACATTTTAAAACAAATTTCGTTCAAATCGTACGGTTAGTTTAGGAGTTATAAGTGTTTAAAGATTTGACTTTTGATTACCTCTAGCGGGGGCATTGGTGAACTTATCGACAAACAAAAAATTGTTAAAGAAGATCTTTGTCTGCTCTTTCTAATGGTACCATCCTTTTTATTCTGTGTAAAAAGACCTTTGAATAAAGTGTCTGGAAATGATGAGGGGTAAGAATAATAAGAATAACTAGATTGCTACTGTTGCAAGCAACAGACGGATTCCTCCTTTATTAGACCTTCCTCGGAACTGAAGTGTTAAAAACCGGAAAAAAAAGATGGAAAAAAGAATAGTTGCTTTAGTACCTTATTCACTTCTTCAGCAAATGAGTCAAAAGAGCTTATGTCTAATTTGGGACTCTTATTTATTTATCAACAAAACAGAAGAAAAAAATAATAAATACCTTTCATTTTTACGAAAGCTTTAAACTCCATGCTCTATCAATATCAGATCGTTTACAATTACTTTCTCAAAAAATAATTACACAATGATTCTGCAAGTAGATAATTTCTATTAATAGAAAATGACAACAACATGAAAGTACAGATATGTAATGCTACTAAGATAAAAAAAAAAGAAACAGAGAACAAGAATAAAAGAGTTATCTTTCTTATACTATGTTAAATTCAAATAAGAAGGACTACTTGTGTGAAGAATAAATAGAATAGGACGAAAAGTGAGAATTCTACAAGAGTAAATGATTGTTATGACATTGTGAATGATTATTTGACCTTGAACCAATGTCTTGGATGAAAGAAATGTATTGTCATTATTCTCATCACGATTGAATTTAATCTGAGAAAAGCTCAATATCTAATCAAACAAAGTCTGTAATGACCTTGAAATAAAACAAATGACCTTGGGTCAATGCCATGGTGACAGGGTTTGATGCAAGGAATATTTGTGTTAAAGTTTGAACTCCCCAGGTCAAAAAGTCTTTGTTCTATAGGCAAAAGTTTGCTGTGACCTTGAGAATAGGAATTTGACCTTGGGTCAAGGTCAAGGTGAAAGAGATTGCCTTAACGATAATATGAATGAAGTTTGAACTCTGAAGGTCAAATAGTTTTTGTTCTATAGGCAAAAGTTTGTTGTGACCTTGAGAATGGAAATTTGACCTTGAAAGTAGGTCAACATTAAATGACTACCTTCAAGTAACCTAATTTCAAAGTTTCAACTCAAAATCTCAAAAACTGAAGAAATTGGCACTGTGCCAATTTAAAGTTCCATTTTCAACTCAGAATAGCGCGAAAACCGTAAATATTTTATCGAGCATGTAAGCGTATAAAAGTTTACAATTTTCCCAAAGAACATTTTAAAACAAATTTCGTTCAAATCGTACGGTTAGTTTAGGAGTTATAAGTGTTTAAAGATTTGACCTTCGATGACCTCTAGCGGGGGCATTGGTGAGCTTATCGACAAGAAAAAAATAGTTAAAGAAGATCTTGGAATGCTCTTTCTGATGGTACCATCCGTTTTGCTCTGTGTTAAAAGACATTTGAATAAAGTCTCTGGAAATGATGAGGGGGTAAGAATAAAAATAATAATAATAATAAGAATAATAATAAGAATAAAGAAAAGACATTGCAATAACAGAAAGGATTCCGACGGAATAGTCGGAATCCTTAATAATAAGAATCATAAGAATAAAGAAAAGACATTGCAATAACAGAAAGGATTCCGACGGAATAGTCGGAATCCTTAATTAAGTAAAGAAGAACATCATGTTGTCATTTATTCTTTAACGAAATACATTAATTTGAATGCAATAACACACAATGTATGAATTTTAGGAATTTCCTTGTTCCATGACGAGGCAAAATACAGAGTCATGTGCAAACGAAAATCAAGGGTTTGATTCATATAATAAGTGTCTTATATTGTGTGTTTATGCAGAAATGAATTAAATGAATTACCCGAAACGTGCATGTACGTTTAGTACCCGAAACTTGCATGTCTGTTTCATGCTTTAAATTTATCAGTTCTTAAATGATGCTATTGAATTTGAAAACGTTTAACATTTGAACTTCTTGGTGAGTGTCACTGCTGGTGGACCAAGAGTCCCCAAGTAGCAAAGTTCGATCAACTTCGGTTGATCGTCTGTCTCTTCTACGCATTAGAAATTTTCTGTTACAAAATTTCTTGCAATTTCTAAAACACGGGTCCTGTAGCATCATATCCCACCCATTCTGCTATGTCATTTGGTACATTTTTGGACATAATAATTTTAATACTTTTTGGCCATATTACATTGTTTATACTTAGGATCACTGACGAGGGTTTAGTACCCGAAACGTGCATGTCTGGTCCATCCTGTAAATTTATCAGTTCTTAAATGATTCTATTAAATTTGAAGACATTGAACATTACAATGGCTGATGCATTTATTTTGATATAATGCGCGTTTACTGCACAAAATTGGACACTTAATCTATACATATATGCCAAAAACCCGTTCACCAATGTAGAGGGGAGTTGTAGTTTCCCATGACAACGAAACGCTTAATTAGTATGACTGAAATGACATAAAATTATGCATTATGATATAAAAAAGTATTACAAATTAGAAATTCAACAATGGAATAATGACAAAATATGATCAAATAAGTTATTTATTACTCTCTAGATGTTGACTGTTTGGAAATGATTTTTGTTTGCGGAATGTAATCCCATTTCGGTTATCCGTTTGAATCAGTTGCAGAAATCATAAAATGTTGACAGCGTTAGTTTATGTATTTTTCTTACACTGTGTACTGTTTAATGGTTGTTATTTTGGAATTATCACAAACAAGGCTGAATGTGACAAGAAATCTTCATTCGAAATATTCCGTTGAGTGTAGGATGTTTAGTACCCGAAACGTGCATGTCTGGTCCATGCTGGAAGTTTATCAGGTTTTAAATGATGCTATTGAATTTAAAGACGTTTAACATTTGAACTACTTGGTGAGTGTCACTGCTGGTGGACCAAGAGTCCCCGAGGGCACATGTAGCCAAGTTCGATCAACTTCGGTTGATCGTCTGTCTCTTCAACGCGTTTGAAATTTTCCGTTACAAAATTTCTCGAAATTTCTAAAACGTGGGTCCTGTAGCATCATATCCCACCCATTCTGCTACGTCTGTTGGTACATTTTTGGACATAATTTTCATACTTTTTGGCCATATTACATTGTTTAGACTAAGGATCACTGACGAGGGCTTAGTACCCGAAACGTGCATGTCTGGTCCATGCTGGAAGTTTATCAGATTTTAAATGATGCTATTGAATTTAAAGACGTTTAACACATGTAACATAATACGATTTCTTCATACGACTTTTCTAATATGTACACCACGCTTCCTCACGGCAAGATTACTGATCGATTGTCCAAACTCATCAAATGGTGTTTTGATCGAGAGGGGAAATTTCTACTTGCACATCTGGGTCATAAGGTTTCTTTTCCGCCTCAGAATACATATTGTACAAAGCATAGACATGTGGTGACCTGTGTATTGCCTTGTCCTTCCGCTTGGACAGATTTGTTGAGAAACTCTACAACCAGGTTGTAGGAATCCCTTTGGGTACTAATTGTGCGCCTCTTGTTGCAGATTTATTTTTTTACACGTATGAAAAAGAATTTATCCACAATCTTCAAAAGCAAAGAAAATAAAATGATGTGAAATGTTTCATTGGTACTTCTAGGTACCTGGATGATATTCTTGCTATCGACAATCCTGTTTTTGAGAAATATAAAATGTTGAAAAGTATGAACATGTCATTTATCCATAAGAATTTATTCTAAACAAGGCAAACGCTACAAACACAGATACATCATTTTTGGACCTTAATATCAAAATCGTGAATTGAGAGATATATTCACGAGTGTATGACAAAAGAGATGATTTTGGATCTAACATAGTAAATTTCCCCTGGCTTGACGGTGATGTTCCTAGATAACCGTCAAATGTTACCTCCAATGCTATTTTGAACATAGATGTTATTTGGATATGCTACTGAATCGACCCTTCATGAAATTTGGAGCCGCGCACTCTCTGTAATGTAAATGTTCAAATCTAAATTCAAAAATTTAAAGAGGGCGCTACTGAAATGATCTTTGGTGGCTCCGAAAGAAGCATCACGGATAAGACTTTAATATTCGAAGCACGTGTCTGGTGCATGGAAATTGGTTTGGAATTTTTCTTCAAAAAGGTATAAAGTTGGAACCCTTCGACATTTCTACATTTCACAGCTCTTCCGATGAACCGATGTTTTGGATTTTCATAGTAGAAATTTACAAATTTCCAAGAAACTTTTAGGTCAAGGTTTTTCCTTTCACAAACTAGTAAAGACTTTCTGTAAATTTTACAAAAAATATTGTCAACTTCTTTTAAAATTCGGACAAATACAAGCAACAGAGTAAATTACTTCAGGTATTTCACAACCTGCATTTTATGGTGATATCATTAACAAAATAAGAGGGATCAATGACAAATATGGATAATGACCATATCCCTGTTTACAGTACAAAATCGATAATTCAGAAAATCAGAAACCGAGGCATATGAAATCAGGATAAAACAGGAACAAAAGCAAACAAACAAAAACCTCCACCATATGAAAAGAAGCGAACTCCCAATATGAGAGTGAGACCAGGTGCCCAGGAAGAGTAAGCATCTCCTGCTTGCATGCAACACCCGCCGCTTCAATTCGGTAGAACTGTCACATTCGGTAACTTCCATTTCGGAGGACATAGAGTACAATCTTGGGTTGGATGGTTCAAATGGTCTACGACAGAATATCACCCATCATTCTGGAGAGTGGGACATCATAGTGTATGACGAGTTCCCCATATCGACCGTAGAACTTCCTCAGTGACGATGTTAGTCGGTCATAAGCATATCCCTGACTGAGAAGCTTATCTGAAAGACGCCTAGCTCTCAGAACAAAATCCGTATATTTCGTACTTGCTCTGGCATAGCGTATCAACTGAGATATGAACACGCCATAAGCAGGCGATGAAGGAATTTTGCTACTCAGAAAAGGAAAGTTTGTAATGCTGAAATTGAAGTCGTCACGTTTGTCATAGAGTGAGGTGTTCATGTGACCATCAGTGTCGTAGGACAACATTATGTCCAAATAGGATGCTGAATTATTTGTCTCTGTAGTTTCTTTGACTTCAAGCTCCGAAGGATAGATACTGCTCAGAAAATCCGCGAATTTTGGATTATTGATGGACAACACATCGTCTATGTATCTGTAAGTGAAGTTGAAGTCAGAAGCTAAGTATCTTTTCCCTTCAGAGACCAGAGATTGAATGAATTCAGCTTCGTACGAGTAAAGAAAAATGTCGGCAAGGAGTGGGGCACAATTGGTCCCCATTGGAATTCCGACAATTCGCTGGAAGACCTTTCCTCCAAACACCACAAAAATGTTGTCGATCAAAAAGTTTAACATCTGAATAATATCTGTTTCAGTGTACTTATTTTCAGAATCGGACTTTTCTTTTACAAAGTAGGTTTTGTCATAGTTAACAACAATAAATTTGTATTTGCGATTACCGTTCTTACTTGTAAACGCATTACTTATAATTTTTGCGAGTCTTTCTTTCAATTTAGAATGTGGAATTGTAGTGTAAAGTGTCGAAAAATCAAAGGCTTTGATCGAATGAACTTGACTAAAATGAGTGGATTTCAGATGTTCTAAAAGTTCCTTCGAATTCTTTAAAATCCACATCTGGTTGATACCACTGCGAGAATATACTGTCGAACAATATTTTTGAAGCCCAGATTTGATTTCAGATAAAACTTTGGTGAGTAAGATCGATACAGATTTGGTAGAACATTTTGAGGAACCAGCGATGAAACGTTGTTTGTACGGATTCTTATGCATTTTAGGTATGCAGTATAAGTATGAAAAAGAAGACAACATAACTATCGAAAATGGGTCAAAATCATTTATACCGTGGATATGTTCCTAATGTTACTAGACGGACACTAGGAAGGGTCCTTCACCGATCTACAGTCTTATACCAGCGCATATCAGTCGGACTCCTCGGGTGATAACATACATGAGCTTGTAACAACCGGAAGAGCACGGATTGTATTACGTATGCCTTCTTTTGAAAGCCATTTACATATTCATCTGTGTTGCTTGGGCCCCTGCGTTTTGCAGTCTTGTTTGTGTGTGGTCATCTGACAGCGAGGAGGTTGTTTTACACCACAATCTTCGAGACCTCTGGGTAATCGGAAAAGTGGGAGGGTTGTGCGCACGTAATCCAGGATAACCACACCGTCTGCTTTTTTTGTGACAGATGGCCGTCCTAAGTCGGCACCGGTTGCCCATTGGTCTCGTTGGTTTATTTGTGGTCCTTTGTGTTTGATTTTTGTGTTGTGCGTTTGCGTTCCTTGTCCCCTTTGCATTTGTTTCTGTTAGACGTTTTTGAGCGACGTATTATTCAGTATAGGACTGTGAAATAAAAAAAAAAGCTTTCATGATTTGGACTCACCATACATTTGACATTTTATAAAGTAGAATATTATGGATATATAAACAACTTTGAAAATAGGGCCAAAATGACAGGTTACCGCACCTACCCATTTGTACAATTCTCTCTCGAAGATATACCATTTCATAACAAACAACACATTTTCATTATTGAGGATAACTCTGTGAATATGAGAACTTTTCCAATATAATATTTACCTTGAAAGATAAGTAATCTAGAATCAAAACAAATAATCTTTAGTATATACGCAAAACGGCTCTAAAACTGAATAATTAGATTGAATGACGTTAACCTGGCACTTGGCTCTGTAGAAAGCTATATCCATACCCTAGAAGTATTGTTCCGATCGCCAGATCTGCAAAAAACGAAATTTATTTTGTAAAAAGCAAAAACCCTTTACAATGACAAATATGGATAATGACCATACCCCAATACACAGTACAAAATCAATAATTTAGAAAATCATAAACCGAAGGCATATAAAATCAGGATAAAACAAGAATCAAAGCAAACAAAGAAAAACCTCCGCATATGAAGAGAAGCGATCTCCCAAAATGGGAGTGTGATCAGGTGCCCAGGAAGAGTAAGCATCTCCTTCTTGCATGCAACACCCGTCACATCAATTCAGTAGAACTGTCACATCCGGTTACTTCCATTTCGGAAGATACAAGTATATTCGGTGGTTTGGAGGTTTAAATGGTCTGAGACAAAATATAATCAACAATTCTGGGGAGCGGGACATCATAATGTATGACGAGTTCCCCATATCGACAGTAGAACTTCCTAAGTGACGAGGTTAGTCGGTCACAAACGTATCCCTGATTGAGAAGCTTATCTGACAGACGTCTAGCTCTAAGAACAACATCTGTATATTTGGTACTTGCTACAATCTACAGTCTTGTACATGAACAAGCTTGCTTGTACAATCTACAGTCTTGTACAAGCGCATCCTTGAGACTTGCACTCTGACTGACTGTGACGACAGGACTCCATGACGGACCCTGTCCAAACCTCTTTAGAGAAGACAGGGCCCCGACCACCTGTCCTCTCTGAATGTCAGTCGGACTCCTCGGGTAATTTCATACATAAGCTCGCTACAGCCGGCAGAGCACGGACTGTATTACGCATGCCCTCTTTTTATATCCATTTACATATTCATCTGTATTTCTGGGGCCTCTACGTTTCGCGGTCTTGTTTGTGTGATGTCATCTTACAGTGAGGAGGTTGTTTACACCACAATTGTACGTTCTTCGAGACCTCTGGGTAATTGGAGAAATGAGAGGGTTGTGCGCACGTAATCCAGGATAACCACACTATTTGCTACTTGCGTGACAAATGGCTGTACAAAGTCGGCACCGGTTGCCCATTGGTCTCGTCGGTTTATGTGTAGTCTTTTGTATTTAATGTTTACATGTCGTGTTTCTCTTTTCCGTCTCGTGCTGTTCTCGTCTTTTGTGTTTTTGCATCGGGTGTTTTGCTGTTGATGCTGCAACGGGGTCTTGTTTGAGATCTCCTCCCTTCTCTTGCTCTGGCATAGCGTATCAACTGAGATAAGAAATACGCCATAAACTGGCGATGAAGAGATGTTGCTTCTCAGAAAAGGAAAGTGTGTGATGTTGAAATTGAAGTCGTCACGTTTCCATAGAGTGAGGTGTTCATGTGATCATCAGTGTCGTAGAACAACCTTATGTCACATTGGAAAGTATTTATACTAAAAGTTTTTATTTCATTGAAAATCGTCTATTTACAAATGTTAAACGTCTTTATATTTACAGCATGGACCAGACATGCATGTTTCGGGTACTAAACCTTCTTCTTAGATGATTGAAAAAACGCCTCGTGGTAAAGTATCAAAGAATAATGTGCATTGATTTTGATAACCTGTGTGTATTCGATTTTGCTTTGCCTCAGACTAGTTAGAACAATCAAATTGTAAATCGCGTCACGTGCACGCGATCTATATCTCTGTAGACAGTCAACGAATCTGCCATTGCTGTATTAATGAATTCGCATATATGAGAAGTCTTTGAAACGGTAATTTTTTCAGTTGCACCACCCTTAAAAACCCGTACATAAACAAATGGCGATCAGATGTGCAAAACGACAGCGGAGAGATTTTGAAATTGATTTTGATAAAAGTTATTAGTCCCCTACCGGCAACGCCGAAGGGGACTCTTCGTTTCCTCTCGGTCTGTCCCTCCGTCTGTCCGTCTGTCCGAATTTCAGTTTTCCGGACTTTTTTTCTGCAATGGATGGAGATATTCAGATGAAATTTGATACACAGCTTGGTCTTGTATAGTAACAGAGCAAGTTCATCTTTCGTCACGCTTTACCTATTTTTCGAGGAGTTATGCCCCTTGATGACATGGAAAAGTCAGTTTTCTGGACTTTTTTCTGCAACAGAGATATTCAGGTGAAATTTGATACACAGCTTGGTCATTGATAGTTACAGGGAAAGTTTAACTTTCGTCACGTTTGATCTATTTTTCGAGGAGTTATGCCCTTTGCCGTATGGAGCTCGTAAAAAAGTTCCCCGCGAGGGGTTTGACAGTAAGTGTTTTGAATATATTTCCCTGACATTGTCGCCATAGCACTTTCTATATAGACATAGCGTCAGACAGTGCATGGATTTTATGTGTTGTTTTCTTTTTCGTGCTTAAACATCGAGGGCGGGTGCGGCTGGCCAACAGGGGATGCTTACTCCTCCCGGGCACCTGGTCCCACCTCTAGCTTGCTAGGGGTCCGTCGATGCTTAATTATGTGCTCTTTTGTGAGTGCTGTTGAGATTATAGTCAGGATCTTCTTTAACTCATTGATGACTTGGAAAATTCAGTTTTTGTCAGTTTTCCGGACATTTTTCTGCAACAAAGAGAGATGTTCAGGTGAAATTTGATACTCAGCTTATTCAGTTACAGGGCAAGTTCGACTTTTGTCACGCTTGACCTATTTTTCGAGGAGTTATGCCCCTTGATGACTTGGAAAAATTTTTTTTTTGTCAGTTTTCCTGACTTTTTTCTGCAACAAATATAGATACTCAGGTGAAATTTGATACACAGCTTACTCTTGGATAGTTACAGGGCAAGTTCGACTTTTGTCACGCTTGACCTATTTTTGGAGGAGTTATGCCCCTTGATGACTTGGAAAATTCAGTTTTTGTCAGTTTTCTGGACGTTTTCCTGCAACAAAGAGAGATGTTCAGGTGAAATTTGATACTCAGCTTATTCTTGGATAGTTACAGGGCAAGTTCGACTTTTGTCACGCTTGACCTATTTTTGGAGGAGTTATGCCCCTTTATGACTTGGAAAATTCATTTTTTGTCAGTTTTCCTGACTTTTTTCTGCAACAAATAAAGATATTCAGGTGAAAGGAGCTGTTAAGATAAGGGCCGTATTTAGCCCTGAATCTCGTGACTTATTTCTTGCGCATGGCGAATCGTATACAGAAAAACATGAATCATTTAATTTATTGAAATATGATGTATTTGCAGAACTTTTACATGTTTTACATTATGTTAAGGAACTCTTAAGGTTGTAAAATTAAGGTCGAAAGAGGTAGGGGTAATCGGATAGAAAATCCGATAATATCGACAAAAAACGTAAACATTTTTGAATATTTTGTCTAAAATGGATAAAGATAAGCTGTAAGACATCAAATTTGTCTACATTGTGTATCAGAACTAGATTTCGAACGTTCTACCTCCTTTAATCGGTAAATAATGAAATCCGGAACTTAAAATACGGTCTTATTCTTCATTCAATGGCTACAATGTAAGCCTTTTAGCGCGAAATACACATTGACGGAGAAATGAACATCACTCTTGCTTATTCCGTTCCTAATTATTGTATCTTTCATTCAATCATATTGAGTACACAATGTTTGATGGATTAAAGAGGAAAAATAGTCGAATGTGCAATATTTAATGGTCAAAAAGATCGATTCTTAACAAATGCACCCCCTTTCCATTTTAAGTTTTTCGTCTCTGGGGTAGTGTTCCCCCCGGAGATACAAAACCCCACTTTGCCAAAAAATTTGTATCATGGATACACATCTCCAGTAAAATTGACTTTCTGTATATCCGGGGGGAACAATGTTCAATAAAACTTTTCCGCTTTCTATTGATTTCTATGAGAAAAAGATAAGTTTTGACCCCAAAATTAGCAATATTATGCAAAACAGATACAAAATAACTTCATATTCTGATGGGATGCCGTATAGGTATACATTTTACCAAAAAAGGTTCTTGAAATTTCAATTTTCAAAATTCCACTTTTCAGGGCTGATTTTACGCCTTATCTTAACAGCTCCTTTGATACACAGCTGACTCATGGATAGTTACAGAGGAAGTTTAATTTTCGTCACGCTTGACCTATTTCTAGAGGAGTTATGCCCCTTGATGACTTGGAAAATTCAGTTTTTGTCAGTTTTCGGGACTTTTTTCTGCAACAAAAAAGGATATTCATGTGAAATTTGATACAGAGCTTGGTCTTGGATAGTTACAGAGCAAGTTCGACTTTCGTCACGCTTGACCTATTTCTAGAGGTGTTATGCCCCTTGATAACTTGAAAAATTCAGTTTTCGTCAGTTTTCCGAACGTTTTCCAGCAACAAAGAGAGATGTTCAGGTGAAATTTGAAACTCAGCGTATTCTTGGATAGTTACAGGGCAAGTTCGACTTTTGTCACGCTTGACCTATTTTTTGAGGAGTTATGCCCCTTTATGACTTGGAAAATTCATTTTTTGTCAGTTTTCCTGACTTTTTTATGCAACAAATATAGATGTTCAGATGAAATTTGATACAGAGCTTGGTCTTGCATAGTTACAGAGGAAGTTCAATTTTTTTCACGCTTGACCTATTTCTCGATGAGTTATGCCCATCGATGAAAAAAAAAACAAAGAGATATTCAGGTGAAATTTGATACTCAGCTAAGTCTTGGATAGTTACAGGGCAAGTTCGACTTTTGTCACGCTTGACCTATTTTTGGAGGATTTATGCCCCTTGATAACTTGCACAATTCAGTTTTTGTCAGTTTTCCAGACTTTTTCTGCAACAAACAGAGATATTCAGATGAAATTTGATACTCAGCTTAGTCTTGGATAGTTGCAGAGCAAGGTCAAATCTCGTCAAGCTTGACCTCTTTTTCGAATTGATAAAGCAGATAAAACCTCAGAACTGAGCTGCACGGACAGTAAGTTTAATTAAAACTCATGTTTAATTGAAGAGTATTTAATAGGCAGAGTTGCAGGACATAAATATATGCCGCCGATAGGGGACTTATATCGCTCAGCGATTATATCCTTTTTAGGTTTGTTACGTGACAGTCCACAGCCTTCTGTTCGATCAACCCTACAAAACTCAGACAGTCAGTAAGAAGCATGATTACAAATATCATCATACAAATTATTCGTCGGTAATCTTAGCTATAAGATTAGACAATATAACTACTGTCCTGTTCACTAAATCCAGAGCACCCTGTTTTTGCGATTTCTTCTGTCGTCTGAAGAATTTTCCTATGAATCATTGTTTCCGAGAATTGACCTCCTTAAGTCGTAACTGGAAATTAATTTCAACTTACCCTATCAGCTGCTTTCAAATCGCAAAATAAAAAATAAAATGTCTACGCGATTTTCCTGTGTTAATTTCAAGCCGCCGCCATATTGTTGTCCGTGTCAACAATAGTAAACATTGACGTCAAAGTGTACGACGTCACGCATTTTCAGCGATTTTATTACAGAAAATCCCCGTAGACTTTTTAGTGCACGTCCTAATTCTTACTTAATGGACGTACAATCAAAACAATGGTATTTTCTGTCACGATTAAAAGACTACTATAGTTGGATTATCACAATATCATATTTTAAAGAAAATCGGACAGACAGGGTGCTCCGGATTCAGTTAACAGGACAATTAATACCATGTGTATAAATAAATCGATGAGTACAGATTTCATAAAATGATAAACTTCCTTAATGTTTCATTGTTAACGTCTTCATATTAAATCGCATCATTTAAGAACAGATAAATTGGCAACATGACCAGACATGCACGTTTCGGTTACTTAACCCTCGTCAGTGATCCTCAAATCTAAGCAATGTTATATGACAAAAAAAGTTACTATGTCGAAAAAGCGTACCGAAAGACGTAGCAGAATGAGTGGGATATGATGCTACAGGACCCACGTTTAGGAAATTTCAAGAAATTTTTTTAACATAAATTTTAGAATGCAATGAAGAAACGATCAACCGAAATTGATCGAACCTGGCTACATGTGCCCTCTGGGACTCCTGGTCCACCAGCAGTGACACTCACCAAGTGGTATCAATGTAAACGTCTTCATATTGAATAGCATCATTTAAGAACAGATAAATTGGCAACATGGACCAGACATGCACGTTTCGGTTACTTAACCCTCGTCAGTGATCCTCAAATCTAAACAATGAAATATGTCAAAAAAGTATGAAAGTTACTATGTCGAAAAGCGTATACCGAAAGACGTAGCAGAATGAGTGGGATATGATGCTACAGGACCCACGGTTTAGAAATTTCAAGAAATTTTGATAACAGAAATTTTAGAATGCGTTGAAGAAACGATCAACCGATATTGATCGAACCTGGCTACATGTGCCCTCGGGGACTCCTGGTCCACCAGCAGTGACACTCACCAAGTGGTATAAAAGTAAACGTCTTCATATTGAATATCATCATTTAAGAACAGATAAATTGGCAACATGGACAAGACATGCACGTTTCGGGTACTTAACCCTCGTCAGTGATCCTCAAATCTAAACAATGTAATATTCCAAAAAAAACCATGAAAGTTACTATGAAGACTTAGCAGAATAAGTGGGATATGATGCTACAGGACCCACGTTTTATACATTTCAAGACATTTTGATAACAGAAATTTTAGAATGCGTTGAAGAAACGATCAACCGAAATTGATCGAACTTGGCTACATGTGCCCTCGGGGACTCCTGGTCCACCAGCAGTGACACTCACCAAGTGGTATAAAAGTAAACGTCTTCATAATGAATAGCATCATTTTAGAACAGATAAACTGGAAACCTGGACAAGACATGCACGTTTCGGGTACTTAACCTTCGTCAGTGATCCTCAAATCTAAACAATGTGTTAATTCCAAAAAAAGCATGAAAGTTACTATGAAGACTTAGCAGAATAAGTGGGATATGATGCTACAGGACCCACGTTTTAGACATTTCAAGAAATTTTGATAACAGAAATTTTAGAATGCGTTGAAGAAACGATCAACCGAAATTGATCGAACTTGGCTTCATGGTGCCCTCGGGGACTCATGGTCCACCAGCAGTGACATTCACCAAGTGGTATAAATGTAAACGTCTTCAGATTGAATAGAATCATTTAGGAACAGATAAATTGGCAACATGGACCAGACATGCACGTTTCGGGTACTTAACCCTCGTCATTGATCCTCACATCTAAACAATGTAATATGCCAAACAAGTTTGAAAGTTACTATGTCGAAAAGGCGTACCGAAAGACGTAGCAGAATAAGTGAGATATGATGCTACAGGACCCACGTTTTAGAAATTTCAAGAAATTTTGATATTAGAAATTTTAGAATGCGTTGAAGAAACGATCAACCGAAATTAATCGAACATGGCTGCATGTGCCCTCGGGGACTCCTGATCCACCAGCAGTGACACTCACCAAGTGGTATAAATGTAAACATCTTCATATTGAATAGCATCATTTAAGAACAGATAACTTCGCAACATTGACCAGATATGCACGTTTCGGGTACTTAGCCCTCGTCAGTGATCCTCAAATCTAAACAATATTCAAAACTGCATTTTAGTTAAGGAAATAAATCAAAATGATGGGTAATGAATATATTTCAGGGAAGCCGGTGTACGAAATAAAGAAGATTTTATAAGTATACCTGTAAGAAATTGCATCTTGATCCTACCACTGTTCTGTTTCAAGTGAAAAACACGCTGTAAAACCTTATCATGATATGGTTATCTTATGTTTTTTTCTTATCACACATTTTATCAATATTTGGCGTTTTTAGTGTAATTCGATTGACCTTACATATCAGCTGAAGTCAAATCGTGATGATACACCATTAAAAGTCTTAACATTCTTAAAATGTAAACGTCTTCAAATTGAATAGCATCATTTAAGAACAAATAAATTGGCAACGTGGACCAGACATGCACGTTTCGGGTACTTAACCCTCATCAGTGATCCTTAATCCTAAATCTAAACAATGTAATATGACAAAAAGTTGTACGCAACAAACACAATTTATAACCACTCAGTCTTAACTTTATAAATACCTAACCATAAACCAATGATTTAAAGAAGATTCTGACGATAATCTCAATAGCACTCACAATAGAGCACAAAAATTGAGCATCGACGGACCCCTAGCACGCTAGAGGTGGGACCAGGTGCCGGGGAGGAGTAAGCATCCCCTGTTTGGCTAGCCGCATCCGCCGTCGATGTTCACGCACGAAAAGGAATACAATATTTAAAATACATGCAATGTCTGAGGTTGTGTCTATGTAGAAAGTGCAATGGCGACCATGTCAATGGACATCCGATTGTAAGGAAAGTCACAGCAAATTAGGTGATCATTTGGATATGGGGCCCATATGAAAATGTTAATTGATATAAAAACATAAGGGCGTATGAATAAAGTGTGCTCTGCTGGCTTGAGCCAGCTCATTCTTGCAACTGTACGGGGAGTCCTATCGACATTAAGAGGGGCAGGTTGTCGTAACCCCGCCTTCTCTAACTGAATTTAAACAGAGCCCGGTGTGAATTTCTATCGTCAAGGTCAATCAGAATGCAATCTTCAGAATGTTTGACAGGTTGTAGATTAGTCAGGTAGGTTGCACAGTGCCACTTCTGGTGACATCAGGAATATATCAACAATACAGACGTTTGACGATTCGACTGAAATTCTGTCCACGTTCGTTCCTCCACTTTTTGCGACGGGTGGAGCATGCAATCAGGAGACGCTGATTCTCCCCGGGCACCTTGTCTCATTTCGAAATTTTGTTCATTCCGAGGTTCGCAACCGTTCCTGTAGAAAATCTAATGATTTTGCCTTGCCTTCTCGACTATGAGACTGAATAGTTCTGTAATGTTTATTGTGAATCCCCTCCTTTCTTTCACTATATAAAAAAAAGTTCTTAGCTTAAGGTATCCACTTTCTTAAAATTGTTTATACTTTCTAGAAAATTTACAAGAAATTTTGACAGCTTCTTTTGTAATTCGGATTAAAACATGCAAGAGTGTGCATTACATACAGGTATATGTGAATGTCCAAAACATAAGACACATGTAGCTAAGTTCGATCAACTTCGGTTGATCGTCTGTCTTTTCAACGCATTTGAAATTTTCTGTCAAAAAATCCTTGAAATTTCTAAAACGTGGGTCTTGTAGCATCATATCCCACCCATTCTGCTACGTCTTTTGGTACATTTTTGGATAATTTTCATACGTTTTGGCAATATTACATTGTTTAGACTAAGGATCACTGACGAGGGTTTAGTGCCCGAAACGTGCATGTCTGGTCCATACTGTAAATTTATCAGGTTTTAAATGATGCTTTTGAATTTAAAGACGTTCAACTTTAATGGACATTTTTTATGTTTTCGGACTTCGGCCACCGCACTTTGAAGATACTACGTCACAAACGCATGCAAATGGTTAAATTATTCATTTTATTTTTCTTATTTGTTTTTACAAGTTCATGATATCTAGATACTAGACTTTTAAGTTTCTTTGTAATTCGACTATTTTCATCATGGAAGTCCAAAACATGGGAGCAAGCTCTAGTGTATCTGATGAGCTGAGAGATTTAAATACCGTAGGATGGCAACCTTAGAACATGGCCATATCCAGCCAAGGATAATTAACTATGTTGAAGCCAAAGTCCTCTCTTTTGTCGTATATCTTTGTTTTATTTTCTCTATTATTGATTTTGATATTATGATCCAAAAATGGTGTAGCTTTATCATCTTTGTATGCTTTATTCAATGTTAACTCTGGTGGGTAAATTTGATTTTTGTAATGATCAAAATGTGGGTTATCAATATTCAGAATATCATCAAGTTATCAAGGGGTGCCGTTGAAACATTTCAAGTAGTCATTTCTTGAGTTGTTTCAGATTTTTGCATGAATTCCTTTTCGTATGTGTATAAAAACTAATCTGAAACAAGAGGAGCACAGTTAGTACCCATAGGAATTCCAATAACTTGCCTGTATAGAGTTTCACTAAATCTTACACATATTACAAATACGTTGTCTAAAAGAAAGGACAAGGCTAGAATACTTTGTTTGAGAATACATCCATATTCATGTGTGAATATACATATTCAAAGGTCTCAATGGGAATTTTCTTTATTGTTTGTTCAGACTCTACTTTTCTTATTGCACCTCATTATTTTTAAAATACGACCCCTAAAAAGCGAAGTCCGAAGTACGTCAACTTGAAAAATGTCACTAGAGACATATTCAAAAGACACATACGTCTCTTCATTATTTGATAGTATTTCATTGTGGGAGATATTTATTCCATTTGTTTTCTTCCATAAAAATCTCTTTTTATTCGTGTTCAGTGATTGAATGATCCATATTAGAATTCCAGATTAATTTATATGTATTTATGTATTTATTATTACCATACTTTATCATTATAGCACCCATTTTACATATTTATCTAGAGTTGGCATTGGATTACCAATATGATAGGGACTTTGTTTTATTTGCTTAATTTTATTAACATAACTGAGATAAACATCATTTTAAAGTAAGTTGTTAGTATTTGTACACCTCTGGGCCACATAAAAGTCAACGGGTCCAATTGTCTATCTCCTACCAATCTGTAAAAATGCGAATTTCAGAAAAATAGAATTTTGACCCAAAACCTGCACGGAATGAATAATTCATAATTAATCAGTAGAAATTACATGTCTAATCCAAAGTACACAATGGCATTGTATTTGAACTGAGCTCATTGCTGTTAACGCAAATCTGACATAACCCTTGCAAGTTTTGAAAAGGTAAAACACGAGTGAGTAAAATTTTACATTAAAATGAGGGGTTTTAAAATGAAGAATCATTTAAAGTTAAATGATGATCATGAGTTTCATGAATCTCGAAGGTTTATAAAGTAATGGTAATTAAAAAAGAGATAAAAGAGAAAAAAAAAATTTTTTTTGGTAGTATAAGCATTTTATTCAAAATTGTAAATTGGGAAAATTCAAAAGAAACTTTTACCAACGATGAAAGCAATGACCAGACATTCTGTTTGACCGGTTTCTTTTTGTAATATTATAGCTAGTTCAGCTCCAGTATTTTGATAAAAATTACACAATACCATTTTGAATGAGAATGATTCTTAACTTTGTTGTCAAGTATATCCCATATCGGGAGTTCGCTTCTTTGCATATGGTGGTGGTTTTTGTTTGTTTGCTTTGGTTCCTGTTTTATCCTGATTTTGTATGCCTTCGGTTTATGATTTTCTGAATTATCGATTTTGTTCTGTATACAGGGATATGGTCATTATCCATATTTGTCATGCATGATAATAATTAGTCATAATCATAAGGATTTACATAAAAAACCTTTAAATATAATTAACATTTGTTAGTGTTTTCATTTTCTTTATTTATTTTACTTGTTCACTTTTCCCAGGCTTAAATTCAGAATTGAACCGACTGCAAAGTGTCAAAGTCATGACAACCTTTGATATAACCTTTACCGAAATTATACTATTACAATATCGTGAATGTCCCCTAACTGACTTTCCCGCGCTATCATTTAAGTTAAGGTTACAGTATATTAAAGAGTAACTGCATCAAAGTGCATTGCGTATCATGGGATTTTGTGACCAATTTAAGCCATCGTTAGAAGTGTCCAAATCAACTCTAACTAGCATAATAAAATTGTAATTTACTCTCTATTTTAAAATCATAGTATATATAAAGTGTGAGATTATATAAGAGTACGCTTGTTCTGCAAACAACAGATGAGAAAAACCATGGAGGGATTTTTGTCTTATTCTATTTGTTTCTGTGTTTTATTCTCCGCAGTGGTGGCCAAATGTGGTATGTAATGCTTAAGCAAAACATCTTTTTATAAGACGGTATAAATCTAATTTCGAAGCAATCGAACCTTATTTTCCAAAGCTTTGAAACAGGAAATTATCGATTTGAATGTACCTTTAACTTTTTAAGTGATTGGTTTATATTATCTTTGTCTCGCATAATAAGTACTATAAACCTAGACATTTTCGCATGTGGTAATTTTCGCATGTGGTAATTTTCGCTTTTTTCATGAATCAAAGGATTTCGCGAAAATTCCCCGCACGCGAAAATAACCAAGATGTACCAATGCAAGGACAGAGGAGAGGACATAATATAATGTTGTGAAAACTTTTGCGCAATCCTTTTTCTGCTACTTGAAATAAAATACGATTAAACTAAACAAGGGCAGAAACCTTTCTATCGCGAAAATTAATCCCAAGTGTAATGTATTGATGTAATAATCGCGAAATATTCCCCAGCGAAAATAACCACGTTTACAGAATAGGTATTAATAAGTATTATGTGCTAATATAATACTTTTCTCGAGCCTTCCCCACTTCAGTATACATCTAGAATTCACGCTAATTTCAGACATTTTTCATTTCAATAGTTTGTTCTAAACAAGAATAATGTGGTTTATTATTAAACTTTTCAAAAAAAAATATTTTCGAAATCACAGGAGGTCAACAACCTAGCACCATCCATCCAATGCCTTTATTGGACATAGATTTCATTTAAAAACTTGGAGCTGCAAACCGAGAGCAAGATACATAAATTGAAATTCAAAAGATATAAAGTAGAGGGCGCTACTAAAGTGCATTTTTCTGTGTCCGAAAATCTCTTTAATATTCATAAGGATTTGCTAACCGAAACACGTATTTGGTACATTAACGTTCCTCTTGAATTTATACTGTCCAAAAGTCAACTCAAGTTCACCTAGATTTTACTAGTACGCGTAGTGGTCTTTGAAAAGAAATCTCAACAACAGTTACGTGTAATTCAACTTGTACACTAGACGTACCCGTACAAGTTACTCGTAAGAAATCTCAACCTCTCTATTGTTTTGAAATTTTTCTTCAAGAAGGTAATGAGTTGGAACACTTCCGAATAGTCCATTTTCCGGAAAATATTTATGACTGTTTTAAACCTTGATTTTATATGCACAAACACCAGACTTCACATCATTTGACAAAATTTCGAATTGTGGCGTCATATTTGATCGCTCTAACTTTATGCGTTGTCATGTTTTCTATTATTATGTCGAAATGAAAATAACGCCAAATTTTGTGATGTCTGGTGTCCGCCTTATGAATCTACTGGAAAATCAGCTATATTTTAAACCCGGCTGTTCACTAAACTGAAAATTCGATAGAATACTTCGGATAATTAATCCTCAGTAATTGTGCTCTCAGTCAAAACTAATCAAAACTGAAAAAGGGTCATTCCATATCTAACAGTCAAAGGGTCTTAATACTGTGTATGGTCTTTTCAGAGGTAGCTTGATGTATGGAACAAGGGACTTAAAATGAAATGTTATATTGAAAACGCATATTTTCCCTTTGATACTCTTAATAAAAGATACATCGTTTCCGACTGCGGACGTCTCGAGAATGTAAACATGGAGGCTTGCCGAAGTTGAACAAATATTTTTAGACCCTGTGTCTCGAACGAATACACATTTCATACTAGGCTTTGAAATATATCTTAAAAAAATGTGTGGTGATCTAACAGTGAGGAGGTTGTTTTACACCACCATTGTACGTTCTATGAAACTTCAGGGCAATCAGAACAGTAGGAGGGCTGCGTGCACGGCACGTAATCCAGGATAACCACAATGTCTGCTACTTGCAGGTGACAGCCCTAAGTCGGCACAGGTCTTTTGTGTTTGATGTCTCTATGTGATATGGCGTTGATCTGTTGTTTTATATGCGAATCGTATGTATTTTTGTAAATTTTTCTGTGAATTATCTCTTGTATTCTTGCTTTGGTAATGTTCTAATTATAATCAATAATTATCAATATTGAAATATATAGTCTATAATGACCATATCTGATCAATCTATGAAATAATAAAACGTTGCCGTTACGAAAACAAAACGCAAACATGACACATCAAGCATTGCCAAGCGCATAAAAGATGGCGGTATCATCTAATCAAGGAAACAATTATTTCGTACAATTTTTTTAGGTCAGTCTATCTTCACTCTTTTTTATCTGTTTTATTTTATCAACCTTCAACTCAGACAGAGCAAAAAATAATATAAGTTATCAAACTCAAGTTATTTTAAGTAAAAGAAAGATATTTTTATCAATACATTTTAAGATAACTTATAACTTTCATCTTCAGAGATGAAAAAAAAACTAGGGCATGGTTCGATTATTTGAATACATAGAGATAGGTCTGATAAACGATTTTGTTCATACGAATAAATAGGGAAGAAATCACTAAATTATGAAAACAAATGTAGCAAAAGTTCGCAACTGGTCTAATTGAAATTAGAACAATTTTGCCTTGCCTTTTCGAATTTGAGACCGAATAACTTTTGGGTACTTTTTAATGTTTATTTATTCTTCGCCTCCTTTGTTATCAATGCAAGTGTTTTTTTTTTTTTTTACAAAAGTTGCAGTTTGCAAAAGTTATTTTACTTATGTGTTTTTTTTTTAACTAATTTTAAGTTATTTTACTAATTTTACTAATTGCAAAAGTTTGCAGTTGCAAAAGTTATTTTACCAATGTGTTTCAGATTATCCCGAAGCAAACCTTCTGAAATTCCTGCTGGATGACTATGAGAAATCAGTTAGACCAGTCCCTAAGGATGGCAATGCCACTGTTGTCTCTATGGGCTTCTCCTTGAATCACATAGATGATTATGATTCAGTAAGTAGAAACTGTTTCTATCAATTATATTTGAAAATACTTTAATCTTTTTATGGCAAATTACATTAATGAACAGGGGAGCTCAGAGGAACCACGTGATTTGAGACGTGTTATCATATAGTAGGTTATTTCAATGATAATTTAATACAAAAAGATAAAGGTTACAATTTGTTCGCCTCAATCTATTAGTAGTATAACCAACTGTATTCCAAATATGCAGGAAACTCATCTATCAATAAAAAAGATATGAAGGAATATCTTGAATTTGCAATAGTTGGTCATGGAAAATGTCTGCGTTAGTCAATTTGGGAAGTGCTAAGAACTTCGGTTTTTTCCGATGGTTAGGCCATATTTTTTTTATTTCATTTTCTGTTTTGCGTCCACGTGCTGGTAGGTTTCTAAACCAATGTCATAAAACTAAACAAAATTAAGGTGTTTTCTACATATATTAAAGAGAAATTGTTTAATTTGTTTTATATCTCATGTGAAAATATACTGCAATTACTCAACACGCTGCATTATCTATCATTATTCTACTGACTAAAATATGTTGATAATGATATAAAAAGAGTTTCAATCAGATTTCACACATTCACAATATGTACTTGCAACTTTGTGTTATATGATTGATTGTTTTCTCCCCGACTGGCTGGTAGCTTTATCAGTTTCCAAAGGACGTACAACAGAATAAAAACAAGAAATGGCCTAACCACATCAAGTGTCACTTCACTTCACTTTTACATACAATAACATGACACTGTTTCAAATCTGTCATAAAACTTAATAAATAGTATATGTCCGTCTTTGTGAAAATATTTAGGACCAATGTTTTCGACTTTTTACATTGACGGTTACCTTTGACCTAGTTTTCAAAAACTTTATCACGGGGCATATCTTTTGAATGTTAAAAGATAGGAGTTTGGTATTTCACATGTGTATCCCCTGTGATGAGACCTTTCCATTGATACCATCATTATTTCACCCACTGAACTGAAAATAGTGTTACTACTAACCTAACAAAAAAGCGAACGGGGGCATTCGTGATTGTATTAAGCATATTTCGCCTGAAGGCGGAACGTGCTGCTTCGCCTTCAGGCGAAATATGCTTAATACAATCACGAATGCCCCCGTTCGCTTTTTTGTTAGGTTAGTAGTAACACTATTTTCAGTTCAGTGGGTGAAATAATGATGGTATCAATGGAAATGTGCTGCTTCAATTGTTGAAAATTGACAAAATCATTTTAAGAAGAAAGAAAAAAAAATAATGTCAAATGATTACACGAAAATCTGAAAGTCAAAATCTCCTGCCAGATAGCCGCCCTACTAAATAGGCAGGATGCGTTACACTAGACATTCATGCTTCTGATAAGGAATCATAAGCCTAGTGCTTTAAGCAACGTTGAAAAAGATAATTGAATGGGACACGGAATCACTTATATTTTTCTTACGTGAGAAACTCCGTATTGTGCGTAATTTGCGATGAAGCGTCATTGAAAGAAATAAAATGGCCAAAAATATTTGGTTGTTCACCTCTTACATTTTTATGATAAATTAACATTGTTTCAAGTAACGAAATGATAACCTTTTCAATGTCTATATGATCTTTGGTCTACTCAGTCGTAACGTAAAAGTCTTCAAATTCAATAGCATCATTTAAAAAAAGTTGAATTAGTTATTTGTTTTTTATAATACTTTCATTTACAGGACAGCATGGAATTGAAATCTAACGCATGGTTATCTCTTAAATGGAATGATCCAAGGCTGACATGGAACAAAGATGGTGGACCGTTTGGTAACGTCAAAGCACTTCACTTGCCGCCGTCAGATATCTGGGTCCCGGATGTTGTCTTATTGAATGGGTATGTTGAAGAAAATAAACATAATCTGTTAAGTCGCCCTTGAGATATTTTACCATTCGGATAAGCCTCGACCTTTTTCTTCGAAAAAAGACTCACACATCAGACGGCGCCATTTTAAAAAAATAGTACCCCGTTGGTTTATTGGTTTCTGTTATAATCTATCCTGAAATACAAATTCCAAAACTGGAGCGTTACTTACATTTCACCAATAAATATCATCGAAATTAAAGGAGTTTAACTTCTTAGCACCATCCCTCCAATGCTATTTTGAACATAGATTTTATTTGGATATGCTACTGAATCGACCCCACAGGAAATTTTGAGCCGCGCACTCTCTGTAATGTAAATGTAAAAATCTAGCTTCAAAAAATAAAAAAGGGCGCTACTGAAATTATTTTTGGTGGCTCCGCTGAAAGCATCACTGATGAGAATTTAATACTCGAAACACGTGTCTTGTGCATGGAAATTTTCTTCAAGAGGGTATAGAGTTGGAACCCTTCGCATTATTACAAATATGTTACACACAATTTTACTCTCTTAAGTTAGAGAACATTGAATGTTGAATAGTGCCGGTTTACTTTTACATCTAATCGATGTATAAACCTTCCACCATTGCCATCCGAATTTTTATGCCGTTACAAATAAAGGGCGAGGGGACACGCATGATATTTTACTTCTATTTTACCTGAACCGCCAGAATAAAAGAAAATATATACTTATTGTATGTATTAGACAATTCTGACGAATGAGACCTTTCACAACGATGTGATCCCGATGACAATTCAAATTTAAAGCTATGAAAGTTTAAATAATTTCAATAGAGTGTGTGGGTAGCTTAAATAATGTTTCCGCATTACAAACTCAATATAGTAGACAGGACCGTGTATTTTGTCCTGTTAACGTCTTTAAAATGTATCATAGTTAAATGGTAAAGCCACCTGAGCAGATTGTTTTATAGCAGTTCGTTCAAAAGGGTTTACCGCTAGATGCAACCCCGCATTTTCCGTGTGTATAAGAAAAGAAAGCATTCCGAAGAAAAAAAAATGCAAAATTAGATCCGAGCAGGAAATATTTATCTAAAACCTAATCCTGGTGTTATTATACACTAAAACCATTTTTTATGATGCCTTAAAATTTCAAAGCTTTAGGTTTTATGCTGCCTTAAGGTTTCAAAGTTTTCTCCTTACAGCAATGACCTAGCTGGATCTGGGGTTGTTTTTTTTTTCTTGGAAATTCTGTATCAGGACTCGACCTTTCAAATACGTAACTGTTTGAGAATTCACCACCCGCCCTCACGCTGGTGTTTGATCATATTAATTGCATACGGTATAATTTAGAAATAATGCATAAAAGGAAGGTGGGATATGTAAAGTTGCTTATGCTGTAGGTAAGGTGTTTACTTATATGAAGAGGAAGAACCTTGTTTTAATTTTCAAGGTCTGTGATGCAATGTCAAGGTCAATTTGTTGCTAAAATTGCTTTATCGAAAAATTTATCTTGCTTTAAAATGGAAAAAACGAGACTGCTTTTAAAATGTTTTTATGCAATATTTCCTGACAAGAGTATCATGCAGCGCTAGCATTGCTATATGTTCGTTGTAATGATTACAAGAAAGTTAAGTTATAAATCTCCCTTATAAGGTCATCAGAGTAACGGACTATTTTTTCCTGTTTTAAGCCTCCAACCATTCCAGCCACAGTTTCCAGATAGACTTACAGCACTGGTCAAAGACACAGGGGATATCTACCTCATCACTCCTTCTGTTCTAGAAACCAGGTGTACACCTGATAAAGCAGATGGCGACAAAGCCACTTGTCGTTTTAAGTTCATGTCCTGGACGTACGACGGTGGGGAGGTAGAACTCGACCTTGGTTTTGGTGGACTGAGCTTCTCGGAGTACAAGTCTACACCTGGTCTTACAATCCTCGGCAATAGCTCCAACATTAACTCCAGGTTCTACGACTGCTGTCCCGAACCGTATTATGACATAGAGTTCAACATTAATATTGAACATAACGATAAGGATAAGTAAGGCAATGTCTGAGGAACCTGAACAATTTTCAAGTTCACATTTTTTTTGTTTTCATTATGCGCAAATTATACTTTTATTCTCATCATCGTCATCATAAGTATAGTATTATCTTGTCCCCATTCAAAAGGCAAGTGTTAAGTCGAATAAATTTGATGGAATGCCAAATGATCCCAAAGCAGAGAGTTTTCTTTTAGAGTGTTCTTAAGTTTTAACAGGAATCAAACTTAATCATGAAGATAGCTTCAGAGCAAAAACAGTTAGAGTGTTTTTGTCTCAGGAATGCGCCATAAAGGTGCATTGTTATTATATCGGACGTCAAAGATACGCCGTTCAAATCGACAGAAGCAAAATTTATTCTCACACATTTGCGTTGTGAAGGTTCCTTTGCGATTCACTTCAATAGTCTAGCATGTCTGCGCATTGCTTTTGACAACATGCCCTGTAAAAATAAGAATGCATATTTACAAAAAACTAAGTTATCATTGATTTAGAATGTCACTGACCTAAGCATTTGGCCATATTAATATTAGCTTATGAGTTTTTCTTTCTTTAGATTACGATACATCAATTACACTCTTTGCATCGAAACGTGTATTCTTCTGTTGAACATTGCAATATTTATGTAATAGGTCTTACGTTACTTAAACAACTTTTTTTATATATTCTCCGCTTTAGAAATAAAAGAAAACTTAATATATAGTTCTTTACGTTTTTGTCAGTTCCAAAAATAGTGCTTGAATGACAAATATGGATAATGTCCACATCCCTGTATACATCACAAAATCGATAAATTATGAATTCAGAAAATCAGAAACCGAAGGCATACAAATAAACATTACAGCAGTATCTATCACTTATTCATTCTCATAGTCGAGATGGATGAACAGGAACCAAAGCAAACAAGCAAAAACCTCCACCATATGTAAAGAAGCGAACTCTCGACACGGGAGTGAGACCAGGAGCCCAGGAAGAGTAAGTTAAAGAAGATCCTGACCATAATCTCAACAGCACTCACAATAGAGCACCAAATGGAGCATCGATGGACCCCTAGCAAGCTAGAGGTGGGACCAGGTGCCCGCGAGGAGTAAGCATCCCCTGTTGGCTAGCCGCATCCGCCGTTGATGTTCACGCACGAAAATGAAAATATATTAGATACATGCACTGTCTATGGTTCTGTCTATATAGAAAGTGCTATGGCGACAATGTCAGGGAAAAATATTCAAAACACTTACAGTCAAACCCCTCGCGGGGAACTTTTTTACGAGCTTCACACGGCAAAGGGCATAAGTTTGACACAAATGAGTTAAAGAAGATCCTGACGATAATCTCAACAGCACTCACAATAGAGCACCAAATGGAGCATCGATGGACCACTAGCAAGCTAGAGGTGGGACCAGGTGTCCGCGAGGAGTAAGCATCCCCTGTTGGATAGCCGCACCCGCCGTCGATGTTCACGCACGAAAATGAAAATATATTAAACACATGCACTGTCTATGGTTCTGTCTATATAGAAAGTGCTATGGCTACAATGTCAGGGAAAAATATTCAAAACACTTACTGTCAAACCCCTCGCGGGGAACTTTTTTACGAGTAAGCATCTCCTGATTGCATGCAATATAAAGGAAAATGTAAGTTGTTTTAGACAATTCATCAGAATGTCCAGTACTTTTTATAAGACAAGAGGACAATTCACCCTCAAATACAATAAATGAGATACCATGGTATTTAATATGACATCACAATTAAAGCTATCGCCAAAAGACTATTTCTGGTGTCAGTAGGTTTAAAATGCCACATAATAATCTGTTAACAAGAAGAGTTGATCTCTTTACCGGATGTGACATTTCTGTATAATAATAGCTTCTTTTCATGTGGTTGAGGTTTTTGTTCGTTTGATTTGGTTTCTGTTTTATCTTGATTCTGTATGCATTGGGTTTATGTTTTTTTGAATTATCGATATAGTACTTTGTACTGGGATATGATCATCACTCAATTAAGACACACGCATCAAAACACTAAGACACCCTCCGTGAACCCCCACAAAGAAGACAAGCACAGTAAAATGGAGAAGGAACTACACTATCAACATAAAAACACAAAAGAATGACAGCATTTTCTAATAAATAATCTCCGGAGTCCACACAAACGTCTGGAAATCGAGATTCTGAAATGGACAACAATCACTGTAAAGGAGAGTGTTTCTATAACAAAGGAGGGGATCTCCAAAAACACCAGGTAGCAGCAACCACAGCAAAACCCAAAAAACACGCAATGCAAAACAAAGGAGGGGATCTCCAACAACACCCGGTTGCAGCACCCACAGCAAAACCCCAAAAACACGCAATGCAAAAACACAGAGCAGACAAGCACAGGAAGAGAGGCAAAAGGGACAAGGAATGTCAACGCACAACACAGAAACATCAAACACAAAGGACTACACATAAACCAACGAGACCAATGGGCAACCGGTGCCGACTTAGGATGACCATCTGCCACGGAAATAACAGAAGATGGGGTTATCCTGCATTACGTGCGCACAACCCTCCAATTTCTATGTAATGTTGACGGAGAAAATTCTAGAAAAACCAAAGCAATCTAGACGCACAACATGAAAAGGATAGCAGATTGTTTTCTCCCTTTAAGATTTCGAAAAAAGAAGAAGTTACGATTAAGGTTATTATAAACCATACTGATACATAAAATCTTATAGTGCTATGGCTATAAAATGCATTATTACTGTTTACAACAAATAACCTTCGACTCATCAATTAACATTGATTCAAGGAAGTTAAGGGGATCTCCAGCGAGACTCCTGCACTGGTGGCTTCAGCGATCCAGGTGGACAGAATAATACAAATAAAGAACGTACACAGTCAATTGTGCCTCACATGAAATTCATATGAAATGAGCATCAATAAATTTCACACGAAAGTTCATGTAAAATTCATATAAATTTCACATAAGATTTATGTGAAAAATATTTCACATGAATTTCACATAAATTTCCTTCACATGAATTTCACATGAATTTTCTACGTGACCTTCATAGGAAACAGAATTCACATAACATCGACATAGTAACTTTCATACTTTTTTTGGCATACTGCATTGTTTAGATTTTAGGATCACTGATGAGGGTTAAGTACCCGAAACGTGCATGTCTGGTCCACGTTGCCAATTTATCTGTTCTTAAATGATGCTATTCAATTTGAAGACCTTTACATCCATGTAAAAATCTTCACATGAATTTCATGTGAAAAAATTCATGTCAATTTCATGTTCGTGCTCGTTTCACATAAATTTCATGTGAGCTTTCATGTAAAGTTCATGTAAATTTCACATAAATTTTGTATGAGGCACAATTGGCTGTGTAATGCTAAAAAGACAACTAATATGGTTCAACGAGATACACAATTCCCAAACCAATAATGGAAAGAATCTCCAACAACACTCGGTTGCAAAACCCCAAAACACCCAAAGAAAAAACACACAGAGTAGACACCGACAGAAATAGACAAATAAGGGACACGGAACGTACACCAATTCACGCCATAGAAACATGTAACACAAAAGACAACACATAAACCAAGTTATCCAAGCAAACACTTACGGAATGTATACTGAGGAATGACTATATGCAGCCTGTCCCGACTTTTAAGCATTCCACACAGTCTACATTTATTTTATTTTCGCGCTTTCTTATACACGAAATACAATCTATCCTAGTTACCCTCTTGAACTCTCTAATTTGATTTTTGAGATTTGTGTATCTACGTACTTTTCAAAGACAGCACGGCTCTCAATTCCTTGTCGGATCGGTTCAGTAGCAAAGTGTAATCACATGTATGACCAAAGGAGCGTTTGAGGGATGCTGTTCGGATGTTAACCTTCTTTGATTGTGATGATATCTCAGGATGAAATGACAAGTTTCCAAAGTGACAAGATTATATATGATGTCAGATTGATAACGGGCAAAAGCAAAGCTTCTTTCAGATGACAGAGCTGGAAAGAAAGTAACTACATGTTAAACATTCAATCGCGGGGAGCGTTTTTAATTGCCTCACATTGCAAAAGGAAAATTCCAAACTAATTTTGATACACCAGACACATCCAATAAGTCCAAATAAAATTGATTTATAGTCATTTCTACAGTAACATTCTTAATTCGAAACATGTTAATTCGAAACGTTAATTCGAAACATGTTAATTCGAACTTGTCAATTCGAAACATATTAATTCGAAACATAGTAATTCGAATTCGAACAAGCAGCAGAGTTAGACATTTCGTTTTTCTTCGTCAAAAAATGTTCGATACAGGTTTATCATCTTGATGACGAATGTTGAGTAATGCTTTTTGTGCAAAACAAAACAGAAATAAAGTAAATGTATATTACTTAAACGATCTCCCAATTTAAACGTTCACCTAAGATTGAATAGTCCGTGTTATATCGTGATGGTGATTTTTCTTTTTCTTTTTTATTTCATTTTATCTTTTTATTAAGGATTCCGACTTCCGTCGGAATCCTTTCTGTTATTGTATTGTCTTTTCTTTATTCTTATTATTCTTATTATTATTATTATTATTATTCTTACCCCCAAGCCAATCCAGAGACTTTACAACAAAGTACCGCATCATATGATAAAATGGAAAGTATCATGTGAAAGAGCAAATAAAGATCTTCATAGATATTTTTTTTCTTGTCGAAAAGTTTACATATGCCCCCGCTAGAGGTCATCAAAGGTAAAATCTTTAAAACCTGATAACTCCTAAACTAACCGTGCGATTTGAATGAAATTTGTTTTATATTGTTCTTTGGGAAATTTGCAAACTTTTATACGCTTACATGCTCGATAAAATATTTACGGTTTTCGCGCTATTTTGAGTTGAAATTTGAACTTTAAATTGGCACAGTGCCAATTTCTACAGTTTTTGAGATTTTGAGTTGAAACTTGGATGGTAGGTTACTTATAGGTAGTCATTGATGATGACCTAGTTTCAAGGTCAAATTTTGATTCTCAAGGTCACAACAAACTTTTGCCTATAGAACAAAGACTATTTGACCTTGACAGTTCAAACTTCATAAATACAATCATTGATCCAAGCCCCATCACCTTGACCTTGACCCAAGGTCAAATTCTCATTCTTAAGGTCACAACAAAAATTTTCCCATAGAACAAAGACCATTTGACCTTGAGAGTTCAAACTTTGCACAAATGTTCCTTACATCAAGTCCTTTCACCTTGACCTTGACCCAAGGTCATTTGTTCGATTTCAAGGTCAAAACAGACTTTTGTTGATAAAATATTGAGCTTTGAATAGATGAAAAGGAATTTTGATGAGAATGAACTAAAATGCTTATCTTTCATCCATGACCTTGGTTCAAGGTCAAATAAACTTTTTCAAGGTCATAACAAACATTTACTCTTGTAGGATTGAGAGAATTTTGTTCTTAAATATTTATTCTTCACACAAGTAGTACTTCTTATTTGAACTTTACATAGTAAGATAGATAACTCTTTTATTCTTGTTCTATGTTTCCTTTTTTTATCTTAGTAGCATTACTTGTCTGTACTTTCATGCTGTTGTCATTCTCTATTTATAGAAATTTTCTCATTGCTAATTCATTGTGCAATTCTTTTTGGGATAGTAATTTCAAAGGAATCAAAATGGATAGTATAGATCTAGGAGTTTAAAGCCTTCCTAAACTTGAAAGGTATTTATCATCTTTTTCTTCTATTTTGTCGATAAATAAATAAGAGTCCAAAATTAGACATAAGCTCCTTTGCCTTATTTGCTGAAGTGAATTAGGTACAAAAGCAACTATTCTTTTTTCCATCTTCTTTATTCGGATTTTAACACTGCAGTTCCGAGGAAGGTCTAATAAAGGAGGAATCCGTCTGTTGCTTGCAACAGTAACCATCTAGTTTTGATATCTTATCTTACTCCTTCCGGGCACCTGGTCCCACCTCTAGCTTGCTAGGGTTCCGTCGATGCTTAATTTTGTGCTCTATTGTGAGTGCTGTTGAGATTATCGTCAGGATCTTCTTTAACTCATTTGTGTCACACTTATGCCCTTTGCCGTGTGGAGCTCGTAAAAAAGTTCCCCGCGAGGGGTTTGACAGTAAGTGTTTTGAATATATTTCCCTGACATTGTCGCCATAGCGCTTTCTATATAGACATAACGTCAGAGAGTGCATGAATTTTAGATAATGTTTTCATTTTCGTGCTTATACATCGACGGCGGGTGCGGCTATCCAACAGGGGATGCTTTCTCCTCCCGGGCACCTGGTCCCACCTCTAGCTTGCTAGGGGTCCGTCGATGTTTAATTTTGTGCTCTATTGTGAGTGCTGTTGAGATTATCGCCAGGATCTTCTTTAACTCATTAGAAAGATACTTTTTGCAAAACGAGATGTTAATCAGAACGAGGGAACAATACCCTATAAAAATTTAATAGGATAATTTTGTTAGTTTTGACGAGGGTACCCGAAACGTGCATGCCTGGTCCATGCTGCAAATTTATCCGTTTATAAATGATGCTTTTGAATTTGAAGACGTTTAACATTTAGTAATCTTACAGTAAGGAGGCTATAGTTTTAAAACGTCTTTCATTCGCGAGAATTTTATTTTCGCAATATTCGCAAGGTGCTTTCATCAGCAAATATTGAACGCCGCGAAAATGTCCTAACACATGTGTAGTAAGTTACGAATAGGCGATGTCGCGAAAATAAAACTTCGTGAACACTCATTTCACTCATGTTCTCGAAAATAAGACGCCGCGAATAAAAGACTCTTTACAGTATACAGAAAAATTGTGCGGTTTTCCAAACCACTGAGATACCGGAAAAGTGGTAGGGTTCTGCGCAAATAGTCCGGATATTTAAACTTCTTGCTATTAATGTGACAGATGGCCGCCTCAAGTTGGAACCAATTGCCCATAGGTCTCGTTGGTTTATATTAAGTCTTTCGTGTTAAAATGACGTATTTGGTGCTCCTTGTCCCCTTTACGTCTCTTGTAAAGTTTGCCTGATTCGCATTGAGGTGTTTCGGTGTATTGCGGTAAATGTTACGTCCAAGTCATGTTTGAAATTTTCTTTCTTTTTCATAACTTTATTAGCTACCAGAAGAGTAAAACACGTTAAGAGAGTAGGATCCATGAAGATTTGAAATAACCTCAATTTTTTTCCCTCATGATAAACTTTGGATTTGAAATATAAAGTCATTCAATTCTGAAATCTCGTTTTTCCCGTTATCATAAAGTTGCACAATTGCAAAGCAAGTGGACTTTACACTTATCTTGATTACAATTGTACCTTTAGTGAAAGGTTATCATCCAATCTGGCAGGTACAAATGACCGAATCTATTCCAAATCATGATGACTTACATGATAAGGTATGTCAAATCCTACATTATGCGAGATAAGTATTTTCATTTCTGTATGTTTATATACAATACTCTTAGCTTTTTCTTAAATTCTGATGAACAATGCCATGAAGTTGTATACACAAAATTACATATCGCATTTCCTTTATAGATTCACTATTCATATTTTGTTTTTAATTATTAGTGTCTATCATAACTCTGTAAAATTCTTGTTATTTATTGTGTTAATCACGTTCAAGCAGTGAATGTAAGAGAATTTTCCAAATTTTTGAAACAAGAAGTATTTGTGCAAATACGGAATTCTAATAGAACAAATGTTAGGGAAAGGAGGGGATATCTCAAGATATCGTAACAATGTCTGACTTTTGGTGCCATTGTTGTCTTAGAATCATTCTCGATACCCATGGTCAATCAGAATAGCACATATTGAATGAATATCAAATGCAAGACCGTATTTACATTAACTTTGTAACAGATATTACTGAGAAGCATTCATAATGGTCATAAAAGAAAGCCGGATCTCCAACAAGACCCAGTTGCAGCACCAACAAAGAAACATCAAACGCCCCAATTAACAACACAGAGGAGACACACACAGCAAGAAACACAAAAGGGACAAGGAACAACACACGCGACAACGAGTTAAAGAAGATCCTGACGATAATCTCAACAGCACTCACAATAGAACACGAAATTGAGCATCGACAGACCCCTAGCAAGCTAGAGAGCTAGAGGTTGGACCAAGTGCCCGGGAGGAGTAAGCATCCCCTGTTTGGCTTGCCGCACCCTCTCTCGATATTCACGCACGAAAGTGAAAACAATATCTAAAAAACTTGCACTGTCTGAGGTCATGTCTATATAGAAAGTGCTATGGCGATCATGTCAGGGAAAATATTCAAAACACTTACAGTCAAACCCCTCGCGGAGAACATTTTTACAAGCTCCACACAGTAAAGGGCATAAGTGTGACACAAATGAGTTAAAGAAGATCTTGATGATAATCTCAACAGCACTCACAATAGAGCATGAAATTGAGCATCGACGGAACCCTAGCAAGCTAGATGTGGACCAGGTACCCGGGAGGAGTAACCATCCCCTGTTTGGCTAACCGCACCCGCCGTCGATATTTACGCCATGTGCTATGGCGATCATGTTAGGGAAAATATTCAAAACACTTATTGTCAAACCACTCGCGGGGAACTTTTTTACAAGCTCCACACGGCAAAGAACGAAACACAAAAGACCACAAATAAATCAATGAGACCAATGGGCAATAGGTAACGACTTAGGACAGCCATCTGCAACGTTAGTAGCAAATGGTGTAGTTATCTGGATTACGCGCATACAACCCTCCTACGTTTCTGGTTACCCAAAGGTCTCGAAGAACGTACAGTTGTAGCATATAACTTCTAATGAGAGGTGAAATAATATTTTCTTGTGACAAAACCTTGCAGCATAAATTTGTTCGAACTTTTTTTTTCAAGAAAACATAATATTGAAACTATAGAAGATGTTTTGTCTTCTTGATTTTCCTCTGATAACGAGTCATTCGTCTAATATCCTGAAAATATACTTGCACCGATAATCATCGAAAATGTACCCTTCGGAAAATTATCATTTTATCTAAAAATCACATCGAAATTAAAGGAAAGATAACATCTGAGCACCATCCCTCCAATGATATTTTGGTCATCGATTTTATTTAACTACGCTACTGAATCAACCCTACAGGAACTTTGGAGCCGGACATTTCTGCAGAGTAATTGCAAAAAAAAAATAAATTCAAACCAGAGAACGCTGCTGCTGAAATTGGTTTTGGCTGTGTCTAAAGGTCACTTTGGATGGAAGCATCAATGAGGATTTCATAATCCGAAACACGTGTCTGGTGCATTAAAATTGATTAAAAATTTTCTTCAAGAGCTGAATCACTTTCTTCTGCTACTTATGTGGGAGGGTTGTGCGCACGTAATCCAGGATAACCACACCGTCTGCTATTTACGTGGCAGATGGCCGTCCTAAGTCGGCACCGGTTGCCCATTTGGTCTCGTTGGTTTATGTGTGGTCTTTTATGTTTAATGTTTCTATGGTGTAAGTTGGTGTTCCTTGTCCCTTTATGTCTCTTTCTGTGGGTGTCTGTTCTATGTTTTTTTTTTTTTTTTGCATTGGGTGTTTTGGGGTTTTGCTGTGGGTGCTGCAACCTGGTGTTGTTGGAGATCCCTTCCTTTCTTCCGAATTATTAAAATCAGTTTCAAAGTCGAGAAGGTATGGCGAAATCAATAGAATTCCCATTGGAACAGTTGTTAACCCCGGTATAAACAGTATTCCGAAGAGAGACAAAGGTTCCCGGGGAGAGTCAGCGTCTCCGGTTAAAATGCTAAACCCTTCGCAACAGTTCCATGAAGACTGATCAAATTGGTAATTGTCTCGATTCACATATTGATGTACAAACCTGGGAAAGATGTCTTGTTAGGTGATGCCATTGCATCGCAATCCAGAATGCAACTGATCATTCTGGAAAGAGGGATATTATATGATTTTATATAAGAGGGATTACATACTTCTGCCAGAAACCTATATCAATTTGAATATATTTTAGACATAGCGATATTTTTTAGTGCTATTTATTATGTATTTTCGTATGCCTATTCTCAATTTTCCTCTTTATCGGTGTCCATCATCACTGATGATCAGATTTTTAATACACCGCATAAAGTATATAAAAGTAGAACAAATGTATCAACTTTGTTGTAAATAAAACGAACTTTGCAACAGACATTGACATGTACATTGAGATTTTTTTTTTTTTTTATTTTAGATTATTGGCCGTTTTATCGTATGCTTCTATCATCGATGGACAAAGTAAGACAAACGGCATTTTTCTTCCTATTTACAAATACTGACTTATTTCCAAACCCATTTGCATATAAAACTGTTGAAAAATTGCCCTAATAGATGATTTTCGTACCATCGCAGTAGACCTGAATTTTATGCAGGTCAAACAGTCTAATTCTATATTTGTCCATACCTATTAGCTTTTTTTCAAGACAAAAGTGTAATTTCAACAATTTCTATTGGGAATTTTGTCTAACTAAGGCTAGGTAACCTAAAGATTAAGTAAAATAAGACAAAAGGGTCATTTTACTTCTCTACCATGAGATGCACCTTACTTGGTCTCGTTAAGTTGTGTGTAGTCTTATGTGTTTGATGTTTATATGTCGTATATCTCCTTTTCGTCTCTAAGGGTCCGTCGATGCTCAATTTAGTGCTTTATATTCTTATTCGCTCTGCTCAATCGAATATAAATCATTTAAAATAATAATAAACACAAATATGGAGGAGCGAAGCGCTCAATGAAGGGCATTTATTAATCATCAATTAACATCATCATCATTATCATCACTATATCCACACATTTCACCTCATAATCGTTCTCGTCACTATAGTCATTGAATCATACATATACATTTACACCTCAAAGTCAATCAACCAATTTTCCTGAAAAGAGAAAAATAAAGTGATGAAATTATACAAGTATACACTGTGGGAGGGAGGGGGGGTTAACGTGTTAACTGCCCGGTATTGAGCCTTCGAATGACCAATACCTTACTACCCCCTATACTCGTATCTAATCATGCAGAAAATCACTTGACCGTATCGATACTTCTCTATTCGAATACAATGTACTCTCAAAACAAAATATGAAGTATTTTATTGGAAACAATTTGTTAATATAAATATGATAAATTCATTTATATTCTTATTCGCTCTGCTCAATCGAATATAAATCATTTAAAATAATAATAAACACAAATATGGAGGAGCGAAGCGCTCAATGAAGCTCGAATATAAAGAAGTCGATCATTTTTGGGAAAGTTGCTTAAAATCTTATTTATTCATTTTAAATGCCTAAATTTTTGCTTAAAGACAGAATTTCTTCTAAATTTTCATGAACATAACCATCCTTTGCATTTTCGGATTTCCATCTTCCATGTTTCTTGAATAGTCGATCACTTACCCCTGATTCAGCTGCTGCAGTAGCCCCGCCAGACCTTAAGCTATGTATACCAAATTTTGATTTATTCAAACCAATATTTTCTTACTCATTAAGAATTATTTCTCGTGATCTAGAATAGGAAATCGATTTATCGACAGATCTAAGCTTGTAAGTACCTAATTTCTTGAAATATGTAAGCTGTCTAAAAATGAATTCATTCGAATTTTCGCCAATACCTGCTTTTTTCAAATATCTTTGCAGCATTTCAACAGGACATGTAACAGTTGAGGTTTTTGAAATTTTTACATAACTTCCCTGTTTAAGTTTGTCTGTTTTGCTTTTGGGAAGAAATATTGAAACATAACCTGTAAAAAATGTGATGTCATGTCTTCTTATATTAGATAATTCTGAAAACCTGAGAAAACCTGAATAGCCAAGCACACACATGGTAACAGTTCTCAATTTTGATAAAGAATCGTCCTTAGCTAAATTCTGAACAAGAGAATGCAAGTGTTGTGCTTTGATTGGTTCCTTTTTTACTACAGGTTTTGAACAATCTCTGATAGCGCCCTCTTTAACTTGTGTACATAAACTCAATGTAGTAGGGTCCGAAAAACCGGCTAGTTTATGCATCCAAGAAATTGCAAATGAAGCCTCTTGAATCTTTGAAACAGAATTAGAAATTTGTGCAATATGTATTAAATACATAGAAACAGTTTTCTCTGTTGCGGGTAGAGGACTTAAATACTGATCGAAAGAAGAACACCACTTAGTAAATTTATCGTATGCATACCTATATTTCTTCCTTGTGTTAGCTGCTTTTGCCTTCAAACAATAATTAGGTAGTTGATCGCTGAGGTCCTGCAGTCGTGGATCCAGGAATGTGCCACTCTCCTGACACCATCTTCCCGTCTCAAAAACATTATGCGCTAAACGTACAAAGAAAAAAATGAATATTAAATAACTTAAAAGCATCGTGCAAACTGTCACATTCGAATTATCTTCGTCGTAAAAACTCCATCAAATTTCTCATATATATACGTTATGCATTTGCGTATATGCTACGTACAACGTAAAATACATCTGCAATGTGCATCCAGCACACCAGGGCCTGTCATATAATAACTAAGAAGAATCGAACCGAATAGCTAGAACACTAGATGACATGATTTTAGTTCCAAAAATAGAATTTCTGTTCATTCCTTGTTCGAACACTTGATTCGCTTTATGGAATTCTAAAACTTCCAAGATAAAGTGTTTGAAATTTTGCCCACTGAATAACAAAGGCCAAAAATAGGACGAAGGCCACTTTGGAACAATCAAAGTTCCCTTAGCTCTGCATTCTACAATGTAACGTAAACATTTGCCTGTAAGAGAAACAGGCGGAACAAGCCAATTATTTTCCTTTGACCAATCAACACTGAAACAGTCAATATGTTCAATACCTGGGTTCCAGAACACAGAATTAAATCTGGGAAGTTTCGTATTAATATGGCTAGCAAATCTATCGATGGTAAATGGTCCACATATAGAACTAATATAAGAAAAGAATCCAGGAGTCGTACGCCAGTCCTCGTAATCAACCATTTTACTGATGTAATCGGCCTTTTCGTTTTGGCTTCTAGGAATCCACTCTATTTCAAGGGAAATATTGTGGCTTAAGCAAGTTTTAAAGATAATAAATGCCATGTTTTGCAGGTCTATATTAGTGCTACCAGAATTGACAATATTGACACAATTTTTACAATCTGTGTACCATTTCAGGGACTTTCCCTCAAACTTTGAGCAAAATGATTTAAGTGACTGTTCTATCGCTCTAAGTTCCCTCCAAGTGGAACTTCTTGTTCGTTCATGGTCATTCCAAAACATCTGAAAAATACTTTCGTTCAATTCTGATGTAAAAGCAGCGCCTGCTCTGTCACTTGCATCAGAATAAATAACTTAATCTTTTTTGAATTGCAAACTAAGAGGTCTTACGTTATATTCGTCTAAGTGATTCTGCCAGAAAGACAACTCTACAACGAAAAACTCTATGGTATCTCTTGGCAAAAGTTTGTCCCAGGATGACCTACACTGAATGACTTTGTAACATCTTTTCGTCATTAAATTTACAATATTCCCCAATACAGGTGACATTGATATTATTTTACCTGTGAAACTTGCTAATTGTCTAGCTGTGAGGGCACATGTAGCCAAGTTCGATCAACTTCGGTTGATCGTCCGTCTCTTAAACGCATTTGAAATTTTCTGTTACAAAATTTCTTGAAATTTCTAAAACGTGGGTCCTGTAGCATCATATCCCACCCATTCTGCTACGTCTTTTGGTACATTTTTGGAGACAAATTTTCATACGTTTTGGCCGTATTACATTGTTTAGACTTAGGATCACTGACGAGGGTTTAGTACCCGAAACGTGCATGTCTGGTCCATGCTGTAAATTTATCAGGTTTAAATGATGCTATTGAATTTAAAGACGTTTAACATGTTAAGAGTGGCAAAAGGGAGGTAACCTTATTCAAACATGCTTTTGCATCTAATATACGCCTTTCTGGAATGCGTAGTGTGAAATCAATTGAATTCCAGCTTAAACCTAGCCATTCCAGTTCTTGAACAGGAGAAAAAACAGATTTTTTATCATTAACGAAAAATCCTGCTGCTAAAAGGGATTTTCTGATAAATTCTGTTTCATTTTGACATGAAATCAAGGACTGAGACATAATGAATCCATCGTCTAGATACAAGACTACCAATATTTTGTTTTGCCGCCAATATTTTACAAGGGGTCTCAAGCATTTGGTAAATACAAACGGACTTGAAGACAAACCAAATGGTAACACAGTGTAACAGAAAAACTTTTTATCCCAAGAAAATCCTAAATAAGTTTGGAAATCAGGATTAATGTCGACATGATGGTACCCACTCTGTAAATCAAATTTTGTCATAAAGCAACCTTGACAGAAAAATTGTAATGCGATCTTCCAATCCTCGTATATTTGACCTTTTCCTTTTTAATGAAGAGATCTAAATGACTAAGATCTAAAATTAAACGTTTTTTCTCTCTATTCTGAGCTACGCTTAAAGGACTAACTATGTAAGGTTTGTATGGAACTTCAATAACCCGTCCTGTTTGGATCAGCTCTTTATTTTCAAGGGAAACAAAATCGGAATTTTGCAAAGCAGAAGTATTGTTTTTAAAATGCATTGGTGGTGGATCTCTTGCGAAAGAGAGACGATAACCTTGAGTAATAATATTTCTAACAAAATCATTAACTTTAATTTCCTCCCAAAAATTTGAGTGATTGAAAAGACTTTTCTTTACTCTGTTTGTATGAGATTTAGCATCATTTTCAATTTTTTGCAAATATTGAGTCAAGCTTGACTTATTACACTGAACGTCAAAAGCATACTTATCTAAATGACTACTGTTTGCTGCTGCCAGAGGCACCCTGGACTGTAGGCTGTGTATTAAGGGGGCAACGATTTTTCCAATGGCCCTGCTGCCAGCACTTGTAGCAGATGTCTGTTGGCTGAGGGGTCCTTCTAGTGACGTTATTGTACGTGTAGCCGCTTTGGGGACGAAAATTACTAGTAGTACCAGCAGAATTATACTCGTGGGACGTTGCTGATCCCGCGGCCGCCGGGATGTTCCTAGTGTATGGTGTACTTCTGTACGAACGGCCTCTCTTGATAGATCGGAGGGCCCGATTCTCGGCACTACGGATCTTTTTGTCATCGTCGGAATCCGAGGCGTAGTCGTTGCATTCATATTCATGGACTGTTCGCCAGCCTGCCGGACTTGCATCAGCAATGCGTATTAACTTATTGCGGTGAGTGAGCTTGGAGCGAATGGCGCGGACTGCTTTCCTCGTCCCCGGTACGGAACTAACAAGGTCTGCTAGGCCGTCCAAGTCCTCAATTAGGTCCTCGTTGAACTCGTACTGTACACGGTTCCCTTCCCCTTTAAATTTAGTTGTGGACTTTTCCTTCAGTTTTTTGGAGGGGGACTGGGCGTTTACTTTTTGCTCGGAAAGTAGCTGTTTGGATAAAGTACTAAACTGATTGTTTAAAGCGGTCTGTAACAGATTTACCGCATGAGAAACGCCAAAATTCTCACCAGCCGTACTGATAGAAGCAGTTTGGTCTTGTTCCATGGGCTCCGTAGAGTCCTGAAGTAATTTTTCTGCCTCGTGGTCTGAGTCGGACATCTATACGAGAGAACGGAGTAAACGTGTTAACTGCCCGGTATTGAGCCTTCGAATGATCAAAACCTTACTACCCCCTATACTCGTATCTAATCATGCAGAAAATCACTTGACCGTATCGATACTTCTCTATTCGAATACAATGTACTCTCAAAACAAAATATGAAATATTTTATTGGAAACAATTTGTTAAAATAAATATGATAAATTCATCTATTGTGAGTGCTCTTGAGATTATTGTAAGGATTCACTTTAACTTATTAGTATGCTTGCCTTTGTGTTTTCGCATCGGGTGTTTTTGTGTCGCCTGCGAAGCATAGTGACACTTAGGGATCACTTTGTCCGTTGTCCGTCTGTCCGTCCGTCTGTCTGTCTGTCACACTTTATGTGTCACAGCCCATAACTTTTGATTGGTAAGTGATAGGGCTTTGATATTTCACATGTGTATTCCTTGTGACAAGACCTTCTTACACAGACCATAATTTTTGACCTAGTGACCTTGACCTACATATTTGACCTACTTTTCAAAAAAATTATGAATGGATATATCTTTTGATTGGTAAATGTTAGGACTTTGATATTTCACATGTGCAATCCTTGTGGCAAGACCTTTCTACACATACCATAATTTTTGACCTTGTGACCTTGACCTAGATACTTGACCTACTTTTGAAAAAAAGATAAGATTCGCTATATCTTTTGATTGGTAAGTAATAGGGCTTTGATATTTCACATGTGTATTCCTTGTGTCAAGACCTTCCTACACATACCATGATTTTTGACCTATTGACCTTGGCCTACATATTTGACCTACTTTTCAAAAAAATTAAGAATGGATATATCTTTTGATTGGTAAGTGTTAGGACTTTGATATTTCACATGTGCAATCCTTGTGGCAAGACCTTTCTACACATACCATAATTTTTGACCTTGTGACCTTGACCTAGATATTTGACCTACTTTTGAAAAAAGATAAGATTCGCTTTATCTTTTGATTGGTAAGTGATAGAGCTTTGATATTTCACATGTGTATTCCTTGTGACAAGACCTTCCTACACATACCATAATTTTTGACCTATTGACCTTGACCTACATATTTGACCAACTTTTCAAAAAGATTAAGAATGGATATATCTTTTGATTGGTAAGTGAATCTAGGGCTTTGGTATTTCACATGTTTATTCCTTGTGACAAGACCTTTTTACACTTACCATAAGATTTGACATTTTGACATTGATCTAGATATTTGATCTACTTTTCAAGAAAAGTAATATTGGCTATATCTTTTGATTGTTAGGTGATGGGGCTTTGATATTTCACATGTATTTTCCTTGTAACAATGCCATTCTACACATACCATAATTTTTACCTTTTGACCTTGACCTAGCTATTTGACCTTCTTTTCTAAGGTTGTATATATATTTTAATTGGTAGGTGATAGGTCTTTAAATTTCTTATGATGAGACCTTTTTGTAACCAATTTTTACGTAGTGACCTTGACCTAGATGATTGACACTCTTTTCTGAAAATTTGAGAATGACCATAACTTTTAATTTGTAATTAAGAGGTCTGATATTTCAAATGAATTTCATTTGACAAGACTTTTCTACTGATACCAATAATTTGATCCACTTGCTAGAATAATAATCAAACCGCTTCGCAGGCGACACAAGCATTCCTTGGATTGCTATTTTATTGTTTTGCTGTTGGTGCTGCAACAGGGTCTGGTTGGCGATCTCCTCCCTTCTTTACTTTATTATCTCTTACGTTTTCTTTACATATTAACGTCTCTTTGTTGTTTGTTTTCATCGGATGGGTAGATATGTTTTCATTGCTTGACGTGATGCTTAACAAAGAAAAAAATCAGGTACGGCCTTATTGTAAAAAATGAACAAATTCCTGATATACGACCGTTTTAAGTCTTCCGTTTAATGTATGGTTTGGTTCGTTTTTGTTTGGTTTTTTCAATGTTGTTTCGTAGTCTTTAATATGGGTGTATGTTTATTGTTTTCAAGTGTTTGTTGGTGTTATCATCATTTCTTATCATATTTACTAAGGTTTGAAAGTAAGTGTTTTAATTGTTTGCCCTATCATGGTCATCATAGCACTTTCTATATAGACATTACCTCAGACAGTGCATGTATTGTAAATATTGTTTTAGTTTTCGTGCGTGAACATCGACGGCGGTTGCGGCTAGCCAACAGGGGATGCTTACTCCTTCCGGGCACCTGGCCTTACCTCTAGCTTGCTAGAGGTCCGTCGATGTTCAATTGGTGCTCTATTGCGAGTGCTGTTGAGATCATCGTCAGGATCTTCTTTATCTCAATTTAAGGTAACATTTTTCATCGTTGTTTACAGCTTCTATTCACAATTGTGCAACAATATGTAAATATGTAAAAGTCAAATAAATTCTATTTGTATACAGATGCATAGAAGTACCGATCGACTTACGAAATAGTTTTATCTTAATTTTAATGGTATTATCTTAGCAATTATGAGAGATATGATCGAATTCTTACGTAGGAAATTGAAAGCCATGTGGAAGAACAAACATACCTAAGGACGGATTGAAAAAAATACGACTATATGATCACTCGAAATCGTTTTGGGTTTTACAAGTCATAAAAATACATATATCGTTTCAACGAGAAAGATTAAAAATGGAAGCATTACGGTTTAGACAATTTTGAGTTAACATTATACAACTCTGGTTCTTTATTTCTATGCAAGATGCTAACTAAAATTCAAACAGGTCAAATGCGACCATAAGCATTAGAAAAATAAATATGAACATCTTTTGACATCTTTTGTAGTTTATATTTACATTACCATTTCTTCTCTTAGGTTGCATGGATAAAAGTGCGGACTGTTCTAACCCAGCTGCTCTGAAAAGAGTATGTAACGTACCGTCTCTCCAGGAGTACTGCCAAAAATCATGTGGACTTTGTAGAGGTATGTAACGTACCGTCTCTCCAGGATTACTGCCAAAAATCATGTGGACTTTGTAGAGGTATGTATCGTACCGTCTGTCCAGGATTACTGCCAAAAATCATGTGGACTTTGTAGAGGTATGTAACGTACCGTCTCTCCAGGATAAATGCCAAAAATCATATGGACTTTGTAGAGGTATGTAACGTTCCTTCTCTCCATGATTACTGCCAAAAATCATGTGGACGTTGTAGAGGTATGTAACGTACCATCTCTCCAGGATTACTGCCATATATCATGTGGACTTTGTACAGGTATGTAACGTATCATCTCTCCAGGATTAGTGCCAAAAAATCATGTGGACTTTGTAGAGGTATGTAACGTACCTTCTCTTAAGGATTACTGCCAAAAATCATGTGGACTTTGTAGAGATATGTAAAGAATTATCCCTCCTGGAGTACTACCAAAAATCATGTGGACTTTGTAGAGGTATGTAACGTACCATCTCTCCGGATCACTGCCAAAAATCATGTGGACTTTATCTCTCCAGGATAACTGCCAAAAATCATGTGGACGTTGTAGAGGTATGTATTGTACCATCTCTCCAGGATAACAGCCAAAGCTCATATGGACTTTGTAGAGATATGTAACGTATTATCTCTCCAGGAGTACTTCCAAAAATCATGTGGACTTTGTAGAGATATGTAACGAATTATCTCTCCAGGAGTACTGCCAAAAATCATGTGGACGTTGTAGAGGTATGTATTGTACCATCTCTTCAGGATTACTGCAAAAACTGATATGGACTTTGTAGATGTAGAGATATGTAACGTATCATCTCTCCAGGTTTACTTCCAAAAATCATATGGACTTTGTAGAGGTATTATCGATATAGTTACACTTAAATCACACATTTTAATCCAAAGTTTGTTAATCAACATTAAATATAACACCACAAATACAGCGAAAGAAATAGATTAAGCCATAAGCTTACGTTTTTGGTCCTACATACTTGTATATTATAACTTGCATCATATAAGTAACATGAATCATATGCTATTTGAATATATTTATAAAGTATTAATAGGCACGGTGCCGCTTTTGACAGCGCCACCTGGAATACACTGTGTACTTGCCCTGGAATCAGGCGACTGAATCGTATTTCTATGGAGCTCTGTTAGTGTCTTCGTCTGTTTTTCCTTTTTTTTCTTTTCTCGTGAGAAGTTCTGTTTAATATTTTAGAATTGTTCAAGAATTTGTCAGCCTTTTGATTGTGATTTTTGAAATTTGATATTCTGTTATTTTATTTAATTTCTTTTTTTTACTTTAACAATGATAGTGTTCATGCCTAGCGTTCATAATCCCCCATATTGAGCCGATAAATATTTCCGAACAAAATAAAATCGATTCCACAGAGAGGAATTCTAGATGCGATCGAATGCCTTTTCAACTTTGAGCATCAAGGATATCGTACCATTTTTCGCAGAGAATATAATTGACTTAATTTGATAAATGCTATTGTGGTCATTTTACCGTTTTTACTACTGTTGCAACCCTTTCTTAATTTTCACATGATAAATTGTTCCAAAATAGTGCAGACAAAAATGAGTCATAACAGAAAATCATTTGTCGCAATTTTTTTTTTCATTTATACTATCAGTAAGACAGACCTAGGTGTTACATTTCTGTCGCCTCCGACATAGAAGAGGTTTTTTTTTAATTGAGGCTTATGAAAATAAATAGCTCAACCGGTTATAATGAATGGTTCACAGTCCGTATGCATGATGTTCGAGGTCCATATAGGGCGTCGTTTTATGCCCGCATTTTACTAATACAAAAGAGGATAATATTTTGAATTCCTTCATTTTATGTTTTTATTTGTACACATATCAATGGGTTTATATATTTCACTCGCAGCTAAGGACGCCTTTTGCAAAGGTTTGCAGAAGTTTATCGTTTTCCTTTTTACGCAGAAACAACCTTATGATTTAATCTCTTTATACAGCGGTATCGCTGCTTTAAAAAGGACATGTTTTTCATAGGAATTTTAAACGTCTTCAATAGCATCATTTAATAACAGATCAATTTGCAGCATGGATCATACATGCATTTTCATGTACTTAACCCTCGTCAGTGATTCTCAATCTAAATGATGTAATATGGCCAAAGAGTGTGAAAATTATTATGTCCAAAAATGTACCGAAAATGTAGCAGGATAGGTGGGATATATTTATACCTTGAATGTTAAACGTCTTCAAATTCGATAACATCATTTAAAACCAGATAAATTAACAGCATGGACCAGACATGCACGTTTCGGTTACTTAACCCTCGTCAGTGATCCTAAATCTAAATGATGTGATATGGCCAAAGAGTGTGAAAATTATTATGTCCAAAAATGTACCGAAAAATGTAGCAGGATGGTAGGTATATATTTATATCTTGAATGTAGATCCTCAATACATCAACATGTCACCATATTAAAGTTAGAGGTTTCCTATCCGTACGTACAGAAGTTTTATACGAAAGAAAAATAAAAGGGAATCAGAGACTGGATTTCTATCGAAAATTCGTCAGAATCAACAATCTACCAATATGCTTGGGGTAACCGGAAGCACACTCTGAATGGTACATGACCTATCTACTGCGCTCTACTGAATTATTCTTGAGAGTTGAACCTGAGCTGCCTTTGACGACGGGACACCATGACAAGCCATATCCATCCATTGTCTAACAAGATAGAAACATCTCCACCAACAGAGTACGGACTGATTTCGTTTACCAATACGTTTCAATATAATTAATTTTTATATTGATCCGGGGTTTTTTCATTGGTCTCTACGGTTTGCTGTCTGAATCTGTCGACATACAGCGATGAGAGTATATATAATTACTGTCCTTTCTTCGAGACTGTTGGGTACATGCACATGTGGAAGAGCTGAGCGTATGTTATCCGAATAACTGCATTATTCGATACTAACAGAGCGGACAATCGTCTTTAGTCAGACAATTAGCTATTGGTCTGATGGGTTTCTGTGAAGTTTTATTTTGTAAAGTATTTTGATTGCGTCTTTTGGTTCAATCTCTCTTCTCCTTTTGCTCATTCTTGTCCGTATACCCATATATTTTCGGTTCTTTTTGTTGCAAATGCTGTAATAAAGTCCTTGTTGAGATTCTCTGCTCGCTTAGTCGCCACTTCACTTTCTATATAGACATAACCTCAGACAGTGCATGTATTTTAGATATTGTTTTCATTAACGTGCATGATCAATAATGGCGGGTGCGGCTAGCCTAACGGGGTATGCTTACTGCTCCCGGGCACCTGGTCCCACCTCTAGCTTGTTAGGGGTCCGTCGATGCTCAATTGAGGACTCTTATGTGAGTGTTGTTGAGATTATCATCAGGATCTTCTTTTACTCATTTGAACATTGTTAGAAAAAAATTAGAAGAATTAACATTATAAAGGAAACGATAATTACACTGTCTAGTAAACAAAAAATTTGCTTTAGCGGAGAAAACTTTCTATTCAGCATCCTGCCCTCGTACAGTGTTTGATATTACAAATCACTTTAAAAAAACGAACAAATCGTGAAACCATTATCGAGCAATCAGAACAGTTTGTGTTAACATCAAGGGGCTTTATTAATTACACATTATTATGATTACATAGTAAATGATGGACAATGGAGTGAGTGGCGAGTAATGCGCCCTTGTTCCGTTACTTGTGGTAAAGGACTCGAGTATTTAGAGAGATCATGTGATTCCCAAACAGGGACGAACAAAGGAAAACGTTGTACAGGAAGTGGTTTGGGATATAGAATATGTAACAAACAGAATTGTCCAGGTAGTCCTTAACATGCATTTGCGTGGAAGCTTAAAGCTTGCAAGCATCTGACATCAAGAACATGATATCATCTATTGTATAGACAAAGTTCTGGTTTTATGGGTTAATCAGCCTCTGCTTTGTCTTCAGTGAGCTATGTACAAGCTTAAATTATAAAAAAAAATTGTATATATTTGCTGCATTTCGAATTTATCTTTGATTTGTTTTGTCTATTGTCATCTGCTTTCATCATTGGCCGCAAAAACAATGTCCTACATGATAACATTTGTTTGTGGAGTTCCACTATATACATCTTATCGAGACCAACAAGGGCTTATAAGATTTGTATGTATTGTTGTGGTGACCGAGATATAAAAGCATTAGCTATACACATAAACAGCAAGAAAACTCTGATGTTTCCATCAATTGTCGCCCGCGCAAATTGTTCTAAATACAAAATATCATGTTCAAAAACATAGGGTTATATAAAAAATTACTAAGCTCACCTATAAACGATGTTTGGCAAAGAAAAGGTATGATTACACGGATGATTCTATCTTCCTTGTATGTGCACTCTGGCGGAAAATATATGTAATAATATACTGCATAGTAATAATTTTGAAATGTCATGATTTTACAAATCGAATCGAAAAAGCGCTAATAAGATAAAATGCAGTCTCATTGCTTGCGTTTGATAGGCGGATTCTTTGACGATACTCTTTGACTTCCTTGAATGAATTGTTCTGATGAACTAATATGTCCTAAAGAATTTCATTTGTTGATAGTTTGGTTAAATGCTAAATTGACCATGTGTTTGTATTCAAATTGACCGTACCGATTCAACGAATTTCCCTCAGAATTATCAATCGGTTTTACTACCATGGATTTGATCCTGGTGTCAAGAAAAAGAGATAAGGCATGGAACTTGATCAATTCACATCCTTGAACCAGCCCTTTCTCAAGAATTACACTTGATTGATTACATGCATGATCTCTCTCTAGCCAGCAGAACATGAACGGTTGTTCATATCCATTTATATATAATTCATCTGGCTACCGATTGGGTACCGATTGTAGATTCTTCGATACCATTCAGTAACCGGAAAGCGGGAGGGTTGTGCGCATGTAATGCGGATTGCTGCACAATTTCCTTCTTACGTAGCTGATGGCCTTCACAGATTGCACATTGCTCTAGATTGTTTATGTGTAATCTTTTGTAAAGGGTGCTTGATGTCGCGATTGGTTTTGCTTGTCTTCCACTACTCTTGCTGCGCTTGTCGATACACGGCTGGTTCGATGTTTTGCTGTGGTTCTTCATAATATTTAAGAATTCAAATCATAACTATGAATTTCCTGTTGAACTTATCTTTCGTTGAATGACAAATATAGATAATGACCATATCCCTATATACAGCACAAAATCGATATATTAGAAAATCATAAACCGAATGCGTACAGTATCAGGATAACATTTCCACCACATGAAAAGAAGCAAACTCCCGATAAGGGAGTGAGACCAGGTGCCAAGGAGGTGTCAGCATTTCCTGATTGCATGCAACACCCGTCGCTTCAATTCGGTAGATTTGTCACATCAGGTTACTTCCATTTTGGAAGATATAAATATAAGAAAAGAATATATGATAGCGATTTTAATTAAATATTTGATATACTTTATCATATACAGTTTCTGTCATTGCTTAGACCACTAGAGACTAGTAAACAAAGGAATTGATGACATTATTGATATATTTTTTACATCTCATAAAGCAGAGTGCCTTTCACTGTGTAGCATCACGTGACTTACGTTGGTGGAACCACGAATGAAGCTCAGTTGGAGGAAAGAAAACACGAACTGCAATAATTGCTTTGATTAAAGTCTACCTTTTCATAGCCTATAACCTTGTCTTAACTGATACTTTAACAATCATTGACTCGTTAGTAAGTAAGATACCTTTGTTTGTACAAACATCGTGACAAAAGCTGTAGATATTTGCGTGGAAACCACAACAAGCATTGTTTTAACATATTTCGACCATGACGTTCCTTTTGTCAGAATGTTTGTAAAAACTACAATGGTTTCTTGATTGACAACAAAGAATCATCAAAATATCATATTTTACTATGACATCGGCTATGTAAAGTTAAATTGAATCAAAATAACCATTACATTACCTGTTTTCTTTCCTCCGAACGAGCGGTATGCTTCCATTTTGTGTTTGTGGTCTCACCAACTTAAGTCACGTGATGCTACACAGTGCTCTTGTGGATTTCATTCTATATAAGAAAATTGAAAGAAATACTTCAGCATAAAGAAAGAACGTTATTGGAAGGAACAAACATCATGGATGCGACTTGGCGTCGAGCTGCTGTTGTCCAAATATAGAAGTTAAAAAAATATAGAGAGGATCCGAAAAGCAGTTTCTATTTCAAACCAATTTGAAAGTATCACCTTATTATATGATATTTCGTTTAGTGTTTATACGAAAGGTGTACACATATTTATAATTTATTCGCTGCACAAGAAATATATTCCTCAAACATGTCTTTTAAGTGGATGGGAACTGGAGTGGATGGAAAGTCGTAAGTCAATGTAGTGTAACATGTGAGTCTGGTCTGGAGTATATGGAAAGGTCATGTGATAACCCGGCTCCTGCTAACGGAGGTGCTAAGTGCATGGGATCAGCATTTCAGGTTCAAACATGTCTCAAACAGGCATGTCCTGGTAAGTGATAAAATACTTTAATTTTTCGTAGCCTTATTAGTAAACCTATGATAAGAATGTAGTCTATTGAAATGTGCATGTTTATTACGTCATGATTTCTGTTTACCATACAAATATATAAAATGTAACTGATTTGGCTGTTCAGGGCCGGTAGGACTGTCAATAACGTCTACACTACGCTTCACTCTTTTACATGTTGGATTTTAGTTTTAAAACCGCTTGTGATCGACACGTATGGTGTCGTGATTCCTGAGACAGTTTTTTTTTATTTTTATTCATTTTGTAAGTTGAATTTTACAAAATTGATGAGTCGTTGCAGTAGGGCAATGCCTAATAAATCAATCAATACCGTTAAGGTATACTAAAAGTTCATATTTTTGGCAAACACCGTTCTTGACCTAACAGAACTCTTTAAGTGTTTGCAAAAACTTAAGACTTTCTGATTTATAAACAATATGGACTTACATTTTAGGCATTGCCCTACTTCAAAGTCTCATCAGTTTTGTGCAGAATCACTATAATGATGAGAAAACAATCAAAACCCTCCGTAAGGAATAAAAACATCATACGTTTCGATCTCAGGCGGTGTTAAGGAGAAGTCCGAAAATTCAATACAAGACTGTGTGGTTAGCATTCTTTTTGTTGACATCGATATTTGTCCGACGGCCCACTCTTGTCTGATATCCGTCATATCATCATTTACGTCGCAGACGACGGAATTCATACCAGAAGAATGTTTCCCTAGCCATACAAACAATTTATGATTTGTTGGACCCCAAGTTAAAACAAAGTCAACTGCCTTCGGCCTTTGGCAATTTTATTTTCTCCGCTCTATCAAAGTACATATTGTCTAAATTTAATTTCATTTCAATATATTCATTATTACAAAGTTATTTTACGCCATTTTAAAGTCGACTATTCATGTCTTTGCTTGATTAACACAAAGAAAGAATCATATCATTGAACTTTAATAGATGTGAATTTATTTGAAGTTAATGGAAACTGGAGTGACTGGAAAGTGACAAGTCAATGTACCGTCACATGTGGTTCTGGTCTGGAGTACATGGAGAGATCATGTAATAACCCGGCGCCTGCTAACGGAGGAACTAATTGCATTGGGTCAGCATTTATGCATCGATCATGCCTAAGACAAGCATGTCCTGGTATGTGACGCATATTTTATGATTAATTTATTATTTGTATAACATTAATTTTACATAAAGTGTTTATTTTTTACTGCAGAAAGAGTCTAATGTCCTCTAGCAGACAAATTAGGTGAAGTTTACACTTTACCCCTCATTTTTTGGAGATTCTCTGCTTTGGTATCGTGCATCCGCGATAAGATAGGTGCACTGAAACTTTTAAAATAGGTCTATTTTTCAATATTGACAATAAATACATATGAATTTTACGCATTTTACTTAAGTTGATGGGAACTGGAGTGGATGGAGAGTAAAAAGTTCATGTAGTGTAACGTGTGGTTCTGGTCTACAGTACATGGAGAGGTCATGTAATAACCCGGCACCGTCTAATGGAGGTATCAACTGTACTGGATCAGCCTTCAAGCATCAGGCATGTGTGAGAAAAGCATGCGCAGGTATGTTGAATAAATGATTAATTTTGTTATAGGAACCTTTACATCTAACTACTTTTTTCAAATCCTGGTTTATGTATGACTTGAGTATGTCGCTATCTTAAAACTTAATTGAATACGTATACATGTACGACCAGGTCTGATAAAATAGATTTCGTGGCAAGACAAATATGGATAATGACCATATCACTGTATACAGCACAAAATCGATAATTTAGAAAATCAGAAACCGAAGGCATACAGAATCAGGATAAAACAGGAACCAAAGCAAACAAACAAAACACCCATCATATGAAAAGAAGCGAACTCCCGATATTGGAGTGAGACCTGGTGCCCAGGAAGAGTAAGCATCTCCTCAAGAAGCGAACTTCCGATATTACTCCATGAATGTAAAAGTATACCGGAGAAGAAGTATCAGTCGTAGTGGCAGCATGGTTTGAGCAAAATGTAATCCTGTTATATGTTACAATGAAGTTCCAGTAAACGGAGGTTGGAGTAGTTGGAGAGTAGCCAGAACTTGTAGTAAGACATGCGGCCCCGGAACTGTATTAATGGAAAGGTCATGTGATAACCCAGTACCGAAATATGGAGGCTCTTATTGTTCTGGTCAGGGCTTTTCTCAACGAACTTGTAACTTGGGAGCATGCCCCGGTGAGTGCATTGATAATTACTCAAGAAAGGAGCGGATTTCCAACAACACACAGTTACAGCAGCCACGGCAAGACACCGAAACGCAAAGCTGAAACACACAAATACGACATCAAAACACAAAATACTACATATAATACAAATATGCACATCGGCAATTGTTGCCGACTTAGGACGATTATATGTTATGTAAGTAGCTAATAGTGTAGCTATCAGGTTATGAGTACACAACTAAGTCAAATACGTAATAATAAATTTCAATGATTCATGTTATTTGATTGTGTTTTCTTGTGATATCTTCTGACAGAATAATTCCATTTCATTCTTTCTTATTTGGGAAAGCTTTTGTTCATTTGGTTTAGTTCCTTCTTCTTCCTTCCTTTACCTCTTTGGTCAATCCTTTTTCAATTTGTATTGGATTACACAGATCTTAAAAGAGAACATGCTCATTTGATAAAGCGTCACACAAATGAACAGCGCGAAAATGAGAGGAGAAAAGGTCTGAAACACAATGTTTGAGAACATAAAGTTATGAGACATTTTTATATTCGTGGACTGAGTCTCAAATGTGTTGATTTTATTCCAATGAACTTAAAATACTTTCTGTGAAAAATTTATTTTTTTTCGTGTGTGAAAATACATTTATAAAAAACGTATATGATCATATCCAACCCATCCTGCTACGTCTTTCGGTACATGTTTGGACCACATTGCATCGTTTAGATTGATGATCACTGACGAGGGTTAAGTATCCGAAACGTGCATGTCTGGTCCATGCTGCAAATTTATCAGTTCTTTAATGATGCTATTGAATCTGAAGATGTTTAACATTTGTACCACTTGGTGAGTGTCAATGTTGGTGGACAAGGAATCCCCGAGGGCACATGCAGCAAAGTTCGTTCAACTTCGGTTGATTGTCTGTCTCTTCAACGCATTCGAAAATATCTGTTATAAAAATGTCTTGACATTTCTAAAACGTGGGTCCTGTAGCATCATATCCAACCCATCCTGCTACGTCTTTCGGTACATTTTTGGACATATTAATTTTCATACTCTTTGGCCAAATTACATCGGTGAGGGTGAGGATCACTGACGAGGATTAAGTACCCGCAAAACGTGCATGTCTTGGTCCATGCTGCAAATTTATCTGTTCTTAAGTGATGCTATTGAATTTGAAGACGTTTCACAACATACATATGAAAAAGACTATAAGGAAATACAGACAATTGAAAGAGCACTTAAATGATCTCCGATAAGTAAAAATTCATAGCAATAGTGGAACAAAACAGAAAAAAACTTTGCTGTCCAGGGTCACATGTCTGGTGTGTCTGGGCCTCTGCGTTTCGCGGTCTTGTTTGTGTGACGTCATCTTACAGTGAGGAGGTTGTTTTACACCACATTTGTACGTTTTTCGAGACCTCTAGGTAACTGGAGAAGTGAGAGGGTTGTGCGCACGTAATCCAGGATAACCACACCGTCTGCTATTTACTTGGCAGATGGCCGTCCTAAGTCGGCACCGGTTGCCCATTGGTCTCGTTGGTTTATGTGTAGTCTTTTATGTTTCTATGTTGTGAGTTGGTGTTCCTTGTCCCTTTTGCGTCTCTTTCTGTGGGTATCTGTTCTGTGTTTTTTGCATGGGTGTTTTGGGATTTTGCTGTGGGTGCTGCAACCTAGTGTTGTTGGAGATCCCCTCCTTTCTTTTAAAGTTCGTTTGGGATGGTGTTTGGGACGGTAACGGGTTAGGGCACCATCTTATAATAAAAATTATGACCTAAATCGTGATCCATTGTTGGCACAAACGGAAAGTCCAGTCATAAGTATATAGTGTGGTATCTGGCAAATTGACATGATTTGTCTTCTATCAGGCTTTGAAAAGTACGTAAACATTCTAGATCCATGAAAATTATTCAAACAGTACATTGTATATGTCGTTTATCACACATTTTGAATATAATTATAAATGTAATGATCCATACAATTAGACAGATTCGACACTGATTCTTTTACTCTAGAGTTTATATGGCACCCTTATTTGTGTATGGTATCGCTGACAAGACAATTATATTAAAGTCCCAAAATAAACAATCAACGATTACAATGAGGATGAATAAAAACGATTTTAAATATTGTCATTTCACGACTTTGAGGCAGCATCATTACCAACATTGCACACTGACAAATCGTGACAATAAGAACCTATGACCAATATTGTCGAAACAAATAATGAAAGATTGGACCCTTATTCTTTGTGCCAGAGTCAAATCACAGCATAGATCGGATCTCTCAAGTAATGATGACATTTACAGTTGTACCCTGCTATGTTGAACATAGATTTTATTTGGATATGCTACTTAATCGATCCTACAGGAAATTTGGAACCGCGTACTCACTGTAACGTAAATATACAAATTTAAATTCTAAACATAAAACCAGAGGGCGCTACTGAAATGAATTTTGGCGGCTTTTCTGCTGGAAGCTCCACTGATGAGAATTTAATATCCGATGTCTTGTGCATAATAAATTGGTTTGAACTTTTCTTCAAGAAGTTATAGAGTTTGAACCCTTCCGCATAATGCATTATGTAATACTTTCACGTCAAACTGTTTACAGTTGATGGACAATGGAGTAAATGGGGAGCTTGGGGTTCTTGCAGTGCTTTATGTAATGGCGGTTACATGTCACGTGTCCGGTCATGTGACAATCCAGTAACATCCGGTGGCGGCAATCAGTGCACTGGCGTAAGAAGGGATACCAAGAAATGTAACACAAACGACTGTCCGTGTATGTATTATCAGTAGCATTGATGTTTCATTTGATCTTAATTATGTTCATTTATTAACTCCCTTATTATTATTAACACTTATTTCATGTTGCAGTGTGGAGCATTTAAAATCGTACCCCGTGGCCTGATGTTTAGAAGTGTATTACTTACTTCTTTCCAGCTCTGTCGCCAGAAAGAAGCTTTGTTTTGGTCCTTTATCGATTTGACATCATAGAGATTATTTCGCTATTTTGAAAACTTGTCATTCCATTCAAAACTATCACCGAAATTGAAGGAGGTTAACATCTTAGCACCATCCCTCCTATGCTATTTTGAACATAGATTTTATTTGGATAAGCTTCTGAATCGACCCTACAGGAAATTCGGAGCCGCATACTCTCTGTTAAGTATATACACAAATCTAGATTCTAAAATTTAAACCAGAGGACGCTACTGAAATGAATTTTGGCGGCTTATGAAAAGCACTTTGGCTGGAAGCATCACTGATGAGGATTTAATAGCCGAAACACGTGTCTGGTGCAACATAAATTGGTTTGAAATTTTCTTCACGAAGGTATAGATTTCCCCTTCCGCATTATTGTACAGTTTTAATCTATTAAAGACTTCACAACAAAGCGTTCGTGCATGTAATTATGACATTTTCCTTTCCTTTTATTTTACATAATTTGTTTTGTAGCTTGTCCGCACAATTGGAAAAGACACAATAATCATTGTTATCTGATAGACAACGTACAGAAACATTCATGGGGTGAAGCTAGGGTAAAAATTGCTTAGTGGCATTTTCTAGTTTAATAGAAACACGGCTTATAATTTTTCTATTTTTTTTTTTGCTTATTTCTATTGGAGAAAAGCGCATCACATGATATTCTGTGAAAATGTAATATAGATTCAATAATAAATGGTAACAAAAGATGATGGACTTTACTCGACGGCGGAAGCGGCTAGTAGCCAAACAGGGGATGCTTACTCCTTCCGGGCGCCTGGTCCCACCTCTTATCTTTAGGACATAGTTTTCACAGCTTAGTTCACATTACATTGTTTAGATTGAAGATCAATGACGGGTTCAGTACCCGAAACGTGCATGTCTGGTCCATGCTATAAATGTACCTGCTCTAAAATGATGCTAATGAATTTGAAGACGTTAAACATTATCTTTATTGAAGACAATTCTTGACTTAATTCCTTGATACAATACATTTATTTTTCTATACATTTTACCATTGATGCGATTTAAAAGTATTTTATACCATAACCCATTTCTCCATACCCTATTAAAAGCTTTTTCAAAATCTATAAATACAGCATATATTCTTTTTCTTTCTTTGGAGTAAGCTTAGAATCGAATACAGAACAAAGATATTGTAGATTGTTGAAAAAATTTTGCGGAATCCAGCTTGATTTTCAGGATGCTACAGGACCCAGGTTCTAAAAATTTAAGAAAATTTTGTATTCAGAAATTTTCAAATTTGTTTGAAGAAACGACCAACCGAAATCGATCGAACCTTGCTACATGTGCCCTCAGGATCTCCTGGTCCACCAGCTGTGACACTCACTGAGTGGTGCAAATTTTGAACGTCTTCAAATTCATTAGCATCATTTTAGAGCAGATTAATTATGATTAATGCAGGTTAATGCTTTAAAATGTTCACTAACACATGTATTATTTATCTTGTTAAATTTTCTAGGAGATTTGCAGACATCACAATGGCGACTTAGTAGAAATAAACGACAAAGATGAAAGTGATTTTCTCACACAGCAAGTAAAATATTTAGGTGCAGTTTTATTTTCTATATCACTTATCGTAAAATATGTAATTTGTGGCTTTCTCGGAAAAGAATGGTTGTTTTAATTAAATTTACAATGCAAGAAAAAAGAGAACACAAAGAAAGCTTATTAGTCAGTAGTCTAGCCATACAACCTGACATGGATATCATAAAAGTTAGAGATTTATTCATTGTTACAATATAGAAAAGCATCTGGGTGAATCAAGATAAAGCGATCAAGCATGAGGTCGCCATAAAAATCTGTGACAAACCACATGTTATCTGATGCCATATGTGTAAAATTTAGGTTACGAACCGTCACAACTCAACTACTGGCTCGCAATAATAAATGATTCAGGTGATATCAATCCTTTCTTCCGATAGAATTGCTAAATGTTGTATAAATTTCCATACCTAAAGGCGGAAGCTACTTCATCGGTGCCAACGATAAAGCACGTGAGCGTCAATTTGAATGGACAAATAGTGGGCGATCTCTGTATAGTACATACAGTAATTGGTGTCCCTTTCAACCTGACGATGACGGTCCTGTAGGAGAGGACTGTGTGATCTTGTGGGCAAGATGCGGATATAAATGGAACGACGACGAATGTTTTATTGCACATCATTACATTTGTGAAATTGCTTTGTAAATGCATAAATATATGTACACGAACATTTTTTGTTTTACACCACAATAGTACTTTCTTCGAGACCTCTGGGTAATCGGAATAGTTGGAAGGTTTGTGCGCACTAATCCAGGATAACCACAACGTATACTACTTGCGTGACAGATGGCCGTCCTATGTCGTCACCGGTTGTCCATTGGTCTCGTTGGTTTATGTATGGTCTTTTGTGTGCCATATTTCTATGATGTGAGTCGGTGTTCCTTGTGCCTTTTGCGTCTATTTTTGTGAGTGTATGTTCTGTGTTTTTTTTTCATTGGGTGTTTTGGAGTTTTGCTGTGGGTGCAGCAACCGAGTGTTGTTGGAGATCCCCTCCTTTCATTTGTATGATGTTTTAATGTTTTTGCTTTACATTAAAAAAAAACTAGGATTTTGACAATGACTCATGTACAAATTATTCAATTATTTACAATTCTAATATGACTTGACCTCTAGCTTGCTAGGGGTCCGTCGATGCTCATTTTGGTGATCTATTGTGAGTGCTGTTGAGATTATCGTCAGGATCTTCTTTAACTCGATTGAGATTTTCTTCCTATATGTGCTAAAAAGCTCGCCTGTGGTATATTCGGATTATTCTTCAACACATTATTACTGGATTTGACACATTTCTTCTTGGCATTCTATGGGTGTTGCATGCAGTCATAGGACGCTTACTCCTCCTCGGCACCTGGTCCTGCCGCTATTCGGGGGTCGATCGCCTTGTCATAATTCCGTTAATCTGAACTACGATTGGTACATCTTCTCTGGTAAATAACTGTACCTAATTTCGAAGGGTTCCAACTCTTTGCCTTCTTGAAGAAAATTCCAAACCAATTAACATGCACCAGACACGCGTTTCGAATATTAAATTCTCATCAGTGATGCTTTCAGCGGCGCCACCATAAATGGTTTCAGTAGCGCCCTCTTTACGTTATTGAAGTTAGATTTTTACATTTACATTACAGAGAGCGCGCGGCTCCAAATTTCTTGTAGGGTCGATTCAGTAGCATATCCAAATAATGTTCAAAATAACATTGGAGGGATGGTGCTAAGATGTTAAACTCCATTAATTTGGATGATATTTATCGGTGAAATGGCTAGTATACGAAATAGCAAAATAAAAAAAATATATTTTATGTCTCATTGATAAAAGGCCAAAACAAAGCTTCTTTCAGGTAACAGATCTGGAAAGAAGTAATTAACACAAACATCAGGCCACGGGGATCGATTTTAACTGCTCACGCGCATATTCTCAGATTGATTTTCTGAAGACCAGTCATTTTCTGAAATGTACCGCAACATAATACTGTTTGTCATCTGCTTTTATCAGAATGAAGCTACCTAGCCGTGATTGTGATTGTTTAGTAATCCAAATCTTCGCATGAACCAATCAAATTATCAACTTGTCGCTCCGCTATTTCTTGAATGGAAGACATGTAATGCGTATTACGGGTGTCGCTATAAAATTGTAAATTAGGAATAGAAGCAGGTGTGGTAAAAGGTCCACTAAGGATTTGACCAGGAAAAAAATCCTGCGTTGTCGTCAGCAGAAGACAACCACAAGAACGCAGTTAATTACGAAAATCAGACCAAAAAAAATCACAAGACAACAATGAATAAAGGAAGATCCTGCCAATAATCTCAACAGCACTCATAATAGAGCACAAAATTGAGCATCGACGGACCCTGAGCAAGCTAAAGGTGGGATCAGTTGCCAAAGAGGAGTAAGCATCCCCTGTTGGCTAGCCGCACCCGCCGTCGATGTTCACGCACGAAAATAAAATGAATATCTAATGTTAAACGTCTTGAAATCCAAAAGCATCATTTAAGAAAAGACAAATTTGCAGTCATGCACGTTTCGGGTACTTAACCCTCGTCAGTGATTCTCAATCCAAACAATGTAATATGCCCAAATATGGAAAAAGTTATTATGTCCAAAAATGTGCCGAAAGATGTATCAGGCTCGGTTACAGCACCCAAAGCAAAACACTGAAACACTCCATGCAAAAAACACAGAGAAGATATACACACCAAATACTTCATCTAAATACCGACAAGAAGAGACACACAGAGAAGATATACATACCAAATACTTCATTAAAATACCGACAAGAAGACACACAGAGAAGATATACATACGAAATACTTCATCAAAATACCGACAAGAAGAGACACACAGAGAAGATATACATACCAAATACTTCATCAAAATACCGACAAGAAGAGACACACAGAGAAGATATACATACCAAAATACTACATTAAAATACCGACAAGAAGAGACACACAGAGAAGATATACACACCAAATACTTCATTAAAATACCGACAAGAAGAGACACACAGAGAAGATATACACACCAAATACTACATCAAAATACCGACAAGAAGAGACACACAGAGAAGATATACAGACCAAATACTACATTAAAATACCGACAAGAAGAGACACATGGAGAAGATATACAGACCAAATACTACATTAAAATACCGACAAGAAGAGACACACAGAGAAGATATACAGACCAAATACTACATTAAAATACCGACAAGAAGAGACACACAGAGAAGATATACACACCAAATACTTCATTAAAATACCGACAAGAAGAGACACACAGAGAAGATATACACACCAAATACTTCATTAAAATACCGACAAGAAGAGACACACAGAGAAGATATACACACCAAAATACTACATCAAAATACCGACAAGAAGAGACACATGGAGAAGATATACAGACCAAATACTACATCAAAATACCGACAAGAAGAGACACACAGAGAAGATATACAGACCAAATACTACATCAAAATACCGACAAGAAGAGACACACCGAGAAGATATACAGACCAAATACTACATCAAAATACCGACAAGAAGAGACACACAGAGAAGATATACAGACCAAATACTACATCAAAATACCGAAAAGAAGAGACACATGGAGAAACGAGAGTTTTTGGCAATAATACTTTTTTATGATTAAATTTACACAAAATTCTGAAGCTCCTTTGTAATGTTTTCTAAAACAGAAAACAATATCATTACAAACTCTTCAGTTTGAATCAAGGTGTAGTTATTCATATAAAAAAAATTATGTACATAAAAATGTCACTTCATTAATTGTCTTAAGATATGCGAAACGTAACATTTTTTTCTTTTCTTATGATACGATCTTCCCATATTGAAACGTTTGATTCATTTTTATATGAGGCAAAATTAATATTCAACGATAAAATAATTAATATTCAACGATAAAATAATTAATATTCAACGATAAGATAATTAATATCCAACTATAAAATAATTAATATTCAACGATAAAATAATTAATATTCATCGATAAAATAAAAATAAAACAAATTTTGTATCTGTTTAAAATTTCTCTGCCTTCCTTTCAATAAGTTTAACCTATACGACAGACAAATGAATTTTTTTCGTGGTTTTTTTGTGGTCATCTATTAGTGAGGAAATTAAAATACACAACAATTGTGCCTTGCTTGATTTTAGACCTTTGGATAACTGAAAAATCAGGAGTGTTCTGTGCACGTAATCCGGATTAATACACTGTTCAGTTTGTTAGCTTCTAATTTGGTAGCCGTCTGTCTTTAGAAGGCTCAACAGATTGTCCATTGGACTCGTTTGTTTGCTCTCCGTGCGTCTCTTGCTGTGTATATCAACTCTGTTTTCATTTGTTGTTTCTGCGTTTTTCTGTGGGCAGTGCCACTGAGTTTTGTTGGAGATCCCCTCCTTTCTTCCATAGGGTGCCAAAACTTTGCACCTAAAGATATTGTTATCCAACTAGACGGTCGTGTCACAGGCTCCTATGACTAGTGTTGTCTAATCATTATGATTTTGAAATAGGTGCGCAGTCTTAATTAAATGTATGTCCTAATTTATGACAATGGCATTCTAGGAGGGGGGTTGTAGTGAGGTTTAACATGCCTGTCCAGTGTTGATTTCCACTATAATACCCTTGCCAACACAAGGAATGCCAACACAACAAATATCTCTTTCATGGTCAACATATACGGTAACTTAAGCCATCTAAATTAGATTAGATGGTAACATGTGAGCTAAGCAAATCACAGGCTCTCAAATTGATCATGCATATTGTAAAACTTGACAAATGTTCACTGGAGATAAGAATCAAACTCAGGACTTTCTGCAGGCTAGGCGGGTGTCCTATCAATTGAGCCACCGTGGTAACTAGATGCCATTTAGGGCGATTGGAATGTATTTAAAAGCTTTTATATGAATAAGAAGGGGTTTCGCTGACGCTCCGCCCCTTCTTATTCATGTAGAAACTTCACAACACCTTCTAACCTATATGGAGATAACCATATATGTATTGTTCTAGATGAAGTGTCGAAACCCCGTCGGACACCTGAATTGAAACCCCGGTGGACACATGCATTAATCCACTCAAAAGTATTATTCAATGAAGAAATATATTTTATTAGTGAGTAAATTTACGGTGATTTGACTTGGATACTTAAAATTGACATAATAAATCCCATCAAGCAACATGAACTTTCTAGCAGTGAAGAAAATGAACCAAAATGTTGAGGCGACGTTGAAAATTGTCCAATCGGCAAAACTGTACCGAAGTGTTTGGCAGAACCTGACCACATAGAGACAATTTGAAGTGATGGGTATGTTACAAATGATTGTCTCCACTCCGTCTGCATATCCATTTTTGAAAAACTTGATTTGTGTAGTCATAAATAAAACTTAAACTCACCACGTCCGTCTACCGCTCGCTTCGAAACCGAAACCCCTGTTGACACATAGCCGAAACCCCCTACGTGCGCTCTAACGGGGTGAAATATGGAGAAAGTTATTATGTCCAAAAATGTGAAGAAAGATGTATCAGGCTCGGTTGCAGCATCCAAAGCAAAACACTGAAACACTCCATGCAAAAACACAGAGAAGAAATACACACAAAATACTTCATCAAAATACCGACAAGAAGAGACACATGGAGAAACGAGAGTTTTTGGCAATAATACTTTTTTATGATTAAATTTACACAAAATTCTGAAGCTCCTTTGTAATGTTTTCTAAAACAGGAAACATTATCATTACATACTCCTCAGTTTGAATCAAGGTGTAGTTATTCATATAAAAAAAATTTCATGTACATAGAAAATGTGACTCTTCATAAATTGTCTTATGTTTGCTAAATGTTCCAATTATGAGGTAAAATATGCGAAACGTAACATATTGTTTTCGTCTTTTATTATTATACGATCTTCCCATATTGAAACTTTTGACTCATTTTTATATGAGGCCAAATTAATATTCAACGATAAAATAAAAATAAAATAAATTTTGTATCTGTTTAAAATCTCTCTGCCTTCCTTTCAATAAGTTTAACCTATACGACAGACAAATGAACTTTTTTCTATATAATCATAACTATTTGTAAACTAAGTTTGAATCTACATTTACATAATTGACTTTGTGTGTGACATCTGTTAGTAGAGCGTAATTGCGCTTGTTATTATCTTGATTATGGTATAATTTATCAAATTGTTTTCAATTATTTTCATTTCGCTGTGCATTGACCTACTAATGATGTAATCATTTCCAAATGTCGGATGGAACTCTTTGGTTATCGTACGTTGATAAACAATAACATGTATTTCAGTACAATAAGGATACATTTTTGTAATACTTTGTTTAATAGCAGATACATCAGCACCAAAGGCTTTGGTTTCTTAAATGAGCTCGCTACAGCCGGCAGAGCACGGACTGTATTACGCATGCCCTCTTTTTATATCCATTTACATATTCATCTGTGTCTCTGGGGCCTCTGCGTTTCGCGGTCTTGTTTGTGTGATGTCATCTTACAGTGAGTAGGTTGTTTTACACCACCATTGTACGTTCTTCGAGACCTCTGGGTAATTGGAGAAGTGAGAGAGGGTTGTGCGCACGTAATCAAGGATAACCACACCATTTGCTACTTGCGTGACAGATGGCCGTCCAAAGTCGGCACCGGTTGCCCATTGGTATCGTCGGTTTAGGTGTAGTCTTTTGTGTTTGATGTTTAAATGTCGTGTGTCTCTTTTCTGTCTCGTGCTGTACTCGTCTTTTGTGTTTTTGCATCGGGTGTTTTGGTGTTTTACTGCTGATGCTGCAACGGGGTCTTGTTTGAGATCTCCTCCCTTCTTTTTAAAACTATTTTATTTCAGACGAAAATTATCTGGCAGATTTAAAAAAAGGACGTTACTTCAAATGAGAGTGTAATGACCTTTGCAATGCATTGATCTTCCTCTTTGTCAAAATTTATGTTAGATTTGGTGAGAATCCCTACAAGCAATTTGTAGGGATCCCTATCTATATAAATTTGCGCCTCTTGTTGCAGATTTATTTTTGTGTTCTTACGGCAAAAAATATCCAAAATCTTCAAAAGCATTGTAACTTTGATGATTATAATGTTTTAATTAACAATGAAGAAGTACCCATCAGTTATTCAGTTTCAACGTCGAGAAGGTAAGCCAAGAGAATTCGAATTTCCATTGCAGATGTTGCGAACCCCGGTAAAACAGTATAGGTGCCCGGGGAGAGTTAGTGTCGCAACAATTCCATGAAGACATGTCAAATTCTGTGATTGTATCAATGTACATATTGGTGTACATATCAGGTAAAGATGTCTGGAAAGAGGCGAAGAACTTCCTCAATGATGATATCAGCCGTTGTGTAATATAACTCTGAACGAATTAGTCATATTTGGAACATGCCCTGACATACCGAATTAGCTCAGAAACAAAAAAATGTCATAAGCAGGTGTAGATGGATTGCGCCACCCATATTCATTTCACTAGCGCCCTCTGGTTTTATTTTTAGAATTTAAATTTGTACATTTACTTTACAGAGAGTGCGTGACTCAAAGTTTCCTGTAGGGTGGATCCAAATAAAATCTTTGTTCTAAATTGCATCGGAGGCACTCCTTTCATTTCGACGATATTTGTCGATGAAATGGCAAGTTTCCAAAATATAAAAAATCTATCTACATACATGAGCTCGCTCCAGCCGGCAGACCACGGACTGGTTTTTTTTTTTAATTCCCTTTGGTTCACGTACATATGTGTTTTGCTTGAGCCCCTAAGTTTTGCTTTCTTGTTTTTGTCGTCATCTTACAGTGAGGAAATTAAAATACAGAACAATTGTGCCACGCTTGATTTTAGACCTTTGGATAACTGAAAAATCAGGAGTGTTCTGTGCACGTAATCCGGATTAATACACTGTTCAGTCTGTTAGCTTTAACTCACTTCTAATTTGGTAGCCGTCTGTCTTTAAAAGGTTCAGCAGATTTTCCATTGGGCTCGTTTGTTTGCTCTCCGTGCGTCTCTTGCTGTGTATATCAACTCTGTTTTCATTTGTTGTTTCTGCGTTTTTCTGTGGGCACTGCCACTGAGTTTTGTTGGAGATCCCCTCCTTTCTTCCATAGGGTACCAAAACTTTATTCGATACCCAGCAGTGATATCATATATTACTTACTTGAAAAAAAAACATTATTATTATTATTCAATTATCTTGTAAAGGGTATTTTTATTATGAATTATTACATGATTATTATATCAAAAAGAACACTTACAAAGAAAGGGTCAAAGGTCACGGTCATCGTCAAATGATCAAAAACTCTAAAACTTAAAACAATGTAAATATCTTTAGTATTCATCGGTATTGTGGCTAGGTTGAATGATTTGAGTTTCTTTCTAATAAGTCAAAGAATTAGTAACTAACAGGTTTCTCATAAATAATGTTTACAAATATGCTGCTACATATTTCCTCTTCAAAGTTAAATACGCAGTCTGTAATACATGAGGCATATGTATTGTTCAATTTCACGGTCAGTGCCCTCAATGGATTCTCATAAAGCACTATTATTTAGATATTAAGAGTATGAAATTGTGATGAAAACAAAATCAAACTACATAGGACTCAGCATGATTGGACGATCAGTCCTAAGCCCTTTGTTACACATGGATATCAGAAGTATCTTTGTGTGTCTGGTGTATTTCCTTTTATCATTTCATGGAGGATTTTCCAAGCCTGGTAAGTATGAAATTATTCGTTCTTATTGTGTGTTTTGTATGTCCTTTTGTATGATGAGCGAGTGTTTGACTCTGTTCAAAATAATATCGTGATGTATTTTGTGAGTTTCTTTGTCATCAAGAGAGTGACGCTAGCTTCTGCTACACAATTTGGATGCCCCAAACGAAAGTTCATACTCAAATGAAGTATTATTATGATAACACTCACCTTGTATTATACAATATAGTACTATGGGTAATCACAAAAGTGGAAAGGGTTGTGCGCACGTAATCCGGATAACCACACCGTCTGGTACTCTTAACTGATTACAGAACACTCACCTTATATTATACAATATAGTACTCTGGGTATTAATCGGAAAAGTGGGAGGGTGTGCGCGCGTAATTCGGATAACTAGACCGTCTGCTACTTGCATGGCAGATGGCCGTCCGAAGTCGGCACTGGTTGCTTATTGGTTTCGTTGGTTTATATGTCTTTTTGCTCGATGATCCTGTGGTGTGGGTTGGTATTCCTTGTTCCTTTTGCTGTTGAGATTGTCGTCAGGATCTTCTTTAACTCATTTGAGTCATACTTGTGAACTTTTCCGTGTGGAGCTCGTAAAAAGGTTCCCCGCGAGGGGTTTGACAGTAAGTGTTTTGAATATTTTACCTGACATTATCGCCATAGCACTTTCTATATAGAGATAACCTTAGACAGTGCATGTATTTTATATATTTTCATTTTCGTGTGTGAATATCGACGGCGAGTGCGGCTAGCCAACAGGGGACGCTTATTCCTCCCGGGCACCTGGTCCCACCTCTAGCTTGTCAGGGGTCCGTCGATGCTCGATTTTGTGCTGTATTGCGAGTGCTGTTGAGATTTTCGTCAGGATCTTCTTTAACTCTTTCTGTGCGTGTATGCTCTATGTTTTTACATTGGGTTTTTTTTTGGGGGGGGGGGGGGTGCTGTGGGTGTTTTGCAGTTTTTGCTGTGGGTGCTGTAACCGAGTGTTGTTCGGATCCCCTCCTTTCTTTTCGTCTAGATCAGTATATGGTTTGACAAGATGTTAGCATTATTTTGCAGCGTATCCAGAAGAGAAGCTGATTGGTTACTTATTCAAAGACTATTACAAATATGCTAGACCTGCCCAAACTCCTGACACCATGACAAATGTGACCTTTAACCTATCAGTCATTTCATTGGATGATTTTGATTCGGTAAGTACGTAGTCCAATATTAAAACAATAACAATGATGTCGAAGGGTTCCAACTCTCTTCCTTCTTGAAGATAATTCCAAATCAATTTACATGCTACAGACACGTGTTTCGAATATTAAATTCTCATCAGTGATGCTTTCAGCGGCGCCACCATCAATAGTTTCAGTAACGCCCTCTCTAATTTTTTAAAGTTAGATTTTTACTTTACAGAGAGCGCGCAGCTCCAAATTTCCTGTAGGGTCGATTCAGTAGCATATCCAAATAAAATCCATGTTAAAAATAGCATTGGAGGGATGGTGCTGAGATGTTAAACTCCTTTAATTTCGATGATATTTATCGGTGAAATGGCGAGTATCCGAAATAGCAAAAAATATATATTTCTTCTTCTGACCTCTCAGTCAGTATTACATTTTTCGCTAGCAAACTAATTTATTAAAGTCCTATAAAAGGAATAAAAAGGTCATATTCTGCCACCAGAAACAAACACTCTGTCAAAATTAAGCAGCGCGAACAGTATCTCGCGGAAATTTACGTGTGTAACTTCTCTTCGCTAAGTTCGAGAGCGTCATCAATTTGCGAAAATAATTGACGTAGCGAAAAAAGACACAGATCTTAACCGCGATTGTGACAAGACCTTTCCATGAATACCAACATTTTTGACATTGTGACCTTGACCTTGAAGTTTGACCAACTTTCCAGAATTTTTAACCTTGAGCATTACTTTTGAATGGAAGGTGATGGGGCTTTCATATTTCACATGTGTATTCATTGTGACAAGACCTTTCCATGGATTTCAACATTTTTTACCTTGTAAGCTTGACCTAGGAGTTTTACCTATTTTTTAAAAAATCGTTAACCTTGACCATTTCTTTTGAATGGTAAGTAATAGGGCTTTCATATTTCACATGTATATTCATTGTGACAAGACCTTTTCATGGATACCAAGTATTTTGATCTTGTGACCTTGACCATGGAGTTTGACCTACTTTTCAAAAACTTTAATCATGACCATAAGTCTTTTCTATGGATTTCTAAATTTTTGCCCTTGTAACCTTGACCTTGGAGTTTGACCTACTTTTTAATAAAGCCTACGCTCACGCAGCAAGATACGCCCGTTGGGATTTTTTCACAACACCAAAATATCTAAGTCCCATAACTCCATAAGGACAAATCGGATGAACCTTAAAATCAAAAGGCGGCCTCCTCTGCAAAGTCTGATCACAATGTACAAATTTCATGAAAATCTGTTAACGCATATTCAAGTTACTGCGTTCCATGCACCTATATTTTGCCCTTAGCTTAACATGTATGTGCATATAACCCCCCCCCCCCCATTACACATAATTTCTGGATTATGTGACAAAAAATTTAAGAACCCGTTATATATGTGAAAGAACATCCTTTCTACTTGAAGTATGCCAAATTTCAAAACATTTTGACCAGAAATGGATTTTTAAAGAATTTTAAAATATTTTAGTATATTTTCATTGTATTTAAAATATCTATGCCCCATAACTCCGTAACGACAAATCGGATGAACCTGAAAATCGAAAGGCGGCTTCTTTTTCAAAGTCTGATCACAATGTAGAAATATCCTGTAAATTCATTGACGCATATTCAAGTTATTGCGTTCCATGCGCCTATATTTTACCCTTAGCTTAAAATGTATGTGCATATAACCCCCCCCCCTCCAATTACACATAATATCTCGGTTATATGACCCAAAAATTAAAAACCCGTTACATATGTCAAAGAGCATCCTTTCTTTTTAAGTATGAAAAATTTCAAAACATTTCAACCAGAAATAGATTTTTAATAACATCATATCCCACCCATTCTGCTACGTCTTTTGGTACATTTTTGGACATAATAATTTTCATACTTTTTTGGCCGTATTACATTGTTTAGACTGAGGATCACTGACGAGGGTTTAGTACCCGAAACGTGCATGTCTGGTCCATGCTGTAAATTTATCAGGTTTTAAATTATGCTAAAGAATTTAAAGACGTTTAACATTTGAACTACTTGGTGAGTGTCACTGCTGGTGGACCCAGAGTCCCCGAGGGCACATGTAGCCAAGTCTATATCTTCAACGCATTTGAAATTTTCTGTTACAAAATTTCTTTAAAATTCTAAAACTTGGGTCCTGTAGCATCATATCCCACCCATTCTGCTACGTCTTTTGGTACATTTTTGGACGTAATAATTTTCATACATTTTTGGCCGTATTACATTGTTTAGACTGAGGATCACTGACGAGGGTTTAGTACCCGAAACGTGCATGTCTGGTCCATGCTGTAAATTTATCAGGTTTTAAATTATGCTAAAGAATTTAAAGACGTTTAACATGTATGTGCATATAACCCACCCATCCCCCTTCCTATTACACACAATATCTCGGTTATGCGACAAAAACCCGTTACATATGTCAAAGAACATCCTTTCTACTTGAAGTATACAAAATTTCCAAAACATTTTGACCAGAAAAAGATTTTTAAAGAATTTTAAAATATTTTAGTATATTTTCACTGTATTTTGAAATCCCATAACTCTGTAACGACGAATCGGATGAACCTGAAAATCGAAAGGCGGCTTCCTCTCCACAGTCCAATCATAATGTATGAATGTCATGAAAATCCGTTGACGCATATTCAAGTTATTGCGTTCCATAGGCGGATGGACAGACGGACGGACTTCGCCATACCATAATACGACCCGTCAAATGACGGGCGTATAAAAATCGTTAACTTTGACCGTTTCTTTTGAATGGTAAGTGATAGGGCTTTCATATTTCACAATTTTATTCATTGTGACAAGACCTTTTCATGGATACCAAAAATTTTGATCTTGTGACCTTGACCATGGAGTTTGACCTACTTTTCAAAAACTTTAATCGTGACCATAACTCTTGAATGAAAAGCGATAGGGTTTCCATATTTCATATGTGTATTCCTTTTAACAAGACCTTTCTGTCGGTAACAACATTCGGACCTTTTGATCTCATCCTTGGAGATTGACCCACATTTAAAAACTTCAAAATCGACCATAACTTTTGGATGTTAAATAGTAGGACTTTCATATTTAACATGTGCATTCCTTTTTACAAGACCTTTGCTTTGGTAGCAAAGTTTTGACCTTTTCTTGCAGTTTTATCTTTTGATATTTAGAACTTTGATAGTACAGGAGATATATTTTGAAAACTTTAAAATAGTAGGGGTGTCTGTAAGCATTTATTTACAGGCAAACACCCAAATGCGGGGGACCACAATTCCTTGAATTTGATTTTTAATTGTTGTCTCATCATCAATAAAGGTACAGTTGTTTAACGTCTTAATATTAATTTATAACATGGACCAGACATGCACATTTCTGGTAATGAACCCTCGTCAGTGATCTTCAATCTAAACAATGCAATATGACTTATATCTGTGAAAATTATGCCCCAAATATACCGAAAGACGTAGCAAGATTGCTGAGATATGATGCTACCAAGATTTTTAGAAATTTAAGAAAATTGTGTAAATAGTAATTTTGATATGCGTTTGAAGAAACGACCAACCGAAATTGGTCGAACTTGGCTACAATGTCATTGTAAAGTAGAAAAGTTGGGATCACCTAAAAAAACTCGCAGCATCTGCAGCAAAAACACCGAATCATTCCCACACAAAAGGATACAAGTACAAAAAGAAGGGAGGGGTCTCCAACAAGAACGGAGGGGATCTCCAACAACACTAGTATGCAGCACCCACAGCAAAATCCCAAAACACCCATGTAAAAACACAGAACAGACACCCACAGAAAGAGACACAAAAAGGACAAAGAACACAAACTCACACCATAGAAACATGAAACATCAAAGACTACACATAAACCAACGAGACCAATGGGCAACCGGTGCCGACTTAGGACGGCCATCTGCCACGTTAATAGCAGACGGTGTGGTTATCCTGGTTTGCAGTACGCATAACAAAGATTCTCGGCACCCCTATAGCACATAGTAGACATATACAAAAAGAGACACAAAAAGGGCAATGGACACCAAAGCACTCAACACAAAGACTACACTTAAACCAACTAGAGCAATGTTCAACTGATGTCGACTTAGGACGGCTATCTGTCGCGTTCATAGCAAATTGTATATAGCTATACGGATTAAATGCGCACCACACATCTTCTAGTCCGGTAATCCAGTGGTCTAGAGAACGCACAATAATTGTGTATGAAAGCTCCGTGACTGTAAAATGACCACAACAATAAGACAGCAAAAAAAAAAGAGAGAAAATTGAGACAAGTATTACAAAACATTAAAGACGGCGAAACACGAAACGCCAAAGACAACACAAAAACCTACAAAAGCTATTGGTAATTGGTGAAGACTTATGCCGACCATGTAGGCATGTGATTTTATATACTATATGTTTTGTTTACCTCACAGAAAAGAGGGGTGTTAGCGTCGAGGGTTTGGATCTCTATGTCCTGGGAGGATCATAGATTGGCGTGGCATGGATATGCAGATATGTTTGATCAGGTCAAGTTACTCCATGTCCCTCCTTCAGACATCTGGACGCCTGATATTGTGTTGGTCAATAGGTAACTTGAACTTATCATGTGCATGATAGCGATGAAACAAACATTACATTAACTTAAAAGCATATCAGATCGTTCTTTCCAGAATTATCAGTGACATTCTAGATTGCGATTGAATGACTGTCAAAATCACCACATAAGACATATTTACTTGATATTTACATCAATATGTACATCGAGACAATCACTGAATTTGAAACGTTTTCATGGAGCTGTTGCGACGGGTGTTGCATGCAAACAGGAGAGGCTGTTCTTCCCCGGGCACTTGGCGTCACTTAATTGCTACAAATATTACCATAGGGCGCTAGTAAAATTAATTTTGGCTGTGTCTGAAAATCACTTTGAATGGAAGCATCACTGATGAGGATTTAATAACCGAAACACGTGTCTGGTGCATAATAAATTCATATGAAATTTTCTTCGGGAAGGTATAGAGTTGGAACACTTCCGTATAATTCGGAATGTTGTTTATTCTGAGGTTTACATCTGTTCCAATGGAAATACTTAATTATTTGCCTTGACTTCACAGCTATTAGATTGAATAACTGATTTCACCGCGTGGGATCGAAACGTATGATGTTGTGCTTCTTTACGGAGAATTTTGATGTTTTCTCATCATTTAAGTGATATTGCACAAAACTAATGAGACATTGCAGTAGAGCAATGCCTAATAAGTAAGTCCATATCGTTTATATATCTGAAAAGTCTGTAGTTTTTGCTAAAACTTCAAGAGTTCGCTAGAAGGAATTATTTTCTATCGTCGACAAACTATTGAAGTGTTTGCGAAAACTATGAGCTTTCCATAAACCTGGACGATACGGATTGATTTATTAGGCGTTGCCCTACTGCAACCGCTGATCAGTTTTGTAAAGTTTAATTTAGAAAATGAAAAAATACCAAAAAACTATGTAAGGAAGCACAACACCATACGTTTCGATCCCACGCGGTGGATTTGCATTTCTTTGATGTTAATTTCATCGATATTAGGTGATGCTTAGTACTGAAGACATGTAATATTATTTCCTTCACTGTACTGGCTAGACAAAAGCCTTTAAAAATCAGTGAATGAAAGTCAAAAACAAAAACTGAAATCAGATGTCACAAATCACAATCAAAAAGCTCACAAAATCTTGAATAAAAATATAAAGCAGGCCTTTCTCAAGAGAAAGAAATCAGACAAACAAACGGAGACAATAACACAGCTAGATTTGAAAAAAATACCATGGACGTTTTCATTTTTGTAAGCCTTTCGATTGTGGTTTTTGGAACCTGGTTTCGGCTTTCGTGTTTGACCTCCATTCACTGATATAAAAACAAAGTTCTCCTACTGCCACATATAGTCTGGCAAAAAATACTCATTATACAACGCGTGTATACTGTTGTCTTTAACTCTGTTATTACATTATGACGTATAGTATAACATTATAGTAATCTTTTATACTAATGAGTGTTCAATTTATAACATATTTTACCAGGGGGTCACTGTAAAGTTGCTCTATTTATAGTATATCTAGGTTACATGCATGCATGTTAATTTGATTGAGAAAGAGTGAAGGGGATCTCTGGCAAGACTCTGTTGCGAATGAGTTAAAGAAGATCCTGACGATAATCTCAACAACACTTACAAAAGGGAAGCATCGAGGGACCCCTAGAGGTATGACCAGGTGCCCGGGAGGAGTCAGTCAGAGTGCACGTTTTAAGAATGCGCTTGTACAAGAAAGTATATTGGTCAAGTACCAAGCCTAGTGTCCGTCTGGTGACATTAGGATCATACCCACGGTATAAAAGGCGTTTGATGATTCTGACGCATTCAAGTGTCACGGACAGACGGGCACCGCATATTGGTGACGGACAAGTGATATAAATATTGAAATATAAGAAGTTCAAATGTCTACATTCATTACATTTACTATGCAAATACATTTAACGACGATACAAATACAAATGATGATGATGAGATGACTTCACAGTTCCACAATTCACAGTCTACATCACATCACAATACGTCACAACACCAGCGCGTAGCCATTGTCACAGTTCATGTCCACGTTGTAAGGCGCTCGTCGTGGTTTACATCCTGGAGGCAGGTACTCTAAGTACACATCATAAAGGCCTAAAATATTTTAAGTTAAGTTATACAATAGATGTTCAGAATCAAGATTCCATACATGATTATGTTTATACACTTACTGCACACCGTAGTTCAAACTACACCGTGAATTATATTCACTAATTTTACGTACGCATTATATGCAATGTTATACACACTACGAAATCGAACTACATAACTGTAATACACATTTCTACATTACAATAATACACACATTTTACTCCGTATGGAATACGAGACTTGATAGTATTTAATACTGTTTTAAAAAAAAAATGAAGTGAATAAATTTCACTTATTTCTCAATTTTAGATACAACATCAATGTATGAACTTTGGTACAAATAAATATACAAAATATAGTAAATTCTTACCTCAGAAGTGATGGCTGTATCGCTCACTGGTTTACACCAAACATATAAGGAAAATATTGAAATTTTACATATTCAAAACGGCGTGGTCAAGATATCTATATAACTAAAGCGTGCGTCCACACCGAAGTATTAATCTAAAGTGACCACATGTCCAGTATAACCGGTCAGTCTTCACGGTGAATTGCACTGAGGCTCCATACGCGCTGAATATATACATATATACACGGTTGAATAAATGAGGGTCTAGAAGGCTAAGTCAAATCAAAATTTGAATGTGACAAACCTTCCCGCCATAAAAAAGTACGCAGTACTTTTGAGATACAAATTCAAATTTTATTAGTTGACTAGTGACGGAGACAAAATGACGCAATATTTACAACTATTGACACCAATAAAAAGTATCACTTTGAAGATGGAACATTTCCGTTAGATCCGGCAGCTTGTGACATAATAGGATCTGATGACGGTCCAATTAAAGCACTACAGCCCTCGACTTGAATTTCTTTCACCTTTGTAACATCGTCATCGCTTTTATTACTTAACACACTTCCGACCTTGCCCTTTGGATGACATTCAGACGCTATATGACCTATTCTTCCGCATTTATAACAGCGTCTTTCGGACTTTGGTACAAAATTGGAAATCTTCTCCTGTGGTTTGTTACTATCAGACATTGGTTGCGTAACATTTGACTGCATTTGCTGTTTGAAAGACTCATTTTCTTGATAAAGTGGTTTATTAACCAAAGATAATGCACTAGTAAACCTGGCTTCTCGAAATTGGTCCGCGAGAGTTGCCATTTCTACAAGCGATTTTGGAGTACGCTCTTTAAGAAACAAGTGCAAATCTTTGTTACAAACATGTAAAAATTGATCCCGTAACATAAGGTCATAAAGGTCATCAAATCTTTTCTCAGTTTTTGACATTTCAAGCCAACGTTGAAAATAACTACCTAGCCGGACTGAAAATTGAGCGAATGTCTCACCTGCTTCCGGTCTACATGCACGGAATTTGCGCTTGAAACCATCTTCTGTAAGGTCATAGCGTTTTAACAACGCAGTTTTCAAAGCAAGATAATCAAGTGACTGATCAGGGGGCATAAGAGCATAAACATCCAAAGCCCGACCTTTCAATAACGCACTGAGATGAGTTGCCCATAAACTTTTATTCCATTTTTGAGACTCAGCGTAGCGTTCAAACCTTCTCAGATAACTATCCATATCATCTTTTCCGTCCTCAAATGCCGGAATTTTTGGAGCGCGTGGTTTTACAAGTTCAACTTCATCTTTTAAAATACCAGACTCTTTTAACTTCGACTTCTTCTCTATAAGTTCTAATTCATGTTCATGAGACATTTGTTTCAACTTAAGTTCTTGTTCTAAACGCTCTTTTTCTAACTTTGCCTTTTCAATACTCATTTGAAATTCTTTATCTTCTTTTTCTTTCGCTCGCGCTGCTCTACGATCTTCGCGCATAATCGCTTGCTGCTCTTTAACAAACTTTTGAAGGTCTTCATCTTTGTAACCGAGAGATTCACCTAAAGTTTTCAACTGTTCTAAGCCATCCATAACTGATTAATGAAAGATAACACGCTATGTATGCCTCAGTGAAACCCACCGTGACCGACAGACAGGTCATACACCAAATGAATAGAAAGAAAACTACTTACATTTGAAACAGTGAGCAACACTCACCACACCACCGAGGCACAAATAACACAGCTTCTGGGGCCTTTCTTCTTTCACACACAAACAGTTCAACCCTAAAACATGTACAAACAGTGAATACTCAGATATATCAAAAATACAATGTTCACAATCAACAAATTGAAAAATTTACATTGAACAAAATTTCAAAAATATTCAAAGTTCAAAATTTCAATTTAAAGTCTTTTTCACAGTATTTACGTCACCAATTGCTTGTGCATCCCACTTCTGACACCATTTTTGTCACGGACAGACGGGCATCGCATATTGGTGACGGACAAGTGATATAAATATTGAAATATAAGAAGTTCAAATGTCTACATTCATTACATTTACTATGCAAATACATTTAACGACGATACAAATACAAATGATGATGATGAGATGACTTCACAGTTCCACAATTCACAGTCTACATCACATCACAATACGTCACAACACCAGCGCGTAGCCATTGTCACAGTTCATGTCCACGTTGTAAGGCGCTCGTCGTGGTTTACATCCTGGAGGCAGGTACTCTAAGTACACATCATAAAGGCCTAAAATATTTTAAGTTAAGTTATACAATAGATGTTCAGAATCAAGATTCCATACATGATTATGTTTATACACTTACTGCACACCGTAGTTCAAACTACACCGTGAATTATATTCACTAATTTTACGTACGCATTATATGCAATGTTATACACACTACGAAATCGAACTACATAACTGTAATACACATTTCTACATTACAATAATACACACATTTTACTCCGTATGGAATACGAGACTTGATAGTATTTAATACTGTTTTAAAAAAAAATGAAGTGAATAAATTTCACTTATTTCTCAATTTTAGATACAACATCAATGTATGAACTTTGGTACAAATAAATATACAAAATATAGTAAATTCTTACCTCAGAAGTGATGGCTGTATCGCTCACTGGTTTACACCAAACATATAAGGAAAATATTGAAATTTTACATATTCAAAACGGCGTGGTCAAGATATCTATATAACTAAAGCGTGCGTCCACACCGAAGTATTAATCTAAAGTGACCACATGTCCAGTATAACCGGTCAGTCTTCACGGTGAATTGCACTGAGGCTCCATACGCGCTGAATATATACATATATACACGGTTGAATAAATGAGGGTCTAGAAGGCTAAGTCAAATCAAAATTTGAATGTGACATCAAGATAGTGATGTTGTCTATCTTTGATCCTTCTTATCTTGTTAATAATGTCACCATAAAATGCAGGTTGTGAAATACCCAAAGTAATATACTCTGTTGCCTGTATTGGTCCGAATTTAAGAAGAAGTTGACAATAATTTTTGTAAAATTTCCAGAAAGTCTTTACTAGTTTGTGAAAGCGAAAACCTTGTTCTAAAAGTTTCTTGGTAATTTTTAAATTTCTACTGTGAAAATCCAAAACATCAGTACATGCTCTAGCATACCGGATGAGCTGTGAAATATAGATACCATAGGACGGTAAATAAGGAACATCACCGTCAAGCCAGAGGAAATTTACTATGTTAACTCCAAAAGGGAAGCATCGAGGGACCCCTAGAGGTATGACCAGGTGCCCGGGAGGAGTCAGTCAGAGTGCACGTTTTAAGAATGCGCTTGTACAAGAAAGTATATTGGTCAAGTACCAAGCCTAGTGTCCGTCTGGTGACATTAGGATCATACCCACGGTATAAAAGGCGTTTGATGATTCTGACGCATTCAAGATAGTGATGTTGTCTATCTTTGATCCTTCTTATCTTGTTAATAATGTCACCATAAAATGCAGGTTGTGAAATACCCAAAGTAATATACTCTGTTGCCTGTATTGGTCCGAATTTAAGAAGAAGTTGACAATAATTTTTGTAAAATTTCCAGAAAGTCTTTACTAGTTTGTGAAAGCGAAAACCTTGTTCTAAAAGTTTCTTGGTAATTTTTAAATTTCTACTATGAAAATCCAAAACATCAGTACATGCTCTAGCATACCGGATGAGCTGTGAAATATAGATACCATAGGACGGTAAATAAGGAACATCACTGTCAAGCCAGAGGAAATTTACTATGTTAACTCCAAAAGGGAAGCATCGAGGGACCCCTAGAGGTATGACCAGGTGCCCGGGAGGAGTCAGTCAGAGTGCACGTTTTAAGAATGCGCTTGTACAAGAAAGTATATTGGTCAAGTACCAAGCCTAGTGTCCGTCTGGTGACATTAGGATCATACCCACGGTATAAAAGGCGTTTGATGATTCTGACGCATTCTCGATAGTGATGTTGTCTATCTTTGATCCTTCTTATCTTGTTAATAATGTCACCATAAAATGCAGGTTGTGAAATACCCAAAGTAATATACTCTGTTGCCTGTATTGGTCCGAATTTCAGAAGAAGTTGACAATAATTTTTGTAAAATTTCCAGAAAGTCTTTACTAGTTTGTGAAAGCGAAAACCTTGTTCTAAAAGTTTCTTGGTAATTTTTAAATTTCTACTATGAAAATCCAAAACATCAGTACATGCTCTAGCATACCGGATGAGCTGTGAAATATAGATACCATAGGACGGTAAATAAGGAACATCACCGTCAAGCCAGAGGAAGTTTACTATGTTAACTCCAAAATAATCTCTTTTGTCATACACACTTGTATGGATCTCTCCATTAACAATTTTGATATTAAGGTCCAAAATGGTGTTTCTGTGTTTGAAACGTTTGCCTTGTTTAGAATCAATTATTGTGGATTAATAACATTTTCATATTTCTCAAAAACAGCATTGTCGATAGTAAGAATATCATCCAGGTACCTAGAAGTACCAATGAAACATTTCACATCGTCATTTTTTCTTTGTTTTTGAAGATTTTGGATAAATTCCTTTTCATACGTGTATAGAAATAAATCTGCAGCAAGAGGCGCGCAATTAGTACCCATTGGAATCCCTACAACCTGCTTGTAGAGTTTCTCACCAAATCTTACATAAATATTGTCCAAAAGGAAGGACAAGGCAATACACAGGTCACAACATGTCCATGATTTGTATGATTTGTAATCTGTGGCGGAAAAGAAACCCTTCCATTCAGAAGTGCAAATATAAGTTTTCCCCTCTCGATCGAAGCACCATTTAATGAGTTTGGACAGTCGATCATTTATTTTGTCGTGAGGAAGCGTGATGTACATATTAGAGAAGTCGTATGAAGATATCGTATTTGCTTCAAAATTTCTTGATTTCATTTTGTCAATCACATCCCCTGAATTTTTAATGGACCAAAAGAAGTTTACGCCATTCCTGTTCATGACAGTTTCACAGTATTTTGCCACGTGTTCCTTTATAGCCGTGAGTGCTGACGTCAGATTTCTAGACAAAATTGTTGTTGAGCAGTTGCTAGAATTAGCAATATATCGAAACTTGTAAGGAGACTTGTGAAGTATATTGTAGGGAGATCCAATTTAGAAATAGGGATGTTAAAAGAAGAAATTTCACTGTTATGTTTGTTCAAAATATTGGGAACACTTTCGTTGCTTTCGATATAAGTAATAGAAGAGGAAAGTTCCGAAACTAAAGTTGATATGTAGTAGCGTTTTCAAATAATTATGGTGTTGTTGGCTGCTTTGTCTGCAGGCGCGAAGACATATTTTTCATGTAAATTACGTAACTTGGATTTGAAATATCTTTCAGATTTAGAAATTGGATTTTCAAAAAGTTGAGGATTTTTGTGGTAGTTATGTATTCGAATATCGGTAATATCCACAATGAGGTTTTTCCAGTCATTCAGAGCATGCGATTCGACTCCTTCAATTTACACCATCGTTTTGGTATAGTTATCTAAAGCTTCCTTTAGCACTTCGCGACATTTAATAAAATCTATCTTGGATGGGATTATATACTTAGGTTCTTTCTTAAGAAGACCACGGAGCTGCCTGTCTTTGATAATTGAAAAGTCACCTGTAATAATATGACCAGCTGGTTTTTATATATATGCAGACGTTGCACATTCTCAAGAAGCAGGACATGATTCAAGTATTTTAGAATCTTGTGTAACTTTGTTGTAGTTAAAAACGAAATTTCGAATACGAGTTCCACATGGCAATTCACACAAGTGTGACACAAATGAGATAAAAAAGAGTACCAGTGAGTTAAAGAAGATTCGCAGTAAAACACCAAAAACACACCTATTTGAAAACATACTCAGCAAGACACACAAATGGGACAAACAACAACAAACATGACTTCAAAACACCAAATACCTTTCAACGATGTCAATGGGCACTCGGTGCCCATATAAGAATAGAGGACAAAAAATGAAACATTCTTTTAGCACATTAAACTAAGTCATAGTTGATTACACTTTATATCTTTTCTCTTTCAGTCTTGAGCCATTTGTACCACAATTTCCACCCAGACTTGATGCTCTTGTTCAAGATGATGGCAGGGTTCTTCTGGTCGTCCCGTCTGTTCTAAACACACGATGTGATGCCACGAATAGCAGCAGCGTGTGGAAATGTACTTATAGATTCATGTCCTGGACATACAATGGCAACGAGTTGAGACCATCACTTGGATACAACGGCTTGTTGCTCTCTGACTACTCGTCTGCTCCTTGGATCGAAATCGATGCGTCTAAAGCGATTGTTAATGAGAGATTGTATGCATGTTGTCCGGAACCCTTCTATGAGATTTTGTTCACAATTTACATCAAAATGACGGTCTAATTCCTTGAGAAAATTCATACCATTTTCTGAGAAAATTCCAGAAATGTCATTTTGCATGGATGATTTACAAATTCCAGAATGCATTATTTCAAAACAACAGTGGTTATAATAAATATACAGAATAATCTCAATTAAGAGTTTTTTTCCACTTGTCTTACCAGCTACCCCCCTTTTTTCGGGGGGGGGAGTCATCTAATATATAAAATATGATAAACTGTTATAATTTGTAACACCAACGCTGACAGCCTCATCAACATGAGAGATGAACCCAACTTTTTGATATAAGGTTACACTACATAGTATCCGCAGTGTCGCATTTGGAATTTGGCTAGGGATGATTTTTTAAATAGGGGACAGATGGGGTCCAGCTTCATTATGTGAGCTTTATTATTGAAATAACTATGATTTTTGATATTTGGAAGAAAGAACTAGCTTGTTGTCTTGAGAAATGCACATTATTTCCATTGTATACCTCATATGTATAGTATGACCGGATGTGAAAGTAAGAGGTCATGTGACTAGCCTTGGGCAAAGAAATGAATGCTGTATTTAGGTAAGAAAACTTTGACGTCATATTTCTCGAATTGCATCAGGTGAAAATTCAAATAAATTGCACATATTATAGAATAAGAAATACACAACAAATAGACATACAGTTTATTAAGAAAATCATTTGAGAAGGATGTCAAATTTGAGTCACTTTGAGGGGTCATGCCCCATTTCCATGTCATCTTCTAATGTACTGCTATAACTTTGAGCAGCATGTCTGACTGACAGGATTTGTTCAGATGAAATCAAGAATAATAGAAGTAATCAGTAATAAGAGTACTTTTTATTGATACGTAGCTTTATATTGTATGAGCAATATAAAATTATTAATATAACGTCAACTATTGCATGCCTTTCATTCAAAACGCTCAATTTTCAATGACCAATACTATGGAGTGCAACCTTATACGCACATATGCTCCTCAATTCAAATTTTCATATTTGGTTGCTATGGTTACCATTTATATCATAAAAAGGTATTGACTCTGTTGTTTCTTAAAAATCAAATATAGACATGTTTAATTCAAAAATAAAATTTTTTTGATTGTCATGAAAATTGATGTTGCTCCAGTATCAGCTCATTTATGCAGGAAAAATGCTGTTAAGTCTGTGACACCATTGTGGATGTGATGCACCTTTGCCATATAGATAAGAGGTTTACATTATGATGAGAGGTATCAAAATATTCTGAAAATGTTAAAGTATCTCAAATGACTTAAATTTACCACAATGTGGTAACCATAGCAACCAAAATCTGTTCAAAATATTATAGCTTACATGGGTATTTCTGTTGTTCGCGGTAAAGCGTTATGGTATATAATTAGCTTCGACGCGACAAAAATATGTCGTTACGACAAAAAAGTTTGTCGTTTCCATTGCAACATTCTTTTAAGAATGTCATTTAGCCTTTTTTCTATCTTTTAATGTACCATTATAGTACTTAAGCATCATAAATAGCTCCTATTGATCATATATGTATTTCCTATTATGGCCATGTAATGTAACATTGGGGTTAAGGCCTGACAGTATCATGGGACCTTTGACGGTGTGTCGCGACAAAAGTATAGTGCGTAACACAAAATTTCTGGTATCGCAAGATGCCAAAGACCTTTAAAACACATATCGACAAAAAAAATTTCTCGCATAAAGAAAAATGTACTCCTATAGGTTACACTACATAGTATCCGCAGTGTCGCATTTGGAATTTGGCTAGGGATGATTTTTTAAATAGGGGACAGATGGGGTCCAGCTTCATTATGTGAGCTTTATTATTGAAATAACTATGATTTTTGATATTTGGAAGAAAGAACTAGCTTGTTGTCTTGAGAAATGCACATTATTTCCATTGTATACCTCATATGTATAGTATGACCGGATGTGAAAGTAAGAGGTCATGTGACTAGCCTTGGGCAAAGAAATGAATGCTGTATTTAGGTAAGAAAACTTTGACGTCATATTTCTCGAATTGCATCAGGTGAAAATTCAAATAAATTGCACATATTATAGAATAAGAAATACACAACAAATAGACATACAGTTTATTAAGAAAATCATTTGAGAAGGATGTCAAATTTGAGTCACTTTGAGGGGTCATGCCCCATTTCCATGTCATCTTCTAATGTACTGCTATAACTTTGAGCAGCATGTCTGACTGACAGGATTTGTTCAGATGAAATCAAGAATAATAGAAGTAATCAGTAATAAGAGTACTTTTTATTGATACGTAGCTTTATATTGTATGAGCAATATAAAATTATTAATATAACGTCAACTATTGCATGCCTTTCATTCAAAACGCTCAATTTTCAATGACCAATACTATGGAGTGCAACCTTATACGCACATATGCTCCTCAATTCAAATTTTCATATTTGGTTGCTATGGTTACCATTTATATCATAAAAAGGTATTGACTCTGTTGTTTCTTAAAAATCAAATATAGACATGTTTAATTCAAAAATAAAATTTTTTTGATTGTCATGAAAATTGATGTTGCTCCAGTATCAGCTCATTTATGCAGGAAAAATGCTGTTAAGTCTGTGACACCATTGTGGATGTGATGCACCTTTGCCATATAGATAAGAGGTTTACATTATGATGAGAGGTATCAAAATATTCTGAAAATGTTAAAGTATCTCAAATGACTTAAATTTACCACAATGTGGTAACCATAGCAACCAAAATCTGTTCAAAATATTATAGCTTACATGGGTATTTCTGTTGTTCGCGGTAAAGCGTTATGGTATATAATTAGCTTCGACGCGACAAAAATATGTCGTTACGACAAAAAAGTTTGTCGTTTCCATTGCAACATTCTTTTAAGAATGTCATTTAGCCTTTTTTCTATCTTTTAATGTACCATTATAGTACTTAAGCATCATAAATAGCTCCTATTGATCATATATGTATTTCCTATTATGGCCATGTAATGTAACATTGGGGTTAAGGCCTGACAGTATCATGGGACCTTTGACGGTGTGTCGCGACAAAAGTATAGTGCGTAACACAAAATTTCTGGTATCGCAAGATGCCAAAGACCTTTAAAACACATATCGACAAAAAAAATTTCTCGCATAAAGAAAAATGTACTCCTATAGGTTACACTACATAGTATCCGCAGTGTCGCATTTGGAATTTGGCTAGGGATGATTTTTTAAATAGGGGACAGATGGGGTCCAGCTTCATTATGTGAGCTTTATTATTGAAATAACTATGATTTTTGATATTTGGAAGAAAGAACTAGCTTGTTGTCTTGAGAAATGCACATTATTTCCATTGTATACCTCATATGTATAGTATGACCGGATGTGAAAGTAAGAGGTCATGTGACTAGCCTTGGGCAAAGAAATGAATGCTGTATTTAGGTAAGAAAACTTTGACGTCATATTTCTCGAATTGCATCAGGTGAAAATTCAAATAAATTGCACATATTATAGAATAAGAAATACACAACAAATAGACATACAGTTTATTAAGAAAATCATTTGAGAAGGATGTCAAATTTGAGTCACTTTGAGGGGTCATGCCCCATTTCCATGTCATCTTCTAATGTACTGCTATAACTTTGAGCAGCATGTCTGACTGACAGGATTTGTTCAGATGAAATCAAGAATAATAGAAGTAATCAGTAATAAGAGTACTTTTTATTGATACGTAGCTTTATATTGTATGAGCAATATAAAATTATTAATATAACGTCAACTATTGCATGCCTTTCATTCAAAACGCTCAATTTTCAATGACCAATACTATGGAGTGCAACCTTATACGCACATATGCTCCTCAATTCAAATTTTCATATTTGGTTGCTATGGTTACCATTTATATCATAAAAAGGTATTGACTCTGTTGTTTCTTAAAAATCAAATATAGACATGTTTAATTCAAAAATAAAATTTTTTTGATTGTCATGAAAATTGATGTTGCTCCAGTATCAGCTCATTTATGCAGGAAAAATGCTGTTAAGTCTGTGACACCATTGTGGATGTGATGCACCTTTGCCATATAGATAAGAGGTTTACATTATGATGAGAGGTATCAAAATATTCTGAAAATGTTAAAGTATCTCAAATGACTTAAATTTACCACAATGTGGTAACCATAGCAACCAAAATCTGTTCAAAATATTATAGCTTACATGGGTATTTCTGTTGTTCGCGGTAAAGCGTTATGGTATATAATTAGCTTCGACGCGACAAAAATATGTCGTTACGACAAAAAAGTTTGTCGTTTCCATTGCAACATTCTTTTAAGAATGTCATTTAGCCTTTTTTCTATCTTTTAATGTACCATTATAGTACTTAAGCATCATAAATAGCTCCTATTGATCATATATGTATTTCCTATTATGGCCATGTAATGTAACATTGGGGTTAAGGCCTGACAGTATCATGGGACCTTTGACGGTGTGTCGCGACAAAAGTATAGTGCGTAACACAAAATTTCTGGTATCGCAAGATGCCAAAGACCTTTAAAACACATATCGACAAAAAAAATTTCTCGCATAAAGAAAAATGTACTCCTATAGGTTACACTACATAGTATCCGCAGTGTCGCATTTGGAATTTGGCTAGGGATGATTTTTTAAATAGGGGACAGATGGGGTCCAGCTTCATTATGTGAGCTTTATTATTGAAATAACTATGATTTTTGATATTTGGAAGAAAGAACTAGCTTGTTGTCTTGAGAAATGCACATTATTTCCATTGTATACCTCATATGTATAGTATGACCGGATGTGAAAGTAAGAGGTCATGTGACTAGCCTTGGGCAAAGAAATGAATGCTGTATTTAGGTAAGAAAACTTTGACGTCATATTTCTCGAATTGCATCAGGTGAAAATTCAAATAAATTGCACATATTATAGAATAAGAAATACACAACAAATAGACATACAGTTTATTAAGAAAATCATTTGAGAAGGATGTCAAATTTGAGTCACTTTGAGGGGTCATGCCCCATTTCCATTCTAATGTACTGCTATAACTTTGAGCAGCATGTCTGACTGACAGGATTTGTTCAGATGAAATCAAGAATAATAGAAGTAATCAGTAATAAGAGTACTTTTTATTGATACGTAGCTTTATATTGTATGAGCAATATAAAATTATTAATATAACGTCAACTATTGCATGCCTTTCATTCAAAACGCTCAATTTTCAATGACCAATACTATGGAGTGCAACCTTATACGCACATATGCTCCTCAATTCAAATTTTCATATTTGGTTGCTATGGTTACCATTTATATCATAAAAAGGTATTGACTCTGTTGTTTCTTAAAAATCAAATATAGACATGTTTAATTCAAAAATAAAATTTTTTTGATTGTCATGAAAATTGATGTTGCTCCAGTATCAGCTCATTTATGCAGGAAAAATGCTGTTAAGTCTGTGACACCATTGTGGATGTGATGCACCTTTGCCATATAGATAAGAGGTTTACATTATGATGAGAGGTATCAAAATATTCTGAAAATGTTAAAGTATCTCAAATGACTTAAATTTACCACAATGTGGTAACCATAGCAACCAAAATCTGTTCAAAATATTATAGCTTACATGGGTATTTCTGTTGTTCGCGGTAAAGCGTTATGGTATATAATTAGCTTCGACGCGACAAAAATATGTCGTTACGACAAAAAAGTTTGTCGTTTCCATTGCAACATTCTTTTAAGAATGTCATTTAGCCTTTTTTCTATCTTTTAATGTACCATTATAGTACTTAAGCATCATAAATAGCTCCTATTGATCATATATGTATTTCCTATTATGGCCATGTAATGTAACATTGGGGTTAAGGCCTGACAGTATCATGGGACCTTTGACGGTGTGTCGCGACAAAAGTATAGTGCGTAACACAAAATTTCTGGTATCGCAAGATGCCAAAGACCTTTAAAACACATATCGACAAAAAAAATTTCTCGCATAAAGAAAAATGTACTCCTATAGGTTACACTACATAGTATCCGCAGTGTCGCATTTGGAATTTGGCTAGGGATGATTTTTTAAATAGGGGACAGATGGGGTCCAGCTTCATTATGTGAGCTTTATTATTGAAATAACTATGATTTTTGATATTTGGAAGAAAGAACTAGCTTGTTGTCTTGAGAAATGCACATTATTTCCATTGTATACCTCATATGTATAGTATGACCGGATGTGAAAGTAAGAGGTCATGTGACTAGCCTTGGGCAAAGAAATGAATGCTGTATTTAGGTAAGAAAACTTTGACGTCATATTTCTCGAATTGCATCAGGTGAAAATTCAAATAAATTGCACATATTATAGAATAAGAAATACACAACAAATAGACATACAGTTTATTAAGAAAATCATTTGAGAAGGATGTCAAATTTGAGTCACTTTGAGGGGTCATGCCCCATTTCCATGTCATCTTCTAATGTACTGCTATAACTTTGAGCAGCATGTCTGACTGACAGGATTTGTTCAGATGAAATCAAGAATAATAGAAGTAATCAGTAATAAGAGTACTTTTTATTGATACGTAGCTTTATATTGTATGAGCAATATAAAATTATTAATATAACGTCAACTATTGCATGCCTTTCATTCAAAACGCTCAATTTTCAATGACCAATACTATGGAGTGCAACCTTATACGCACATATGCTCCTCAATTCAAATTTTCATATTTGGTTGCTATGGTTACCATTTATATCATAAAAAGGTATTGACTCTGTTGTTTCTTAAAAATCAAATATAGACATGTTTAATTCAAAAATAAAATTTTTTTGATTGTCATGAAAATTGATGTTGCTCCAGTATCAGCTCATTTATGCAGGAAAAATGCTGTTAAGTCTGTGACACCATTGTGGATGTGATGCACCTTTGCCATATAGATAAGAGGTTTACATTATGATGAGAGGTATCAAAATATTCTGAAAATGTTAAAGTATCTCAAATGACTTAAATTTACCACAATGTGGTAACCATAGCAACCAAAATCTGTTCAAAATATTATAGCTTACATGGGTATTTCTGTTGTTCGCGGTAAAGCGTTATGGTATATAATTAGCTTCGACGCGACAAAAATATGTCGTTACGACAAAAAAGTTTGTCGTTTCCATTGCAACATTCTTTTAAGAATGTCATTTAGCCTTTTTTCTATCTTTTAATGTACCATTATAGTACTTAAGCATCATAAATAGCTCCTATTGATCATATATGTATTTCCTATTATGGCCATGTAATGTAACATTGGGGTTAAGGCCTGACAGTATCATGGGACCTTTGACGGTGTGTCGCGACAAAAGTATAGTGCGTAACACAAAATTTCTGGTATCGCAAGATGCCAAAGACCTTTAAAACACATATCGACAAAAAAAATTTCTCGCATAAAGAAAAATGTACTCCTATAGGTTACACTACATAGTATCCGCAGTGTCGCATTTGGAATTTGGCTAGGGATGATTTTTTAAATAGGGGACAGATGGGGTCCAGCTTCATTATGTGAGCTTTATTATTGAAATAACTATGATTTTTGATATTTGGAAGAAAGAACTAGCTTGTTGTCTTGAGAAATGCACATTATTTCCATTGTATACCTCATATGTATAGTATGACCGGATGTGAAAGTAAGAGGTCATGTGACTAGCCTTGGGCAAAGAAATGAATGCTGTATTTAGGTAAGAAAACTTTGACGTCATATTTCTCGAATTGCATCAGGTGAAAATTCAAATAAATTGCACATATTATAGAATAAGAAATACACAACAAATAGACATACAGTTTATTAAGAAAATCATTTGAGAAGGATGTCAAATTTGAGTCACTTTGAGGGGTCATGCCCCATTTCCATGTCATCTTCTAATGTACTGCTATAACTTTGAGCAGCATGTCTGACTGACAGGATTTGTTCAGATGAAATCAAGAATAATAGAAGTAATCAGTAATAAGAGTACTTTTTATTGATACGTAGCTTTATATTGTATGAGCAATATAAAATTATTAATATAACGTCAACTATTGCATGCCTTTCATTCAAAACGCTCAATTTTCAATGACCAATACTATGGAGTGCAACCTTATACGCACATATGCTCCTCAATTCAAATTTTCATATTTGGTTGCTATGGTTACCATTTATATCATAAAAAGGTATTGACTCTGTTGTTTCTTAAAAATCAAATATAGACATGTTTAATTCAAAAATAAAATTTTTTTGATTGTCATGAAAATTGATGTTGCTCCAGTATCAGCTCATTTATGCAGGAAAAATGCTGTTAAGTCTGTGACACCATTGTGGATGTGATGCACCTTTGCCATATAGATAAGAGGTTTACATTATGATGAGAGGTATCAAAATATTCTGAAAATGTTAAAGTATCTCAAATGACTTAAATTTACCACAATGTGGTAACCATAGCAACCAAAATCTGTTCAAAATATTATAGCTTACATGGGTATTTCTGTTGTTCGCGGTAAAGCGTTATGGTATATAATTAGCTTCGACGCGACAAAAATATGTCGTTACGACAAAAAAGTTTGTCGTTTCCATTGCAACATTCTTTTAAGAATGTCATTTAGCCTTTTTTCTATCTTTTAATGTACCATTATAGTACTTAAGCATCATAAATAGCTCCTATTGATCATATATGTATTTCCTATTATGGCCATGTAATGTAACATTGGGGTTAAGGCCTGACAGTATCATGGGACCTTTGACGGTGTGTCGCGACAAAAGTATAGTGCGTAACACAAAATTTCTGGTATCGCAAGATGCCAAAGACCTTTAAAACACATATCGACAAAAAAAATTTCTCGCATAAAGAAAAATGTACTCCTATAGGTTACACTACATAGTATCCGCAGTGTCGCATTTGGAATTTGGCTAGGGATGATTTTTTAAATAGGGGACAGATGGGGTCCAGCTTCATTATGTGAGCTTTATTATTGAAATAACTATGATTTTTGATATTTGGAAGAAAGAACTAGCTTGTTGTCTTGAGAAATGCACATTATTTCCATTGTATACCTCATATGTATAGTATGACCGGATGTGAAAGTAAGAGGTCATGTGACTAGCCTTGGGCAAAGAAATGAATGCTGTATTTAGGTAAGAAAACTTTGACGTCATATTTCTCGAATTGCATCAGGTGAAAATTCAAATAAATTGCACATATTATAGAATAAGAAATACACAACAAATAGACATACAGTTTATTAAGAAAATCATTTGAGAAGGATGTCAAATTTGAGTCACTTTGAGGGGTCATGCCCCATTTCCATGTCATCTTCTAATGTACTGCTATAACTTTGAGCAGCATGTCTGACTGACAGGATTTGTTCAGATGAAATCAAGAATAATAGAAGTAATCAGTAATAAGAGTACTTTTTATTGATACGTAGCTTTATATTGTATGAGCAATATAAAATTATTAATATAACGTCAACTATTGCATGCCTTTCATTCAAAACGCTCAATTTTCAATGACCAATACTATGGAGTGCAACCTTATACGCACATATGCTCCTCAATTCAAATTTTCATATTTGGTTGCTATGGTTACCATTTATATCATAAAAAGGTATTGACTCTGTTGTTTCTTAAAAATCAAATATAGACATGTTTAATTCAAAAATAAAATTTTTTTGATTGTCATGAAAATTGATGTTGCTCCAGTATCAGCTCATTTATGCAGGAAAAATGCTGTTAAGTCTGTGACACCATTGTGGATGTGATGCACCTTTGCCATATAGATAAGAGGTTTACATTATGATGAGAGGTATCAAAATATTCTGAAAATGTTAAAGTATCTCAAATGACTTAAATTTACCACAATGTGGTAACCATAGCAACCAAAATCTGTTCAAAATATTATAGCTTACATGGGTATTTCTGTTGTTCGCGGTAAAGCGTTATGGTATATAATTAGCTTCGACGCGACAAAAATATGTCGTTACGACAAAAAAGTTTGTCGTTTCCATTGCAACATTCTTTTAAGAATGTCATTTAGCCTTTTTTCTATCTTTTAATGTACCATTATAGTACTTAAGCATCATAAATAGCTCCTATTGATCATATATGTATTTCCTATTATGGCCATGTAATGTAACATTGGGGTTAAGGCCTGACAGTATCATGGGACCTTTGACGGTGTGTCGCGACAAAAGTATAGTGCGTAACACAAAATTTCTGGTATCGCAAGATGCCAAAGACCTTTAAAACACATATCGACAAAAAAAATTTCTCGCATAAAGAAAAATGTACTCCTATAGGTTACACTACATAGTATCCGCAGTGTCGCATTTGGAATTTGGCTAGGGATGATTTTTTAAATAGGGGACAGATGGGGTCCAGCTTCATTATGTGAGCTTTATTATTGAAATAACTATGATTTTTGATATTTGGAAGAAAGAACTAGCTTGTTGTCTTGAGAAATGCACATTATTTCCATTGTATACCTCATATGTATAGTATGACCGGATGTGAAAGTAAGAGGTCATGTGACTAGCCTTGGGCAAAGAAATGAATGCTGTATTTAGGTAAGAAAACTTTGACGTCATATTTCTCGAATTGCATCAGGTGAAAATTCAAATAAATTGCACATATTATAGAATAAGAAATACACAACAAATAGACATACAGTTTATTAAGAAAATCATTTGAGAAGGATGTCAAATTTGAGTCACTTTGAGGGGTCATGCCCCATTTCCATGTCATCTTCTAATGTACTGCTATAACTTTGAGCAGCATGTCTGACTGACAGGATTTGTTCAGATGAAATCAAGAATAATAGAAGTAATCAGTAATAAGAGTACTTTTTATTGATACGTAGCTTTATATTGTATGAGCAATATAAAATTATTAATATAACGTCAACTATTGCATGCCTTTCATTCAAAACGCTCAATTTTCAATGACCAATACTATGGAGTGCAACCTTATACGCACATATGCTCCTCAATTCAAATTTTCATATTTGGTTGCTATGGTTACCATTTATATCATAAAAAGGTATTGACTCTGTTGTTTCTTAAAAATCAAATATAGACATGTTTAATTCAAAAATAAAATTTTTTTGATTGTCATGAAAATTGATGTTGCTCCAGTATCAGCTCATTTATGCAGGAAAAATGCTGTTAAGTCTGTGACACCATTGTGGATGTGATGCACCTTTGCCATATAGATAAGAGGTTTACATTATGATGAGAGGTATCAAAATATTCTGAAAATGTTAAAGTATCTCAAATGACTTAAATTTACCACAATGTGGTAACCATAGCAACCAAAATCTGTTCAAAATATTATAGCTTACATGGGTATTTCTGTTGTTCGCGGTAAAGCGTTATGGTATATAATTAGCTTCGACGCGACAAAAATATGTCGTTACGACAAAAAAGTTTGTCGTTTCCATTGCAACATTCTTTTAAGAATGTCATTTAGCCTTTTTTCTATCTTTTAATGTACCATTATAGTACTTAAGCATCATAAATAGCTCCTATTGATCATATATGTATTTCCTATTATGGCCATGTAATGTAACATTGGGGTTAAGGCCTGACAGTATCATGGGACCTTTGACGGTGTGTCGCGACAAAAGTATAGTGCGTAACACAAAATTTCTGGTATCGCAAGATGCCAAAGACCTTTAAAACACATATCGACAAAAAAAATTTCTCGCATAAAGAAAAATGTACTCCTATAGGTTACACTACATAGTATCCGCAGTGTCGCATTTGGAATTTGGCTAGGGATGATTTTTTAAATAGGGGACAGATGGGGTCCAGCTTCATTATGTGAGCTTTATTATTGAAATAACTATGATTTTTGATATTTGGAAGAAAGAACTAGCTTGTTGTCTTGAGAAATGCACATTATTTCCATTGTATACCTCATATGTATAGTATGACCGGATGTGAAAGTAAGAGGTCATGTGACTAGCCTTGGGCAAAGAAATGAATGCTGTATTTAGGTAAGAAAACTTTGACGTCATATTTCTCGAATTGCATCAGGTGAAAATTCAAATAAATTGCACATATTATAGAATAAGAAATACACAACAAATAGACATACAGTTTATTAAGAAAATCATTTGAGAAGGATGTCAAATTTGAGTCACTTTGAGGGGTCATGCCCCATTTCCATGTCATCTTCTAATGTACTGCTATAACTTTGAGCAGCATGTCTGACTGACAGGATTTGTTCAGATGAAATCAAGAATAATAGAAGTAATCAGTAATAAGAGTACTTTTTATTGATACGTAGCTTTATATTGTATGAGCAATATAAAATTATTAATATAACGTCAACTATTGCATGCCTTTCATTCAAAACGCTCAATTTTCAATGACCAATACTATGGAGTGCAACCTTATACGCACATATGCTCCTCAATTCAAATTTTCATATTTGGTTGCTATGGTTACCATTTATATCATAAAAAGGTATTGACTCTGTTGTTTCTTAAAAATCAAATATAGACATGTTTAATTCAAAAATAAAATTTTTTTGATTGTCATGAAAATTGATGTTGCTCCAGTATCAGCTCATTTATGCAGGAAAAATGCTGTTAAGTCTGTGACACCATTGTGGATGTGATGCACCTTTGCCATATAGATAAGAGGTTTACATTATGATGAGAGGTATCAAAATATTCTGAAAATGTTAAAGTATCTCAAATGACTTAAATTTACCACAATGTGGTAACCATAGCAACCAAAATCTGTTCAAAATATTATAGCTTACATGGGTATTTCTGTTGTTCGCGGTAAAGCGTTATGGTATATAATTAGCTTCGACGCGACAAAAATATGTCGTTACGACAAAAAAGTTTGTCGTTTCCATTGCAACATTCTTTTAAGAATGTCATTTAGCCTTTTTTCTATCTTTTAATGTACCATTATAGTACTTAAGCATCATAAATAGCTCCTATTGATCATATATGTATTTCCTATTATGGCCATGTAATGTAACATTGGGGTTAAGGCCTGACAGTATCATGGGACCTTTGACGGTGTGTCGCGACAAAAGTATAGTGCGTAACACAAAATTTCTGGTATCGCAAGATGCCAAAGACCTTTAAAACACATATCGACAAAAAAAATTTCTCGCATAAAGAAAAATGTACTCCTATAGGTTACACTACATAGTATCCGCAGTGTCGCATTTGGAATTTGGCTAGGGATGATTTTTTAAATAGGGGACAGATGGGGTCCAGCTTCATTATGTGAGCTTTATTATTGAAATAACTATGATTTTTGATATTTGGAAGAAAGAACTAGCTTGTTGTCTTGAGAAATGCACATTATTTCCATTGTATACCTCATATGTATAGTATGACCGGATGTGAAAGTAAGAGGTCATGTGACTAGCCTTGGGCAAAGAAATGAATGCTGTATTTAGGTAAGAAAACTTTGACGTCATATTTCTCGAATTGCATCAGGTGAAAATTCAAATAAATTGCACATATTATAGAATAAGAAATACACAACAAATAGACATACAGTTTATTAAGAAAATCATTTGAGAAGGATGTCAAATTTGAGTCACTTTGAGGGGTCATGCCCCATTTCCATGTCATCTTCTAATGTACTGCTATAACTTTGAGCAGCATGTCTGACTGACAGGATTTGTTCAGATGAAATCAAGAATAATAGAAGTAATCAGTAATAAGAGTACTTTTTATTGATACGTAGCTTTATATTGTATGAGCAATATAAAATTATTAATATAACGTCAACTATTGCATGCCTTTCATTCAAAACGCTCAATTTTCAATGACCAATACTATGGAGTGCAACCTTATACGCACATATGCTCCTCAATTCAAATTTTCATATTTGGTTGCTATGGTTACCATTTATATCATAAAAAGGTATTGACTCTGTTGTTTCTTAAAAATCAAATATAGACATGTTTAATTCAAAAATAAAATTTTTTTGATTGTCATGAAAATTGATGTTGCTCCAGTATCAGCTCATTTATGCAGGAAAAATGCTGTTAAGTCTGTGACACCATTGTGGATGTGATGCACCTTTGCCATATAGATAAGAGGTTTACATTATGATGAGAGGTATCAAAATATTCTGAAAATGTTAAAGTATCTCAAATGACTTAAATTTACCACAATGTGGTAACCATAGCAACCAAAATCTGTTCAAAATATTATAGCTTACATGGGTATTTCTGTTGTTCGCGGTAAAGCGTTATGGTATATAATTAGCTTCGACGCGACAAAAATATGTCGTTACGACAAAAAAGTTTGTCGTTTCCATTGCAACATTCTTTTAAGAATGTCATTTAGCCTTTTTTCTATCTTTTAATGTACCATTATAGTACTTAAGCATCATAAATAGCTCCTATTGATCATATATGTATTTCCTATTATGGCCATGTAATGTAACATTGGGGTTAAGGCCTGACAGTATCATGGGACCTTTGACGGTGTGTCGCGACAAAAGTATAGTGCGTAACACAAAATTTCTGGTATCGCAAGATGCCAAAGACCTTTAAAACACATATCGACAAAAAAAATTTCTCGCATAAAGAAAAATGTACTCCTATAGGTTACACTACATAGTATCCGCAGTGTCGCATTTGGAATTTGGCTAGGGATGATTTTTTAAATAGGGGACAGATGGGGTCCAGCTTCATTATGTGAGCTTTATTATTGAAATAACTATGATTTTTGATATTTGGAAGAAAGAACTAGCTTGTTGTCTTGAGAAATGCACATTATTTCCATTGTATACCTCATATGTATAGTATGACCGGATGTGAAAGTAAGAGGTCATGTGACTAGCCTTGGGCAAAGAAATGAATGCTGTATTTAGGTAAGAAAACTTTGACGTCATATTTCTCGAATTGCATCAGGTGAAAATTCAAATAAATTGCACATATTATAGAATAAGAAATACACAACAAATAGACATACAGTTTATTAAGAAAATCATTTGAGAAGGATGTCAAATTTGAGTCACTTTGAGGGGTCATGCCCCATTTCCATGTCATCTTCTAATGTACTGCTATAACTTTGAGCAGCATGTCTGACTGACAGGATTTGTTCAGATGAAATCAAGAATAATAGAAGTAATCAGTAATAAGAGTACTTTTTATTGATACGTAGCTTTATATTGTATGAGCAATATAAAATTATTAATATAACGTCAACTATTGCATGCCTTTCATTCAAAACGCTCAATTTTCAATGACCAATACTATGGAGTGCAACCTTATACGCACATATGCTCCTCAATTCAAATTTTCATATTTGGTTGCTATGGTTACCATTTATATCATAAAAAGGTATTGACTCTGTTGTTTCTTAAAAATCAAATATAGACATGTTTAATTCAAAAATAAAATTTTTTTGATTGTCATGAAAATTGATGTTGCTCCAGTATCAGCTCATTTATGCAGGAAAAATGCTGTTAAGTCTGTGACACCATTGTGGATGTGATGCACCTTTGCCATATAGATAAGAGGTTTACATTATGATGAGAGGTATCAAAATATTCTGAAAATGTTAAAGTATCTCAAATGACTTAAATTTACCACAATGTGGTAACCATAGCAACCAAAATCTGTTCAAAATATTATAGCTTACATGGGTATTTCTGTTGTTCGCGGTAAAGCGTTATGGTATATAATTAGCTTCGACGCGACAAAAATATGTCGTTACGACAAAAAAGTTTGTCGTTTCCATTGCAACATTCTTTTAAGAATGTCATTTAGCCTTTTTTCTATCTTTTAATGTACCATTATAGTACTTAAGCATCATAAATAGCTCCTATTGATCATATATGTATTTCCTATTATGGCCATGTAATGTAACATTGGGGTTAAGGCCTGACAGTATCATGGGACCTTTGACGGTGTGTCGCGACAAAAGTATAGTGCGTAACACAAAATTTCTGGTATCGCAAGATGCCAAAGACCTTTAAAACACATATCGACAAAAAAAATTTCTCGCATAAAGAAAAATGTACTCCTATAGGTTACACTACATAGTATCCGCAGTGTCGCATTTGGAATTTGGCTAGGGATGATTTTTTAAATAGGGGACAGATGGGGTCCAGCTTCATTATGTGAGCTTTATTATTGAAATAACTATGATTTTTGATATTTGGAAGAAAGAACTAGCTTGTTGTCTTGAGAAATGCACATTATTTCCATTGTATACCTCATATGTATAGTATGACCGGATGTGAAAGTAAGAGGTCATGTGACTAGCCTTGGGCAAAGAAATGAATGCTGTATTTAGGTAAGAAAACTTTGACGTCATATTTCTCGAATTGCATCAGGTGAAAATTCAAATAAATTGCACATATTATAGAATAAGAAATACACAACAAATAGACATACAGTTTATTAAGAAAATCATTTGAGAAGGATGTCAAATTTGAGTCACTTTGAGGGGTCATGCCCCATTTCCATGTCATCTTCTAATGTACTGCTATAACTTTGAGCAGCATGTCTGACTGACAGGATTTGTTCAGATGAAATCAAGAATAATAGAAGTAATCAGTAATAAGAGTACTTTTTATTGATACGTAGCTTTATATTGTATGAGCAATATAAAATTATTAATATAACGTCAACTATTGCATGCCTTTCATTCAAAACGCTCAATTTTCAATGACCAATACTATGGAGTGCAACCTTATACGCACATATGCTCCTCAATTCAAATTTTCATATTTGGTTGCTATGGTTACCATTTATATCATAAAAAGGTATTGACTCTGTTGTTTCTTAAAAATCAAATATAGACATGTTTAATTCAAAAATAAAATTTTTTTGATTGTCATGAAAATTGATGTTGCTCCAGTATCAGCTCATTTATGCAGGAAAAATGCTGTTAAGTCTGTGACACCATTGTGGATGTGATGCACCTTTGCCATATAGATAAGAGGTTTACATTATGATGAGAGGTATCAAAATATTCTGAAAATGTTAAAGTATCTCAAATGACTTAAATTTACCACAATGTGGTAACCATAGCAACCAAAATCTGTTCAAAATATTATAGCTTACATGGGTATTTCTGTTGTTCGCGGTAAAGCGTTATGGTATATAATTAGCTTCGACGCGACAAAAATATGTCGTTACGACAAAAAAGTTTGTCGTTTCCATTGCAACATTCTTTTAAGAATGTCATTTAGCCTTTTTTCTATCTTTTAATGTACCATTATAGTACTTAAGCATCATAAATAGCTCCTATTGATCATATATGTATTTCCTATTATGGCCATGTAATGTAACATTGGGGTTAAGGCCTGACAGTATCATGGGACCTTTGACGGTGTGTCGCGACAAAAGTATAGTGCGTAACACAAAATTTCTGGTATCGCAAGATGCCAAAGACCTTTAAAACACATATCGACAAAAAAAATTTCTCGCATAAAGAAAAATGTACTCCTATAGGTTACACTACATAGTATCCGCAGTGTCGCATTTGGAATTTGGCTAGGGATGATTTTTTAAATAGGGGACAGATGGGGTCCAGCTTCATTATGTGAGCTTTATTATTGAAATAACTATGATTTTTGATATTTGGAAGAAAGAACTAGCTTGTTGTCTTGAGAAATGCACATTATTTCCATTGTATACCTCATATGTATAGTATGACCGGATGTGAAAGTAAGAGGTCATGTGACTAGCCTTGGGCAAAGAAATGAATGCTGTATTTAGGTAAGAAAACTTTGACGTCATATTTCTCGAATTGCATCAGGTGAAAATTCAAATAAATTGCACATATTATAGAATAAGAAATACACAACAAATAGACATACAGTTTATTAAGAAAATCATTTGAGAAGGATGTCAAATTTGAGTCACTTTGAGGGGTCATGCCCCATTTCCATGTCATCTTCTAATGTACTGCTATAACTTTGAGCAGCATGTCTGACTGACAGGATTTGTTCAGATGAAATCAAGAATAATAGAAGTAATCAGTAATAAGAGTACTTTTTATTGATACGTAGCTTTATATTGTATGAGCAATATAAAATTATTAATATAACGTCAACTATTGCATGCCTTTCATTCAAAACGCTCAATTTTCAATGACCAATACTATGGAGTGCAACCTTATACGCACATATGCTCCTCAATTCAAATTTTCATATTTGGTTGCTATGGTTACCATTTATATCATAAAAAGGTATTGACTCTGTTGTTTCTTAAAAATCAAATATAGACATGTTTAATTCAAAAATAAAATTTTTTTGATTGTCATGAAAATTGATGTTGCTCCAGTATCAGCTCATTTATGCAGGAAAAATGCTGTTAAGTCTGTGACACCATTGTGGATGTGATGCACCTTTGCCATATAGATAAGAGGTTTACATTATGATGAGAGGTATCAAAATATTCTGAAAATGTTAAAGTATCTCAAATGACTTAAATTTACCACAATGTGGTAACCATAGCAACCAAAATCTGTTCAAAATATTATAGCTTACATGGGTATTTCTGTTGTTCGCGGTAAAGCGTTATGGTATATAATTAGCTTCGACGCGACAAAAATATGTCGTTACGACAAAAAAGTTTGTCGTTTCCATTGCAACATTCTTTTAAGAATGTCATTTAGCCTTTTTTCTATCTTTTAATGTACCATTATAGTACTTAAGCATCATAAATAGCTCCTATTGATCATATATGTATTTCCTATTATGGCCATGTAATGTAACATTGGGGTTAAGGCCTGACAGTATCATGGGACCTTTGACGGTGTGTCGCGACAAAAGTATAGTGCGTAACACAAAATTTCTGGTATCGCAAGATGCCAAAGACCTTTAAAACACATATCGACAAAAAAAATTTCTCGCATAAAGAAAAATGTACTCCTATAGGTTACACTACATAGTATCCGCAGTGTCGCATTTGGAATTTGGCTAGGGATGATTTTTTAAATAGGGGACAGATGGGGTCCAGCTTCATTATGTGAGCTTTATTATTGAAATAACTATGATTTTTGATATTTGGAAGAAAGAACTAGCTTGTTGTCTTGAGAAATGCACATTATTTCCATTGTATACCTCATATGTATAGTATGACCGGATGTGAAAGTAAGAGGTCATGTGACTAGCCTTGGGCAAAGAAATGAATGCTGTATTTAGGTAAGAAAACTTTGACGTCATATTTCTCGAATTGCATCAGGTGAAAATTCAAATAAATTGCACATATTATAGAATAAGAAATACACAACAAATAGACATACAGTTTATTAAGAAAATCATTTGAGAAGGATGTCAAATTTGAGTCACTTTGAGGGGTCATGCCCCATTTCCATGTCATCTTCTAATGTACTGCTATAACTTTGAGCAGCATGTCTGACTGACAGGATTTGTTCAGATGAAATCAAGAATAATAGAAGTAATCAGTAATAAGAGTACTTTTTATTGATACGTAGCTTTATATTGTATGAGCAATATAAAATTATTAATATAACGTCAACTATTGCATGCCTTTCATTCAAAACGCTCAATTTTCAATGACCAATACTATGGAGTGCAACCTTATACGCACATATGCTCCTCAATTCAAATTTTCATATTTGGTTGCTATGGTTACCATTTATATCATAAAAAGGTATTGACTCTGTTGTTTCTTAAAAATCAAATATAGACATGTTTAATTCAAAAATAAAATTTTTTTGATTGTCATGAAAATTGATGTTGCTCCAGTATCAGCTCATTTATGCAGGAAAAATGCTGTTAAGTCTGTGACACCATTGTGGATGTGATGCACCTTTGCCATATAGATAAGAGGTTTACATTATGATGAGAGGTATCAAAATATTCTGAAAATGTTAAAGTATCTCAAATGACTTAAATTTACCACAATGTGGTAACCATAGCAACCAAAATCTGTTCAAAATATTATAGCTTACATGGGTATTTCTGTTGTTCGCGGTAAAGCGTTATGGTATATAATTAGCTTCGACGCGACAAAAATATGTCGTTACGACAAAAAAGTTTGTCGTTTCCATTGCAACATTCTTTTAAGAATGTCATTTAGCCTTTTTTCTATCTTTTAATGTACCATTATAGTACTTAAGCATCATAAATAGCTCCTATTGATCATATATGTATTTCCTATTATGGCCATGTAATGTAACATTGGGGTTAAGGCCTGACAGTATCATGGGACCTTTGACGGTGTGTCGCGACAAAAGTATAGTGCGTAACACAAAATTTCTGGTATCTGCAAGATGCCAAAGACCTTTAAAACACATATCGACAAAAAAAATTTCTCGCATAAAGAAAAATGTACTCCTATAGGTTACACTACATAGTATCCGCAGTGTCGCATTTGGAATTTGGCTAGGGATGATTTTTTAAATAGGGGACAGATGGGGTCCAGCTTCATTATGTGAGCTTTATTATTGAAATAACTATGATTTTTGATATTTGGAAGAAAGAACTAGCTTGTTGTCTTGAGAAATGCACATTATTTCCATTGTATACCTCATATGTATAGTATGACCGGATGTGAAAGTAAGAGGTCATGTGACTAGCCTTGGGCAAAGAAATGAATGCTGTATTTAGGTAAGAAAACTTTGACGTCATATTTCTCGAATTGCATCAGGTGAAAATTCAAATAAATTGCACATATTATAGAATAAGAAATACACAACAAATAGACATACAGTTTATTAAGAAAATCATTTGAGAAGGATGTCAAATTTGAGTCACTTTGAGGGGTCATGCCCCATTTCCATGTCATCTTCTAATGTACTGCTATAACTTTGAGCAGCATGTCTGACTGACAGGATTTGTTCAGATGAAATCAAGAATAATAGAAGTAATCAGTAATAAGAGTACTTTTTATTGATACGTAGCTTTATATTGTATGAGCAATATAAAATTATTAATATAACGTCAACTATTGCATGCCTTTCATTCAAAACGCTCAATTTTCAATGACCAATACTATGGAGTGCAACCTTATACGCACATATGCTCCTCAATTCAAATTTTCATATTTGGTTGCTATGGTTACCATTTATATCATAAAAAGGTATTGACTCTGTTGTTTCTTAAAAATCAAATATAGACATGTTTAATTCAAAAATAAAATTTTTTTGATTGTCATGAAAATTGATGTTGCTCCAGTATCAGCTCATTTATGCAGGAAAAATGCTGATAAGTCTGTGACACCATTGTGGATGTGATGCACCTTTGCCATATAGATAAGAGGTTTACATTATGATGAGAGGTATCAAAATATTCTGAAAATGTTAAAGTATCTCAAATGACTTAAATTTACCACAATGTGGTAACCATAGCAACCAAAATCTGTTCAAAATATTATAGCTTACATGGGTATTTCTGTTGTTCGCGGTAAAGCGTTATGGTATATAATTAGCTTCGACGCGACAAAAATATGTCGTTACGACAAAAAAGTTTGTCGTTTCCATTGCAACATTCTTTTAAGAATGTCATTTAGCCTTTTTTCTATCTTTTAATGTACCATTATAGTACTTAAGCATCATAAATAGCTCCTATTGATCATATATGTATTTCCTATTATGGCCATGTAATGTAACATTGGGGTTAAGGCCTGACAGTATCATGGGACCTTTGACGGTGTGTCGCGACAAAAGTATAGTGCGTAACACAAAATTTCTGGTATCGCAAGATGCCAAAGACCTTTAAAACACATATCGACAAAAAAAATTTCTCGCATAAAGAAAAATTGTACTCCTATAGGTTACACTACATAGTATCCGCAGTGTCGCATTTGGAATTTGGCTAGGGATGATTTTTTAAATAGGGGACAGATGGGGTCCAGCTTCATTATGTGAGCTTTATTATTGAAATAACTATGATTTTTGATATTTGGAAGAAAGAACTAGCTTGTTGTCTTGAGAAATGCACATTATTTCCATTGTATACCTCATATGTATAGTATGACCGGATGTGAAAGTAAGAGGTCATGTGACTAGCCTTGGGCAAAGAAATGAATGCTGTATTTAGGTAAGAAAACTTTGACGTCATATTTCTCGAATTGCATCAGGTGAAAATTCAAATAAATTGCACATATTATAGAATAAGAAATACACAACAAATAGACATACAGTTTATTAAGAAAATCATTTGAGAAGGATGTCAAATTTGAGTCACTTTGAGGGGTCATGCCCCATTTCCATGTCATCTTCTAATGTACTGCTATAACTTTGAGCAGCATGTCTGACTGACAGGATTTGTTCAGATGAAATCAAGAATAATAGAAGTAATCAGTAATAAGAGTACTTTTTATTGATACGTAGCTTTTTATTGTATGAGCAATATAAAATTATTAATATAACGTCAACTATTGCATGCCTTTCATTCAAAACGCTCAATTTTCAATGACCAATACTATGGAGTGCAACCTTATACGCACATATGCTCCTCAATTCAAATTTTCATATTTGGTTGCTATGGTTACCATTTATATCATAAAAAGGTATTGACTCTGTTGTTTCTTAAAATTCAAATATAGACATGTTTAATTCAAAAATAAAATTTTTTTGATTGTCATGAAAATTGATGTTGCTCCAGTATCAGCTCATTTATGCAGGAAAAATGCTGTTAAGTCTGTGACACCATTGTGGATGTGATGCACCTTTGCCATATAGATAAGAGGTTTACATTATGATGAGAGGTATCAAAATATTCTGAAAATGTTAAAGTATCTCAAATGACTTAAATTTACCACAATGTTGGTAACCATAGCAACCAAAATCTGTTCAAAATATTATAGCTTACATGGGTATTTCTGTTGTTCGCGGTAAAGCGTTATGGTATATAATTAGCTTCGACGCGACAAAAATATGTCGTTACGACAAAAAAGTTTGTCGTTTCCATTGCAACATTCTTTTAAGAATGTCATTTAGCCTTTTTTCTATCTTTTAATGTACCATTATAGTACTTAAGCATCATAAATAGCTCCTATTGATCATATATGTATTTCTATTATGGCCATGTAATGTAACATTGGGGTTAAGGCCTGACAGTATCATGGGACCTTTGACGGTGTGTCGCGACAAAAGTATAGTGCGTAACACAAAATTTCTGGTATCGCAAGATGCCAAAGACCTTTAAAACACATATCGACAAAAAAAATTTCTCGCATAAAGAAAAATGTACTCCTATAGGTTACACTACATAGTATCCGCAGTGTCGCATTTGGAATTTGGCTAGGGATGATTTTTTAAATAGGGGACAGATGGGGTCCAGCTTCAATTATGTGAGCTTTATTATTGAAATAACTATGATTTTTGATATTTGGAAGAAAGAACTAGCTTGTTGTCTTGAGAAATGCACATTATTTCCATTGTATACCTCATATGTATAGTATGACCGGATGTGAAAGTAAGAGGTCATGTGACTAGCCCTTGGCAAAGAAATGAATGCTGTATTTAGGTAAGAAAACTTGACGTCATATTTCTCGAATTGCATCAGGGAAAATTTCAAATAAATTGCACATATTATAGAATAAGAAATACACAACAAATAGACATACAGTTTATTAAGAAAATCATTTGAGAAGGATGTCAAATTTGAGTCACTTTGAGGGTCATGCCCCATTTCCATGTCATCTTCTAATGTACTGCTATAACTTTGAGCAGCATGTCTGACTGGACAGGATTTGTTCAGATGAAATCAAGAATAATAGAAGTAATCAGTAATAAGAGTACTTTTTATTGATACGTAGCTTTATATTGTATGAGCAATATAAAATTATTAATATAACGTCAACTATTGCATGCCTTTCATTCAAAACGCTCAATTTTCAATGACCAATACTATGGAGTGCAACCTTATACGCACATATGCTCCTCAATTCAAATTTTCATATTTGGTTGCTATGGTTACCATTTATATCATAAAAAAGGTATTGACTCTGTTGTTTCTTAAAAATCAAATATAGACATGTTTAATTCAAAAATAAAATTTTTTTGATTGTCATGAAAATTGATGTTGCTCCAGTATCAGCTCATTTAAGCAGGAAAAATGCTGTTAAGTCTGTGACACCATTGTGGATGTGATGCACCTTTGCCATATAGATAAGAGGTTTACATTATGATGAGAGGTATCAAAATATTCTGAAAATGTTAAAGTATCTCAAATGACTTAAATTTACCACAATGTGGTAACCATAGCAACCAAAATCTGTTCAAAATATTATAGCTTACATGGGTATTTCTGTTGTTCGCGGTAAAGCGTTATGGTATATAATTAGCTTCGACGCGACAAAAATATGTCGTTACGACAAAAAAGTTTGTCGTTTCCATTGCAAACATTCTTTTAAGAATGTCATTTAGCCTTTTTTTCTATCTTTTAATGTACCATTATAGTAACTTAAGCATCATAAATAGCTCCTATTGATCATATATGTATTTCCTATTATGGGCCATGTAATGTAACATTGGGGTTAAGGCCTGACAGTATCATGGGACCTTTGACGGTGTGTCGCGACAAAAGTATAGTGCGTAACACAAAATTTCTGGTATCGCAAGATGCCAAAGACCTTTAAAACACATATCGACAAAAAAATATTCTCGCATAAAGAAAAATGTACTCCTATAGGTTACACTACATAGTATCCGCAGTGTCGCATTGGAATTTGGCTAGGGATGATTTTTTAAATAGGGGACAGATGGGGTCCAGCTTCATTATGTGAGCTTTATTATTGAAATAACTATGATTTTTGATATTTGGAAGAAAGAACTAGCTTGTTGTCTTGAGAAATGCACATTATTTTCCATTGTATACCTCATATGTATAGTATGACCGGATGTGAAAGTAAGAGGTCATGTGACTAGCCTTGGGCAAAGAAATGAATGCTGTATTTAGGTAAGAAAACTTTGACGTCATATTTCTCGAATTGCATCAGGTGAAAATTCAAATAAATTGCACATATTATAGAATAAGAAATACACAACAAATAGACATACAGTTTATTAAGAAAAATCATTTGAGAAGGATGTCAAATTTGAGTCACTTTGAGGGGTCATGCCCCATTTCCATGTCATCTTCTAATGTACTGCTATAACTTTGAGCAGCATGTCTGACTGACAGGATTTGTTCAGATGAAATCAAGAATAATAGAAGTAATCAGTAATAAGAGTACTTTTTATTGATACGTAGCTTTATATTGTATGAGCAATATAAAATTATTAATATAACGTCAACTATTGCATGCCTTTCATTCAAAACGCTCAATTTTCAATGACCAATACTATGGAGTGCAACCTTATACGCACATATGCTCCTCAATTCAAATTTTCATATTTGGTTGCTATGGTTACCATTTATATCATAAAAAGGTATTGACTCTGTTGTTTCTTAAAAATCAAATATAGACATGTTTAATTCAAAAATAAAATTTTTTTTGATTGTCATGAAAATTGATGTTGCTCCAGTATCAGCTCATTTATGCAGGAAAAATGCTGTTAAGTCTGTGACACCATTGTGGATGTGATGCACCTTTGCCATATAGATAAGAGGTTTACATTATGATGAGAGGTATCAAAATATTCTGAAAATGTTAAAGTATCTCAAATGACTTAAATTTACCACAATGTGGTAACCATAGCAACCAAAATCTGTTCAAAATATTATAGCTTACATGGGTATTTCTGTTGTTCGCGGTAAAGCGTTATGGTATATAATTAGCTTCGACGCGACAAAAATATGTCGTTACGACAAAAAAGTTTGTCGTTTCCATTGCAACATTCTTTTAAGAATGTCATTTAGCCTTTTTTCTATCTTTTAATGTACCATTATAGTACTTAAGCATCATAAATAGCTCCTATTGATCATATATGTATTTCCTATTATGGCCATGTAATGTAACATTGGGGTTAAGGCCTGACAGTATCATGGGACCTTTGACGGTGTGTCGCGACAAAAGTATAGTGCGTAACACAAAATTTCTGGTATCGCAAGATGCCAAAGACCTTTAAAAACACATATCGACAAAAAAAATTTCTCGCATAAAGAAAAATGTACTCCTATAGGTTACACTACATAGTATCCGCAGTGTCGCATTTGGAATTTGGCTAGGGATGATTTTTTAAATAGGGGACAGATGGGGTCCAGCTTCATTATGTGAGCTTTATTATTGAAATAACTATGATTTTTGATATTTGGAAGAAAGAACTAGCTTGTTGTCTTGAGAAATGCACATTATTTCCATTGTATACCTCATATGTATAGTATGACCGGGATGTGAAAGTAAGAGGTCATGTGACTAGCCTTGGGCAAAGAAATGAATGCTGTATTTAGGTAAGAAAACTTTGACGTCATATTTCTCGAATTGCATCAGGTGAAAAATTCAAATAAATTGCACATATTATAGAATAAGAAATACACAACAAATAGACATACAGTTTTATTAAGAAAATCATTTGAGAAGGATGTCAAATTTGAGTCACTTTGAGGGGTCATGCCCCATTTCCATGTCATCTTCTAATGTACTGCTATAACTTTGAGCAGCATGTCTGACTGACAGGATTTGTTCAGATGAAATCAAGAATAATAGAAGTAATCAGTAATAAGAGTACTTTTTATTGATACGTAGCTTTATATTGTATGAAGCAATATAAAATTATTAATATAACGTCAACTATTGCATGCCTTTCATTCAAAACGCTCAATTTTCAATGACCAATACTATGGAGTGCAACCTTATACGCACATATGCTCCTCAATTCAAATTTTCATATTTGGTTGCTATGGTTACCATTTATATCATAAAAAGGTATTGACTCTGTTGTTTCTTAAAAATCAAATATAGACATGTTTAATTCAAAAATAAAATTTTTTGATTGTCATGAAAATTGATGTTGCTCCAGTATCAGCTCATTTATGCAGGAAAAATTGCTGTTAAGTCTGTGACACCATTGTGGATGTGATGCACCTTTGCCATATAGATAAGAGGTTTACATTATGATGAGAGGTATCAAAATATTCTGAAAATGTTAAAGTATCTCAAATGACTTAAATTTACCACAATGTGGGTAACCATAGCAACCAAAATCTGTTCAAAATATTATAGCTTACATGGGTATTTCTGTTGTTCGCGGTAAAGCGTTATGGGTATATAATTAGCTTCGACGCGACAAAAATATGTCGTTACGACAAAAAAAGTTTGTCGTTTCCATTGCAACATTCTTTTAAGAATGTCATTTAGCCTTTTTTCTATCTTTTAATGTACCATTATAGTACTTAAGCATCATAAATAGCTCCTATTGATCATATATGTATTTCCTATTATGGCCATGTAATGTAACATTGGGGTTAAGGCCTGACAGTATCATGGGACCTTTGACGGAGTGTCGCGACAAAAGTATAGTGCGTAACACAAAATTTCTGGTATCGCAAGATGCCAAAGACCTTTAAAAACACATATCGACAAAAAAAAATTTCTCGCATAAAGAAAAATGTACTCCTATAGGTTACACTACATAGTATCCGCAGTGTCGCATTTGGAATTTGGCTAGGGATGATTTTTTAAATAGGGGACAGATGGGGTCCCAGCTTCATTATGTGAGCTTTATTATTGAAATAACTATGATTTTTGATATTTGGAAGAAAGAACTAGCTTGTTGTCTTGAGAAATGCACATTATTTCCATTGTATACCTCATATGTATAGTATGACCGGATGTGAAAGTAAAGAGGTCATGTGACTAGCCTTGGGCAAAGAAATGAATGCTGTATTTAGGTAAGAAAACTTTGACGTCATATTTCTCGAATTGCATCAGGTGAAAATTCAAATAAATTGCACATATTATAGAATAAGAAATACACAACAAATAGACATACAGTTTATTAAGAAAATCATTTGAGAAGGATGTCAAATTTGAGTCACTTTGAGGGGTCATGCCCCATTTCCATGTCCATCTTCTAATGTACTGCTATAACTTTGAGCAGCATGTCTGACTGACAGGATTTGTTCAGATGAAATCAAGAATAATAGAAGTAATCAGTAATAAGAGTACTTTTTATTGATACGTAGCTTTATATTGTATGAGCAATATAAAAATTATTAATATAACGTCAACTATTGCATGCCTTTCATTCAAAACGCTCAATTTTCAATGACCAATACTATGGAGTGCAACCTTATACGCACATATGCTCCTCAATTCAAATTTTCATATTTGGTTGCTATGGTTACCATTTATATCATAAAAAGGTATTGACTCTGTTGTTTCTTTAAAAATCAAATATAGACATGTTTAATTCAAAAATAAAATTTTTTTGATTGTCATGAAAATTGATGTTGCTCCAGTATCAGCTCATTTATGCAGGAAAAATGCTGTTAAGTCTGTGACACCATTGTGGATGTGATGCACCTTTGCCATATAGATAAGAGGTTTACATTATGATGAGAGGTATCAAAATATTCTGAAAATGTTAAAGTATCTCAAATGACTTAAATTTACCACAATGTGGTAACCATAGCAACCAAAATCTGTTCAAAATATTATAGCTTACATGGGTATTTCTGTTGTTCGCGGTAAAGCGTTATGGTATATAATTAGCTTCGACGCGACAAAAATATGTCGTTACGACAAAAAAGTTTGTCGTTTCCATTGCAACATTCTTTTAAGAATGTCATTTAAGCCTTTTTTCTATCTTTTAATGTACCATTATAGTACTTAAGCATCATAAATAGCTCCTATTGATCATATATGTATTTCCTATTATGGCCATGTAATGTAACATTGGGGTTAAGGCCTGACAGTATCATGGGACCTTTGACGGTGTGTCGCGACAAAAGTATAGTGGCGTAACACAAAATTTCTGGTATCGCAAGATGCCAAAGACCTTTAAAACACATATCGACAAAAAAAATTTCTCGCATAAAGAAAAATGTACTCCTATAAGGTTACACTACATAGTATCCGCAGTGTCGCATTTGGAATTTGGCTAGGGATGATTTTTTAAATAGGGGACAGATGGGGTCCAGCTTCATTATGTGAGCTTTATTATTGAAATAACTATGATTTTTGATATTTGGAAGAAAGAAACTAGCTTGTTGTCTTGAGAAATGCACATTATTTCCATTGTATACCTCATATGTATAGTATGACCGGATGTGAAAGTAAGAGGTCATGTGACTAGCCTTGGGCAAAGAAATGAATGCTGTATTTAGGTAAGAAAACTTTGACGTCATATTTCTCGAATTGCATCAGGTGAAAATTCAAATAAATTGCACATATTATAGAATAAGAAATACACAACAAATAGACATACAGTTTATTAAGAAAATCAATTTTGAGAAGGATGTCAAATTTGAGTCACTTTGAGGGGTCATGCCCCATTTCCATGTCATCTTCTAATGTACTGCTATACACTTTGAGCAGCATGTCTGACTGACAGGATTTGTTCAGATGAAATCAAGAATAATAGAAGTAATCAGTAATAAGAGTACTTTTTATTGATACGTAGCTTTATATTGTATGAGCAATATAAAATTATTAATAAAACGTCAACTATTGCATGCCTTTCATTCAAAACGCTCAATTTTCAATGACCAATACTATGGAGTGCAACCTTATACGCACATATGCTCCCTCAATTCAAATTTCATATTTGGTTGCTATGGTTACCATTTATATCATAAAAAGGTATTGACTCTGTTGTTTCTTAAAAATCAAATATAGACATGTTTAATTCAAAAATAAAATTTTTTTGATTGTCATGAAAATTGATGGTTGCTCCAGTATCAGCTCATTTATGCAGGAAAAATGCTGTTAAGTCTGTGACACCATTGTGGATGTGATGCACCTTTGCCATATAGATAAGAGGTTTACATTATGATGAGAGGTATCAAAATATTCTGAAAATGTTAAAGTATCTCAAATGACTTAAATTTACCACAATGTGGTAACCATAGCAACCAAATCTGTTCAAAATATTATAGCTTACATGGGTATTTCTGTTGTTCGCGGTAAAGCGTTATGGTATATAATTAGCTTCGACGCGACAAAAATATGTCGTTACGACAAAAAAGTTTGTCGTTTTCCATTGCAACATTCTTTTAAGAATGTCATTTAGCCTTTTTTCTATCTTTTAATGTACCATTATAGTACTTAAGCATCATAAATAGCTCCTATTGATCATATATGTATTTCCTATTATGGCCATGTAATGTAACATTGGGGTTAAGGCCTGACAGTATCATGGGACCTTTGACGGTGTGACGCGACAAAAGTATAGTGCGTAACACAAAATTTCTGGTATCGCAAGATGCCAAAGACCTTTAAAAAACACATATCGACAAAAAAAATTTCTCGCATAAAGAAAAATGTACTCCTATAGGTTACACTACATAGTATCCGCAGTGTCGCATTTGGAATTTGGCTAGGGATGATTTTTTAAATAGGGGACAGATGGGGTCCAGCTTCATTATGTGAGCTTTATTATTGAAATAACTATGATTTTTGATATTTGGAAGAAAGAACTAGCTTGTTGTCTTGAGAATGCACATTATTTCCATTGTATACCTCATATGTATAGTATGACCGGATGTGAAAGTAAGAGGTCATGTGACTAGCCTTGGGCAAAGAAATGAATGCTGTATTTAGGTAAGAAAACTTTGACGTCATATTTCTCGAATTGCATCAGGTGAAAATTCAAATAAATTGCACATATTATAGAATAAGAAATACACAACAAATAGACATACAGTTTATTAAGAAAATCATTTGAGAAGGATGTCAAATTTGAGTCACTTTGAGGGGTCATGCCCCATTTCCAGTCATCTTCCTAATGTACTGCTATAACTTTGAGCAGCATGTCTGACTGACAGGATTTGTTCAGATGAAATCAAGAATAATAGAAGTAATCAGTAATAAGGAGTACTTTTTATTGATACGTAGCTTTATATTGTATGAGCAATATAAAATTATTAATATAACGTCAACTATTGCATGCCTTTCATTCAAAACGCTCAATTTTCAATGACCAATACTATGGAGTGCAACCTTATACGCACATATGCTCCTCAATTCAAATTTTCATATTTGGTTGCTATGGTTACCATTTATATCATAAAAAGGTATTGACTCTGTTGTTTCTTAAAAAATCAAATATAGACATGTTTAATTCAAAAATAAAATTTTTTTGATTGTCATGAAAATTGATGTTGCTCCAGTATCAGCCTCATTTATGCAGGAAAAATGCTGTTAAGTCTGTGACACCATTGTGGATGTGATGCACCTTTGCCATATAGATAAGAGGTTTACATTATGATGAGAGGTATCAAAATATTCTGAAAATGTTAAAGTATCTCAAATGACTTAAATTTACCACAATGTGGTAACCATAGCAAACCAAAATCTGTTCAAAAATATTATAGCTTACATGGGTATTTCTGTTGTTCGCGGTAAAGCGTTATGGTATATAATTAGCTTCGACGCGACAAAAATATGTCGTTACGACAAAAAAGTTTGTCGTTTTCCATTGCAACATTCTTTTAAGAATGTCATTTTAGCCTTTTTTCTATCTTTTAATGTACCATTATAGTACTTAAGCATCATAAATAGCTCCTATTGATCATATATGTATTTCCTATTATGGCCATGTAATGTAACATTGGGGTTAAGGCCTGACAGTATCATGGGACCTTTGACGGTGTGTCGCGACAAAAGTATAGTGCGTAACACAAAATTTCTGGTATCGCAAGATGCCAAAGACCTTTAAAACACATATCGACAAAAAAAATTCTCGCATAAGAAAAATGTACTCCTATAGGTTACGACTACATAGTATCCGCAGTGTCGCTTTTGGAATTTGGCTAGGGAAGATTTTTTAAATAGGGGACAGATGGGGTCCAGCTTCATTATGTGAGCTTTATTATTGAAAATACACTATGATTTTTGATATTTGGAAGAAAGAACTAGCTTGTTGTCTTGAGAAATGCACATTATTTCCATTGTATACCTCATATGTATAGTATGACCGGATGTGAAAGTAAGAGGTCATGTGACTAGCCTTGGGCAAAGAAATGAATGCTGTATTTAGGTAAGAAAACTTTGACGTCATATTTCTCGAATTGCATCAGGTGAAAATTCAAATAAATTGCACATATTATAGAATAAGAAATACACAACAAATAGACATACAGTTTATTAAGAAAATCATTTGAGAAGGATGTCAAATTTGAGTCACTTTGAGGGGTCATGCCCCATTTCCATGTCATCTTCTAATGTACTGCTATAACTTTGAGCAGCATGTCTGACTGACAGGATTTGTTCAGATGAAATCAAGAATAATAGAAGTAATCAGTAATAAGAGTACTTTTTATTGATACGTAGCTTTATATGTATGAGCAATATAAAATTATTAATATAACGTCAACTATTGCATGCCTTTCATTCAAAACGCTCAATTTTCAATGACCAATACTATGGAGTGCAACCTATAACGCACATATGCTCCTCAATTCAAATTTTCATATTTGGTTGCTATGGTTACCATTTATATCATAAAAAGGTATTGACTCTGTTGTTTCTTAAAAATCAAATATAGACATGTTTAATTCAAAAATAAAATTTTTTTGATTGTCATGAAAATTGATGTTGCTCCAGTATCAGCTCATTTATGCAGGAAAAATGCTGTTAAGTCTGTGACACCATTGTGGATGTGATGCACCTTTGCCATATAGATAAGAGGTTTACATTATGATGAGAGGTATCAAAATATTCTGAAAATGTTAAGTATCTCAAATGACTTAAATTTACCACAATGTGGTAACCATAGCAACCAAAATCTGTTCAAAATATTATAGCTTACATGGGTATTTCTGTTGTTCGCGGTAAAGCGTTATGGTATATAATTAGCTTCGACGCGACAAAAATAAGTCGTTACGACAAAAAAGTTTGTCGTTTTCCATTGCAACATTCTTTTAAGAATGTCATTTAGCCTTTTTTCTATCTTTTAAATGTACCATTATAGTACTTAAGCATCATAAATAGCTCCTATTGATCATATAATGTATTTCCTATTATGGCCATGTAATGTAACATTGGGGTTAAGGCCTGACAGTATCATGGGACCTTTGACGGTGTGTCGCGACAAAAGTATAGTGCGTAACACAAAAATTTCTGGTATCGCAAGATGCCAAAGACCTTTAAAACACATATCGACAAAAAAAATTTCTCGCATAAAGAAAAATGTACTCCTATAGGTTACACTACATAGTATCCGCAGTGTCGCATTTGGAATTTGGCTAGGGAATGATTTTTTAAATAGGGGACAGATGGGGTCCCAGCTTCATTATGTGAGCTTTATTATTGAAATAACTATGATTTTTGATATTTGGAAGAAAGAACTAGCTTGTTGTCTTGAGAAATGCACATTATTTCCATTGTATACCTCATATGTATAGTATGACCGGATGTGAAAGTAAGAGGTCATGTGACTAGCCTTGGGCAAAGAAATGAATGCTGTATTTAGGTAAGAAAACTTTGACGTCATATTTCTCGAATTGCATCAGGTGAAAATTCAAATAAATTGCACATATTATAGAATAAGAAATACACAACAAATAGACATACAGTTTATTAAGAAAATCATTTGAGAAGGATGTCAAATTTGAGTCACTTTGAGGGGTCATGCCCCATTTCCATGTCATCTTCTAATGTACTGCTATAACTTTGAGCAGCAATGTCTGACTGACAGGATTTGTTCAGATGAAATCAAGAATAATAGAAGTATTCAGTAATAAGAGTACTTTTTATTGATACGTAGCTTTATATTGTATGAGCAATATAAAATTATTAATATAACGTCAACTATTGCATGCCTTTCATTCAAAACGCTCAATTTTCAATGACCAATACTATGGAGTGCAACCTTATACGCACATATGCTCCTCAATTCAAATTTTCATATTTGGTTGCTATGGTTACCATTTATAATCATAAAAAGGTATTGACTCTGTTGTTTCTTAAAAATCAAATATAGACATGTTTAATTCAAAAATAAAATTTTTTTGATTGTCATGAAAATTGATGTTGCTCCAGTATCAGCTCATTTATGCAGGAAAAATGCTGTTAAGTCCTGTGACACCATTGTGGATGTGATGCACCTTTGCCATATAGATAAGAGGTTTACATTATGATGAGAGGTATCAAAATATTCTGAAAATGTTAAAGTATCTCAAATGACTTAAATTTACCACAATGTGGTAACCATAGCAACCAAAATCTGTTCAAAATATTATAGCTTACATGGGTATTTCTGTTGTTCGCGGTAAAGCGTTATGGTATATAATTAGCTTCGACGCGACAAAAAATATGTCGTTACGACAAAAAAGTTTGTCGTTTCCATTGCAACATTCTTTTAAGAATGTCATTTAGCCTTTTTCTATCTTTTAATGTACCATTATAGTACTTAAGCATCATAAATAGCTCCTATTGATCATATATGTATTTCCTATTATGGCCATGTAATGTAACATTGGGTTAAGGCCTGACAGTATCATGGGACCTTTGACGGTGTGTCGCGACAAAAGTATAGTGCGTAACACAAAATTTCTGGTATCGCAAGATGCCAAAGACCTTTAAAAACACATATCGACAAAAAAAATTTCTCGCATAAAGAAAAATGTACTCCTATAGGTTACACTACATAGTATCCGCAGTGTCGCATTTGGAATTTGGCTAGGGATGATTTTTTAAATAGGGGACAGATGGGGTCCAGCTTCATTATGTGAGCTTTATTATTGAAATAACTATGATTTTGATATTTGGAAGAAAGAACTAGCTTGTTGTCTTGAGAAATGCACATTATTTCCATTGTATACCTCATATGTATAGTATGACCGGATGTGAAAGTAAGAGGTCATGTGACTAGCCTTGGGCAAAGAAATGAATGCTGTATTTAGGTAAGAAAACTTTGACGTCATATTTCTCGAATTGCATCAGGTGAAAAATTCAAATAAATTGCCACATATTATAGAATAAGAAATACACAACAAATAGACATACAGTTTATTAAGAAAATCATTTGAGAAGGATGTCAAATTTGAGTCACTTTGAGGGGTCATGCCCCATTTCCATGTCATCTTCTAATGTACTGCTATAACTTTGAGCAGCATGTCTGACTGACAGGATTTGTTCAGATGAAATCAAGAATAATAGAAGTAATCAGTAATAAGAGTACTTTTTATTGATACGTAGCTTTATATTGTATGAGCAATATAAAATTATTAATATAACGTCAACTATTGCATGCCTTTCATTCAAAACGCTCAATTTTCAATGACCAATACTATGGAGTGCAACCTTATACGCACATATGCTCCTCAATTCAAATTTTCATATTTGGTTGCTATGGTTACCATTTATATCATAAAAAGGTATTGACTCTGTTGTTTCTTAAAATCAAATATAGACATGTTTAATTCAAAAATAAAATTTTTTTTGATTGTCATGAAAATTGATGTTGCTCCAGTATCAGCTCATTTATGCAGGAAAAATGCTGTTAAGTCTGTGACACCATTGTGGATGTGATGCACCTTTGCCATATAGATAAGAGGTTTACATTATGATGAGAGGTATCAAAAATATTCTGAAAATGTTAAAGTATCTCAAATGACTTAAATTTACCACAATGTGGTAACCATAGCAACCAAAATCTGTTCAAAATATTATAGCTTACATGGGTATTTCTGTTGTTCGCGGTAAAGCGTTATGGTATATAATTAGCTTCGACGCGACAAAAATATGTCGTTTACGACAAAAAAGTTTGTCGTTTCCATTGCAACATTCTTTTAAGAATGTCATTTAGCCTTTTTTCTATCTTTTAATGTACCATTATAGTACTTAAGCATCATAAATAGCTCCTATTGATCATATATGTATTTCCTATTATGGCCATGTAATGTAACATTGGGGTTAAGGCCTGACAGTATCATGGGACCTTTGACGGTGTGTCGCGACAAAAGTATAGTGCGTAACACAAAATTTCTGGTATCGCAAGATGCCCAAAGACCTTTAAAACACATATCGACAAAAAAAATTTCTCGCATAAAGAAAAATGTACTCCTATAGGTTACACTACATAGTATCCGCAGTGTCGCATTTGGAATTTGGCTAGGGATGATTTTTTAAATAGGGGACAGATGGGGTCCAGCTTCATTATGTGAGCTTTATTATTGAAATAACTATGATTTTTGATATTTGGAAGAAAGAACTAGCTTGTTGTCTTGAGAAATGCACATTATTTCCATTGTATACCTCATATGTATAGTATGACCGGATGTGAAAGTAAGAGGTCATGTGACTAGCCTTGGGCAAAGAAATGAATGCTGTATTTAGGTAAGAAAACTTTGACGTCATATTTCTCGAATTGCATCAGGTGAAAATTCAAATAAATTGCACATATTATAGAATAAGAAATACACAACAAATAGACATACAGTTTATTAAGAAAATCATTTGAGAAGGATGTCAAATTTGAGTCACTTTGAGGGGTCATGCCCCATTTCCATGTCATCTTCTAATGTACTGCTA